>JASPKZ010002698.1:147500-767500 GCA_030220185.1 Diploptera punctata
ATTTCTTGTTTTTACAAAATTATTTATAAAATATACCGTTTCTACATTAAAAAATATTATTTTACTCTTTGAAATCTGTTAAATATTTTTGTCCAAAAACATGTGTATCGCCAGCAAAATTTCGTTTCTCGTAAAATGTTTGCACGATACAATGTAGGGGCTTATATAGTGTGGTATTTGTAGGAAGATCAAGTAGATGGGACCTGTTAGCCTGGATGGAAGCATGTACACAAATTTTAATAAAAAACTATCAATTTTTTATATTTATTTTTATTCAATTGTTTTCATGGGTCAAAAAAATTACATCAGTAGCTACATTTCTTTGGAATTTGCTAGACGTCAAGGCTAGTAGATTGCGAGGGGCAAAACATATGGCACGAATAGAGAATGAAATAACGGCACGGAAATCTGGTGTAGGAAAACCAGAAGGAAAACGCAATATAGATAGACCACGAATGAGGAGATAAATTATACAACGAATATTTGTAATATATTAACTCAGGGTAGGGAGGGAGCCAACAACATCCGGGTTCGATAATACCATTGATTTACTTATACTGAATATATTATTTAGTGGTAAATTCGTTACTGTCAATCGTAAACATACACACTATTGCCAGAGTTGTTCTACTCCCTATTGCTATAGTTTAACATTTAGACTTAAATATACCTATAAGCAGACATCTACTTTAAAATAGGCCTATAATTTTGTTCTATAGTAATTTTATATTATATTTCTTTATCTAATCACTCTTTTATTATAGAACATTCAAAACGCCTTTTGAAAGAGTATTTTTAATAAAAAAATAAAAAATCGAAAACTGCAGCACACAAAGCAGGGACTTCCACGTTATGAATATAAAGCTGTTTCACTAAAACATATCCTTGACAGTTAACATTAGATAGGATTTCCTAGTACGAGGAAAGAACAGTGGCATGTTGCGAGGACTCAATTAGACAACGCCGTGGATCGGAGAAACCAAGCTATTGGTAAGTGTATCTTCAACAGTCTTATGTCATCAAATAGTCCACACATTTTAGGTAGTTAGTTAGTAATTGAATTGCTTATCTAGTCTTAGATGGCCAACTCTACAAGAAATGAAAAAAAAAAAGAAAAGAAAAGAAAAAGAAACTTGCTGCAACTTTGGGAACTGTACTTTATTAGCAATATAGTCAAGTTATTCTCTGCATGAGACAGGTGCAGAAATGTTCTCATTTACCACCAATCGATAAAATAAAAAAATTGTAGAGTTATGGCATTTTAGTTACAAGCAATTCATTATATCTTCAGAAATGTCTTCATTATATCTCGCTCACATAGATAGTAGAAATGATCATGGCGACAAATGATATCTTATAACAAAAGAAGTTTAAACTTCTTGACATAAAATGCTCGTATTTGAAGGAAAACCTGAAATAGGAAATCCTTTCTCTGGGGAAGAGAAAAAATTGTGTTATTTCTATCCCACAACGGGCATTAATGTTGATAATATTTACATCAACTCTGGTGAAATGGAGGAAAAACTCCGAAAAATCTCAACAAGGAAGGGACTGTCGAATATTACCTACCCTTAAAAGGAATTTTAATATTTTTATTTTGTAATTATTATTTCAGTGAATTAAATTGATTTTTTGCTTCTCTAATAATATTGATTTATTTAATTTATCGTAATTTTAGTTC
This sequence comes from Diploptera punctata, assembly GCA_030220185.1. NCBI lineage: Eukaryota > Metazoa > Arthropoda > Insecta > Blattodea > Blaberidae > Diploptera > Diploptera punctata. The sequence continues at coordinate 149,182 of JASPKZ010002698.1, forward strand.
AATTTATACAGGGTTCTCTAAAATCCCCCTTAGAAACTTCTGGGATTTGTAGAGGGGGTGAGTTGATAATATTTAGAATTGGAAACCATGACCTGAAACTTACCGTTTCAATGCTACAGCCGTTTTAAAACAAGTATTGTCTGAACGTACGTCACTTGTCTCAACAAGTAATAGCTTCGCGATTCGTCCGCCTGCAGATTTACATGATGAGGAACGCTTACGTCGGATCACGTGATGTCAATTGACGTTTATCCTACCTCTCGGAGTTGGTTCGAGCCTCATTCACGTGCCTTTCAATATTAGAGCAACATGGTTGAGTAAATGTTTGCTGAATACACCCACATGATCCTTTTGTATGGCGAAGCTCGAGGTAATGGAAGAGCTGCTCGACGCCTTTATCAAGATCGTTTTTCACCGACTCCATCGCATACCCTTTTCGCCATAATTACGCAACGGCTTCGAGAAAGGGGTACCTTCACCGCCAGCAGGAATGACTGTGGTGCTCCAAGGAGACGTCGCACTCCCGAATTGGAAGAGGCCGTACTGAATCAAGTTGAAGGGAACTAGTCAACGAGTACATTACCAATTGCGCGTATAATGGATGAACACCAGCTACATGCATATCACCTCCAAAGGTACATTCACTACTGCCAGCCGATTTTTCTCCACGCGTACAGTTCTGTACGTGGTTTCTACAGCGACGCATCAACGAGCCCCTATTTCCACGACGCATTCTCTTCACATATGAATGTACATTTACTAGGGATTGTGAACTCGATTCACGAAACAGCCATGTATGGCCAGACGAAACCCCTATGTCGCGCATGTCCAGGGATTTGAACACATATTTTCAATTAATGTGTGTGCTTTTATTCTGGATGGTCATGGATGTACATGTTTCCATCCAGGCTAACAGGTCCCATCTACTTGATCTTCCTACAACAAGTATTGGGTGTGTTGTTGGATACTGTGCCATTGAACGTCCGTAAAAGATATGGGGTCTCAGCATGACGGCGCACTCCCTCACTTTTCACTTCATGTTCGGGAACATCTGGACCAACTATTCGAACAAAGATGGATAGACCGAGGTGATCCAATTGCATGGCCTTCACGATTACCGGTTTTACTCCATTGAACTTTTCCCTCTGGGGTCGTATGAAGAGTTTGGTTTATGACACTCCTGTAGAGACGAATAAGATCTGGTGGTATGAGTTGTGGTCGCTGCAGGAGAGATTGCAGATACACCAGGTGTGATAGAGCGCGTTTACCAAATATCATTCGTAGGTACAATGCGTGCAATGAAGTTGCTGGTCTCCAAATCGAACCGCACTTGTAGTGGATCTGAATGTTAACCATCATTTCAAAAGGACAAAAACAGTTTAAGTTTAACTGTAAACGAAAGTGTTTGTGAAAAATGATTCAGTTCCCATTTTGGTTCTTTCGTTATTAATGAGTTGAATTGTAAAACATGTGATATACTGTGTCACGCCTCATAATAAATTACTTGTAAAAGTGGCCGCGTTAAAAACGTGTTTTCATACAGTAAGTTTCCAGACATGGTTTCCAATTCTAAATATTATCAACTCAGTCCCATCTACAAGTCCTACAAGTTTGTAAGGGGAATTTTAGAGCATCCTGTATAGGCTACATATTTACTTTTAATTGTATATGTTAAGATCTCCTGTAAATATTTTTTGTGTTTAATATGTTTCACTGATTGAGTGGAAGAGAGGCTTTATGGCTTTAACTCCGCCAGTTTAAATAAATAATTATTATTGTTATTATTATTCTTACCGAGGAATGAATTCTGATCCGCTGCTTCAGAGATAATGACAATACTCCTAGACCACAACCGTGGACTATTTTATCTCTAAAGTATATTTTTTATATGGATTATTCTTGCATTTTGACAGTTGAATAAAAATACGAGTATATGTTGTCTTCTGTGCTATAAAAGGTAAAAACATTCCTCCATAAACTTAATAAATTATACAAAATAGGTACATGGCCATGTTTACCGTTTATAAGGTAATAACGGAAGTAAACAATGACATGGAGAGGAATATAATGGCCTATCTGTCAAATTGGTTGATGAATGTTGTATGTGAGCATTATGTCAGCATACACATGACAGTGTGTGTATGCTCAATCGATACCAAGGATTGCACCATATACATAACATTAACTGTAATAGCACTGCACAGTATAATTACAATATTATTTTAATGTCAGTATAAAACGTGCTGTGGTCTAATGGTAACGTCCTTGCCTCACATGTAACGGACCCGGATTCGATTCCAGGTCGGAACAAGTTTCCTGGGTGAAGTTTTTTTCTGAGTTTTTCTCACCTGTAAGGAAAAGTCAGGAAACGTTAAGGATCAAATGGTCCTCGAACATCATCTGGCCGCATAATAATTCATACCATATACGTTTAATATAAATATCTGAATTAATGGTGTGTCTTGACTTAAATATTCGTGTTGTCCCCGAAGTGGCCATGGCATTGAGCTGATAACTCATCCTAATATCGTAAATGTATATGTATGTATATACCCCATATGTCCCGCGTGGGGACATGGGTTCTCCTTATCGAGAGTTCTTGACCAAGCTAATTTAATTATTCTTATTTCCCTACGTAGGTCAGCGAGTGACATGTGGTCAGCACATCGCATCAATGAGACATTTAGTATGTAACTAAGGTATTATTTGGATGGAGAAGGCCGGTTAGATTTTGACCAGAGCTTGTATTCAGATATGGATTGTGATTTATTTAAAAAAATTCAGAGATCAAACATTTTTTTGTTAAAAATGTTGCATACATTATGTTTATTTCGAATACTCTCAAGAGCACAAAGATAAATGTACCTTATTATTATAGAGCTCTTTAAACTACACATCCACGCCAAAAAATTATCATATCTTTCATAGTTTCAGAGAAAAGTGTGTCAAAATACGAAACAATAAAATTTACGGGAAAATACAAAAAAAAAGTGCACATTAGCAGAACACAGAGACGCAATTTTTAAAAATCAATTTTTATGGGTTTAAATGTCCAAAATCGACTAAATAACATTACAGATCGATAAAATAGACCTTCCTGGATTTTATGAACAAAAAGAAAAATATTTATTTTTTAACTCAAATAAGTTTTGGGTGTCCTTAACGAAAGTGAAAATCTAAGAGAGATTCAACGTAGAAATAATGGTTAGTTATTTTCATAATCGAGAAAAGAAATCACTATTTTCTAATTACGAAGGAACACCGCTATTGAAATTGTACTCACGAAAAAAAATCAAATCTTCATCGATTCTAAACTTAATATCCATAAAAAAAATCATAAAATAATAAAATAGGTATAATAATAGTCCGCCTTGCTGCTCCGGTGAAAACATGCCTGATTCCAGAGTAGCGAGCCCGGACTCGATTCACTAGTTATCGCCGGTGGGATGATGATTTTAGTTGTTAAATTATTTAATTGTAAAATTTTAAATTCTTAACACTAGTGAAAAGATGTCCATACTATGGGTGAGCTCAAAGGTAAGTGACGTCACGTTACCACTGCATTTTTTTGGTCTAATTATACTGGTCAACGTGAGTTTTGTCTCATGAGTACCAATAGTTGTACTTAATGCAGTTTTTGTATCGTGTTTTCAAATATATATTGGGAATATCTCCATCGCCCACAGTTTTTTTATTTCAATTTCAATTAATGGATTTAAATAATTATTTTTTAATAAACGTTTTTTCGTCCATTTGTCCATTGTAAAATGAGCTAACTCAAATGGTTTCAGCTATGGAAAAGAGATATCAAGGCAAATGGAATCCTAATATGCTCCACAGGCGAAATATAGCAAAAAATCGTCATTTCTTACTTTCTAGGTGAGTCCGAATGTTCGAATATTGTGTAGTTACGAATGTAGAAAATATTAAAGTGTTTGAAAATATAAATTCCTGTCTCTCGGAAACATTGCGTGATGGAGAAAAATCGATATCATATTTGAATTCAGGAGAAAAGAATACTATCAGAATCGCATATTTTTTCTTTCTGAGACAAAAAAAAAGTTTATTTTTTGTTGCTCAGAGTTATTGGAACTTGGGCAGACTCTTTCTTAACCATTTTCAATATGCATTAAGTAAAGCCTGAAGCAAATCAAAGTTATTGACATTTACAATTGCAGGTAGAAGGTTAAAAATATTAAAGAAGGAATACAGTAATTATTGTCATCATGATCGTTCATTCAATTACAAGTCCTGATGACCTGTTACAATCTCAAGGCTGGATTTTAAACCCATCTCTTCTTCGGAAGGCCCAAAAATCTCTTTCCATGTGGACGGTATTGATTTATGGCTTTTGGAATTCAGTTCATGTACATACGTTGTTAATTAAATGGATAAATGATTCTAACTGAATTTTTGTAGAATATCAATTCATTTTGTAATCCCATCGGGAATAATCTGGTTTGATATCATAAACTTCTTCTCGCTGACTGTGATTCAATGGATGTCCGTATTTTTCACTGCCCATACCTCACTTCCGTAACATAGTAGTTTTATAAACGCGTACTCTTGTGTGCCTTTGTACTATGGAAGGTTTCATAATTTTGTTAATTATTCTGATTGTTTTATTGTACTTGTGGATTTTATCAATGATATTTAATTAATCAAAAAGGAACCATTTGTACCCGAGGTACGAAAAATCATTTACTCTTAGATATAATTTATCATCATCATCATCAACAACAACAATCACGGATTAAGCCCATGTGGCTTGATCCGGTCTCATAGATTCTCATTAAAAAAGTTGAATCCTCTATGAGACTTTTAGTAATAAATTATTTCCTCTGGGTACGTAACTTGACTTTCTGCAGAGTGAGATCTACGATGGGATTGCCACCTTAAGGCTAGACATCACATCCCCCAGTTGTATGAACCCCAAATGGGCTGCCTCTTCCGCTCCTATGGACCATTGAGGACTTCTCCATTGTTACCACGGGAATGGGTCTCCAAATTTTTCCCCTGGAGAAAGGGGGCCTCCTCCGCACATTTATTTCTGTCCTTTGAAGTCTTCACACGTTACCCTATGCTAGGGACCCTTCGATCATTTACTACACACCGGGCCAGTGTGACCTGAAGCTCGCGAGGGAAGGGACGCTAGACTCTTCGATGAGACTGCCTCATAGAGGGTTCTCCATCCGCTACCCGTTTCTTCATACTTAAAGGCCATAATTCAAGATTGACGTAATCAGAAATCGCAGAGAATATTAATGTATGAGATAATTCCACACACATATATATATATATATATATATATATATATATATATATATATATACACACAATACAATACATAATGTATTATTTTTAACAGATTTTAGTTAAGAGAGTATTTTCCACTTTTCTTTTTCTATACCGATCTTCACATTATACTTTCGGCTATGGAGTTTAAATTTTGTACAGAATATTGGAAATCGTCTTCATTACTTGCAACAAGACCTAAGTCATCTGCAGAACGTAATGCGTCGATTGATTGTAATATATCCTGACTGCCTTTAATACTGAATAATTTTGTGCGTGCATGCATATAATTAACAGCGGTAGTGAAAGGCCACAATATAAGAGTAATTTAAAGATGAAAGAAAATCTAGAAATATTTTACGTCAAAAATTTGGCGAAAACTTCTTCACCTGTTTCTCCTTGCTTCTGAGTGTTTTTAAATAATGTCAACCGAAGAAACGTTTATGAGAAGCTAATATTTCGTGGAATAGGACTTTTTTTTATTTTATCTAATTTCAACATGGACAAGATTATGTATAGTCAAGAAGGAAAGTAGTTGAAAATGTTATAGGGTTTATAGAACAAGAATAAAAAGTTGCGTTAACCTTAAAAATCTCAGTATCGAGTTAATGTAGGTCTATGTACTTCATACCGATTAATAGCATTAGACCCTCCCGTGCCTGAAATTCCTCGTTAGCGACTCTCGCGCACTTAAGAGATCTTGACATAATTCCTGTAATCCATAAATCAAACTTATTTGCATTGAGAGATTATAAATATAAATATAGACTCTAGTAGGTTGAAGCATAGTATTCTGACGTCATCTCTTTGAATATATACAACAGATGTTCATAGAAAATTTCCAGATTCATGTTATTTTCTTCACAAGATTTCACTGATTCTTCACAATTAATTGTCTGCTAATAAAATGCCTTGCTTTGTAATGTATTCATCACACAGTCCTTTATACTCGCTGACAGTTCTACTTAGCACAGTTTTTCCTCGCAAGTAAGACACTTGCACTCTAGTCCACACTTTGGCACGACTGGCCTTTCCGACCCTCGTAGCGGTTTATATATATAGGACTACATGCGAGGTAAGAATATTCCCTGCGCCCGGTAAGGACTTTACCAGATTGGAAATCTCGAGAACTGTAACTTCCGGAAATGGAGGGACTGATGTTTGTGGAAAGTTCTCCGCGGGCTTTCCGATCCATGAATCGATAGCTCACGAATCCTTCTCTACCATACATGACAAGACCATGGCTCTCGCCACCGCCCACGAAATTCATAAGCTAGTCTCATAATGTGCCACACACACACACACACACACACATATATATATATATATATATATATATATTAAGGTATTTGAATTTTGTTTAATTACAGTGATTATCATCAGTGTTGTAACTATGAAATACTTACTCACTGGCATTATCGAACCCGTAGGTTCATGTCCGCGCGGACATAAGCTCTCCATATATCTCTATCCTGAGCTAATGCTTTCCAATCATTCTCTGTATAATCTGCTTCCCTCAGATCATAGTTAATGTTACTCTCCCACCTCATTACTGGTCTACCAACTAAGCGTTTTCCCTCTGGTTTTCCTACAAGAAGCTTCCATGCACATATTTCATTCCCCATTCGTGCCACATGTTGTTATAACTAAGAAATAACATTGTAATTTCATTCAAATATGGAAACATCATCTTAACTTATAAACTTTTTTACATTAAACAAAGTTCCACTTTAACCTCCATATTCGCATAAAGTGGATCCCAGAGTCCACCTTAGCCTTTAGTCTATTTTTAAGTTTATTTACTCTATTAATTTATACAGACAGGCACAGATTAATCTGAAAATATTTATGACTGTTCATAATTAAAAAGCGTTGATTTTTATTTAATGTTTTGAAAAATAGTTGATTATAACATTCACACGTCATTCAACTGCACAAAGCGACGGTCTTTGTGTTTAGTAAAATTACAAGGATATTAAATAAAATTAATTAATTGAATGATTTTTATAGATAGCATCCTCATTGATGAAATATATGTATTCGTGTAAAGTGGAACCTGATCCTCGTGGAGGGTCAACATTAACTGAATTCCTTTGTTATGTTTAATTATTTTATACAGCCACCATATCACATATCAAACCAAACTCGTCAGTATATTAAAACAGTATCTACATAATATAATATATTTAGGAGTTTTTTTCAACATTTGTAATACTCATTAGCAGAAATGAAGAATTGATTCTTAGCTTGAAAATCTTTTAAAGTGCTCCAATTTGCGAAAGAGTCACAAACAAAACCGCGGATTAGCAGCAATAATACAATAAATTGGCCGGGAACCCGGCAAAGTTGATAAGGGGAAGAAGGGAAAAGAGGGGCGGGGCGAGGCAGAGGACCAAGGAAAGAAGAGAGGAACCAGGAGCCACTCAAACAGAAGGGTCCACATTACCCGAACTTCCCCATATGGTAAATTCCTCTTTGAGACCGTAACAATCTACATGGCCTAATACTTGCATCGATGATGATTATTATTATTATTATTATTATTATTATTATTATTTTATTATTATTATTTTATTATTATTTTATTATTATTATTTTATTATTATTTTATTATTATTATTTTATTATTATTATTATTATTATTATTATTATTATTATTATTATTATTATTATTATTATTATTATTATTATTATTATTATTATTATTATTATTATTATTATTTTATTATTATTATTATTATTATTATTATTATTATTATTATTGTAAGCAAGCTACAAATATTCAAAAGTAAGAATGTGGAACGAATATCCAGTCCCATTTATGTCAGAGACTGCCAAATTATAACATCGTTCAAAAAACAAATCAAATTATTTAATAATATGTGTAAACGAAAAAGTCTTACTAATAGTATATTTAACGGAGTGCTTATGTCCGCGCGGCCATGAACCTACGGGTTCGATAGTGCCAGTGAGTAAGTAAGTATATTTAACAAATAATAATCCATCCTCTTTAATTTTTGTCAAATATTAATAAGTTTGATAAATGTTTTTATGTATACCGATGGATACATTATTTGTAATTGTGTTTTTTATGAACGTTTGATGACTGTCTATTGTATAATTTATATTGCTATGATTATTTTAAATTACTATTAGTTTTTCATTAATTGTATTACTCATTGCCAGTTATACCAATTTGTCATTCAGTATCAATGATATAATTATTGTGTTTGTTGTGTTTTAATGTAACTTATTGTGGCCTGGTTTGAGTGGAACAGAAGTTCACTGGTTTTAACCCCACGAGGCTAAATAAATATGTAAGGGAATAGAATGGAGAATCGAGGATACTTCTAAATAAGGAACTCCATAATTTATATCGTCCTAATATTGTCTGGATTGCTAAATGTATGAGATTAAGATGTGCAGGTCGTGTAGCTCAAATGAATGATAGTATTTCTTTAATTGGAAAAATCCATTGGAAAGAGGTCATTAGAAAGGTGTATATGCAGGTGGGAAGAAATATTATCTTAGGAAACTAACCACTGAATTCAATTGACCTAGGATAAGGACCAGAACCATACTGAATGCGGAACTGGACCTATAGGTTATATTTAAAATGGTTAATGGTCGTTGTATGAGCTAATAGTCACAGAAACATAGGCCTATGGGCACAAATAGGCCTATCTTAACACAAATGTATGAGTCTATTGGAATATGTACTGTCTCATTCATAGATTTTAGATTTGAATTTTTTTTAAGTCCTATTATTTATTACAGTATGTGTGTGTGTGTGTTTGTGTGTTTTCCAGTATAACTGTGGAGCACGTAGAGCAATTTCAACCAAACTTGATAACTTTTATATATATATATATATATATATATATATATATATATATATATATATATTACCTACAATATGCAAAGCATTTTATGGGGGTAAGAGACCCCTAGCACCACATTTGGGATTGAGGTGTAGTGACATGTGAAATTAAGGAAATGGCCGATTCAAGTGTCGGATCCTTAATTTTCGAGGTCGCTGAGATTAATAGTGACACTCCCGATGCTGTTAAATTCAATTTCAGCATGGGGCTAAAAGTAGATGAAAACTAAAATAACCAAAATTGTCGAGATTAGATAGAATCCATTATTTTTGGAGTTGCTAAGTTTATTGGGATAAATAAATGTGCGAACAACTCTGGATAATCAACTAATTCCATCCATAGTAATTCTGATCAAAGGCAGGTCTTTCACTGCAATCTTAGCATTTTCATTCTATGCTTTGCAGCTTTACTAGAGAATTATAGATGTGGTAGCTTCCCGCTGCATTCCACACCGATTAAGTATGATGATGATAATGATAAGGATGATGATAGCCGGTTGATTTTCGGGGACCGTTGGGCCCTAAGCTTCCTGACATTTTTCTTGTAGGTGAGGAAAACCCCCGAATAAAACCTCACCGAGGAGCTGTCCCGACCGGGAATCAAACCCGGGCCCGCTGTGTGACAAGGCAGCACGCTACCTCGAGACACAGCGGTGGACAATCTACTAATTAATTATATGAAAAAGTAGTGGAATTTTGAGTTTAATACAATTTTGAGAGACTCTCCAATAATAGCTGTAGTATTATTTTACATTCGGTGTTGTTAACATTGGAATAAATAAATAACTGAGCAAAGCCAGATAATCAGCTAGTTAATTATATAAATAAATCGTGGAATTTCGAGATTAATACAACTGTGAGAGACACTTCACAATGGCTATAATAGTATTATTTTACAGTCGATGTTGTTAGCATTATCCAAACAAGAAGAGCAAAACAGAATTTTCAATTGGACAGCATTGTGTCATTAAGGATATTATTTTCACACACACGATATGTCTGTTGATTGTCATATCACGTCCCATGTTGCATTAGAAAACAACATTTCACTAATATTAGTGTAATGGTTATTAACATTTCACACTGCTGCAAAGTAGTGAATATTCTAGTTGCATGTAAACATAATATTATTATATAATTAATTATACAGAGTGTGCATTTCTACGTCACGTTCATAATTACATAATTTATCATAGAAATTTCTACTCGCTACACACATTATACTAATGCACTAGTATGGGTTATATAAGGGAAATTATGTTTCCTTCATTTAACTATATGATCTACTTCAATATAACTATAATTACATATTCTGTTAATTCTCGCTACAGCGCATACTAATTAACTAACTCAGAGGCATTATCGAACCCATAGGTTCATGTCCGCGCGTATATAAGCTGTCCTACTTCCTTATCCTGAACCAACATTTTCCAATCATTCCCTGTATAGCTTACCTACCTCAAATCATGATTAATGTTAATCTCCCATCTCATTTTTGCCTACCTACAGGATGCTTTCCCTCAGGTTTTACCTACAAGTAGTTTCCATGCCTCTCTTCCATTCCCAATTTGTGCCATATGCCCTGCCCGTCGCAGTCTACGAGACTTGACTTTTCTTATTACGTCTAGCTTCCCATAAAGATCATGAAGAGCATTGTTATGTTGTCTTCGCCATTCTTCCGTCTGTTCGTCTCTCTTTCATCAAACATGTTCCTAATATCATTATTTTCAAATACTTGTAACGTTTCCTCCTCCCTTGAAGTAACTGTAGGCTGTATGTTTCGCATCCATATACAACTAGAAGAATAACATTTTGACATATTTGAATCCAACATGTCTTATTTTTTTTTAGAAGTTGGTATGTCAAAAGACCCTAATACCATGTTGCATTTTCAGAAATGAGCCATCTTTAATTTCTTTATGCTAATCATCATTCCTATTTCTAATTACTGTTCCTAGGTATTTGAAATCAGCCACTTCTTCAAAAATATACCTACAGGAATTTGTTTTTAACTGTCCATTTTCATTATATAATGTATTTCTTTGTGGACCATATATTTAGTTTTATTGATGTTTACTTCTAGTCTCAATGGAGCACATACTTATCAACTATAGTTTAAAGTAATGACTGTTATTGCGGCCTCAACTCTCCTCTGATTCCTTGACTCGCTGATTCAAACCCAGCCGGGGTATATGGATTTTGTTCAAGCGTAACAATCCTGAGTAAAATTATAAATAGTCGTCTGAACAAACTTTGTTGGTCTTTTCACGCTTATATTTGAATTACAATGTTAATATTATTTAGTTGTTATAGAGTATAGTTAAATATATATGGTTGTCGACCTAGTTGTAACAGAATCTTGTTAGCAAACCTCAAATAAGCTCTCGGAAGGATCGTATTTTGCGCAATTACCTCGAAAATTGCAAAGGTTGACGAATTGACTATAGTCACATATTATAAATGTGCAAATTATAGAGATGTGTATTTCAACACCTCGTTTAAAATAGAATACGAAATTTGTTATATACATTCTTATATATATATATTTTTTTTTTGAAGAGGCAAAGACACTTGCAGGGTTGTAGAGCTAACGAAGAGAAAGATTTTATTAAACATTTATTGTTTATTCTCTCACATAGGTATCAAATCAAAATTAATTTGTTAAATCGTACGACAACACCCGAATCTTACTTTCTGTTCATCAAAAAATTTCGCTATCAATTAGTTATAAAAAAGCTATGCCCATCTTCTGATTATTGAACTTGAATTGGCTGAAATAATTGAGGGCACATATAATAATAAATTGAGTATGAATTATTTCTATTCATATATACAAATGACTTAACTTCAATTATTTTTATTTCTCATTCCCATATTCGGCATTTTATATAAAATGTTTCCATAGCCTAGGTGACTTCTTTAAACCCATTTTACTTAATTAATTTAGAATACAAAACATTATAATGTCCATTGTCGTATAGAATGGATAAAAATTTAGAATAAAAAATAGTAAATTGAACAAAATTCAACTTATTCGTGGCACAATACACCGAATTCCACGTAATAAAGCACAGTTACAAACTAATGGCGATTCTAATGTTAATGTATGGGTTCAGAGAATTGGGTACTAAATGGATCTGACAGAACTAAAATGCAAATAAATTAAATGAAATTATTTCTAAGAAGAGTTTCTGGTCTTATTTTGTTTGATCAAATAAATATTAATGGAACTAGAAATAGACGAAAATATTTAACAAAAATAAAAACCTAATAAAACAGCTGCGAGCCAGATTTTTACGAAAAACAAGAAGGAACATTTCCTATTAAGAACTAGAAGGCAGAAGAGATGAGGATGGCCCTAAAACAAGATGGAGAGATTCTCTCTGCACCGGAACATGTTCTGAGGCCTGATATGTATAAGAATATTAGAGGAATTTGATATGTTGAGACACAGTTGCTGTTTGGACTGCAGTAGTACCTAATTATCCCCTGTTTACAGAATTGGACGTAGCACACTTTACCACTATTGACCCAAACAATGGTAATTACGTTAACATCGTACTATGTTGTTCTTAACAGCAAGTTGTTGGGTCACGAAAGCACATAGTGTAATTTCATCGAATTATATAATACGCTGGTTGTAATACTTGATTCTCACATAGGTATGCAGTATATGCAAATTTAAAAAATTATAATCTCTCACTATATATTTTAATTTTTAAACCGTAATTTCGAATGGGTCGCTGCCTCTTCCGCAGCGGTCCGATGTTCCATACCCGATAGGTACACGATTCCTCGGTGATATTTTTTGGGGTTTTTCCTCATCTGTAAGACAAATTTCAGGAAACTTTAATGCTCCCGAACAGCATCTGCCCTTCATAATCATCATTACCATATTCCCCATGTTTAGTATGAATGTGTGTATGAATGGTGACTTCGTCTTCATGATTGTGTTGCCTCAGAGAAGGCTCTGACATTGAGCTGATCACTCATTCGGGAACTCTTCCATGTTCTGGGTGTGATCAAGAAAGTATGTGCGTGATTCATAGTTTAAAATCTCTCTCTAAACAAGTCGTGCCACTGTAAGGCCCGGGTGGCGGGTGACTTGTAAAAATTTCGTATAAGGTGAAATGGAATGGGAAAACTTTGAACACACTGTAGTATTTATTTACAAATACGTTATCATAGTTATGTAAAAAACCTAAGTTGCTTCACCTATTGCCAGTCGAATCAAATGTTTTTTTCTTAAAACATGTTTTTTTCAAATTGGAGTCCAGTCTCACACTTTTTAATCATTTTGTCAGACGAAGGTCATAGCAATGCATGCGTATGGAGATTGAAGCAGGAGGAGAGACAGAAGAAAGTCAGCCTGGTTCCAAATGAGATAATGTGCACATAAAATATGACAAAGACGCGAGACGTTAATATATCTCTGTACGAGTATAAAAACGAATAAATTGTTAGTTTTACAGTTTTCTCACACTAATGAAAATGACTTTAGTAAATAAACTGAGTTACTCTTCTTATATTTTATTTATAAATCGAGTAAATTGTTTATATGGTTATACGTATTTTAATAAAAGACAGAATAATAATTTAAGATGTAAATTACAAAGAGGATATTTAATAATAATCGGAGCATGTATTTCTGAAAAAGAGAGAAAAGAAAAAGTGTACATGTTCTGAATACTTTCATAAATGTATAAATTCTGAATAATTATTAATCATAAATGTTACTAAATGCGCGAGTAGGAAATAATCCCATATTAAATGTATTAGGCAATAATGGATAAAATAGCATTAGGTAAAACTAAAATGGTAAAAATCTTCAAAACGTCCGTTTATTTAATACATAAAGAATAAATAATAATTTTTCGGGTACAGAGAAATACATAAATGCATTCGGATGGAAAGAAATCATAAATCAATATTATATTCTGCCCTTACGAATAAGAAAACATCAAAATATATTAAAGATACAATGGTACTAGAAATTGCTATCCATATTTATACCATGGCCTGGTAACGGCAAAAATAGATTTACCGTATAAAAAGTCAAATAAAGGAAGTAGGGAAGTGTCAGAGAGAAAAAAAATATTTATTTATTTATTTATTTATTTATTATTTACTTATTTATTTTTACATCCCAGTATAAGGAGATTATACTGATTTATATTAAACTTGAATATAAAACTAAATGCAATGCAAAGAAATTTGGGTCTTGGATGGAATGAAATTAAGAACGTCAATGCATCAAGCAGCTTTAAAAACATTATTAGAATAAATAACCTAATCTAAAAGGAAACGAGTATTACCTGAATGGAATGCCCATTTTAAAAACATAATATATAAAAAGGAGCCTACTTTAAATACCTACAGATAAAACATAAGGAAAATAGAACAAATTATAAAAGATGTTAGCAGTAGTAAAACGTGAAATAAATACATATAAGGAAATTTCGGAAAGATATATATATATATATATATATATATAATATTGAAAGAGTATTGTGGGACGAGAATATATTTTTAGTCAGTAGGTTAATATCAGTGGGGTCCTCTGGGCTCTCAGTGTTTGCGGAGGAGAAATCAACAACTTTTCAAGGAAATGCCCATGGAATAATACTACGAGATAAGGGAATGTAGATTTATTCACTGTTGATCATCTACCTCTGTGATTGACACATGTGGATGTGAAGGGCCAGCAGCCGGCTGGTAAAAGGGCAACCGCTGAAAAGTGGAAAGACCCTCAATCGGAGATTTATTCAGTGGCTACTCAAATATCAAACACGAATTATATTTTTAATGACAAGTGCTGAAACATCTACAGTGTTTTGTTTATTAATTAAAATCATTATTTAAATCATCTTTACTTTCATTAAGCGCCAACTTGGCTTGTATATCTTATAAATCAGCTTAGATTAACTAATTTTTAATTTAATATTCAGCATGACAGTATTAAAAATAACCGTCGCCCTTTGTAGATGAGCTGATAAAAAAATTAAAGTTACAATATTATTTGAAAATAATATAAATACGAAGTACTTATCACACCTTCGGTGAATCTGACGAAGTGAACGCCTTTCTAGGCGGTTAATTTGACAAGCAATCACGACAAAGAGCCGCGAACAAATAAATTCTCAGACTTCTCTAATTTAACATGAATACTTGGTTCGATTCTGTCATAGGGTTATTCGGAGATTTGCTAGCTGTACAATTAGTTAATTGTTTTTACAACAATCCTTCACTGGTCCATCGATTCTGAGAAGGATTTTGAAACGCCTTTTGATTTTCAGATCTAGCCCCACATAGGGTCTTAAATTATTTTGTTGGTTCTGCATCTGTGGTGTCATAAATTAGCCAATATTCCAAACAAATTTTAATTTGTATACCTTTAAAGCCTTCGCTCAAAGTAGTACGTAACCCTCTTGCATAGCAAGAAATAAGGAATCCCCTTTGGATTTCCTGAAGATATAAATCGCTTCAATATGTGATGTCAATAGAAAAGTATGCTCACTGGTCTTTGATATTCCACTTGGTTTAGCTAAAGTTCTTGTTTACAAGAAAATCGTACTTGTAATTTACTCGTGTAACAAGCAGATAATATAACAATACAGTCTGAAGGTTCAATATCTTTCATACCCTCTTTGCTAATTGTGACTTGCGGCAGATTTCCTTTCGAAGTCTAGCATGTCGTAAACAAGTCGTTCATTAAACACGTTCAATTATACCATATTGCATTTGAAACAAATATAAAATTTATTTTTAATCGTGACAATTCAATGAATTAATGAATTATTATTATTATTATTATTATTATTATTATTATTATTATTATTATTATTATTATTATTATTATTATTATTATTCAATTATTAACCTACTTCGTTTTAGCTTCATTCTGAATACAGGCACAAAATGCCTACATAATTACTTAGGTTATTTTTAATTAAGAACATTAAATTCTGCCAGTTACTTTATATGGATGCGAAACATGTACTCTAACTTTAAGGGAGAAGAAAATATTACGAGCATTTGAGAATGAAGTTCTAAGGAAATTTTTGGACCAAAGAGAGATGAACAGACAGAGAGATGCATAACAGTGAGCTACATTATCTTTATAGGAAACCAGGTATAATAAGAGCAGTTAAGTCTTGTAGACTGCGATGGGCAGGACATGTGGCACCGAATGGCGAATGAAAGAGGGCATGGAATCTTCCTGTAGGAAGACCAGAGGGAAAACGCCCAGTTTGTAGACTAAACATGAGGTGGGATAATAATATTAACCATAATTTGAGAGACGTAAATTATACAGTAGAAGATATTAGCTCAGTATAGTGACGTGTGAAGAGCTTATATGCGCGCGGCACTCTATGGTATCAGTGAGTTAGTTAGTTATTTTTAATTATGACTAATGTTATCCTCAACTGTAGGTCCGATCCATGATTCTAGAGATGAGCTAGAATTCGCGCCTCAACATACATTGTTCCCAAGACATAGCATATAAGATAATAAAGATACTTAATGAAAGAGAAAGAGATGGTTTATAAATATATAGGCCTAATATAAATATTGAACAATTTAATATTATTTAAAAAATTATTGACACGCCCTGCAGAAGAGGGAAATAATGCAATTGTATATAGACCTAAAAATATTATGATTTTTCACAATCAAACTATTGACGAAAAAGGAATGTAATTATTAAGTCAAGAAACGTCCATCCTTTATGTATATTATGAAATAGAATTTATGTAATAAGAGATAAACTGTGGATTATTAAAGTAAAAATTCCAAAAATCAGCTTATAGAAGCAATTAAGTCTCTAGCATATACGTGTAACTTAATAAAGAATTAAATATATCATTAAATGTAGACATAAATAAAGGTATCAAACGAGGTAGCTCTCTCTCACTTTATTGATTAATATTAACATAGATAAGGTAGTTCGTGAATAGGAAGACAAAATGAAACTGAATTCTTAAGTAAATGGAACGATATTAAATTCAATCAGTTTTGCCGATGATCAAGTCATAATATCAAATTCAGAGAAAGAATTGCAAAAAGTAGCATTTCTACAGCGAGAAAGAGCAAAATTGTATAATACTCGAAATATTTCTACAAAAAAAAACTAAAAGTACGGATTTTCGGGAGAAACAAATGGTGTTAATTAAGACCAGACCCGGGCGTCTCAATACTCAGTGTGAGCGCGCCTCTCTTTGTGTACAGTTTTCGATACCTTAGTCGCATACATAAACGGCATAAACTCTGATCAGTGGGATACAATGCATCTTACATCACCAGTACAATTCTATTATAGGATATGCATTTTGAGAGACATAGCACTGAACTGGTTTGTATTTTCTCTTACCTGTAGTCAGTGCGGCAATGTTTGTGTGAGCGCACCGCAGAGTAGGCCTATCTAACCCCAACTCTTGATTAAGACTATAATAAACGACAGAATAATATAATAAATTTCAGCATGCAGATACTTAGGCTGCGAAATATCGCTAAAGAATAATTAACATTACTAAAATAATAAAATACAAAATTTTAAATATATGTGTGAGAATATTAGAAGAAAGCTACACAATTAAATTCTGAAAAACAATGATAACCTTGCTTAATGTATGGCAGTGAATCTGGTTTATTAGAAATACATAAAAATAAGAATAGATGTAGTAGTGAAAATAAATTCTGAGATATGTAGCTGAAAATACAATTTTAGCGAAATACAGAAATAAGAGAATAATTAAATATATATAAATAAACTATAAGAATGTGTAAGAGAAAGAAAATGTAATTGATTCCAACATCTTCAAAGAATGACTCCAGAAAGAATTCCAAAAGTGATAACGGACTACCAAATTAGAGAAACGAGTGACATGGAACACGGAGGACAAGATTGAAAGAGAGCTTTCAGGTCGGAATGGGAAACTGATGATGATAATTAGAAAAAACATATTTATGTTTTGTTTATTTACTTATTTTTCTGCAAAATTATACTGTTAAGGTAGCGTTGATTGCATAAAATTTTCGTCAATATATACATAATTTAACGTATAGAAAATGCAATAAACTGTACATAAGTTAGATGGAATCAGCAGAAATTTCACTACCACAAATGCTTTAAACATTTCAAATGTGAAGGAGGTAAATCTAGTTACACAAAACATATAACACTGGTCAACATGATTTTTGTCTCATGAGTACAAATAGTTGTACTTAATGCAGTTTTTTTATCGTGTTTTCAAATATGTATTCGGAATTTCTCCATCACCCACAGTTTTTTTATTTCAACTTCAATTAATGGATTTCAATAATTATTTTTTAATAAAGTTTTTTCGTCCATTTGTCCATTGTAAAATAAAACCAAATGAACTAACTCAGGAGATTTCAGCTATGGAAAAGAGATATCAAAGCAAATGGAATCCTAATATGGTGGCAGATTATTGTTGGACCAACAAGAGGGATGCTTCACAGGCGAAATATAGCAGAAAATCGTCATTTCTTACTTTCTATGTGAGTCGAATGTTCGACTATTGTGTAGTTACGAATGTAGAAAATATTAAAGTGTTTGAAATTATAAATTCCTGTCTCTCGGAAATCTTGCGTGATGGAGAAAAACTGATATTTTTGAATCCAGGAGAAAAAATCACTCATTTTTTCTTTCTGGGATAAAAAACAATTTTTTTGTTGCTCAGTATAATCATGGCTTGTCATAATATGGAAAATATAGAAAATATCCTTTCTGCATATCCATAGAGAAGAAACTGTAGAACATAAAAATTTTTAAATAAGTCGAAAACATGGTTTTAAACAAGAGCATGCCTAGTAACAACAAACTTCTTTATGGGATTATTACCAACATCGAACATCGTTTATCAAACGAAAGGCTTACAGTTTTATATAGTTAAACGAATTGAGGAAGATAGTACCTTAGCAAATGTTCATTTTCACAATTATTTATTGAATCCTTAACTATTATTTATTATTATTATTCCTCCGATTGAGGGACTTTCCACTTTTCAGCGGTTTCCCTTTTACCAGCCGGCTGCTGGCCCTTCACATCCACATGTGTCAATCACAGAGGTAGATGATCAACAGCCAGTGTAGGGGTGACATGTGGTTAGCATGTCGAGTCCCCCAGCCGTTATAGCTGGTTCCTCAACCTGGAGCCGCTACTTATTGTAGCTACCCAATTGCCTCACGATGCTGGGTGGGCACCGGTCCCATACTGGCCGAAATACCATGAGAAAATTTCTTCCCCCATGGAGACTCGAACCAGCGCAAGTCCCGTAGCTCTGCGCCAAGGCTTCCTACCTTAACCGCTCGGCTACGGCGCGGGACTATTATTATTATTACTATCATAATAATAATATTATTATTATTATTATTATTATTATTATTATTATTATTATTATTATTATTATTATTATTATTATTTTGTTTTTGTTTTTCCTAATTTAAGTATAATGTAATATCTTCAATTCAGGGTCGGGTCAAGTGAAGAGATATAGCCCCTATATAGAGGTCTGAGAATAACAAGGATGCCGGCCGACCACCCCTGACGCACTTATTTTTAAGTATGTCACTAAAATATAATGTATAAAAATAATGTTGTATTCATAGTTCACTATTGAGACGTGGTCTGTCTTATTTTCTTTTCTGGAGAACTGGGCTTGATTTCCATCGGGATAAGTGATCTAGAATTTCCACATTAGATGCGGACTATCTTCGAGGGGTGGCCCTTACACGCTGCTAACCACAGATCCGGGGAGGACCACCACTGTATTTGTCTGGTGCATATGGTTCATTGCTAATTGCTTAAAGGCGATCCTTCCAGACGTTTGACATGAAAGGGAGTGCAAGTACTACAAAAGAAGGAACGATGAAGGAAAGATAATAAAGAAAGAACTACGTTTATATAATGTTTACTTACACTGTACTTATTTAAGCTTTATAAAAAGTGTAAACTCACGTTCTCTAAAAATTATAGACTCTATCTTCATATAGGTATTTGTCATTGTTTTTATTTATACAGTCCTTTAACACTTAATTCAATATACTTACAAGGAAACTCTGAACCATTGCATGTCAAAACCAACCTTCAAATTTCTCCCAAGAGAAGCGTTGTGATGTACCAAGGCCGTGTCCAAAAAATGATCTGTGGTTTTTAACTGCGAGACACTGAAATCCAGCACCAAATCTCTCATGTAAACTGCACGTAAGTAATGTAACTGCAGACTCGGTAGATTGTATAACCCTCACTACCGCAGGCCGTTCGCTTGTGCATGGAGTGGGGAGAAGAGGGCGAGTGAAGCGAGAATGTATTAGCCCTTTCTTACTTATGCTAGTAGTGATTTCACGCGCAGTGCATTTAATCCCCGCTCCGCATCCCGCCTTACTTCACCCCGCTCTTCGAGCCAGGGATGTTCACACGCTCCGCACAGTGCGTTGCCATTGTTAGATTCTAAGTTTCGATTTCTGCGCCTTCCAATTAAAAACGGCAGACTTTTTTCTTTCTTTTTTTTTTTTGACACTGCCTTAGGACATTACAACGCTTCTCTAGGAGAAATTTCAAGGTAGTTTCCGACATGCAGTGGTTTACAGTTTCCATGTTAGTAATAGATAAAAAAGTATTATTATTATTATTATTATTATTATTATTATTATAAATTGCAAAAATCATTGTTAATTTAGCCTAAATAGTAAAATGACTTACTAATTGGCCAACTGGAGACAATTCTAAAATTCGCCCTTGCCAACTTAATGTAAAGTGCGGGGAACTTTATTACCCTCTCTTATGGTCTTAATTTTGGAGTTTACGTTATTTTGTTTTTATTAGTCTTGCATATTGTATGTTGAAATATCTTGATTTATTGTAATATATATATATATATATATATATCCTTACAGAGTAATCGTCGGTGTTCTGTTTAAAAAATAACATTACAAGTACATAAATAAATACCATTAAAGATCCACTAAGACGTCATACCAACGAAAATATATAAATCTTACCAACTTGATTATATATTGAAAAACTACTTAATTCCTTTAAAAATTCGCTTAATTAAAAATATTAAACAATTCTCCAAAAAAAATCTAAAATAATAGCCTGAAAATTATAACAAAACTATTATTATCGATATGTCAATATTCTAGTAGACAGACGCAATTGTTTTCTGCAATACGTATACATTGATGAGCAAATTTTATTTATTTATTACAACAATTCTCATTGTTTCATCATCATGGACACCAGTTTATAACACATCACAAAATGATTATGTCCTGGCTAATATAAGTAAACTTTCCGTGTAACAAAAATAGTGTACGTAACTAGTATAAAAATGTATTTCGCATTTCTTTTCGAAATTCCCTCGTATGCCAAAGTACCGCATACATATATCTTCTAATGAACAAAGGTTAACCGTTTCACTAAAACACGAATATGTCATTATCCTATTTTTTTTTGTAATTTTAAAATCTGTTTCGTATAAGAACAATTGCCCTATAAAATTATACCGTATGACAGAAAACTTTGAAAATAGGAATATGCTGTTTAAATATAATTTCATGGGAGAACTAATTGCTTTTACATTTCGCTGTAAACATAGCACCCGTGTAAATTTCACACACGTATATGTAACATATTAATAAAGTTATCATTAGTAATATTGGTTGTAAATTTGTAAATTCGATGTCCCTGTAGAACTACGTGAAGTATATTTGATTGTATTTTTATTCTCCTTTGAACCCATAATTATCTCATTCTTTGTCTGAGATAATTTTTCTCTTCTGCCAAAGTTGTGTTTTTTTTTTTTTAGTTTTTCCTCGTAGTCAATTTTCTATTTATGAGTCTTGATTCTGAACATTTTCTGTTTAGGATATTTTCTTGAAAAATTCCTGCAAATCAAAAATCGTTTTTACTTCAATCCATTTTATAGTGCCTACTTGTGTTTTACTCTTATTTTGGTAAAATTCAATTAATTATTTTGTGAGTCTCTTAGAATTAATTTGTTTGATATGTCCACAAAATTTTAACGTTGGTTTTCTGATATCACTATGAATATCTGGATCATTATTTTATTTTTAATATTTGCTTCTGAGTCTATATTGTTCACCTATGACTTGTGGACCTAACACTTTTCTTACAATTTTTCTTTCACATTTCATTATATTTTCGATATCTCCTATTCAAATATAATTTTTCTACTCCAAAGAGGTAGTAATTGTATTGTATGGTCTTAAATTCATCTATTTACATATGCACCTTTTAATATCTTCATAAAAAACATTAGTTGTATATCACAACTTTGTCTCAAATGATGGCTCTAATACACCTTAAGGCGAAATAAGGTTTGTAAATGTCACATAATAATAATAATAATAATAATAATATATTCAAGTTTAATTATTGTATTGTATGGTCTTAAGTTCGTCTGTTTAGATATGCACCTTTTAATATATTCATACATAATATTCATATAAAAACTTTAGTTATATATATCGTACCTTTGTCTCAAATTTTGACCCTAATATACCTTAAGGAGAAATAGGGTTCGTAAATATCACATAATATTAATAATAATAATAATAATAATAATAATAATAATCATGCATATTGTATTGTAAATAGGCTATTTTCAGTAACCCGATATGCCATTACCATTTTCAGTTTTTGTTATTATTATTATTATTATTATTATCATTATTATCATTATTATTATTATTATCATTATTATTATTATTATTATTATTATTATTATTATTATTATTATTATTATTATTATTACATAAGGAAAATAAAAGAGACTTAATCTTATTTTGAATTAATGCTAGACGATTATCATTAAATTATAATACGTTATAGAATAGCCAAACACCAAAATATGAACCGATTCTGTATCTCACTGGTGTGGTCTGTTTAATGGGCTATGAAGTTAATGAAACGAAGATTCGCGAAACACGGTTCAGGAACCACATTAGTGAGGCACATTGCGTACTGCTGATTTTGTACCGGCGCTGGCGTCGTCAGTGAACTGTATGTTTTCTATGCAGTGCGGCTAATCTCACAGAAGTGCGTTTAACAGTGAAAGGTTCTGAATGACCCTCAAATTTTGTACATAGAAACGTTTTATTCATAACATTTCCTATGTAAAAATATTTAAAGTAGTTATTGTTTCATATCACTTCCATTTAGAATGTATGTTTCTAAAAAATTAAAGTATTATTATGAATGTTCGGTCCTCACAATAAATTATAGAGAAACATAACATGTTATCTATTAACACAGTAATATTACCGGACATAACGGAACTTGACCTGTTTCGTTTCTGGATGATTTGCTAACTTATGCCCTGTCATCCCGCGTACACTCGCTTCACGTCAGTCTGTGGCGTCGAAGACTGCAGTACAATACCCTAAGTAAGCTGGGTTAGTGCTTTATTTGCATTTGTTCCTGGCTATATCATGGTTAGTATCTACGTCAGTGCGACGAAGGACAGTTCTGCTATGACTGGAAGTATACGTTCCGGTGTATCGTATAATAACTAAGAACGTTATTGCTGATGGTGGGATAGAAATGACACAAATTAACCAATCAAAATATTTATAAATTATAAATTACATGGAATGTATTTGAAATGAGAATTGTATATTCGTTATATTCAATGTCATGCATTTCAACCTTAATTCGCATGCACAAATTTTAACTTCAGAGGAGTCAAAGCAAGGACGCGTCTAAATATACTAAACCAAACTTCAGTGGAAGAGAATTCTTATTGGAAAGGCCGGATTTATTGACAAGACGATTTTACTTTCTGCAGAAAATGAAATAATTAAAAAAAGAGTGAGTATCATATTGTGTGTACTTAGATATATATACACACACACACACACACATTACATCTGTTAAATGTAAATCGTACCGGGAAGAAGGCATGGATATATTTAAAAGGTGATAACAATACAAATTTGGAATGCCATTGAAAGTTCCTCTCCAAAAAGGTAAAAAAATGTACAATAGTTACTGCTGGAACTTAGTAGTTCCATTTCACGTATGCTATGTACTGTATGAAAATCAGACTAATGCTCACCCTTATTATATAGTAATTTTAAACTCCATGGCGTGACAGACCTAGAAGGCCTTTAACCTACCAGCCGGCTGCTGGCCTCACATCCATAGATGTTTATCACGAGATAGAAGATCATCCAGGCAGTGTAGGGGTGAGATGTGGTGAGCATGTCGGATCCCCCAGCCGTTGTAACCGGTTTTCTCAACCTGGAACTACTACTTATTGTAGATACCCAAATGCCTCACGACGCTGGGTGGCCACCGGTCCCATACTGGCCGAAATTTCATGAGAAAATGTCTTCCCCATGGCTACTCGAACCAGCGCAAGTCCCGTAGATCTACCCCCAAGGCATCTCGCTTAACCACTCGTCTACGGCGCGGAACATTATATCTCTCTATTTATCTATCTATAATGGCGTAGCCCAATACTGAGCCACAGCCTCTCCCTTGTCAAGAGTCACTAAACCTAGTTAATTTAGTTACCTTATATTGCTCATAGATATCGTGAATGGCATTCGGTAGTAATGCACAAATAAATTTATGTACATTTTTATGAGAAGACTATAAATTTGTGACCCAAAATGTACAGCCTTTCAAAGAATTCATGGTGCTCAGATGATTTTAAGTCCCAGAACGAAGTCATTGAGCATGATCAGAAGTCCTCTACTTGGATCACAAATGCACAACTATTTGAGAATCTAAAATATGTTTTATATCGTTGTGTGTTGTGCAAGGGAAAATAATTTCGCGTAAATAAGTAGTACGGTAAATGCTGCAAATAAAACAAAGCAAAACAAAATAAAAAAAACAAAATTAATTAAAATAAGGACGAGAGAAAAAGCTTGACAGCGGATTCGAACACGCGACCTCTTGCATGGGAAACAGACGTTCACTCCCCTAGACCACAAACGTCCCTACTAGAAACAGCGATAAAATACTCCAGGGCTTTCTTCTTTATTAAAATTTGATACTAACTTGACTTTGTTTAAATTAATCAGACGCGTTTTGTATTAGTTGTGGCAAAAAAAACAATCTTGTTATGCATTGTGTTTTGTAAACGAAGTAATGAGTTGTCATTACAATCGTTATTCATTTTCCTATATATATATATATATATATATATGAACTGTTTCCTTTTATTAATTAATTTCCCTATATATATATATATATGTTCATTTATTTATTTAACGAAACCTGGTAATGTGTAGGCATTATAAAAATTAACGACGTTATTTAAAAAAATCGTCCTGACAGGATCGAACCTGGGCCAGCGTTGTCGCAAGGAGAGCACCTTACAGACTGTTGCACTGAAGCGAACGATACAAATACTGCATGAAGAAAGACTTACGCCGCCCGATTTAAACTCACAGGAGATAGTACACGTAATAACTCACTGGCGTGAATCGCTCTTCAAAACTCGTAACTTTCCATCATCAAGAGTTGAGCCATCAATTTTTTTTTTTTGCGCGATAGTGCGTACTTACCAGCAATGGCGACCATGATTCAAAGTTGAACTTCGTACATTTTGGGGTTGCCAACTTAAATAACTGTACTGTAATAATACATTTACACCCACGTGCGGGAAATAAAACCACTGCCCTCTATGTATACTACGTAAAATGTATGTACAGAAAATATCCAAAAGGTAGTGTTAATATACCTTATACGAAAGAAATCACTGCATTTTAATGAACTTTATTTGAAACAATATAAAACAATAAATACGTACTTGCGTTCGTGTTGGGACAATCCATATCAAATCGGACAGCAAAAAATCTTGCAATTTATTTTTTTAATTTTATGTATCCCTAAATATAGTGAATACATTTATAAACGTATTAATTCAGAAATTTAATTTTTATCATTTATAGGTTCGTAGTTATGATGATCTAAAATTATCGTAAATATGATAAACTAAAACGTTTACTAACTAATATTTCTGAAACAGTAAACAGCAAAAATTTGTTTCAAACATATTTATATAGGTGATATCATGTAGTTTAAGGGTGTTATTTTTATAATTAGGATATTTTTATTTTCGGTGTCAATTTTCTGTTTATGGCGGTTTACCGCAGTACATATCAAAAAATGAAAACGGAAAAATACAGGATACTATTCACGTAATAAGGATTAATTTCCAGCAATTACCCTTTTGGAGAGTTGAATAGTTCAGACAATATAAATGTTTTTATTATATTTTCGTAAAATATCTCGCGAGTCCACGGCGCAGCAGATTCATTTCACGACCAAGGTCGCGCGCGTACTTTATTGAAAGAGCTTCATCAGTGACTTTTTCAACTGCCATTAAATCGAATAGATTATTATATGTTCTGCTTAATGGAACAGTACCGTAAATTTATAAAAGTGGCGATATTTTAATTCTTACGCAGTAAATATTTATTTATCAAATTTTATTGCTGAAGTGAGAAGTAAAGTGCTCTGTTACTTACGTTTACTGTGAATTATTAAACAAACTATGTATAAGTAACTCACTCACTGGCTCTGTGGAACCTGTAGGTTCATGGCAGCGCGGACATAAGCTCTCCATACATCCCATCCCGAACTAACGTTTTCCAATTATCCCCTGTATAATCTACTTCCCTCAAATCATGTATAATGTTATTCTCCCACCTCATTCTAAGTCTTCCAACTGGGCTTTTTCCCTCCGGTTTTCCTACCAGAAATTTCCAAGCACCTCTTTCATCCTCCATACGTGCTACATTTTCTGCCCATCGCAGCCTACCATGATTCAAAGTTGAACTTCGTACATTTTGGGGTTGCCAACTTAAATAACTGTACTGTAATAATACATTTACACCCACGTGCGGGAAATAAAACCACTGCCCTCTATGTATACTACGTAAAATGTATGTACAGAAAATATCCAAAAGGTAGTGTTAATATACCTTATACGAAAGAAATCACTGCATTTTAATGAACTTTATTTGAAACAATATAAAACAATAAATACGTACTTGCGTTCGTGTTGGGACAATCCATATCAAATCGGACAGCAAAAAATCTTGCAATTTATTTTTTTAATTTTATGTATCCCTAAATATAGTGAATACATTTATAAACGTATTAATTCAGAAATTTAATTTTTATCATTTATAGGTTCGTAGTTATGATGATCTAAAATTATCGTAAATATGATAAACTAAAACGTTTACTAACTAATATTTCTGAAACAGTAAACAGCAAAAATTTGTTTCAAACATATTTATATAGGTGATATCATGTAGTTTAAGGGTGTTATTTTTATAATTAGGATATTTTTATTTTCGGTGTCAATTTTCTGTTTTATGGCGGTTTACCGCAGTACATATCATAAAATGAAAACGGAAAAAATACAGGATACTATTCACGTAATAAGGATTAATTTCCAGCAATTACCCTTTTGGAGAGTTGAATAGTTCAGACAATATAAATGTTTTTATTATATTTTCGTAAAATATCTCGCGAGTCCACGGCGCAGCAGATTCATTTCACGACCAAGGTCGCGCGCGTACTTTATTGAAAGAGCTTCATCAGTGACTTTTTCAACTGCCATTAAATCGAATAGATTATTATATGTTCTGCTTAATGGAACAGTACCGTAAATTTATAAAAGTGGCGATATTTTAATTCTTACGCAGTAAATATTTATTTATCAAATTTTATTGCTGAAGTGAGAAGTAAAGTGCTCTGTTACTTACGTTTACTGTGAATTATTAAACAAACTATGTATAAGTAACTCACTCACTGGCTCTGTGGAACCTGTAGGTTCATGGCAGCGCGGACATAAGCTCTCCATACATCCCATCCCGAACTAACGTTTTCCAATTATCCCCTGTATAATCTACTTCCCTCAAATCATGTATAATGTTATTCTCCCACCTCATTCTAAGTCTTCCAACTGGGCTTTTTCCCTCCGGTTTTCCTACCAGAAATTTCCAAGCACCTCTTTCATCCTCCATACGTGCTACATTTTCTGCCCATCGCAGCCTACGAGACTTAACTGTTTTTATTATATCTGACTTCCTATACAGATCATGTAGCTCACTATTATTTAGTTTTCTCCATTCACCTGTCTGTTCATCTCTTTTTGATCCAAAAATTTTCCTAAAAACTTTATTATCAAATACTCGTAATCTTCTGCCCTTTTTTAAAACAAATTATTTAGTTTGTTACAATTTTTTTATTACAGTTTAAATGTAATATTATATAATAAAAACTCTTTCATCATTAATTGAATAAACTGGTATAAATTTTTATTATGTTATAATTACTAATTTAAGTCTTAAAATAATTTTTTATTCAGTGTATTTTATTGTACCCTGAAAACTTTGACGAAATAGTATTGTTTTAAGATATCACTTCCAAATAAAACCGAATGTTTTAATACTCATATCACTTCCTACCAAACGATAATAATGCAGCATCAGCAAGTCTTCCTTAAACATTTGTTTTACATCAACAATTCTCAAGTTCAGACAGTTGATTTACATCAGTATGTTCAGTGAATCTCGTCATTTTAAGTGTCACAGTCAAATTTAAAATATCTTATTGTTTTTAACTCACAAGTTTGCAGATCTACAAAGACTGAATGGTGAGTTAGAAGTTAAATATAATTTTAATTATGCATATGTTAGTATTCAATAGTTATTAACAATATTATGTGTTAATGTATAATTTTACAATTTCTTAAATGTTCCTGGAATGAGAGAATAATCGTAGAGGTATACATTTTGTGTTATAAAAGGGGAATAATGGGAAGTTTAGACATTAAATTAAATACTATAATAATTTAGCTTATAATAAAGAGAAGATTAATGATCTTGAAATGAATGCAAAAAACAGGAACATAAGGGAATTATATCAGGGAATTAGTATAGAGAAGAAAGGGTTTCAGGCTAGAACAAACATAATTCGGAATGTAAATGGGGATATGATTGCAGATTCTAGGAGTATATTAAATAGATGGAAAAGTTACTTTAATCAGCTATTAAATGTACATACAGAACAGGACATTGAGGAGGATAAGTTACAGACAACAGAAATGCTAGTCGCGGAGCCAAGTTCATTAGAGGTTGAAATGGCAATTGAAAAATTGAAGATGTATAAAGCATCAGGTTCAGATAAGATCCCAGCAGAACTGATAAAATCAGGGGGAGAAAAATTGATGGACAAGATACGTTGGTTGCTTAGTATGATTTGGGAAAAAGAAGCTCTTCCAGATGAATGGAAGGAATCAATTATCGTACCAATTTATAAGAAAGGAGATAAAACTGATTACAACAACTACAGGGGCATCTCATTACTTTCAACTTCGTATAAAATTCTAACAAATATATTAGTAAGCAGACTTACTCCCTATATTGATGACATTCTAGGAGATCATCAATGTGCATTTAGAAGAAACAGGTCTACAACAGATCAGATTTTTAGTATAAGACAGATTTTAGAAAAGAAATGGGAATATAATGGTACTGTACATCAACTATATGTAGACTTCAAAAAAGCATATGATTCAATTAAGAGGGAGAAGTTATATAGTATCCTGCTGGAGTTCGGAATTCCTAAAAAGTTAGTTAGACTTATACGAATGTGTCTAAATGGCACAAAGAGTAGGGTGCGTATAGGCAAACAGTTTTCAGACACTTTTGAAATCCAGAATGGGTTGAAGCAAGGAGATGCTCTATCTCCTCTACTATTTAATTTTGTTCTAGAGCATGCCATTAAATCTTTAGAGAATGAGGAAGGCTTACAGCTGAATGGTATTAATAAGCTGTTAGTTTATGCTGATGATGTAGTACTACTGGCCGATAGCGAGGAGATACTAAAGGCCAACACGCACACACTATTGTGTAACACTAAGAAATTAGGACTGGAAGTAAATGTCAATAAAACTAAATATATGGTCACACGTAGAAATTCAGTATATAATGGAAATGGACAGCAAATGACAAATGAGGGAAATTTTGAGGAATTGGCTGAATTCAAATACCTAGGAACAATAATCACAAACAGGAATGAGATGCACAAAGAAATTAAACATAGGCTCAATTCTGGAAATGCATGCTATTATGCATTGCAGAGACTTTTGATGTCCCAACTCCTTTCAAAAAATGTTAAGCTGAAAATATATACAACTATTATTCTACCAGTTATATTATATGGGTGCGAAACATGGACTCTTACTTTAAGGGAGGAAATGAGATTACGAGTATTTGAGAATAAAGTTCTTAGAAACATTTTTGGACCAAAGAGAGATGAAGACAGGTGAATGGAGAAGACTACATAACAATGAACTACATGGTCTTTATAGGAAGCCAGATATAATAAGAACAGTTAAGTCTAGTAGACTGCGATGGGCAGGACATGTTGCGCGTATGGGGAATGAAAGACGTGCATGGAAACTTCTTGTAGGAAAGCCGGAAAGAAGGCGCCCAGTTGGTAGACCAAGAATGAGGTGGGAGAACAACATTAACTATGATTTGAGGGAAGTAGATTATACAGGGAATGATTGGAAAGCATTAGCTCAGGATAGGGATGTATGGAGAGCTTATGTCCGCGCGGCCATGAACCTACGGGTTCGATAGTGCCAGTGAGTAAGTAAGTAAGTATAATAAAAGCTAATATTATCGTGCATTTTAATATCATCTTAGATATGTCATGAGTAGGGGATGCAATATCAGTAAGTGATACCAAGCCAATAAAATATATTTATACCTCTTAAATATTACTTGTACCAGCATGAAAATTGTTATAAATTATTATCGATAGCTTAACGTTACTTACAATATTCAACATCAGACATTGGTGTAGGGTACAAGTACAAAACATTACAACACATTGCAAAACTACTCTCTAGAAAATATTTTTAATAGGCCTACCAGCTTGAATTCGTAGGTGCTTAGTCATTTAAATTAAACTATACATTAGCCAAAATCAGCACAAAATTAACCGCCTACTGAATATATCAATAAAGATTGTTATATTTAATGACGTTTATTATGTATCAATTTATTTCAAGCGCGAGGTTCTCCTACGTACCATAAATGTACGACACGGGACTCACGGATTTCCTTCCTTCTGGAGAAAACTACATTCAGAATTGTTACGCCTTTAAAATGCCATTGATTCCTATCGAGTTTGAACCCGCGAACCTCGGAATCGGAGGCGTGCAGAGTAACCACTTGTCCACGATGATGATGATGATGTAATAATTGTAATAATGATAATAAAAATAATGTAATGACGATAATAACAATAAAAAATATTTGTAAGTGCCCAAAGGACTATCGCCAAGTAGCTCCGTCATTGTTTGTACGAGCGAGCGAACTCCACTCACGCGGAAGGTATTGCGGGCAGTCTACACATAGGAGATTTTTGGAAAAATAATTATTTTTGGTAGTTTCCTTTCAAGACTCCACTTTAATACTAATTACAAAAAATTAACTGGTGTTCAGGTAATAATGTGGCATTTTTTGATTTTATAAAATTTTTGGTGAGGAAGGTCAACTGCATATTAATTGCATTTACGCCCTTCATAAAAACGTAAATATTAACATACTAATTTTCAAGCGATAGAGCATAAAATCCTCTATAATGTGACCATCTTTTCAAGTTGAGGGAATAGATATACTTCGAGAAATGTATTTTATAAAAGAGACTATTTAAAACAATACGATAAATTGACAGATCTATTACTCTTTAATTACACCAAGCGAAGACTTGAAATTCGGTTCAGATATTCAGTATACCATAAAGTTTCACTGTAAAAAAAATTGTAAACTTTTAAAGATGTGAGTTGAATTTTCACAATTTTTTTGCCGATTTCGTATGGAATGTCCCGTTATCAATAATTGTTCTGAAGGCCTCCTGTTGTTTCAACTAATAAACATTGGCCACACTGTTAATGTTAGTTAATTGTTTATAATGAACGCAAATGTTTCCAACAAAGATGTTATTATTTTACTATTTATTATTTTGAGAACACCATCGCGCAAAAAATAATGTTCAACGCACGTTTGTGAAGTGCTTTACAGAGTCTCGGAAATTAAAAACCCCGCTATCGCTCGGTTTTTAAACATTTTTCCTCGATTCTGTAAGAACCACTTTCCAACCTTGCATCCTAATATACTATTTCAAAGGCTGTACGTGACATTTTATTGACTTCACCACAAAGAATTCATCCTAAAATCTGTGCACTTGCATTACATCCATCCTGTATATGTTTCTAGCGATATATTTTCTTCTTTATTTTTAATTCCAATTTTTTTAATGCGCCTATAACGCGGTTACTGTTATTTTCCAGTGATAATTAAGTGTGAAGTGCAGTGTTTGTTGTGTTAATGTGTTTTTCAACTGTCTTCTGGTTCGAAGTTTACTGTCAAAGTTGCCATTACTTCAGCTCGTTGTCTCTAATTTTATGACAGCCAACAGGTTAACACTGTAACGTAACTCACTTCACAATTATGCTATTTTAGTGTAAATTAGAATTCCCGATGTGTAAACACCAGAGAATGGAGGTAACAATTGTCATACAAACATGTCGTATTACACATGTCAAACCTTGCAGCTCATTCATTTAAATTATAACTTTCAATATGATTCTAAATAAATAAGAAATACCTCTATCTTCTCGTTACGCAATAATATAATTTGAATATGGTATTAACCTACAAATGATACTCGCAACCACGTAAATAGAAAAAAAATATTACCTATACAGTGATACGCTCAATTTTGGAAATGCATGCATGTATGCGTTACAAAGTATCTTGTCCCAACTTCTCTCAAACAATATTAAACTGAAAATATATAAAACTGTTATTCTCCCAATTATTTTATTAATTTCCATGGCGCGACAGGCCTAGAAGGTCATTGACCAACCAGCCGGCTGCTTGCCTCGCATCCACATGTGTTAATCACCAAGGTAGACGATCATTCAGCCAGTGTAGGGGTGACATGTGGTCGTCATATCGGGTCCCCCAGCCGTTATAGCTGATTTTCTCAAACTGGATCCGCTACTTACTGTAGCTACCCAAATGCCTCACAATGTTGGGTGGCTACTGGTCCCATACTGGCCGAAATTCCATGAGACCCGAACCAGCGCAAGTCCCGTAACTCTGCGACAAGGCATCTTGCCGTAACCACCCGAATATGGCGCTGGACTCCAGTTACGTTAAATGGATCGGAAACACGGACTCTTAGTTTAAAGGAGAAAAAATACGAGTATTTGAGACTAAAACTTATTAGGAAAATGTTTGGACCAAAGAGAGATGATCAGACAAGCGAATGGAGAAGACTAAATAACAGTGAGCTACAAAATCTTTATAGGAATCCAGATATAGTTAATTTTCGTAGAATGCGATGGGCAGTACATGTGGCACGAATGAGGAATGAAAGAGGAGCATGGAAGCTTCTTGTAGGAAAAGCAGAGGGAAAACGCCCTTTTGGTTGACCAAGAATGAAGTGGGAGAATAACATTAACCACGATTTAAGGAAAGTATATTATAAGGGTATAATTGGAAAACATTAGTTCGCGATAGGGATCTGTAGAGAGCTTAGGCCTATGTCCGCGCGGTCATGAACCTATGGGTTTGATAGTGCCAGTGAGTTAGTTAGTTAGTCAGTTAGCCTATGTAGTGATATGAGGGTGGTAAGAGATACTTACTAGATTGAAAAAAAAGTTTGAAAAGACAAAGAGTATTAAGAAGGTCCCGAATTAAACCCCTATTCTGGCCCATATGCTGTTGTCTTCAGTCGTGAAGGTAAATACTAATTTAGAATTTCATTACGTTATCACAGTTTCATAACAACAATATAATTGAGGGGCTTAGAGCAGTAACATGATAAGGCGCATTCTGTTAAGAAATGTCATTTATTACAAAAATAGCTAATAAATGTATTAAAATATCTATAAAATCATTTGTAAGTGCGCCGGTGATGAGTTAAAACATATAGACGCACAATGTATTAACAATATTGCCCAATTAGTATTTAAATTTTTTAAAACATTGAAATCCTTATATCTCAGAAATAACAATATGAGGCTTATCATGTTATTTCCCTAAGCTCTTCAATTAAATAGGAGCACACCCTAGCGTATATTGTTAAGAAAATATGCTACATGCCGGATGGTCGCGGATTTTAGTCTCGATGGGGTCAGGATTTTTAAATGGCTTAAACCCTCTGGCGCACCATGGCTCTTGGGTCCACTTAGCCTCTAATAGAAATGAATAAGGGATATTTGTTTTGGGTGGAGCATATCTGACAACCCAGCTGACCTCTCGTGTCGATTGTCTAAATAGGTGGAAGCCTTAACATATTGCTACCCGATGGGCCTCCTTAGGCCTATATTGTAGGGCCATCGGATCTGTGCACCTTCAGCTCTGTCGTTTTCAGAAAGTTAACGTCTATACTTACTCCAATCCTCGCGCTTCCCTCCCACCAATTCAAACAACAGCCACGAAACTTTCCGAGTAGGGATGTTGCCGAACTTACCCCAAACACTGCCATGGCTCTTTACTATTGAATAATGTAAGGTTAATTATTACATATTTATGGGAAACATATTGGCCTGTTTATTTCTCTTCTTCGCAAAATGCTACTATTTGCTTAATAATATTTCTTTCTCCACTTCGTGCTACAATATTCCTGTTGAATTGACAACGCTGGAAAGCAAGTGCAAATAATCTGTCCCGCAAAAAGGCTAAAAATTGTGAGTAGTGCGAGGAGAGAAAGGGAGAGATAGATAGGAATGCAGAGAAAGAAATCATTTACTGAGCCAGAAAAGGTAATTAGGGTTCAATTCGCCTATATTACGGGGACAAAAATTCGATAGTCAGATATTATAAAACGTATGAGAAACACAATATAAACCCACACCTTAGTAGATACACCTAAAGATACTAGGCGCGATATGTTAAAGCATATATATATATATATATATATATATATATATATATATATATATATATAATATATATGAATAAAAATGAAATAAATGTTTTCTAAAGGAAATACATCCAAACGGGACTTACAGAAATCCTATCTAAAAATATAGGTCACATGAAGTAAAGTTCGTAACAAACTTTCTGTTTTATTTTAATGAAAATTAACTTTTTCTAAATACTGAGCACTTTGTGTTTTCAAACAAACAAGAATTTAATTACTTTTTGGTATTTTGCAAAAAAGTAATTCATGTATTTTCCTCTCCATATTAATTTTCTTCCATAATTTCATTCTTGCAAACAAACAAGAAAAAGAGTGAAAAAATAACACATTATTGACTGCCGTTAGATACGAAATGTAACTTACAACTGAAGGCCTCTTTAAAAACAAAGATTGAATATCAAAATTTTCCTAACATCTGCATCTGTCAAATCAACAAACATACTTAATGTAGATAATCTTTCAATTACAATTTTAAAAAAAAGTTGTTGTAATACCAAGTAGGGATGTAGGCTATGTTACTGAGTTTATTAAGATGTAAATTTCATATTTCTGAAAATCGGTGGCATAGCTTGGGTTTCTAACATATGTAGACTTTGTTGTTACCAGTTTATGAACAAGCATTTTGCGCTTTAATTGGCACTTTTCCTACTTGCCGATTTACTTAATTCGGGACATAACAAAAACACACACTAAATACACTTAAATAAACAAACAGTGGTTTTACATACATGGTAGTTCAAAAGTCTCAGAAACTGATAATATTCAACTAAAATGGATGTAACATTGTGTTCTCGCTTACCAGCTTCTTCGTATTGGCAACATAACAAAAACACACTACGCATGCTCACACATAGGCCTAAATAAAAATAAACAATATTGTTACATGTATCTTTCAGGTCAGCAAAAACGAGATGTATATTTATCGTTAAAAGAAAAAGTAAAGTGATATCGCTACAGGCCTCACGAGGCCCTTGGGATAGTAGGAGGTTAAGGTTCCCAGCCTCCCACCTTTTAAACAATCGACACGAGATGTCAGTCAGGTTGTCAGCCGCCTTTACCCCTAGAGCAAGTATGTGATGCTCATTTCCGTTAAAGGCTGAGTTTACCCCAAGTCATGGTGCTGCCAGAAGGTTAGGGATAGTTTACAAATCCTTAGCCACCTGGACTTGAACTACAGAACTTCCGGCTTGTAAGTGTATTGCCGTAACCAACTACGCTTCAGCGTGCCACAAATGTATCCTTTAGTATTACAGAAATATCAGTTATAAGTTATAACATTTTAAAAGTGTGCAAAATTAAATGTTGCATGCTATATAAAATCAGAAAGAATGTTTGTGAATTGTAGCTGAAATGACTGCTTACTGTGTTTTCAAAAAATTAAAAACAGACTAGTTGTTATAGAATTTGATCAGCGACCAGAGAAGTGTGGTAGTTTGGTTGCTACATCTCGAATAATTGAAGTTCATCCATTTGCTTTCTTGTTTGCCAGATAGATATGTAGCTGTTAAATTTCGACACTTTCGAAGATGAGTCAAAATCCATTGCAATGTTTTCTTCTCTATAAAGTGCACAATTTGGAATAGGAATGTACAAATATATTTTTTTATTCATAACAAAGTATGATTACTGTAGGACATTGGAGACAATGATACAGAATGTGGCAACATGTTTGGTCTATTTTGATAAGTCGGCAATTCTGTTTATCCCATGATTCGTAGCTGTCTTTGTAGGATCTGTATTATTTATATGAGGAATGTTAGGCTAATTTTATGCCGAATTATAATTCGTATTTTTTCCTATTTCTCACTGACAAATATAGGCCTATATACTGTATATAAATAAATATATATATATATATATATATACATTATAGTTTTCATTTTTTCTCATAAAGAACTATATATAATATTAACTATTATTACTATTACTATTATTATTATTATTATTATTATTATTATTATTGTTATTATTATTATTATTATTATTATTATTATTATTATTATTATTATTAATTATTATTATTATTATTATTATTATTATTATTAAATGTTAATATCAGAGGATTGGAGGAAGATCAATGGATGATGGATATAAACCTTTGGTTTCCGGAAGACGCGGCAGCTGCCATGATACCGGATTATTATTATTATTATTGTTATTATTATTATTATTATTATTATTATTATTATTAATTATATAAATTTCCTCATTAGAGGATTGCCTCAAGGACAAAGTGATACAGACAATTATTTTTTTAAATTGATGAAATACATTTTGTAAATACATTAAAAAATTTCAAATTGTAATTGAAGTATACATACTATAAAGTAGAAATTTTGTAAAGATGGTTACTTAAAATTGAAATTGTTCCTCTAATGGCAGCGAAGGCAATTTTAGAAAGATATACCCTGTCCAAATATAAGGAATTCCAAAATTTAGCTAAGAATCCTGGTGTAGTACCTCTTGCCCCGATCATCAATCCTGTGACGGTTATACTATATAATTGGTATTTATCATAAGTAATGCCACGAGTGATTTACAAATTATCGATAAATTCACGACTCACGAAGTGAGGAGTGAAAATATCTAGAGAATTTGGAAATCAAGAGTGGCATTTGTTAGGACTAGTTAACGAATAAAATTAAGCTCTTTACTAAAAAATAATTATTTGATTATAGTTACCGGTGTTTTAAAATATTTATATAGTTAATGTAAACGCCGATGTTTGAAAACAAATTAGAAATGTGAGGTTATGTATATTCACTGCATCTCGATCATATTATTTATTGCCAAATAGGATCGCAATATTGTATGAATGCACTCTAGTGGAGAAATAATGAAACACATCAAACTATTATAATCAACATTATAGGTTAATCATTTATATTTTGAATAAACAACTCAGTAAAATCACTGAATCTATTCATTATTTGCTATATTTAATGTATTTGTTGGAGAAAAATAATGGTCTAACCTGTTCAGAATATTAAAAAAGGAGGAGCTTTCTTTATCACAAAAGCAGGAGCTGATAACGAGAAATATATAAAGAGCGAGGTGAAACACGACTGTCATTGGTGTAAAACAGAATTCATTGAAACGTGATTGGTCATTGACTACCATTTGCGACATGAGTTAAATAGTCTTTGTAATAGTCAATTATGTATTATTTAAGAATATAATAATCACAGAGTCTTCAATGCTAAACTCTCACTTTTATATGAATTTATATCAGGTTTTGCGAATATAATGACACTGTACATAAACTATATGTAGTCTTCAAACATATATATAATTCAAATAAGAGGAAGAAGTTGTGCTGTATCCTGCTGAACTTCGAAATTCCTAAAAAGTTTGTTAGATATTGAAAAGTAAAAGTTCAAAAATAAAATTTATACCTGAGATCTCAGTGTCATCAAATAGATAATATATTTTTGACAAGGTACTCTTTTAACAAACTGAATATGAAACATAATCTTCCAAAAGGTCTACAAAGTGTTTTAAAATATTTTATATATATATATATATATATATATATATATATATATATATATATATATATATATATATATATCCAGTTGAGGACCATTGATCTCTCAGTACAAATTCTAAATGTTTACTTTTACATAGTGATATCAACAATGTTTTATATTAATTTTAAAGAATTTTTCGAATCTACCTAAATGACACAAAGAGTAGGGTGCGGATAGCAAACAGTTTTCATATACTTTGGAAATTCACAATGTGTTAAAGCAAGGATTCAGTATCTCTTATGTTACTCAACATTGTAATAGAGCATACCATCAATTCTTTAGAGGATAACGAAGGTATAAAACCAATTGTATTAATAAGCTATTAGTACAATATATACTGATGATTTAGTAGTAGTATTATTATTATATTATTATGTAGTATTAGGCCTATATATGATGTAGAATTATTATTAGTATTGACAAAGATATGATAAGGGGCAACACGCACATTCAACTGAGTGATACTAAGGAATTGGGGCTGGAAGTAAACATCAATATCACTAAAAATATTATCACACATAGAAATTCATTGTATAATGTAAATGGAGAGTTAATGACAAATTATTGTAAATTTTCAAAAGTGGCTGAATTCAAATAACTAAGAACAATAATTACAAACAGGAATGAGGTGCAAGAAGGAATGAATTTGGCTCATTTCTGTAAATATATGCTTTTACGCATTACATGAACTCTCGTCGTCCCATCTTCTCACAAAAAAAGTTAAACTGAAAATATATATAAAATTGTTATTCTCCTAGTTATATCATATGGATGCAAAACATGGACTCTTACTTTAAGATAGGTGCAAATACGAGTATTTGAGAATAAATTTTCCAGAAAAAATATTGGACAAAAAAAAGACTAATAGACAGATGAATGATAAGAGTACTTAACAGTGAGCTACATGATCTTTATGGGAAGTCTATGAGTCTGGGATGAGAAGGACGTGTAGCACGAATGGAGAATGAAAGAGAGACATGGAAACTCTTATTAACTGGAAAGAAAGTTTTTAGTGGTATGCCAAAAAATGAGGTTGGTGAAAAACATTAACCATGATTTGAGAGCGGTAAATTATACAGTGAATGATTCGAAAATATTGACTCTGGATAGGGGTATATGCAGAAATTTTGTTCGCGCTGCCATGAACCTGCAAATTCAAATTGTGCCAGCCAGTTAGTTTTATATAATACTTTCTTCTGTAGTGTTCGGCCCTAGGGCAGGTCTTTCTCTGCAATCGTAGCATTTAAATTCTATGCTTTGCATATTTACTAGGGAATTATAGGTGTGGTAGCTTCCCGTTGCTTTCCACACCGACTAAGTAAGGATGATGATGATGACCGATAATTTTGCACAAGGCTTCCTGACATTTGTCTTACAGGTGAGGAAAACCCCAAAAAAAAACTCACCCAGGAGCCTGCTCCTACCGGAAATCGAACCCGGGCCCGCTGCGTGACACTCCAGACCACAACTGTAGACATACAATACCCCAAGTCGCTAATTACATTATTTATCAATAATTTGTCCTGTTTCTGTTTTTTTTAATATGGTAGTGCATTGGCCGCAGTGGACTAGTGGTTATGCTTCTTGTCTCTTTTCACGAGGGTAGCGGGTTGAAACCCAGCCGGGGTTGATGGATTTTTTTTTTAGGATGGGAAAATCTTAGGAGCAAGTCCTCCTGGAGGGACTTTAAGCTGTGGATCCCGAGTCTGAAGATTTTCAAGCTCGTAAAATATCCTTAAGCCCGAATAAAAAGGTCTCTAAATAAAATTACCGTATTTTCCATGCTAATACTACCTTGGTTTCCTAGATGTCAGTATGAGGCGGAACGCTGACCACGGGCCACTCCAATAACATCTATACGAAAGCAAGTGCAAGTAAATTAGTATGGTCCAGTTTATTCCCTGTAGGGGGAGAGCGCCTAAATCTCGTTGAAGGGGAAAAAAGGATTTACAATAACAAGATAATTTCCCTAACTTCTCCGAATTTTTTATCTGAATGTAAAAAAGGAAACTAAAGCTAATTCAGTGCTTGTAAATAAAAAATAGCTTGTATGGTAACTAGTTTGTTTATAGAGAACTTTTCGGACAGAGATATTGTACATCGTGTCAAATTTAAATCCTTGCCAAGCAATGGGCGTGTGTGACAAAGGAATTCTACCTTCTAAAAACAATATTACCTATGGATTTTGCGCACAATGACTAGCATTTTCTTCTTTTTCTATAATTATATGAACAGGGGAGGATTTCCTGCACAACATGTGCAGGCGGCTTAATCCAACTCCGTGCTCTTCTTTCCACTGAGAGAGAATAAAAATATGGGGCGTTTTCACTAAATTGAATGTCGGTAATCCCCAATTGGAATTCCATTCCCGTATGTAAGTGGAACACGGTGAGAACAAACTGTACGTATATATCAAAGGCATTTAAACCCTCTCGAACATTAAAACGGGAAGGATTTGAAATAAAACATCAAGGATTTAGATTGGCTTTGTCGTTAATTTATATTAGGGAATCGCTTACACCAGTTCCCCCCGAGAAGAGTTAAGTATCTAAAACTCTTGAAAATAAATATAGCCTAATGTAATTTTTCAGCTCCAGCAAAGCTATCTTAAGTTTCAAGGGAAAAATGTATTTGTCGTTTTGCTGTAACTTATGTAAAGTGATATAGCAAAACACTTATCGTAATTTAAAAGGAAACAGGTGAATTAAAGTACTAGAATATGATTAGGGACCTGAATAAGGTGTATGCGTGCGTGCACTGCCGGCTCCTGCCTAAACGGCTGGGGATTCAACAATACTACTCTTAAAATTTATTTTAAAATTATGTTAATAATAATCGAATTGAAATATTCAAACAAATACCAATGGAAGGGCCTAAACATAATGCTCAGAGATAAAGAAAACTAATAATAATAATCCATCCAAGTAATTCTGCCCGAGCGCAGGTCTTTCACTGAAATCATAGCATTTTCATGCTATGCTTTGCGGCTTTACTACGGAATTGTAGGTGTGGTAGCTTCCCGTTGCTTTCCACACCGGTGAAGGATGATGATGATGATAAGGATGATGATGTTGGCCATATGATTTCGGCCATATGATTTCGGGGACCGTTTGGGCCTTAACGTTTTCCTGACATTTGTCTTACAGGTGAGGAAAAACCCCGATAAAACCTCACCCAGAAAAACTGCCCCGACCGGGGATCGAACCCGGGCCCGCTGCGTGACAAGGCAGCA
The DNA here is from genome assembly GCA_030220185.1 of Diploptera punctata. NCBI lineage: Eukaryota > Metazoa > Arthropoda > Insecta > Blattodea > Blaberidae > Diploptera > Diploptera punctata. The sequence goes on from JASPKZ010002698.1 coordinate 191,148, forward strand.
CGCTACCTCGAGACCACAGCGGTGGACTAATAATAATCGTCGTCGTCACCATCATCATCGTCGACGTTTACTTGTACTAATACGAGAACGCGCGCGAAGGGGTGTATCACATAGCTGCATAGCTACCGGGGTAAGAAGAGAGCTCTGTCTTGTAGAAAGACGCAGTAGACGTTTCATTTAGTAAAGAAGTGGAGTCATTATAGAGTTATTGTCCTAAAACGTTTATTAATTTGTAAGCAATGCTTAATCTAAATACATTTGTATTGTATTGGGCACCTTATATTGTACGGAGTAATGGAATTTATTGCCTTTTTTTCAAAAGAAAGAAAATACATTTGCATTTACATTGCGCACGGACCTGCTTGGCCGTACGTGCATTATTTTTCCATGAACAAAAATATAAAAATAAACATAAGGATATATTTAAAATACGTACATGGCTACACATCTATATAAAAAATGTAAATATATATATAGTCTCATTTTGTATATTAATAATAAAAAAATTGCTACAAAACAAATTTAAAAAGAGAAAAACACACACACATATACCTACATACATCCCACACACGAGCGCGCTCTCATACCCTCCCCTACCCTGCAGACATCAAATGCACTATCAGGCTATTTAACTTATTAAGACTACTTATTATATAATTTAAAATCGAAAACAAAGTCCATATTGAGATTCTTATTATTGATAATATATATTTCCTTATTGATCTCCATTTTTTATCCCTCAATTTCCTTACTGTACCCAAAAATTTACATGTTCTATCCTCACTCTCGATCCGTCCTGAAAGATCCCAACTCGCCACTCTCCCAAGACCCGACCTGAGAAATCTCTCCGGCAGCAACTGTAATCCAACTCTGTCTCTCTACAGAATGCTATAATATGTTGCCAGTTTTCACGGCACCTTATATTGCTTCCTATAATGTTTATAATACAGAAGAGTCGCCCGATAGGTATGCAGACATGTGGTACACCCCCATCCCACCCATCCCGATCTTTATATTAAAAAGTAATTATTTAGTCACAGGTAGAAATATATTATTAAATGGGAATGGATACTTAATAACTAATGAGGGAAAGTTTGAACAAATGAATAATTCAAATACCTATGAATCACAATTAAAACATAAATAAGCTGCAGACGAAAATTAAACTTAGTCTCAAATGAAACCAGTGCTTTTAAAATGAATTACGAAGCACCGTTGAAGTCTCTGTGTAAAAGTTAAATAGTAAAATTTGCATCCGCCGTCCCTGTGTATGTGTGTGTGTTTGTGTGTGCGTGCGTGCGTGCGTGCGTGCGTGTGTGTGTATATATATATATATATAATATATATATATATATATATATACAGTCCACCGCTGTGGTCTCTAGGTAGCGTGCTGCCTTGTCATGCAGCGCCCCGGGTTCGATCCCCGGTCGGGGCAGTTATTCTGGGTGAGGTTTTATCGGGGTTTTTCCTCACCTCTAAGACAATTGTCAGAAAAACTTTAAGGCCCAAACGGTTCCCGAAATCATATGGCCATCATCATCATCATCATCATCCTTCACCGGTGTGGAAAGCAACGGGAAGCTACCACACCTACAATTCCCTAGTAAAGCTGCAAGCATAGCATGGAAATGCTATGATTGCCGTGAAGGACCTGCTTTCGGGCAGAATAACTATGGAAGGATATATATATATATAAGACATGGTTTTATATTATGCTCTCATCTCATTGTTTGGCCTACATACGAGTATTGTTCGCGTTCCCTCTGTTTTCCTACATGAAACTCCATCGCCTCTTTCTTCACCATTCGTATGGTCTTCCCCAACTCAGTCTATGAGAATCTACTAGTCTTATTATGTCTGATTTTCCATAAATATCACTAACACATTGGGTGTTATGTAGTTTTTTTCCATTTACCTGTATGTTCGTCTTTTTTTTTATTCAACATTTTTCCTAAGTACTTCATTGTCAGATACTCGAAATAATTTCTCCTTTCTTAAAGTAAGAGATCACGTTTCACATCCATATATATTATAACTGGAAGAATAACAATTTTATGTTTTTATTTTAACTTTATTTAAGAGAAGTTGGGATGCCAAGAGTTCATGTAGGTCATAATAGCGTGCATTTCCATTGTTGAATGGTACCGTTTTACAAGCAGAAGATGGAACATAGAACATTCTGCCTCCAAAATGTTTTGTATTTTATCTAGTTGAGACGGCTGAGATTAATTTTAAAAGTATTGATTTCATGTTAAGACTAAGTTTAATTTTCGTCTGCATCTCATCCATGTTTGTAATTGTGATTCCTAGGTATTTGAATTCTGGTCATTTTTCAAAATTTCTCTCATTTGTTAATTAAGTATCCATTCCCATTCATTAATATATTTCTACCTGTGACCATATAATTACTTTTATTGTTATTTATTTCCAGTCCACCCTGCGGTCTCGAGTAGCGTATCTTTTTAATATGCAAGGTTTCGGGTTCGATCCCTGTTCCAAATATGTTTCCTGGATAAGTTTTCTTTCAGCGTTTTTTTTTTCTTCTCATCTGTAAGACATGTCAAAAAAATGTTAACTCAAATGATCCCCTTATATCATTCGGGCTTCACAATCATCCTTATCATATTCGCCTGGTTTGGTATGAATGTGTGAATGAATGGTTTGCCTTGTCTTAAATGTTCGTGTTATCTCGGAGGCAGCTGTGGCATTCAGCTGAATACTTTTCCGGGGAGGCCCTCCGTGTCTTTGGATGGTCAAAAACACGTGTGATCCAAAAGTTAAAATCATCTCCCGACAGCTCGTGTTCCTGTAAGACCCAGATGGAGAGGAGCACTAAAAAGTATCTACAAAAGCAAAGGTTAAACGAAGGTAAAGAGAAGAAATATTTACTTCCAGTCCCTCTACCGCAGGATTTTTTTTATTATTACTACTTTATACTCTACTTCACAGCCGATTGTCCTTAAATAAAAAGTATAAACAAACAAGAAACAAAATTTCTAAGAATAACAATTGTTGAAAATAAAGTTCTTTGGGAATTTTTGGACCAAGGGGAGATGAACAGACCGACGAATGGAGAGATTGAATATCAGTGAGATATATGATCTTTATAGGATTTTTAACAGTTAAGTCTCGCAGACTTTTGTAGGCAGAACATATGGCACGAATTTGGGAACGAAAGAGTGGTATAGAAGCTTTTTGTAGGAAAACCAGAAGGAAAAAACTCAGTTGGTAGACCAATATCGAGGTGGGAGAATAACATTAACCATGATTTGATGGATGTAGATTATACAGGATATGTTCGAAAAACATTAGCTACTTTTAGGATATTAGGAACATTATTTAAAATTTGGGAAAGCATAATGTGTTATCGTAGATTATTTTTATCTTATTTTGAATTATTTTAAAAGGATAGAGATACGTGGAGAGCTATTGTCCGACGGCCAGGAACCTACGGGTGTCAGTGAATTAGTTAGTTATAACAATCGAGATAAGACCTGTGTGATTGTGAGAGAGGTGATCCACGTGTACTGTACATGAGTGAAATAAATGCATGTGTTTGAAAGTTGAGCGAACCAGACATCGCATCGCATATATATTCCAGAACTAAGATTATTCAACTTGACATTTCACATCACAACTTTTCCAAACATTTATTTTCCATGACAAAGGAAGCAGATTACTCTTTACTCAAACTCCATCTTATAAAATTGGATTAGGATGGCAAAAAAATGATCAAGGCGACTTTTACGAACTTTTCAAATAACATCATTAGTTTGAAAGATTTTGTAATTAAAGTAAGGTGTCACATTTGACTGATATTAATGTAATGCTATTCAAATAATAACGAAACCTTTCTAGTACTCAGAGTTATTATTTAAAGCAAAAATATTGACTATTTAACTCATATGGTTGAGGGCTCGAGTCCGGGTGGGGTCAGGATTTTTAAACTGACCCAAACTTTCTGGTGGCACAATGACCCTGGGGTCGATTCAGCCTCTAACTCAAATGAGTACCGGACGCTTATTCTGGAGTAAAGGCGACCGTCACCCAGGGCTGACAACCCGGCTGACATCAAATGCCGATTGTCTAGAAAAACTGGGAGTCTTAACCTCCTATTACCTCAAGGGCCTCCTGAGGCCTGTAGTGGGTTCACTTTACTTTACTTTATTTAACTGATGCCTTAAATGGTAGTCAATGACCATTTATGTTTCAATAAATTCTGTTTCAACTAATGACAGTCGTGTTTCACCTCGCTCTTTATCGATTTCTCTTTATCAGTTCCTGCTTTTGTGATAAAGAAAGCTCCTTCGTTTTAATATTCTGAACAGCTCAGAGCATTATTTTTCTCCAACAAATGCGTCGAATATAGCAAATAATGAATATTCCTTGATTTTACTGAGTTGTTTACTAAAAAAATTAATGAATTACCTATAATGTTGATTATAAAATATAGTTTGACGTGTTTGATTATTTCTCCACTAGGGTACATTCTTACAATATTGCAATCCTATTTGAAAATAAATAATATGATCAAGTTGCAGTGAATTACATAACCTCACTGATTTGTTTTCAAACATCGCCGTTTACATTAAATACATAAATATTTTAAAATATCAGTAACTATACTTAAATAATGACGTTTGAGTAAACAGCTCAATTTTATTCGTTAAATATTCCTAACAAATGCTACTCTTGATTTCCAAATCCTCTATATAAAATGGAAATCACTCATGGCATTACTTATTATAAAGTAGGATATATTTTATTAGCTTACTATATATGAAAGGGTATATGACATAGTGGTGTTAAGTCAGTTTTTTTTTACAAAAATGAATAAAGTGCACGGTTATAAACAAGAAACTGCATACTGTATTTCAAATACATCAAAATTGAATACCATCACTTAGGACATTACATATATCCACTATAAGTCCCGGCCACGCGTTGCTGTGGCTAAGGTATACGTTAAAAATTTTAATTAAGTTGCTGTATTTCAGCCAGATTACTTAAAACTAATACTTACACACGAAATTAATAATATTGAAAATAAAATAAACACTGAACAAAACTTAAATTATGAAATAATCAATATTTGTAATGCAATTGAAATTCGCGGTTGCAACAAAAAGCACAGCCGTCTGGATCTCTCTTTGTTAAATAATAAACCAATTACCTTGCCAAATTACCTTACACTGCCATCTGTTATAATCGTATGGAACTCACAGATAGTTATAACTCTTTGTTAAATAATAAACAAATAATTTGCAATAAAAAATAATGCGACTATAAATTTAGTTATAAACTACCCTATGTCCCAAGTTGGATCAAACTGCACACAGTGTGCAAAATTTTATTAAAATCGGTTCAGTAGTTTAGGATTCCATCGCGGACAAAACAACGTGCCACGTAATTTTTATATATTAAGATGATTATTTATCAATATTAAGGTAACTTGATTCTTTCTATAGGACTAACATTTATCATCATACAGCAGATATCCATCCATCCATAGTAAGTCTGTCCGAGGGCAGGTATTTCACTGCAATCGTAGCATTTTTATGCTACGCTTTGCAGCTTTACTAGGGAATTAAAGGTGTGGTAGCTTCCCGTCGCTTTCCACACCGGTGAAGGACGATGATGATGATGATAAGGATGATGACAGATGGATGATTTTCGGGGACCGTTGGGCCCTAAGTTTCCTGACATTTGTCTTATAGGTGAGGAAAAACCCCGAAAAAAGTCACCCAGGCACCTGTCCCGACCGGGAATCGAACCCGAGCCCGCTGCGTGACAAGGCAGCACGCAACCTCGAGACCACAGCGGTGGACCAGATATCTATAAGATTCTATATACCAGCTGCCATATTGTGATAGCCTACTTTTTTACAGATCTAAGTAATGTTCTTACCCAAGGACTTCAATGTGTTCATAATTCTCGCAAACGTTTTATTTGTGGTATTCGCAGATATGATCACGTTATAACATCCCTTCGACTATAAGATCGTAGAACCGTCCATTCTCTCTCTCTTCTCTATAAAATGTTAAACACATCGTTACCTAATTATTGATTTCGCCGTTTCGTTACACTATCTGATACGCATAAATTAGGCACACGTTCCCATCAGCACTTATCCTTTATATCCCCCCCCAATCACACTACCTATTACTCAAAATCTTTTACAGTTTCTCTTACTATAACACGGAATTCTCTTCCATCCTATGTCAGAGACTGTCAAACTTTACCATCTTTCAGAAACAACTTATTTTTATTAACTAACCGACAAAAACATCTCACTAATAACATTTTAACAATTAATATATTTTCCTTTATTTATTAAAAATAATATTATGATTTATCAATACTTCTACCTAATATATCTTATATATGCCAATATATAAGCGATAGATTAATCCATTACAGTTTATTACTTTCTTTGTATAGGCCTATGTTTTTTCATGTATAGTAGATTCGAACTGTTCTTCCTTTGTGTATATATATATATATATATATATATATATATATGTTAGTTTTAATTGTATCATTAAATTTATTGTATTATTAGACTTTACTTTTATTATTGTTCAGTTTGGCCAGATAATCGTTTTTATCTAATATTACAGTATTGGGATTATTTATTTGAATGTAACATATGTTTGTCCTGGTGAGTGAAAGAAAAGGTCACATAGCCTTAATTCCACCAGGCTAAATAAATAAAGAAATAAAAATGAAATATTATTTAAAGTCATAGAATAACTTTTTTTTTTGTTATTTATGGTTACAAAAGGAAGTTTTACGGGTGAATTGAGATGTTTACGCTGAGGCCGGAATTTCGAAACAAGTCGCAAACGTTTTCAATCGTAGCAGTGTACATAATGTTATTTCGTATTACGTCAAATTTTAATATCGTTAATAGATAAATATTAACTTATAGGACCTACAGTATATGCTCTATTTAACAACGATACAAAATCCCTTTAAATATGTTCACAATGATCTTGCTCGTGTCAAATGTTAAGATTATGAAGCCTATTTCAAGATAAAATACGAATAAAACTAAATATTTCGTAAAATATATTCCAACGAATTAACCCTTGCATTAACTTATCATAAGTAATGTCACAAGTGATTTCCAAATCATTGATAAATTCACGATGTCACGAAGTGATGAGCTAATTTATCTAGAGAATTTGGAAATCAAGAGTTGCATTTGTTAGGAATATTTATTGAATAAAATTAAACTATTTACTCAAACATCATTATATAAATATAGTTGCCGGTATATTAAAATGCTTATATATTTAATGTAAACGGCGATGTTTGAAACCAAATCAGAATTATGTCGTTATGTTTCATTTCTTCATCCAGTGCAATTTGATCATATATTATTATTTATTGCCGATTACTCAAAAAGCATTATTTAAATATAGTTACCGGTATTTTAAAATACTAATATATCTTAAGTAAACGGTGAAGTTTGAAAACAAATCAGAATTGTGTCGTTATGTTTCATTTGTTCATCCAGTGCAACTTGATCATATAATATTATTTATTGTCACCTGGCATGGGAAACTTGAAATACGATCGCAATATTGTAACAATGCACCCTAGTGGAGAAAAAATTGAACACATCAAACTGTATATTATAACCAACATTATAGTTATTAATTTATTTTTTAGGAAACAACTCAGTAAAATGATTATTTAAAAACACAATTATTGAACTTACAATTATCAAATGTGTAGTCTGAAGGAATTTGTTAATTATTTGTTATATTCGATGTATTTGTTCAAGAGTCAGTCATTGCAAAATAATGCTCTGACCTGTTCAGAATATTACAAAGAGGAGCTTTATTTATTATGGTAAAGAAAATTCGATAAACAGCGAGGAGAAACACGACTGTCATTGGTTGTAAAACAAAATTCATTGAAACGTGATTGGTCATTGAACCCCATTTGGGACATATTTTTAAATAGTCAGTTAAAATGTGTAGTCACCCACTTCCATTACTGAACATATAGTTAAAAGAGTAGTGGCGCAAATCGGAATTGATTTGGTGAACAGTGATATTGAAAGAGCGCACAGAGTAGGTCGTTGGAATAGTGGAAAGAGACCGATTGTATGCAAATTATCACACTACAAAATAAAATGTTGGATCCTTAGAGACAGTAAATATCTTAAAGGGACCGGTATCAATATTGCCGAAGACTTTAGTGAGAAGGTGCGCCGCGAAAGAGACTTTCTTAAGCGACATATGTTCGAGGCGAGGAGGCAGGGCTGCCATGCAATCATCCAATTTAATAAATTAATTATAAATGGACGAATCTGGAGCAGGGAAAAACTACAAAATATGGACAACTCTGAAAATGAATTTGAAGAGGTCATTGACAGCGAGTCCCCAAAACATACAGGGGACGCTTCAACAGCAGGTGGTCTCCTTACAGCAGAGGAGGGAGAAAATTCTACACGAGAGAAAGAGAGAGGGACCACTACCTTAATAACTCCCAGAAATCCAATAAACATACAGCAAAAAACGGCCGAACGCAAACAGCATACCCCACCCCTAAGAGGTGAACGACCGGCGGACACAAGAACTCCAACAAGAAATCACTAAGACTTCAGAATCTACCCGCAGAAAAGGAACTATTGAGAGGGGGAAGTTCGAAAAATACAGGTAAGACTAATGAACAAGGGAACACAATAGGGTTTGTTGACAGTCGGTTCATGGAATATCGAAGGGTTAAAGCAAAAACTTTCAATGGACAGATGTGTAGAGTTTATTGAGACTTTTGATATATTAGCTCTAGGAGAAACATGGTTAAAAGCTAATGAATGCGTAAATCTATGTAATATGAAAGGTTATTTTTAAGGGTAATCAAAAGAGAGGAAAGAGAGGTAGATATCCAGGCGGTGTTGCCATTTTATATAAAGCTAACTTAGACCCATATATTAAAAAGGTAAATATTACTTTAAAAGAGGCAATTTGTATATATTACCATACAGAAAAAGCAGAAATGTGTCTGTTGTCTATTTATCGCCAACCACTAAATTCCAGGTATGCCAATCCAAATTTTTTCGTTGAATTGTCTGACTCGTTGGCAGAAATAAAAGATAGGTTTCCGGAAGCGGGAATAATAATTTTAGGGGACTTTAACTGTAGGATTGGGGAGGAAAATATCACTATAAAATCGGATGATAATGAAACACGAGGTGAGGGTAGGAGAAGCAAAGATAAGATTTTAAATTCAGAAGGAAACCAATTGTTAGCTTTTTGCGATGCATTTGAACTTGAAATTCTGAATGGTAAATATGGGGAAGATAAAAATGGAGAACTGACATTTATTAATAAAAATGGAAGTAGCGTAATCGATTATTCAATATGCACACAAGACATGATTCCAGTCCTAAGTAATTTCTGTATAGTTTCCAGAATCGAATCACACCACTTCCCAAACAAACTTATTTTAAATATGAAAGGTATTAGTGAGACAGTTAATGATGAGGTGGCAACAATATTGCGGCCAATTATCCGTTTCAGGTGGATCGAGGATCTGAGAGAAGAATTTAACAGGAGTTTGGAAACGCTAATACAGGATCTGCAATTAAATGATCTTAGCGGGGAGGAAATTGTTAAAACTTTGACAGAATGTTTTCAAAAAGCAGGGGAAAAATTCAAGGTTAAATACGCAATGAACCAGAAGGACAAAGGGTGGTACAATAATGCATGTAGAAAGAAGAAGAAATTTGTCGAAAGTAGTCTTTTAAAGTTTAGAAAAGAAAGCACAGATGAAAGCAGAAAAAATTATGCGCAAGAGAGAAAGGAATATAAAGACTTATTGGCAGAAACAAAACTAGCATGGCAAAATAAGAAATCCGAAGAAATGAGAGTCGCGACTGAAAGTGGGAGCATTGCGGACATATGGAAAGCGATAAGGGAACTCAAAGTAAAGTCCATAAATCGGACAAGAATAACGCCCGGGGAATGGAGAAGTTACTTTGATAGGGTGCTGGGAAATGAGAGGTTAAGATATAATCAAGGAAATATAGTTGAGATCCCTGACCCAATTCATATTCAATTACTGGATCAGGATATTTCGAAAAATGAAGTGGGTTTCTTCCATTAAATGTTTAAAGAATGGTAAAGCACCTGGAATTGATGGAATACCAGGGGAATTCTTGAAAAATATGATATCATCCAATAAATTATTAGACGTTTTGAAAACTGCGTTCAACAAACTTTTTAATGGAGGAGATTATCCGGAAGCCTGGGCGACAGGTGTCATCCAACCGCTATTCAAAGGGAAAGGTGGGGCACAGATACCAGAAAGTTATAGGGGAATTTGTCTCTTGTCAGTGTTCGGAAAAATATATTGTAAAGTACTTTACGAACGAATCAGACAATGGGCTAAAGAGAACAATAGGCTCTCAAAATATCAGGCAGGTTTTAGAGAAGGGTACTCCACGGTGGACAACCTATTTGTTCTGAGAACATTAATTGATGACAATCTGAAAATGAAGGGGGGTAAATTATTTTGTGCATTCATTGATTTTAAGATGGCGTTTGATACTGTGGACCGAAGCGCACTTTGGGAAAAATTAAATCGGAAAGGATTGTCTCGTAAAATGATACATGCTTTAATGTCAATTTATAAATATGTTAAATTTTGTATAAAAGTAGACCAAGGGCACATTACAGAGAGCAGCGAAGCCAATCGGGGAGTGAGACAAGGTTGCATTTTATCACCAATGCTATTTAATCTATTCGTTGATGATATTGTAGACGTAATGCTAGAAGGAGAAATTGAGGCTCCGGAGATAGGAAATGTTAGAATCCCAGTCCTGTTGTATGCAGATGATTTAATTATCTGTTCCAAGACAATCAAGGGATTGCAAAGAGGTCTTGACCTACTGGAAATATACTGTAGGAATTGGGGATTGACTGTAAATGCTAGTAAGACAAAAACAATGACATTTAAAAATGGGACGGTTTATGGTAGAACAGAGGAATGGAAATACAGAGATCAAGTTCTTCAAAACGTGAAACATTTCGAATATCTTGGTACGACGTTGAAAATGAACGGAAAGTGGAAAAAACACATTGATATAGCATTATTTAAAGGGAGGGGACAACTTAACAGTGTACTCGGTATTCTGGGTCGAGTGCCTGATATTCCAGTCAGCACATTAGAAAAAATGTATGGAGCTATGGTCAGGCCAGTCATGCACTATAGTAGTGAGATTTGGGGTTTCCAAAGAACGGAAATACTAAATAAGGTATATACGCATTTTCTAAAGTATATTACAGGACTTAGTAAGGCCGTTTCTAACTGTGGAATTTTATATGAATTCGGGTCATTCCAGGACGATATTAACTGTAAAATTCGTGTACTCAAATACTGGTTGCGAGTAATCCAAGGTGAACAAACAATGCTTAGAGCAATTTGCTACGACCACCAAATTAAAAACATAGATGTTAAATTTTGGGCAGACGAGGTTAGGAGAGAACTCCAAAAGATTGGGATGGGCTGGATATGGGAAAAAGGGACTGAAAATCGCAAGAACGTGTGGAGAAAAATAAGGAGGAGGTACTTAGATGTAAACCAACAAGATACCTTCGCCGAATGTACAGGAAAACGCTCACTGTGTTTACAAAGGGACCTAAAACACGTCTGGGGAAAGAATCGTATATACTCAACCTAGGATTTAAGGAGAGATCAGGGCTTGCTTGGTTTAGGCTAGGGGCATGGAAATTTCTAAAAATAAGCGACGATCACGATATGCGAATATGTCCAATGTGCGGGAACTTTGAAGATGAGATACATATATTAGGAAAATGTAATGATTTAGAATATTGGAGACGTCAGTTATTACCGGAAAGATTTCTAAATTCAAATCGGGAAAGATTGGCATGCTACGAGTTATTGGTAAATCCAGAAAATTGGATAAACCTCGGTAAATTTCTGGACAAAACGCGAAAAATAAGGACAACACTCATTCATGAATAAATATATGTTTTTTTAGTGTATAATGCTATTGTGTTATTACTTAATTGTAATATTATTGTGTTTTCTTTATGTAATTGTAATGTTAATGTTTTTAGTGTATAATGCTATTGTGTTATTATTTAATGGTAATATTTTTATTGTGTTTTCTTTATGTAATTGTAATGTTATTGCTGTTTTTGTTTATTTTTCTTTACACTAGTACCAAGTATTACTTTATTGTAACGGACTGTCAACAGCACGTACGGCTTACTGCCCGTGCGACCCATATTTGTAAATAATATTGTAAATATCTTACTTTTTGTCTAATAAAGTCCTACTACTACTACTACTACCAACAACGATGTAATAAATTGAATTCAATGCAATCAGTACTGCCAATTTACAAAATGAACTGCAAATTGGATCACAACTATTAAAAATACATTTTTATAACATGAAATAATTTAGCCTTGTAATGAAGTACAATGTGACAATATGAATTTTTTTAGCTTAATTATGTCCATATAATTTATATTTATTGCTCAGGCTTGTTTACTTGTAAAGTTATTGAGTGGATTGCACGACCGAAGTTTAAACCATGACCCTGGTTTTCCATTTTTTATTGTATCCACAACAACTATAAAACTAACTGAAAATCATAAAACCATGGTCATGATTCAGACATTTCTATTTGCCATCAACCAACTGCAGATTTTCAGTTGTTATAGTTGCTATGAAAACATTAAAAATTGGAAAACCGAGGTGGAATCCGCTGATTAAGTTTCCATTTATTCAAATGTTGTTGTAAGTTGGGACTTTTTCTTTTTTGTGTATACTGGAGTACATATTATTTACTCTTATATTTCCCTCCATTTTTTAAAATGATAATGAGTAGGGCAAGGCAATTAATGATTTTGCATCTTTTTCTTCTGAAGGTTGAAACATTACTTGCATATATGAAAATGTACGGCATTAAAAAAACGGATTAAATAAAAGCAATTCGTTACGGCATTATTTTGTATTTTCTTAACTTTTTAGGGATATGTCATTTGTTAGCAATTTTTAGGTCATTTTGAGCATTTTTTACACTTTTTCGGAAGCCTGTGACATTATTTGTATTTGATTTAAGATTTTTATTATAATTCAGTATTTTTCCTTGTCAATACAATTTCTTGGAATTAATTAGTTGTTTTGCTAACTACTACCCCTATTTTTCAAGGTATGTGCATAATGAACTTGCCCACTTCTAGGAATTTTATTCAATTTCTTAGAGCTTATGCTAGCTTCTACCCTCATTCTGATTGTTAACTGCAATTCAAAATTGTTGTAAAAGTGCACTGTGTAATTGAAATGGATTTTCTGCAATAAAAGGTACCGTAATATGTATTTTTAAATACTTTTCTTTTAATATCTTGAGGTTAGGTTAAATTTTATGTAATTCAGTATTCAAGTGAGTACTTAATCTAATAAATAGTATTTTTATTGGTAATGTTTAACTTTTTATTGGTAATTTTTTATTTTATTGGTCATTTTTTGCATTTTTTAGGTCATAAATGCATTTTTTATTTTACATTTTTTACCAATTTATAGGTCATTAAATGCCCTGCCCTAATAATGATATATAGTAGGCCTATAACATAAAATAAATTACTCTTTACAGTTTTATAGAGATGACGATGCACGTCTATGATTTTGTTTTGTTTCGACAGTTTAGCGCGGAGGCGTTTCAATTCTGTTCAGTCCTGTCATCTGTGACAATTTACTTGGCATCATCAGTTACTTACTGAAGATTTATTATTATACCAGTTTGTCTATTATTTTCACAAAGATGAAATAAAAGAGCTTCACATGGAAGAAAAATAGCTGAATTCTATCTGTGGAACCAAAACTGTCACAATAAATAACAAACCACAGACAGATAATTTAATAGGAGTGTGACCCAGTAGAATTCATCTGCTCGTTAGAAACGGTCTCTTCTAATCTTTAACACGATTAAATAAGTAAGGATTAGCGGCGTTTTCATTATGCTGAAATATATTGTGAGACGAGATAAAATTAAAATAAATTTCTAAGTAATTAAATATGCTACTTTCTTAAAAAGTTGTTTTACTTTCCTATCAAAATTAAATTTCTGCTATACTTAAATTACGATAATCCCTTAGCAATGTGATGAATGAACAAAAATAATAGTCCGTCACGCAGGAACTGCGTAAAATAAGCATATTCCTCAAGTTTATTGTATGGTCTGATTTTTTTAGTTTGTGGAATATAACTTCCTTTGTTCTTTAAATAGTAATAGTATGTATCCGGTTTCGTTACGAGAGAACAAACATGGCGGCCGCTAGAGGATTTTTTTTAGTTTAGGCTTACAGATAAACCTCCACATTCAATGGTACGATTCTGCTTATTTTTGAGGATATGTTCATCGATATTTTCAATTGCATATATCGAGTTGCATTGCAAAAAAATAGCTACAATTAGAGGTTTTGAAATGTTTTGTTCATTTTAACCCCTATTCTAATACTCCTAAGGGACTCGGCCTTACTTTTCTTAATTTATTTAATATCCCGAGTTTGGTTCCAAAAAAAATGCGGCCGTTATAGCGTTAACACACATACACATATGTATCCACACATGCATATATATATATATATATATATATATATATTTGTTTATTTATTTATATTTAGAATTACAAAACTTCAGCAGGTTCGAGTCTCCATGAGGAAGAAATGTTATCATGGAATTTTGGCCAGTGTTGAACGGTTGTCCACCCAGCATCGTGAAAAATTTGGGCACTGGGGACATGCTAACCACATGTCACCCCTATTGGCTAGATGACCGACCACATCTGTAAATGACAATTGGATATGAGGCCAGCAGCTGGCTGATAGGCTTGTCTCATGCCATGGAGTAGCAGTAGTATTCCTAGTGTATTCCCTCAACATCATATTTTAAAGCTGTGTTGTACCGTACATCTTCGAAATATTATACACATTTACCTCAGATGATCTTTAATAACGTGATGTTAACAAATTAATTGTTTGACAAAAATATTAAACATTTTTTCAATGTATTGAATTATTACCAGAAAATCCATATTTTCCCCCACCTGAACTCATAATGAGACTGAAAGGGTTCACAATTTTCGGGACTTAGATTGACACGACTAAATAGTGTTTATAGAGATATATACTCATTTATTTATGTTTAATAAACTAGCTATTTATCATACGTGCATAATAATAATAATAATAATAATAATAATAATAATAATAATGTTTTATTTAATCAGGCAGAGATAAGGCCATAAGGCCTTCCCTTCCACTCAATCAGCACATATATTCAAATAAATGTATTTGCAGTATAAATTACATAATATAATTATTACTCATTCAACTGATGAGTTAAATATATTAATTATAATAAATTTAAAAAGATGTTAAAATGTCAGTGTAAATTTCATGTACATACAACATTTTATACGATAAACATAATAAAAGTAGTAATAAATAATTTAAACGGAAAACGCCTATTAATATATGCACTGTGCATTGCACATGAAGGTAATGATCAAGCCAAAGTTAAAACAAATATAAATTTAGGTTTCTTTTAAATGATTCTAACGACCGGATCCCCTGATTCCCTGTGGTATGAAATTCCAGTAGCGAGAAATGTGGAGTGATGGGATGTCCTATGTAGCGGTATATTAAGCAATAGATTATGATGCGATCGTCTGTTTACATTAAGGTTAGAGGCTAAATACTAGAAAAGAGAGACTAAATAACCGAGTGTTTACTTTATCAATGCATTCGTTAATTGCATCAGGTTTGAAGTGTATGTAAATCTGTAAGTCTTCGGCGTAAAGAATGTGCTTTCAGTTATGTAGTTTCTTGGTCACATCATTAATATAAATGGAGAAGAGGTGCGAGCACGCCACCTTAAAGTACTCCTTTCCGCACCAAGCGCCGGAAGGAAATACGATTATTAACATAAACTGATCGGTGACGATTAGTGAGGTAAGAAATAAACCAATTAAGGCAGGCAATTTTGTGACATGTAATTTCTTTAGTCTAGTTAGCAATAAGTCTATGTCCACTGTGTCAAAGGATTTGCTATAGTCGAGTAGGGCTATTGCAGTTAGTTTGTCCATTGAGTCCCTTATGTCCTCTATAATGTCGTCAGTTGTTGTGCTTGTGTAGCGACTTGGTAGAACCAACCAAGTGCTGCTTAATCATTTTGTACGTAGAGAGAGAGAAAGAGTACGAATACGAATACGTTACTGCTACCTTCCGGGATCGCTGGGTTATGATACTGCTGTACTTAGTAAAGGGTTCCAAACATTCAACGAAGTTATTTACAACAAAACAGCCTGCCTCGGGCCCATAGAAGGCGGCTAACCATTCATCTTTCTTTTTCCACTTGAACATGCATATGAATATAACACTGATTATAATTTGCATGGACTGAACTAATTTCGTTATGGGATAGAGAACAATGGCTATTCTTTAAATAAGAACAAGGGGCGTAGCATAAAATATTGGTTTTTAATACAAAATAAGTGTGGATTATTATAAAAAAATAAAGTAATATAAATAACAGAACTATATCTTGGAACAATTAATCAAACCCCAAATAATAAACAAAACATAATAAGATAACGACATACCATTCCAACAATCACACTCATACGTCTCTAAGCAGAATCGGAAATCCTTCTTCCATGCTGACTTAGATTAAATTAAATCCAACCATTCTTCGGTTTACAATCACATGCTTATCTTCTGCATTACCATGCTAACTTCGCCCTTTGCATGGTACACCAGAGTAGGATTCCAACACTGAATCCACTCGTAAAGAACCCAAACGCCACTTGTTAGGCCGATCGACTGACTGTTCCAGTCCACTGAGATTGCCGAGCATATATCAGGTTCGCCAGGAGAAGGGATGTGCGCTACCAAGATGCGCAATGGAAAGGGTAAAGAAGGAAGGGGTAACCACACGGAACACAGGAAACATTGGCAGGCTTCACAAATGTTCGTAAGCGGGAAGGAGCACGAAGATGATAGCTGAACCGCAAAAGGCACTTTCGGTTCACTTGTGTGATGTTCCATTCTAAAAACAGACTGATGCTCATTGAGTAAGCCATGTGTGGTGAGGTAGTCTGTTAACTCTGAGTGTACCCCTATTACCTCGTATATGTTCAAGTGATTTAGACAAACAGAGAAGAATACTGATTGGTCTATAATCATCAAGTGCTGTGCACACACACATGACAAAAGTACAGTTGCGAAATAAATAAAGGAATATATGTTTTTTTTGTAGACATTTATTTATATCGCGAACTGTTTAATCCCGTTTATTTTAGCGAATTACGAAGGAATTGTTCAATATGAAAAGATTTTTTAAAACGTTTTACATATTTTCATCTTAATACGCATCCAAAATGGCCATGACAAAAAAGTGTGTGTTTTATAGCACTAGCGGCAGTATTTTTTTTTAGAATCAAACCCAGCATATAATAACCAATTAAGAAAAGTAAGGTCGAGTTCGTAACCGGTAAATTCGGATCATTAGGGGTGAGGATTCAACTGAAATAAGAATTTCAAAATCACTTCATCGGCAACAATTTTCGATTTCTCAACGGACCACCGAATATATCATGCAAATCAAATGATTTTTTTTTTCAAAAATCAGCGGCATCCGACCATTAGAAGTGGTGGTTTAAAAAGTTTTCCTAGCGGCCGCCATATTAGTTTCTCGCAAATTAAATGAATTCATATAATGTATTTTTTAAAAAATCAAATAAAGCAGCAAAATCTAACCATAAATTCAACTTGCTGAAGAATTTTCTTCGTTTACACATTTTCTGAATGACGACCATTTTTATAACAATGTCTCGTATCATATTTTAATGTTGTATAAAAGGCTGGAAAATGAAACTAATATTTACAAACAAGGGACAAACCTTTCACCGACATATAAATAAAACATTGTAATTTTGCAAGTAAACATCAACGGTATTCAATATAAATTATATGGACATAAATTACGAGTTCGTTGTTTTTTTTTCCCCCCAATACCACCAGGCTCTCTTTTATGACATTTCTGACTTTCTTCTCTAGCATGGGCGGAATTGTATTCCATTTCTTAGATTGGGACACATGGAAGGCGGAGTGAGTTCATATCTTATGATTAGTATTTTATCTAAAGACTCTCTTTGACAACTAAATTAACGTTCAGTTCAAAATTGGACATTTAATGCCAACATTTTTAGGGGCCTATTATTTCAGGCTTGAGGTTCCTCTATGTGCCATAAATATACGACACAGTATCATGTGTTTATTTCACTTCTAAACAAATCGTTCTCAGAATTTTTACATCCTTAAATATCCATTAACATCGCTAGAGTGTTGATCCCGCGATCTTGCAACTACACCGAGTACAGTACCCATTAGTCCTTTAGTACCGCCGATATTTTCGTACCAAACCCATATTTTTAATCAAGGCCACATCACGAGTATTTCCATCATCTCCATAATATAAATCACGACCAGAGCGCAGAAACAGAGGTGAATTCTCCAAAGAGTTGAAACCTCACTTCGTATTTGAAAATGCTATTTAGTGAATGAAATAAAAATTATTTAGTGATTGACACACTCAATAAGGAATATTAATTAAATTGAAATAGGTTACATATTTTATATCAAATTAATATTAAGCTGACCCACCTAGCGCGACAGGCCTACAACGCCCTTAGTCTACCAGCCTGTTGCTAGTCTCGGATCCACATGTGTTAATTACAGAGTTGGATGGTTATGTAGTGAGTATAGATGTGATATGTTGGTCAGTATATCGAGTCCCCCAGCCGTTATAGTTGGGTTTCTCAGCCTGAAGCCGCTACTTATTGTAGTTACCCACATTCCTCATGATACTGGATGGGCACCAGTCCCATACTGACCGAAATTGCATGAGAAAAGTTCTTCCTCATGGGGACTCGAACTAGCCCAAACATCGTAATTCTACGCCCAGACATCATGTCTTAAACCACTCAGCTACGACGCGAGACTTATATAATTCAATTCATTGTGCAATGATGATTTAGTAAAACGTCCCTTTGTGTTCTGTAGCTTACAAACCAGAACATTTGCGAGTCAGGTTCGACAATTTCCGAATATTGCGCATAGGTCTGAGAATTTCATTTCGACAATATTTCAGTAATAGATTACCGTGATTGGTTCAAACTGATACAGGCTGTAAATTGGATTGGTAAATATTCAGTGCCTACTGTATGAACAAAATAGTCAATATAATAGAGTAATGTAGAATTTCTTCACTTCTCACATTTTACGTAATATAATAAATATTTGGTGAATTTATTTATTTATTTAGTCTAGTGAAATTAAGGCACTGTGGCCTTCTCGTCCACTCACCAGGACATATATTGCATTCAAATACAAAAATCACAATAATATTCGATACTGAACGATTATCTGGCCAGACTGAACAATAATAAAAGTAAGGTCTAATAATACAATAAATTTAAAAACAATTAAAATTAAAACGAATAAAATAATATATACACAAAGGGAGAAAACTCGAATCTATTATACACGAAAAAAAATACAAAGAAAATAATACATTGTAATGAATTAATCTATCGCTTATATAAGACATTACGTTGAAATATCGATAAATATTTGGTGTCCATCCATCCATAGTAATTCTGCCCCAGAGCAGGTCTTTCTCTGCAATCATAGCAATTTCACGCTATGCTTTACAGCCTAACTAGGGAATTATAGGTGTGGTAGCTTCCCGTTACTTTCCACACCGGTGAAGGATGATGATGATGATGATGATGATGATGATGATGATGGCCGGATGATTTTCGGGGACCGTTGGGCCCTAAGCTTCCTGACATTTGTCTTACAGGTGAAGAAAAATCCCGGAGAAAACCTCACCCAGGAGCCTGTCCCGACCGGGAATCAAACTCGGGCCCGCTGCAAGGCAAACCACAGCCGTGGACATATTTGATATGGCGTGCATTAAATATCTGTGATTAAAAATAGAGTTTTTCGGTTCGTAATAATGTTCCCTTCAATAGAGAAAGTTTCGCATCGTCAACGTAATCATCATATTAATCGAATCTAGCCCTTGCAGGGGTAAAGCGTAATGTAATAACTAACTTAGCAGCGTAATAACTAACTTTGGCGGACATGTTCTCCTGGTGCATAAATAGAATTTAGAGAGACTATCATAACATTTTTGTTTCCCATAATTTTTGTAATACTGACTCACAATTATCTAATGACATCTCCAGTGACCATTTAATATTAAATATTATCTCGAGAACCAACTTAATAGTTCTTATTTCCACAAAACTTGGAATATTGCCTAAAGTTTTTAATCGATATCATTTTGATATTTCTGGTATTCTCTCCTGGCATGGCGTACTTGTACCCACTTCTGAGGTTGGAACGCCTGGAACGCGCGGGTACGCTGCGCGATGATGTATGAAGGGTGGTGTTGATGGTGATGATGCACCAGGAAAGACCTTAATGTAATGAGGCGAATATGATAGTGATAATGATGGCTAGATTATGTTCGGGGTCAGTTTGAGCAGAATTCTGCTGATGAAGGGACTAGTCCCGAAAGACCTACATAGTTTTAAAACAACTTAAGTTCAGGAGACGGACCTACAAGTTGACTATTTATAGTTTTTAATCATACATTATATTATTATTATTGTTGTTATTATTATTATTAATTAATATTATTATTAATATATTATTATTATATTATTAATTAATATTATTAATAATATTATTATTATTAATTTATTATTATTATATTATTATTATTATTATAATATTATTACATCATATTATTCATCATATTCTTCTTCATATTCATTATTCCTATGATTATTATTCTTCATTCTTAATATTATTCTTCTCTTCTTCTTCTCTTATTCTTCCTTCTTCTTCCTCTCTTCTGCTTCTTCTTCCTCTTCTTCTTCTTCTTCCTCTTCTTCTTCTTCTTCCTCTTCTTCTTCTTCTTCCTTCTTCTTCTTCTTCTTCTTCTTCTTCTTCTTATTCTTACCTTATTATTATTTATTATTATTATTTATTATTATTATTATTATTATTATTATTATACTTTGGTCGAAGTTGCCTAAACCAAAAACGCAGAAATATTGTTGAATATTGGGTTTATACTTTGTCCCTTGCTGAGGTGTAATCGGTACAGTTTCCACTTTCTACTCCGGTAACCCGAATTAGGTTCCCGACGAGATATATGATTCTATGTAACAACTTGGAATTTGATGTGCTTTCCTTGCATTTTGCTATATTCGACACCAACCAAGAATTCCTATGCCCGCACTTTAAAAGTAATTTCGTTAAATATACGAAACTTAGATAAAATATTCTAGATAATTTTAAGCACATATTACTTACTTATTTTCATAAAAATGTAAATTAATTTAGTGTTAATCAAATTTTTACAATACTAGACAGAATACTACAAGTACTTTATTGCTATGTATGTATATATCATCATCATCATAGTACATTCACGAATTTAGGCCATTTGTTGACCTGTTTCGGTCTCAAGAGAAACACCATCCAGAAGTCTTTTGAGTGGACGTCCTGGTCTTCTTCTTCCTGCAGGTTGATATCTTAACATTTGTTTGGGTATTCTGTGATCTTCCATTCGATGAACATGTTGGAAGATCACAGAATACCCAAACAAATGTTAAGATATCAACCTGCAGGAAGAAGAAGACCAGGACGTCCACTCAAAAGACTTCTGGATGGTGTTTCTCTTGAGACCGAAACAGGTCAACAAATGGCCTAAATTCGTGAATGTACTATGATGATGATGATATATATATATATATATATATATATGTTATAATTAAATCTTTAACATTGAGCAATGCAAGCTTAATATGGTATGATAAGAAAAATAAATGCCTGGACGGGATTCGAACCCAGATCTCTGAGTCTGTACCTCAGCGTGATATCCATTACACTACCAGGCGAATCCAATTCAAACACTTATTTTTCTTATATATGTATTATACTCTCCATTATTACTAGATGTCGCGAGAACACTGTCTTCACTGCCATCTAGTAGCTGACTATATCAAGTAAGCAAATGTCTCGCGACATCTAGTAATAATGGAGAGTATAATACATATATAAGAAAAATAAGTGTTTGAATTGGATTCGCCTGGTAGTGTAATGGATATCACGCTGAGGTACAGACTCAGAGATCTGGGTTCGAATCCCGTCCAGGCATTTATTTTTCTTATCATACCATATTAAGCTTGCATTGCTCAATGTTAAAGATTTAATTATAACATCTATAAAGCGTCACTGCTATAAAGTAAAATAAATATTCTCTTTAATTTGCTTGCTTGATATAGTCAGCTACTAGATGGCAGTGAAGACAGTGTTCTCGCGACATCTAGTAATAATGGAGAGTATAATACATATATAAGAAAAATAAGTGTTTGAATTGGATTCGCCTGGTAGTGTAATGGATATCACGCTGAGGTACAGACTCAGAGATCTGGGTTCGAATCCCGTCCAGGCATTTATTTTTCTTATCATACCATATATATATATATATATATATATATATATATATACCTAAATTGTTCACGACTGATCTAAACATAACAGAGATTTAAGACCGACATTATATAATGAATTAATTAATTCTAATTTTAACCTAAATAAATTATACACAGATTTAAGAAAACGATTAAATTAATTATTTAAATATTTTTAAATAATAAATAAGTAGTAATTTATTTTGGTTTACATTAAATTATTTACCTTTCATTTCTTTCTCAGTTTCGTATTAATCATTCTATATTTTTATTATTTTATTCTCAATTACATTAATTAATCTTTATGTGAGAGTACATTTTCTATTTTGAAATTTACTTCTATATTTGTATTTTCTGTTTTACTTCTCTCATTAACTGTGACCGTATAATGTGTATACTGTAACTGAACTGCACCTGAACACTTGATCATTCGGGTGTCAATACTGTGCACAAAAATGTATATTGAATCAATTTTATTATTATTCTTTAAAAAAACACGTTACAAAATTAGCTTCAGTAATTCTCTGGGCTTAGAACACTCTCAACGGTCGTGTTCTAACACGACTGTATCATTACTAAATCTCTGCTTTTTTAACAAGTCATCTTTGTAACTACTTACTTCGATTTTGTTTTCGTATATTTGAGTATGATAAACATATATGTTATGATCTTTAAATGTATACCAACAGACTACGTTGTATTCGTTGTTGTCTGCATTGATAAGCCTTGTGTAAATTAGTGTATATTAATTTGTGGAAAGATTATTATTAAAGATTAGCTGATGCCCAGCGTTGATCAATTTTCTTGTCAGAGTAACGCCTCCGATCACTTCGGATTTGACATTAATCACAGTCATTCTAGGCATTTTATTTTTCATCCCTTGAGTGCTAGGGGTCAAACTTTGACTGAAATTTCATTGGGATGGCCACGAATCAGCTTAGCATACACAAACATTATAGATTCGCTATTAATGTCCATCGTGTTCGATTAATCTTGAAGGTCACTCACCCTCTCATCCCATACGGGAGCTAGGAGTCTCTTATCCCCCACAGTATTTATTCTAGTTTTAAGTCATATATGTGCCACATTTGGTGGAAATTTCTCCAGATTTATCAGAATTATAAAATACCTAAAAGTAATTATGTATAGTAGCCGATATAGGGATATAGTAGCCATCAGTAAGGTCATGGGTTCAAATACAGCGTCGATTGATTTTTAGTAGTAGTGAAAAATCAAAGAGATAAGTCCTCAACTAGAGACTTCAAGCCGTGGTTCACGACTCTGAAGATTTTCATGAAAGAAACCTGAAACCTAAATTAGAACCTCTGAGAAAATTTAATCGGCATTTGCCATCCAAAGGATATCATAATTACCTACTAGGTGTCTTTTGAGGCGATGAATTAATCACTTCCAACACGCTGGCTTTTTTTGGGGGGGGGATTAAACGTAACTAAATTTCTATACTTAACTAGCTTCCTCAAGGGAGCGCTTTTTTTTCACATACGGGTATAGTAGGCTATATTATAATCCAGGATATAGACTGTCTATCCATTAAGTTTCATTCAAATCTGTTCATACGTTAAAGTGTGATTGAATAATAAACATCCAAACATACAACATGCAAACTTACCTTCTTATACTCCTTTCAACCAAAGTATAAGGTAGATGTAAATAAAATCCACGTGGCCTTGCAGTTTTTTATTAGATCTTTTTTATTTACTTTTAATCAGAAGAAGGATATGTCTGTTGTTGGGATGAGATCGAGAGCCAGTAAAAAGCATCAAAGTCACGTGGATTTTCTTCATATTTATTTCATTCTTTAGTTGAAAGAAGTACTTCGTCTCCTTTATCTCCTCTCATGAGCGTAGGACATCCATAAAGCGTCGCGAATAGATCCTATTCTTAGCCAAATTCTTTACTTATTTCCAGGCTTTTCCCTCCTTTGTAATTTCTTCAAGGATGTTCCTCTTCCAGGTCTGTTTCAGTCTCACTCTTCTCTTGTGTCTTAGGAGGTTCCAATCCAATGAAATTCTTTCCATCGAATCATGGTATGTTCTTAATGTCCTATTCAGTTAAATTTTCTCTTCTTTATTTCTATTTCAATTTATTTCTGGTCGGTTTTTTTTTCATAATTATTTTATTGATATTGTTTCTGACCATTTTATTTTTATTTTTAATATTTTCTATAGGAATCTATTTATAAATACTTGCAATTTATTTTCTATAGCTTTACTTGTTTTTTCAAGTTTCACACGCATTAATACACTGCTCAAAACAATTAGAGGAACATTTGTAATAAATTGAATAAGTAATTGTTTTTTAAAGCTGTGATGCTGAAAGTTGGACAATATGTAAATTGAATTATTAATTTTATCATTGGATACAAATTTTAAAGATCCATGGCCTAAATACAGAGAAATTACCTCAAATAACAAATATAGAGAAATTTTTTATTTTGGAAGGCACTGGCCACTTCAAATTGGTAAGCTTCCTGATGTTGCTATAGTGACGAATGTTGATTATTGCCTTGTTTATTGAAGTCTCTGACAAAATGAGGCATTTAAATGTGTTTGAAGTGTATCATGCTCTACATCTTTTACGACAAGGTCAATCTCTGCTAGAGTGGCTAGAGAGCTTGGGGTTTCTCCTTCCGTGGTGTCCAGGTTACGCAACAGGCACAGAGAGACAGGTCAGTATTGTAGAAGACGTGGCCAGCGCCGTAAATTTAAAAAAGCCCCCAGGAGGACAGATACGTTGTTCTTTCTGCTCTTCGACAGCGTACAAAACTGCAAAAGACCTGCAGAATGACCTTCATATGGCTTCCGGAATCCGGGTTTCAGACCAAACCATAAGGAACAGATTAAGGAAAGAGAATATTCGTCCAAAAAGGCCCGTTAAAAACCACGCTTAACAAATGGACATAAGGCAGCAAGAAGTACGTATGCTGAAAACCACCATGGTGATTGGAACCTGAACCAGTGGGAGTCTGTGCTCTTCTCGGAGAAATCCAGGTATCGTCTTACACGTTGTGATGGTTGATTGAGGGTGTGGGGACGGCCAGGAGAAAGATTTTTTGTAGAGGCTGTACAGGAAATTGATAGATTCGGAGGAGGTTCCATAATGGTGTGGGCCGGAGTTATGTACAACAATCGTAGGGACCTTGTAGTTGTTCCCCAGCGACTGAATGCTGTCCGGTATATCGAGCATGTTCTGGAAGAGCATGTAGTACCTGCTGCCATTGGAGTAGGCCCAGGATTTCTGTTTATGCAGGTTAAATGCCAGGGCACATTCTGCGGCTGTCACCAGGGATTTCCTGAGGAGGAATGAAATTGAGGTAATGGAGTGGCCAGCGGTCAGCCCGGACCTCAACCCTATTGAACACCTGTGGGGTCTTGTAGACAGGAAGGTCAGGAACCGACATCAAGCTCCACAAACTCTGCAGCAACTTGGAGATGCTCTGAAGGAGGAATGGGAGAATATCCCGCAAGAGGAAATCCAGAATCTTATTGGGAGCATGCCACGAAGGTGCCAAAGTGTCGTCGAATGTCGTGGATGCCATACACGATACTAACTCTATATAATGAGAGTTTAACTTTGAAAAATAAGCACAAGATTCAATTGCTTACATAGCGGAATTATTTGAAAAGTTAATTGTCAGCGTTATTCATTTGTTTTTACTGACATGAGCAATAAATAAATAAATAAAATAACCACAAAATAATGTACTTTATTAATTTCATGTTTGTACCTTTATCCAATGAAAAAATATTTGCATATTTCATAGTATTCCTCTAATTGTTTTGAGCAGTATAGTACAGATTTAACATTACTATTAAAGATTTTTAATTTTGTGTGTCTAGAGCTTGATTTCCATACTGGATATAAAAGGACAAATGCACTGTTTACCTTCTTAATTCTAGTTTTGACCTCAAGGGCACCATCATTTCTAACAAGAACACTTCCTAGATATATAAATTCCTCAACAGTATCAATGTGTTTATCATTTATCAAAAGTCGGATTTGCTTCTTACTCTTCAATCTCATTTATTTTGTTTTTTCTACATTTATCTTCTAACTAACTCACTGACACTATCGAACCCGTAGGTTCATGGCCGCGAGGACATAACCTTTCCATACATCTCTATCCTGAGCCAATGTTTTCAAATCATCCCCTGTATAATCTACTTCCCTCAAATCATAGTTAATGTTATTCGCCCACCTCATTCTTGGTCTACCAACTGGGAGTTTTCCCTCTGGTTTTCCTATTAGAAGCTTCCATGCACGTCTTTCATTCCCCATTCGTGCCACATGTCCTACCCATCGCAGTCTACGAGACTTAACTGTTCCCATTATATCTGGCTTCCTATAAAAATCATGTAATTCACTGTTATTCAGTCTTCTCCATTCACCTGTCTGTTCATCTCTCTTTGGTCCAAACATTTTCCACAAGAACTTTATTCTCAAATACTCGTAATCTCCTTTCCTCCCTTAAAGTAAGAGTCCATATCTCGCATCCATATAATATAACTGGTAGAATAATAGTTTTATATATTTTCAGTTTAACGTTTTTTGAAAGGAGTTGGGACATCAATAGTCTCTGCAATGCATAGCATGCATTTACAGAATTGAGCCTATGTTTAATTTCTTTGTGCATCTCATTCCTATTTGTGATTATTGTTCCTAGGTATTTGAATTCAGCCACTTCCTCAAAATTTCCCTCATTTGTCATTAGCTGTCCATTTCCATTATTTAACGTATTTTTATTTTTTTATATGTGCATTTTTTATTTATTTTAATAAACCATTAATTTTAATTTGCATATCTTCAAATCGTTATGATAATGAACATATTTCGTCAGCAAAATTCATATCTTCTAAATAACCATTAAAATCCCAGATGAAACAAGCACAATGAGATCAAATTAATAATCATCATAAAAGTCAAATCGTACATTTGTGTTCAAGATAGAGGAAAACCACAAAAATATTCCCAATCAGATCGGGGGAATAGAATTAATATTCAGAATTCCTTGTGTTCGGTCTTGTGCATATTGTATAGCATGTCAAATCCCTAAAGTAGCCTTTATATGTCATGTGTATTATATTACGATTCATTTGTTAAATGGAATTACATAAATGTGTTATTGCTGATAGGCTAATGCATTTATTCAGTCTGAATACGGTCAGTTGATTCAAGTAATCAAATGCGGATTTACTACAATCTCTCTTCTGTGTTACAATGGATCCAGCTGGAAAGAAATGAAACTACTGTAGTTACGTCTCACTGCCCTTACAAATTGTGAGCGAGTTCATAAACGTAGATACCCAGTTTAACTGTGCCTTTGTGAACCGCATTCAGACATTCATGGTAAATGCTAACTTGCAATGTGCATGTCATAAGTTTAAAAGCTGTGATTATAATTTGAAGTAATATGGATTTGTGAGGACTAACATACCAATGAGATCAGAAATTTGTTATTGCAGAAATAATAGAAAAAGTAAACCAATTTAACTATATTTATTTTATTTATTTATTTTACCTGATGGAGTTAGACCCTAAGCTCGTCTCTTCCACTTCGCCAGGGTTAAATATAATAACAATTATGAATTATCTACATGTTCATTAATGCATAATAGATATAGGCAACACAATAAAAAGTTGACAAAGGAAAGAAAAAATAGTAATAATAATAATAATAACCTATAATTACCGCTGTGGTCTCGAGGTAGCTTGCTGCCTTGTCACGCAGCGGGCCCGGGTTCGATTCCCGGTCGGGACAGGCTCCTGGGTGAGGTTTTTTGGGGGTTTTTCCTCACCTGTAAAACAAATTTCAGGAAGCTTAGGGTCCAACGGTCCCCGAAAATCATCCGGCCATCATCATAATCCTTATCATCATCATCATCATCCTTCACCGGTGTGGAAAGCAACGGGAAGCTACCACACCTATAATTCCCTAGAAAATATGCAGAGCATAGCATGAAAATGCTATGATTGCAGTGAAAGACCTGCCCTCGGGGAGAATTAGTATGGATGGATATTATTAATAGATTCTGTGCTATGTGGCCGTGGTATATAACTGGTGTTTCTTCCAGACGTTTCTTCCAGATGTTCTTTTGCCGTAGACTCGACATCACCTAAAAGCACTCGCCACTGAAATTGCCCTCCGTAGTTGAGAGAGAAACGTCTGGAAGAAACACCAGTTATAGACCATGACCACATAGCCAGAAATCTATTAATATTATGATTACCTACCGTGAAAGCCTGCATTCAACAATAACCTATAATTAGTTTAGGAACACGGTTATATGTTATAATTGTCCAAGGAAATATGAAGTGAGTTTTGTTTTGAACTGTTTTTGAGTCGGGCAGTTATTGATATACGAGGGGAGGGAGTTCCAGATTCGGGTGGCTGAAACAAGGAAGGATGACTATAGGATGCAAAATAAATAATTGTTATAATACATATTTATCATACATTAATTATTTTAATGGAACGATCAGAAAATGTCTTTAAAATATATAATGTTGCACCTATCCATGTTTAGAATCCAGATGGCATTTCTTTAAATAAACACCACATATTTTTACACATAATTACCATAATGACTTTATGTACTTCACAGAATTTTCCTGATTCTAAACAAATAATTTGCTGCAAATAAAATATCTTGCTTCTCAATATATTAATAGTTCAGGTTCTTTTTTCCTATTCACTGACGTTTTTACACAGAATACGTTCTTGTTCTCACACTTGGTCCATACATACTTTGGATACTGCTATAATGGCTGGTCCGATCCTCGTATATCTTATATATGCGATGATTAGAACCATCTGGAAACCAGTTTAGATTTTTCTCGAATCGAAGTCTCTCGAGAATCGAACTTTCTGGTATGGAGGGATAAACACATGTGGAAAGTTCTTCGTGAACTTTCCAATTCGTCAGTCGACAGCTCACGAATCCTTGTCTAACTTACAAGGCAAGTCCCCGACTCTCCATGCCGCCCGCGAATTCAAAAGTCAGCCCAACAGTGCTTCACAATAACAAAATAAAGGGGGACTCAAATGAAATTATGCAAAGTATGTCTCTTCTTGTATTGATGTATGGATCTGGGAAATGGACAGTAACACAAAAAATGGTGTTAAATTAAATTCTTGATATTAAATTCTGTAACAGATTTTACTGAGCTAGATGGAAAAAGAATTGAAAATTTAACTAACTAACTAACTCACTGGAACTATAGAACCCGTACGTTCATGGCCGCTCGGACATAAAATCTCCATACATCCCTATCCTGAGCTAATGTTTTCCAATCATTCCCTGTATAATTTACTTCCCTCAAATCACAGTTAATGTTATGGCCGCGCATAATGTACGAACAAACAAACATTCATTTTTATACATTATATATATATATATATATATATATATATATATATATAAATTGCTTAACTGTTATGTTGGCCACTAGATGGTGTTGGAACGAATTCCCACTACCTCTTGTGTGAATTGAGAATACTATATATACAAGAAAAATGTATGTTTGTGTTGGAATTCTTGAGTAGCTCAGTTGGTTAGAGCGCTAAACGTACAGAGTTTAGAGACTCGGGTTCAAATCCCGGCTCAAGCATTCATTTTTCTTTTCATATCATGCATATTTGCAACAGGATAATGTAATGTGGGATCATGTCGAAATGTCAGAATCAGTGGCCAGATGCCAACCTTGAATCCATGACGCGGAAAACCCAAAAAACCTTTCTTAATTTATCATGCAGTTATATCCCTAAACACTAGTGTGGTAATTGATAGAAATCTATTGCAACTCGTATACGTCTTACAATATCATATCCCCAAACTCTAGTTCATAATTTTATAGCAAAATTGCGATGTGTATGTTGTGTGTGTGTGTGCGCGTGCGTGCGTGCGTGTGTGTGTGTGTGTGTGTGCGTGCTTGCGTTTGTGTGATATCGTTATATTTCCACACTTTTGTTCGTAATTTGATACCAAAACAGTTGGATATCAGTAAATATATAATCACTCAGTTACATATCCAAACTCCAGTGCGGTAATTTGATAGTAAAATAGTTGCAACAGTAGTACATTGTATTGGAACATATGAACATAATAATTAAAACTCTGAATTATTTTATATCAATAATTGTTGCCAGTTTTAAACCAATCTCTAATTTTTAGCTTTAATATAAAATTGCATTAAATAATAAAATGAATACTAGATATATATTTTAACCTTCTCATTCTTAGCTATCCAGTTTTACAAAGAATGATTTATAAACCAGCAAAAATGTCGGAATATAACCGATTGCCACCAAATGATCACTTGGAGGTAATTGTAGTTTTAAGTAATAATTGCACCAAGTATAAAAACAATGTACTATAAATATAATAAATGTACCGGTAATATAAAATTTAATATGGGGGAAATTGCTGCCTTGCAGGAAATATGATACTTCAAAGGCTGAGAAAGTGAACCTCTATAGAAGACACATGATAGGTGGGTTCTGCAGGTGTGGTGGAAGCAATCCCTCTAAGAGAGTAAACCCTAAAATCGAATGTAGGAAGCTGTGCGTTAATTACTTCCAACTCTGAACTTTATAGCAAATTCAGAAACCAAATAATCATCTAGTCCGCCACGCTGACTCTTACTTTAAGGGAGGAAAGGAGATTACGAGTATTTGAGAATAGAGCCCTTAGGACATTTTTTGGACCAAAGAGAGATGAACAGACAGGTGAATGGTGAACTACATAACAGTGAACTACGTGGTTTTTATAGGAAGCCAGATATAATAATAACAGTTAAGTCTCGTAGACTGCGATGGGCAGGACATGTTGCACGAATGGATAATGAAAGAGGTGCATGAAAGCTATTTTAGGAAAACCAGAAGGAAAACTCCCAAGTTGGTAGACCAAGAATGAGGTGGGATAATAACATTAATTTCAGTCGTCGAGGCAAATGACTGATTGAAATTTCATTATCAGTAACAATTTAATTATATTCACCGTTTAATATGTAATTAAAAATCTAAATACAAAAATAGACGCGATATGACCTTAGATGTTAAAGTGCCTATAAATAAGAATGGAATAAAAAGAGACTTTAAAATAGTTAATGAAAGTGAATACTAATTTCTGATCCATCACTGTGCTTTAATGTCTGATGGGTACGTTATATCTTATGAAGCAGGTCTAGGTTAGATACCCTGCTGGATGAAGTTTCCTGGGTGAAGTTTTTTTTTTCAGAATTTTTCCTCACCTGTAAGACAAATGTCAGGAGACTTTATGGTCTACGTAGCAGTACCTGGCTATCATACACATCCATTTCATATTTGACTTGTTTAGTTTGAATGTATGAGTGAAAACTGTATCTCGTATAAAATATTCGAGTAATCTCGTAACTGCCCTCCGGAATTGACCTAATCATTCATCCGGGACGCTTTCTATGCCCTTATGTAGTCAAAATATTATATATACACTAAAAATCCTCTCTAACAGGTTATAACCCTATAAGGCTCAGGTTGGCGTGGGGCATGTAAAAGTTCCTACATGCTAGTATATAGGGGTTAGAGGCTCGTATATAGAGATTAAAATAATACGAGAGCGATATATAGATAGAAAGAGAGATAATATTAATTTTGTCAATAATCTAATAGTAACACAAATTAATTACTCACTATTCACATTTGGTATTAAAGTAAACATTTATGTTACGTTTTGAGACATTTGGAATGGGTTAAGATCATAAAGTTTATGTAACGCGTATAAAATGTCACCTTGGAATAATAGAAGCGCATTTCGTATTCGTGTCAACGATTTCTTCGCCAATAATACAAATATGTGACGTAATGTATCTAGGCAACACGTCAATCGATCATAACTACATTCAGATGCTCTCATGAGATGAAAAGTTGCATCAAAATCTAATTAAATTTCTATATGTAATTACCGTTAACACATCATTGCAGTAAATATATAAAAAAGTATTCCATCAAGGAAAAGAACAATGTTCATTACTTACTTACTTAATTCAGGCTTTCCACTTTACAGTAGTTTGCCCTTGATTCCTGCTTTCCAGAGATTCCTATCTTCCCATTGTCCATCTTCCACACCCCTCTTCATCATGGCATCATAATTATATTCCCTCATACCATGCTCTTCTACTTCTCCCCCTCTTCCTTCTGCCTGGTACCATCCAATCCAACACCTGTCTAGGCCACTGGTCTTCCGACATCCGTTGTACATGTCCATACTACTGTACAGCTCTCTTTGTTATCCTCTCGATAACAGTTTCTTGTGCATCCATTTCTTGTCTGATAATTTCGAATATATTGTAGCCTGAATATCCTCATACTTCTCCGTAATCCATCCATTTCTATCGCCAAGATTATTTTCTGCATCCTTTCATTTATTGTCCAGCTTTCTGATCCATATGGAAGTATAATTTCTATTATTGTTTGTATAATCTATCTTTTTGTTTTTCTCGTCAAATTTCTATTCCATAAAAAACTATTCAGGGATCTAATCGCCTTCCTTGCACAATTTACTCCGTTAATAATATATTTTTCACAAGTACCAGATTTATCTATTATAGATCCAAGATATTTAAATTCTTCAACATGTTAATTATCATATTATTTATTTGTAGGTCTTCCGAATTTCCTCCGATTACCATATATTCTGTTTTAATATAATTTATCTTCAGTCCACCTACCTCAAATGCATCTACCAACTTTCTAATCATATATTTTATATCTTCTTTATCTTGTCCTATTATAATCTGGTCATCAGCGTATAATGAATTGTGCAGTAAATGGCTATTAATGTTGATTCCCATTCCCCTACGTGACTTATTCCATTTCATTAATACATCTTCTAAATATATCTTGAACAATGTTGGTGACATCCCGCATCCTTGTCTTAATCCTTTTGTTATATAAAATGCTGAGAATACTCTATTTCCAACCTTAATACTTGCTTTACAATCATACATTATTTTTATAAAATGTATAAGAGATTTAGGTATTCCAAACTGCTCCATTGCCACCCAAAGCTTGTTGATGAGTACAGAGTCATATGCCTTTTCCAGGTCTATAAATGCCATATGAACTTCTTTTCCTTCATCCAACATATTTTCTGTAATCTGCCTAATCACAAATATATTATCAAGGCACGATTTACCTGCTGTGAAATCTGTTTGTTCTTCTGATATTTTATTTTGTATTATTCCTCCAATCTAATTTTAATAATTGTACTTAACATTCTACTAATTGTTGCCATAACACTGATCCCTCTACTTAACTCATACCCCAAATGGGAGTTAATGACCAATCATGTTTCAATAAATTTTGTTTTACAACCAATGGCAGTCGTGTTTCACCTCGATATGTATCGAATTATGTTTACCAAAATAAGAAAAAGCTCCTCCTTTTTAATATTCTGAACAGGTCAGACCATAATTTTATAGTGACTGACTATTCAACAAATACGTTGAATATAGCAAATAATGAACTGATTCCTTCGAACTACACATTTGACAATTGTGCGTTCAATAATTGTGTTTTTAAATAATGATTTTACTGAGTTGTTTCCTAAAAAATTAATAACCTATAATGTTGGTTATAATATACAGTTTAATGTGTTTCATTTTTTCCCCACTAGGGTGCAACCTTACAATATTGCGATCCTATTGGGCAATAAATAATATGATCTAGTTACAGTTGATGAACAAATTAAACATAAGCTAACATTTCTAATTTGTTTTCAAACATCGCCGTTTACGTTAAATATATAAATATTTTAAAATAACTAAATTTAAATAATGATTTGTAGTAAACAGCTTAATTGTATTATTTAAATAGTCCTAACAAATGCTACTCATGATTTCCAAATCCTCTAGATCAGTGGTTTCCAACTTTTTCGACTCGCGAACCGCTTCCACAAAAATGTGAGTTGGGCGAACCACTAACTCTTAAGTACACATAGGCTAGTAGACGTGCATAAAATGTAATTCCAAGCAAAAGGTAGTGCTAGACCATAAAGTCTCCTGACATTTGTCTTACAGGTGAGGAAAAATCCTGAAAAAAAACTTCACCCTGGAAACTTGATCCAACCGGGTATCTAACCTAGACCTGCTTCACAAGAGACAACGATGTAGCCATTAGAGATTAAAGCACAGTGATGGATCAGAAATTAGTATTTACTTTCATAAACTAGTTTTAAAGTCTCTTTTTATTCCATTCTTATTTATAGGAGCTTTAACATCTAACCTTAAATTTACTTAACCCTTAACGGTTAAAACTTAAAGTTACTCTAGTCACGGCTTAAAAGTTACACAACTTGTAGGCCTAGTTGTAGCGAAATTAAATGCATTCCTAACGATGTTACATACATCATCATCACCATCATCAATGGCTCGGCAGCCCCATGTGAGCCTTGGCCGCCTTCTGTAGCTTATGCCAAACTTCCTGTTCTCAGCTTCATTCTTCCAGTTTTTTTTTATTTTTAAAATCTTAATGTCTTGAATTATACTATCCTCCCATCTTAATTTAGGTATTCCAACTTTTCTGGACAATAGAGGTTGCTCATTGTAAATTCTATTTGTAATCATTTTGCTGCCCATACGAATAATGTGTCCAGTCCATGCCAATCTATTAATTTAAAAACAATTCAGAATATCCGGCTGATTATACAGTTTATACAATTCCTCTTTCTCCATACATTATTTTCTTTCACAGCACCAAAAATGGATCTCAGTATATTCCTTTCAAAACGCCCTAATAATTCCTCATCAGATTTCAACATGGTCCAAGTTTCTGATGCATATGTTAACACTGGTCTAAGGAGAACTTTATACATGAGTATTTTTGTCTTTCTAGATATAAACTAAGATATGAATATTTTCCTGAGTCCAAAAAAGCATTTGTTTGCAGCCATGATCCATAGATGATTTTCAGCCGAATTGTCATTTCTACAATTTACTTCAGATCCTAGATAAATAAAGCTATGAACCAGTTCAAATGTATATGAGCCAGCTTCCAAACTAGATGGGAAAGGTTCACATTTACCTTTAATCACAGGCATATATTTTGTCTTGGCGTGGTTAATTTTAAGATTCATTCTTTTCGCTGCCTTCTCCAGGCTAAGAAATGCATCCTTCATGGCTAATTGACTTCTCCCTATTATATCTATATCGTCAGTATATGCAAGAATGTGCACAGATTTATGAAAGATGGTTCCCTTATATTAAGACCTGCGTCTCTTATCACATTTTCAAGGGCAATATTAAAAAGTAGACATGCAAGAGAACCTCCTTGTCGTACTCCATTTTTTGTATGAATAGGCTCAGTTAATGCATTATTAATATTATGACATTTGGTACATTCATTGCTATTTTGACTAATGCAATAAGTTTCAGAGGTATTTTAAATTCTTGCATTGCTGAAAATAATTGAACCCTTCCTATATTACCATATGCCGCCTTAAAATCTATGAAGAGGTGGTGTGTTTCTATTCCACATTCATTGCATTTTTCAAGCATTCTGCGAAGGTTATGGATTTGATCCACTGTGGACAGCCCCTACCGGAAACCACATTGATAACACTGGTCAACATGATTTTGTCTCATGAGTACCAATAGTTGTACTTAATGCAGTTTTTTTATCGTGTTTTCAAATATGTATTCGGAATTTCTCCATCGCCCACAGTTTTCTTTATTTCAATTTAAATTAATGGATTTAAATAATTATTTTTAATAAACCTTTTTTGTCCATTGTAAAATAAACACAAATGAGCTAACTCAGGAGATTTCAGCTATGGAAAAGAGATATCAAGGCAAATGGAATCCTAATATGCTGGCCGATTATTGTTGGACCATAAAGAGGGAAGCTCCACAGGCGAAATATAGCAGAAAATCGTAATTTCTTACTTTCTGGGTGAGTCCGAATGTTCGAATATTGTGTAGTTACGAATGTAGAAAATATTGAAGTGTTTGAAATTATAAATTCCTGTCTCTCGGAAATCTTGCGTGATGGAGAAAGAAAAACCCGATATCATATTTGAATTCAGGAAAAAAAAATACTATCAGAATCACATATTGTTCTTTCTTAGACAAAAAAAAAGTTTCTTTTTTGCTGTTCAGTGTAATTACCAACCACATTTTCTACATACGGTACCAACATTTTAAATACGATGTTCGAAAATACTTTATAAGCAATACACAAAAGGCTGATTCCCCTATAATTGGAACAAATCAATATATCATCTTTCTTCAGTATAGGGGATATTATGCTCAAATTCCAATCCTTTGGTAGACTCTCCTCATTCTATATTTTAACGAATAGTTGATGCAGCTTTTGTTTTATAAGTTGAGGACGATGGATCTTACCTAGGAAGGTGTATTTTGACTTATTTTATTTTATGACTTTCCACCTTAACGGTTTTAACAATGAATTTTATTAGTATATGTGCTTGCGTGGTTTTTTTTTTTACTATTTTATTTTTTAGCAATTTCTTTAATTATTAATGTACAGAATGATAATTTTTTTAAATTTATTTATATACATGGTCTTTTCATGGATGAGTGTAGATGTGTATTATTGTGATGTAGTGTAGACATAGATTTTATTTATATATATATTATTGTTTTGTTACTGATGTATAGCCATGTAGGTATTTGTTTATTTTATGATTATTTTTATTTTTTGTTTAATTTATGAAAAAATAATGCACGTACGGCCAAACAAGCCCGTGCGCAATGTAAATGCATATGTATTTTCTTTCTCCTGAAAAAAATGGCAATAAATTCCATTACTTTGTCCCTGATTGTTTAATCAATTCGGCCTGTATCAGATCCTTTCCTGGTGCTTTATTATTCTTCAACCTACTAATGGCATATTCAACCTCTTCAAGAGTTGGAGAATATTCACAATTTCGGTCATTTCACAGTTACTTATTGAAGCTGTTGAGGCCGTAGAGACTGTTGATATATACTGGTCACGCACTTTTTCATTCAGAAGCTCATTAGAATATTCAGTCCATCTATTTAAAATTACACTACCATCACTTAAAATATTGCCTGCTTTATCTCTACATAGCGTTGATCTTAGCTGAAATATATTCTTGTTTTTATTTAGTTTTCTATAAAATGCTCTGCTTTCATTTTTTATTTCGCAGCTCTTCCATCTATTTCAGTTCCTTATCAAAGAACTCTCGTTTCTTCTTCTTGTGAATTATTTTTTTCTTCAAGTCTTGCCAGACGATATTAATCAATGGCTTTGAGAGTATTTCTTTTTTGCAGCATTTTCTGTAAGCCACATTTTTAAAATTAGTCACATTTTCACAGTCAGCATCAAACCAGTGATTGTATTTGATTGTATCACCTTTGCTAAGCAGTCTTATCGGCAACCAACCACAGTGGTAGGGTTCGGATGCCACACGGATGACGTAGCATCCCAGGTTCTGAAAACAAATTATGCCTGAAGGCAGGTCCTTCACTGCAATCATAGCATTTTCATGCTATGCTTGCAGCTTTACTAGGGAATTGTAGGTGTGGTAGCTTCCCGTTGCTTTCCACACCGGTGAAGGATGATGATGACGATGATGACCATATGATTTCGGGGACCGTTTGGGCCTTAAAGTTTTCCTAACATTTGTCTTACAGGTAAGGAAAAACCCCGATAAAAACCTCACCCACAAAAACTGCCCCGACAGCACGCTACCTCGAGACCACAGCGGTGGACTATATATATATATCCTGTTACAAGCACATACAATATTACCAACATGCAAAAACTAATAAACGTTGACAGGAATCTGTACAATACAAAGGCACTTAAAATAAAAGCAATAAATAATAATTATCAAAGGAAGATAAAGGATCGTTCGGATACTCTGCTCTTGAATAGATACATGAATTGCGTTAAATCTTCGCAGCCGTTCTCATGCTGTTTTCTAGAACAGTTTCCTGAACTGTATTAGATCACTACACCATTCTTATGCTGTGTTTTTGAACAGTTTTATATCCTATGTTAGATCGCCAAAGCATTATCATGATTTGTTTTTGAGTGTATTGATGAACTATATTATATCGCTGTGATATTAAACAGTAGTATGATCACTACAGCCGTTCTCTTAATGTACTCTCGCGCAGTTACACTGGAACAACAATTCTTACACTTTATCTTGAACAGTTTCAGGAGCTGTGATCGAGCACCATACACCATACTGGGAACAACCGTTCTCTCAACCTTACTTCGACAACTCGACAAGGAGAGAGATGACTACTACAGTGGGGCAGAGCGCTTATTTACACTGCCGAGTTCGCAATCTCGGAGATAGAGCAGTGTCCTGGATACGCAAGCGAGATCTGCATATACTCACAGTGGGCATTCTCACGTACACCAATGATCAGAGATTCCAGTCGCTGCATTCCGATGGATCGGACGAGTGGACTCTCAAAGTGAGTTCTCCTCAAGTGAGAGATTCCGGCACTTACGAGTGCCAGGTGAGCACCGAACCCAAGATCAGTCAAGCCTTTCGCCTTAATGTTGTCGGTAAGTTGCAATAAAATTTCCTTTAAACTTTTAACTTCCAAACCAATGACATTGTTTTTGGCAAATAAGCTATTACATAATAAAATTGAAATAAAAACATTTCTATAGCAAAATTAATTGAAGAGCATAGTTTCTTAATGGAAAAACGCCCTGTTGGTAGACCAAGAATGAGGTGGGAGAATAACATTAACTATGAGTTGAGGGAAGTAGATTATACAGGGAATGATTGGAAAGCATTAGCTCAGGATAGGGATGTATGGAGAGCTTATGTCCGCTCGGCCATGAACCTACGGGTTCGATAATACGTAAGTAAGTTTCTTAATAATATAGAGGCATAAATATCAGTTTTTTATATTTAATGGGAGCCTGTTATGAGGGAGGTAAAAAGTAACTGTAATAAAAAAGTGTATATTTTTTTATGTAATTCATATTTTATTTTATTTTCAATTTTTAAATTGTATGTATACATTTAGTATGAGTGAGAGCGATGTCTTTTGTTATAATAGTAATGTTTATAGGTAACTGGTTGTTTAAAAATGTATTTTATTATTTAATGATATAAAGTAATGAAATAAACTTATATGTACACTTTGTCCAATCAGTAATAAATATGAATATCTTCTTACTCATTAATGTTACAAATACTGCCTTATAACCGTCATTAAGTAAGGTCTTTTCAAACAAAATTTTATTTGGATTTTTTTCTGGCAAGAATCAAACTCCTCTTTCAAAGTAGATGCCATCATATTTCATAATCTTGAGCCATCATTCAACAAGGTTTATTAATACTCTAGTTTTTGATGTGAAGAATTTGTTGAGACCCACTTCCTCAGCTTCGATATTTTCAAAACATCGAGCAAAAAATATGGGAGAAATGGGCCATGGATCAAAACAGATTGTAATCTGAACGCACAAGATCATTGCAGTTGTGGTAGTAGTTCGAGTCCTCCCAATTCCTGCATTTTTGTCATAGTTGTTCGTGCAGTAGAGGTCCGGTCGGGTTTGGATCCGCCGACCCTCAAAATTTCATGAACTCGCTATAGTTGTTGAAAACGAAAATCCGCATCGACTGCACGTCCGTTTGGAACAAACTCTCAATGAATCACACCTTCAAAATTCCAGCGGACACACAACACCATATTAAAAACTAACATTACGTATGAGACAACCTTTTTACAAATATGTATTTCATCTTCTCTATTATACAAACTCTCAAAGTTTTTTTGCGTGAAATTATATCGCTAGTGAGCATGTGCGGAGTATGAAAACATACTTAAAGTTGACTGAAATCACAATAGAGCAGAAAGTAAAATTTTACGTAGATTAATTATTAACCAACTCACCATAAACAATCGAACCTGGAGGTTAATAGCCACGCGGACATACGTATCCTGAGTTAATACTTTCCAAATATTATCTGCATAAGTGACCTCTCAAATCATGGTTAATGTTATTTTCACTCCTCATTCTTTCCCTCTCTACTAGGAGCTTTGTCTTGGAGCTCCGCCCAAAGGCATGATGGCTTAGACACCACGTCCTCGATTTGGGAACCATTAGATTCCCACCTTTCTAGATAATTGGCACGAGATGTCAGCTGGATCGTCAGCCCTGCGTAACGGACGCCTTTACCCCCAGAACCTACATCTCGTACTCATTTTCGGTAGAGATTGAGTCGGCCCCAGTATTAACGGCTCCACTAGACACTTTAGGCCAGTTTAAAAATACTGACCCCCACCGGGACTCGAACACTCATGCCTTAACCAACTACGCTACGGCGTTTTCCAAGACCATGTAGTGTGTGTATGATAGTTAACAACCTTCGAAATGTAACTTCACGCTACTGAATTATATATTATACTATTCTTTACTTTAGGACTTACTACGTATTCTATGAGAGAGGATTTTTTGACAAACCTGATCTATGAAAGAGGACTTTTTTGACATCCCTGATTTGTTATCTCTGAAAGAGGACGTTTGAGACATCCTTGATTTGTTTTCTATGAAAGAAGACATTTGAGACAGTCCTGTTTATTTTTTTAATGAGGGATAATCCCTTATTGGAAGATTAGCTTCAGGACACTCCCAAATTTCTCTTCCGGGGTTTGTAGAGAGGACTGAGTATATAACGTTATGAATAGGAACCTATATCCGGAAACGTACCGTTTTCGTGCTGCAGATAGAATAAGTTCGCATTAAACGTTTAAATCTCATTCGTCTGCTGGGGATAAATTGGTAGTAATTTAACGATTTATGACTCATTTATTTACATTTATACAACACATAATTCACTGATTTCGTGACAGTGCCCAATGTGAAGGGAAAAATAAAGAAACTTCACTTTGTCAGTGAGCATGATTCGCAGGTACAATGTGAGCATCGCCCATCGGACCGCTTTTGTAGTGGATAATTACTAACCATAATGTTAAGTAGGCCTACAGTATATAAGTTTCGTTAGTTTGCATATAAATAGTTATTCTTACAGTAATAACGCGAAGTTACTCTATTTTTACCTTGTCATTGGACATTATCAAGAAATCAGTGAATGTTGGGTTGTATAGATGTAATTAATTGAGCCATAAATAATTAAATTACTATCGATTTATCTCCGACAGATTCGGGAGAATTAAACGCTTAATTCGAACTTGTATCTGCAGCACGAAAACGCCACGTTCCCAGGCAAAGCTTCCTATTCAACTCGTTATCTACTCAGTTCCCTGTATAAGCCCTAGAAGTTTGTAATGGGGATTTCTGAACATTGTCTATATCAGCACATTAGCAATGATTATTTTTTCGGTACTTGGCCTATATAAGTGGTTGAATTTGTACAAATAACTAGAGTCATAGCTATTATAGTAGAGTTTCTCTGTTTACACTGCAGTGTCAAAGGCGAAGATCCTGGGAAATCCGGAGTTGTACATCAAGAGCGGTAGTGACATCAACTTGACATGTGTGGTACTGCAGACTCCAGAGCCACCATCATTCATTTACTGGTATCAAGGTGCTCATGTCATCAACTATTCCCAGCGAGGAGGAATCAATGTGGTGACAGAAAAACAGACACGAACTAGTCGATTGCTCATCTCACGTGCGCAACCCCAGGACTCCGGCAACTACACGTGCTCGCCGTCCAGCTCAGATTCAGCCAGCGTTATGGTGCATGTCCTCAACGGTAAGTTGTCCACCCTTGGTAAATGTTATTAGTAGGGCAAGGCATTTAATGACCTATAATTTGGTAAAAAATGCATTTATGACCTAACTATTATAAAACATTACCAACAAAATTTAAAGAATGATCAATAAAAAGTAAAAAATTGCCAATAAAAATATAATTTATTACATTAAGCACTCACTTGGTTACTGAGTTACATAAAATATAACATAACATCAAAATATTAAGGTATAAGCAATTAAATTGGTATGGGCACGTACGACGAATGCAAGAAGAAAAATTACCCAGGAAAACATTGGAATGGTGTCCACCTGGAAGAAGGAGGAGAGGAAGACCTCGAAACTCATGGATGCAGCAAATAAGAACTGGAATGAGAGCAAGAGGACTGGAGGACATGGATTGGATGGAGAGAGACGAGTGGAGAAGAAAAATAAAACTTTAGGTACAGAAACATGTGTAAACATTAAAATTCTG
This sequence comes from Diploptera punctata, assembly GCA_030220185.1. Lineage (NCBI taxonomy): Eukaryota > Metazoa > Arthropoda > Insecta > Blattodea > Blaberidae > Diploptera > Diploptera punctata. The sequence continues at coordinate 233,961 of JASPKZ010002698.1, forward strand.
TATATAAATAAAATCAAAATATTAAAAGAAAAGTATAACATTTACTTAAAAAACGTGTTACAATACATTTTATTGTTGCAAATTCATTTCAGTGCACTTTTACAACAATTTTGAATTGCACTTAACAATCGAAACTTGGCGGAGATTCTCAAGCAAAAATTAATGTCTATTGTCTGCTAGTATCGACTTATAAATGGAAACTTCAACGAAAACAATTGGAGCATACTGAAAGCAAGCAATATCTCCTGGATTTAACTCAGTCAGCAAGAGAAAATTGTTCACCAGAGGAAGCTCTGTCAATTGAACACAATGTTGTGTACCCCCTGTTGTAGTCACTTTTCACTTTCATTGACACTGCATCACCCACTTTACCACATGCACGGCTCAAATCATTCACTACTTCATCCACTATTTGTAGCTGTTCCATTAATGTCACGGAATTTTTCCAGAGAAGTTACGGTATCAGGAAGGTATCCGAAATTTGTATTTATGTAAGAGAGTTTACCAGCAATTTCTTTATCAGCCAACATTCTTTGCGCATTTTTTATTGACACAAACACACCATTATCGAAAGAATCGATCACTTTCTTCACAACGTCGAAATTCTGGCAATAATAACTACAAGCTTGGAGCCATGTTCCCCATCTAGTCAAAACGGTGAAAAGGACAATTGCATTTCTGGATCTTCTGTTTTGAATGTTTCAAAAATACTTTCTTTGCACATCCAATTAATTTATCCACTTCAGGAAAATTTGCATGTACTTCCGCGACCCGTTCTAATGCATGCGCTAAACATGTTACATGTACGATTTTTGGGTAGAGTGCACTTAAAAAAGCAGCAGCTATTATCATGTAAGGTGCTTCGTCTGTTATAAAATAACAATACATTGTAACTATTAATTCGATCATACCAAAGTATTCTCAATGCATGGTCAAATACTAAGCTGATCGTTGAGTAGTTGACTTTGTCCAGCTGTTCACAATGTAGTAGAAATTGTTCTCCAGAGCTGTGTGCTTCTAAAACTCCAACAGTAACATTCGCTACATAACGGCCTACAGAATATATAGTCTCGTCGATGGATACGAATATATTTTTTTCTTCGATCCTTTCTCTTATTTGTTGCAACGTTTTGTCGAAGCATCGACCCACATAGGTTCTTCTCAATGTTCTGGGATCTGGACTTAATTTTCCGGTCTCCTCTTCTAAGAAAGTTCACAGCTTAGGATGATTCAACTTGTGAAGTGGAACATCGGCAGATAAAAATGCTTCACACAGTTTCTCACAAAATGGCGACAATATTGAATGAATTTCTCCCAGAAACATCTGCTCTAGGTTCACACTGGATTTATTTCCAAATCGCTGCAGAGCTCTTTTATGTTTCTCCCGTGACATGTGTTGTTCTGCTGTAAACTTCTTTTCAGCAGCCACTTTCACATCACAAATCTTGGAGAATAATATATGACAGTCCACAGAAATTTTTTTTCTCCATTTTTTCAAACAAATGCCTTTAATTTAACACCTTTACTTTAGGCATTTTGCTTTCATCGTGTTCGTACAGATGACTAGGAACAACTGATCACCTCACTTAACACCACAACAATGCCGATTTACCTGGAGATAGGAATTTCCCTGGGAGTGTGGACAAATTCATTAAGCACATTCCATGAAAAATTAGGGGTAGGAGCTAGCATATAAGCTCTAAGAAATTGAATTCCTAGAAGTAGGCAAATTCATTATGTACATTCCTTGAAAAATAGGGGTAAGAGTATACCATAACATCTACTTAAATTCCAAAAAAAAACTGTATTGACAAGGAAAAATATTGAATTATAATACAAATCTCGAATTAAATACAAATAATCTCGCAGCCTTCCTGAAAAGTGTTAAAATGCTCAAAATGGCCTACAATTGTCAAAAAATAACTTATCCTTAAAAAATACGAAGTTCCAATAAAATACCCTAACATATTGCTTTTACTTAACCCGTTAATCTCTGTCATACATTTTCATATATGCAAGCAATATTTCAACCTTCATACGAAAAAGATGCAAAAATCATTAATTGCCTTGCCCTAGATATGAGTATATCCTTATTACTGTCCAACAAGAACTTGGTTTGCGTTAGAAGCATATTGTTATCAGAGAGTTACATGGAAATCTAGTTTCCTTGTCCAGCACATTCTCGATCTATAAGCATATCCTTATTAGAGTATTACATGGTAACACAGCTTTCTTTTCCATTACCCATTTGATCTGTATTAGAGGCATGTCCTTATTAGAATGTTACGTGGTAACGTAGCTTTTATGTCTAACACCAATTTTGTGTGTATTATAATATAAGCATATCCTTATAGAGAGTTAATGCTAACAAGCTTTTGTGTCCAGAACGCCCTTAGTCTATAATATAGGCATATCCTTAAAAACAAATATTTCGATTAGCTGAGAAATAGAGCTTGACATAAACATATATTTTGACATATGTATGACGGTTTACCGAGCTTGTGTTTTTAAACTGGTGTAACACAGCCATATTGAAAAATCTGAGTTATAACCATTTAAAGATTTTCATATTTTCTCTTTGAATTGAAAGCAAATTAAATGTATTTTCATTCTTTCATACATCTCTTTATACAGTTATAATACAACGCTATAAAATTAAATAGGACTACCTGGTAAGGTTCATTCTTCTCCACCTTCGAAACCTTTTAAAATACTAAGGGTCATTCGGACCCGGTTCCATCCTCAACAGTAGATTGTTTCGCTACGTACTTTATTAGTGATATCCTATCGAGAGGGTTGTATATATTGGAGGCGTTCTTGTTTAAAATCAAATTATTATCTATTTCTTTTCATTTCTTTTATAAATTATATTTCCTCTATGTTTATCTTTGCTGAATTATTTATTTGATCCTGTTCAACCAGGGCATCATGGAAAACATATGCAACATCTCTCAATATTTCACAAAGAGAGGAATCCATCAAAGAAAAATATACTGGAGGAAATAGAATTTCTAAAACAAATAGATAATAACTTAAGTTTAAACGATAAATCATCCAGAATACAACCGTCTCTATAGGATAATCACCTCAGTAGCAAGCAACCTTCTGCTGAGGATTCAATCTGTTCCGAAAGGCCTACAGTCATTTAGAAGGTTTCAACAGTAGATGAGACTGAATCTTACCACGTATTCCGTTTTATAATTTTATATTGTGACTAATAGCTCTGTGAATAACACATGTGTAGAGCTAGGATTTTTATGTAATATTAACATGCAAAATATGTACATATTTATGTAATAATATTTGGTGAAATATGTAATATTATATAAAAAATTCTTAAAATATGTAATTTTAAATACATTAAAATTTAAGTTTTATGTAAATTTATACCAAATATTAAGTTACTTGATTCCTGATTTTATTAATAAAAAGTAAAGTGTGGGATAATTATTAATTAAGCATGTTGATTTAATAAATCAAAAGTATTACATTTATTTATTTTTTGAAAATGCAACAATTAATAAAATGGCTAAATAAAAAAAATCACGTTACAAAATGTATTTTTAGTTATATTTATAATTATACAACGTTTTCGTAGTCACTCTTTAACCAATCTTCAGCCCCTACAGCGAATACAGAAACTATCTACTCATTTCACTTTAATTTGCAATGAACTATGAGACACATATCCAAGTTTTCCATTGTCATGGAGTGTCATCGGTCAGAGAAATTGTTTTTATAAACAGAAAATGTTCTTTCCACATTACAGGAAGTTGCTGGTGCAAATTTAAGCAGATTGAATTTTTCAGGAGAGATGTCATCTGGAGGAATCTCTTCTTCCCTGTTGAGGATCTTACACACTGTAGTCAATGTCGAGAAGCCAGGGTTTCTTTCCATAACAGATTCAAATTTCTTCATTATGTTTATTCCAACATTTCCTTGAATGACACTTAACTTAGATTTAACGTCCTCGACAATGTCCAGTGATTCCTTCAAAGACATGCCACAAATTTCTAATTTTACAATACTGTCAGAAATGAATCCAAAATTGCTTTTAACATATGCCAATTGGCACTGTAGGCACTTTGAGCCTCTCTGATAGAAACTGCTGATTTACTTGGAAACGAGTCTATTACAGACTTCACTTCTTTAAAATAGTCACTATAAAAGCAGGCAGCCTCGATCCACGTCCCCATCTAGTGAGGACAGGTTCAGGGGCAATTTCACATTTGGTAATTGTTCTCTATAGTGTAACACACGTTGGGGGGCCTTAACAAACACTTTCTTAGTGTTTGAAATAATGCTATTGATTTGTGGATAGTTACTTCGCACTTCTTCGGCAACATATTTGCAGTCCATATGCAGGACAGATGAAATGGATCATATTTTGGTAAAACACATGTAGAGCAGTTCCCGCCTTTAGCATGTACGCCGCAACATCACAATAAAGGACAAAGACTTTATCTTCTTGAACACTTTAAGTCCATCGTTCACGAAACGAGCCACTGTTGCATGATTTGCATGCTCCAACGTTTTCGAAGAAATCAGGAAAGGTGTGGGGGATTCTTTTCCATTCAGCTTACCAATCACAAGATTGGCAATATAGCGACCTTTTCCATCCGTTGTTTCATCGACAGCAATCCATATATAGTTGTTGCCTATATCACTTCGCATATATGTCATTGCTTCATCGTAAGACAAATGCATGTAGTTTTTTTTCGGAGCGTAGAATCGTTAGGAATCTGGCTCCCACAATACTTCTCTAAAAATGCACAATATTTAGGTACCTGGAGTTTGTACCAAGGAATATTTGCGGCAACCATAGCATTACACATGTCATGGAAGAATTCACTCCTTACATTTGAAGACTGTTGCATTTGAGATAGAAGCACTTGCTTTTTAGATGTTTGTAGTCCTTTGTTTTTAGCATGCAGAGCACTGCGAACATGTTGTTCAAGTTGAGATATCATTGAACAACCTATCTGGTTATTACAAGCCTGGCACAGAACCACATCTCCATCAGTAGTGAACGAATCATCTATTTTAACCCACGATTTTAACTTAGACGATAATTTTGATGCTACAGGAGCCATCACACAAAATTCAATGAAACACTGTGACAGCCAAAATAATACTGATTAAGACACAAACTAAAAGTCTTGTGGATGAAAAATAGAAAGCATCGCAATGTTACTTTTTATTATCAGAGGGGAAAAGAGGTAGAGAGACAGAAAAGGACGGAAATGTTTAAATGGATGTATAAGAAGTTTAAGAAGTTTCACAACTTTCAGTACTGCTTAGAGATCAAATATCTATGGTGTAAAATCTAATTAATTAAATAAATTAAATTTATGTTAAGCCTGATATGATAATATTTAGAATATCCATTGTATCTTAACAACAAATTATAGTGCATAATTTCAATTTTAAGAAATGTTGATTACCTCTTGTTTTTATTTTATGATAATTTGTTATTGGGATATCAGTAAACGAAAAGAATATGTTTAGATGAGTGGGATAGCAAATGCAAGTGACCTAAATTACCTGATATTTATATTAGAATTGGGAGGGATGCAGATAAACCCTATCCAGAAAATTAACTTGAATCGATCCTGGATTCGATGGGTGAGACACTATGACAATTACTCCTGTGCTATTTTTTTTAAGTTTTTTCTACATGGACTCAATCTCTATTCCATCAACAAAAATGTTATAAATACAGTACAAAATTATAATTTTTATACTCATATTACAATGAAACAAACATTTTTAAAACAGGTTGTATTCTATTCCAAGGGATAGAAGAGCAGAGATGAGGGAAGGATACACAATTGTTAACACATGGTGAGTGAGAAACTGTTATGTTTCTACTATTTCATTCATAAAACAGATGGGTCTGTGGTAGTTTTAAAAGGGATCTTCAATGTGGTATCCTACCCAAGTCACAGTGTCTTTGTATAGCTACATTTATGGTGTCAATAATTGAATGGAATTCTTCCTTGACCTTTTTTTGTAGCTTTTGGATAACTTGCAAAATTCGTTTCAGTGTACATGTACGTGAGTTTCTAGTGTGAATAAAATACTGTCATACAGATAGTTAAAAATTTTATTCTGCTTATGAAAATAAAAAGCATTATTATAACTTAACGGACAGAATATGTAGATTTACATAAAAAAATATTAAAATATGTAAAAATATGTAATTATGATGAAATATGTAAAATATGTAATGATAACTTTTGATATTTGATAAGAAAGTTCCTAATTCGTGGACATTTATAATTTTTAGCTGCGTATGAGCAAAGAGAAAGAATATGTAATTACATACAAATCCTAGCTTTACACATGTGGATGTAAGGCCAGAAACCGGTTGGTAGTCCAAAAACCTTCTATGTCTGTCCCGCCATGCAGTTTTATTACATCGACAGAATTGTATCGTGTAGTTTATTAGTATTCAGACATCTCTTTGCTGTGGGTTATTTAATTTCAGTGTAATTTCTTCGATATTAAAATACTGATTAATAAATTCTCAACTGCGTAGTCTGTTAGCAATGCTACTAATAAAAATCATATTGTAGCCTTGTGTTATTTATTACAACCTCAAATTGAACACATTTTATGTTATACAGCTTCAGCATTATAAATGTAGTTAATTGTAAATTATATCAATATTTTACGGGATATTTTATTTCATCAATTTCGTTTTATAGTCTGACTTTATTAATGATTTTACAGTTAAAATTCATTTGTTCATTGAATGTGCAAACGGAACGTTTGTTGTTGATAACTAGGGCTCAGACATGAGGTTAGATTAAGTGCACTCTTACTATACATAATATTGCTTGATGAGAGAGTGGTAGGGAGAGTACTAGTAACATTCTGACTACGGTATTAAATACCATTTTGTGCTGTACTGTTTATTGGAGGTATAGGCGGGTAATGAAATAAGTAGCTAATTATGGATTACAAGTTTATTTTGTTACGTAAAATAGCTTTTATCTTTTTTAATTAAAGGCTACAGTACAACAAAAAGTTAAAGAAATTTATAATTTACGTACATTAATTCTCTTTGTGCATCTATAAATACAATGCTGCATACAGTATTACAAAAAATAACGAGTTCATTATTTCTACACAATTATTTTCTTCATACTGTTTTAAATAAAGAGGTATCAAAAAAGTATGTACACTGTACATAATACAAAATACTTGTTCAAAGAGGAACCGCATGGGACCATTTTTTTCCATATTAGACAAAATTCCGCATTAAAAAACTAAAACATTAATAATCTTCGATTAAAGAGTACCGTATATGTTTTTTTTAAGTATTTTGGATTAATTGTAGTTCCGCTGCCTTTTAAAAGTGAAGTATAGTATGTAAAGTGACTTCCACGGTAACGCCCGAAAAAAAAGTCCTGTTTCGTCGGTGTTAAAAATGTCTCTTAGGCGCGTATCCTGAAATTAAGGTATGATAAAAATTCTTCTATCCCCCTTCAACGCTACATTACACAATTTACAAAATATTTTATCTTCTTTTAGGCAAAAATACTCACGGCCATACTCACGTACAAGTGAATTCATTTTCTGTGTGTTTTTTTTCGGCAAGTTGTAATCATTCTCAGATCGTGGTGGTCGGTATTATGACTTGACTGCATACTATACTTGTAGAAGCACAGCAAAGACGCCAATGACTGTGGCACTGCGCACGGGACAGGACTATCTACCTGTGTAGTCAACGGTTTGAAAGTGACACGGCAATGAAAAGGCAATGAAGTCCGAGCACTATTGATAACACTCGCTAAATTTAACAACAAAAATCGTAATTGGCAGTCTTACTTTCCATTTCCATCTCATGACTTTGAAATTATAGAAACTTCTTATGAAACAACTTGGTTTCTTGTTTTTATCCTAATTCTTATGTTAAGTGTGATCTAATGCATTTCGCTACACATAAGATCTTATATTTAATGTATTTATTCTTAATGGAGGTGACACTTACTGTACAGGCTGTTCGAAAATTCTCATTGCATACATCTAGGGCTTGTAGAGGGGACTGGGTAAATAACGTTTTAAGTAGGAACCTTTGTCCGGAAACGTATCGTTTTCGTGCTGCCGATGCAAGTTATTAAGCGTTTAAATCTCCCGCGTCTGGCGGGAATAAATAGATAATAATTTAACGATGTATGACTCAATTAATTACATTTACAAAATCCAACATTATATATATCGTGACAATGTCTAATGTCAAATAAATAAAATTTACTTCGTCACTCTAAGATTATCTTTTATATACACAAACTAACCAAACTTATTTACTGGAACTAATATTGTGGTTAGTACTTATCTACAACAGCGGTTCGATATGGCGATCACCAAGCTCGTTGCACACATTTTACTTATGAATAATATTCTGGTACACTCGCTCCATCACACCTGCTGCCTATTGGATCTCTTATGCAGAGATCAGAACTCGTGAAAGTATAAATTTTACAATGTCACAGAGTCTGATATATCAGAGACTTCATGAACCCCATACAAAAAACACTACTGGAGTTATATCATGTGATCGAGGAGGACATGCAATCGGGCCGCGGACATAGGTTTAGGCAATCACAAACGTATTAAAATGAGAGACGTCGACGGATGACCATTGACACATCTTCCAAGAATGCGCCCAATACTTCTTCCAGGAAGACAAAGTGTCTGTCACTCGTTAGGTGAGTTGGAAAAAGGTAAGGTCCAATCAAAGACGCATTCACAATGTATGCCCACACAGCCAAAACACTACTAAAATGCATGGTCATGCATGGTATGAGAGTTTTCGACGCCACAAACTCGGTGGTTTCTTGGGTTTAAAACAACGTTCCTAGAGAACTTATATTCATCGGTGAACAGTGTATATGTTGAAACTGGGACTCGTCCACACTACGATGTAGGAACCACGTATAGAAATAAGCATACATTGGAAAATCGGATTACCCCTTGCATTGTACCCTTTGGAGATAGTAAGATTATAGTTGATGTTCATGGTGAATCTCCCAGACGATGGTATGGGGCACGCCCATTACACGCGCAATGGTTCCGAACATTGGTTCCTACTCAAAACGTTATCTACTCTGTCTCCTTTACAAGTCCTCGAAATTTGTAAAGGAAATTTCTGAACTTCCTGTATATTCAGCGGTTCGTTGAACACTCAGTTATAATTAAGTTCGTTAAAAATAGGGAATAATTGTAATAATGAATAATGTTCTTGTAGTTTAAGTATTTAAATTTCCAAATAATTTGGGTCAGCAATACATTTCTGCCATAGAAATCTTTCACAGACTTTTTGAAGTTTCGAGATTTTCTCTATGAACCTCCTGAAATCAGTTTGTTGCTTGAAAGAGACGCAAAAAATGAGTAGAAAGATTGCTCATGTTCATGTACCTTACTGCACGTAGAGCATAAAACACAAAAAATATGACGGAACAGAACGATTCGATCCAAACGCTCCGGAGCTGGCACTTCCAAATAATAATAATAATAATAATAATAATAATAATAACAAAGTTTGTCTGGTGAAGGTGAGAATGTGAAGGTCTTCTCTTCCAAAATACAGATATTGACAATTATGAATTATCTATAATTAAGTTAACACATAATACACAATATAGAGCTAATAAGAAAAGTACAGAATTTGCATGATGATGACTTCGATGTTTTAAATCAAAATAATACAAAATACTAGTGTTGTATAATATATATGTTATATGAAATATATAGCCTAACAGAACAGATCTATCACATTTCTCAGATGTAATATTGAAGCAGGAATAATCATATGATTTATTTTGTTGTAGGTGAACATCCAGCTGCAATGCAACATGGGAACAGCAGCAGTGGCTCCGTTTTACAGTCGCTGTCAATATTGTTAGTACTAATATGCTCAGAAGTACATTATGCCATGCTAATAGTGAACACTACTAGATGATGGGTGACATATAAGTAAACTATTGGCACAAAAAAGTGAAAGAAGCTGCAGTTATGCCGTTTTTACTTGCTGTGAGAAATACAGGGACATTCATGTAATTAATACTTCCATTTATTTCCTCTTTCGTTTTCTTCAATATTGAACTGTTATTTATGCTTAAAAGAAGAAATGTGTGTTTTTTTCAACACCAAATGGATAATTTTTTATCTGAAATCAAAGAAGAATTGAATTGGAATATCCTCCAGAGCTTAGTTCTATGAGAAAAACATCATGTCTATGTGGTTTTTGAAAATTGAAATATTTTATCTCATTACTTGTTTTGTAGGTTTTTTGTTCTAAATATTATACCAAACTGTGTAAATCTCATTAGATCTTGGGAGTGCCTTACCCCTTAACATAATTGGTTTAGGTCAAAATTATAAATACCGTAATACTCTATCTTTAAACATGTGCTTTTGATCAGTTATTTTTTTTATGAATAAATTGAAATTGTTCCCTGTGAAATTCATAGCTGTATCAGGACTGTAGTTAAAAATGAAGAAAAGTCTAATCCATAATGGAAAAGAAAATATGTAATTAACTGTGAAAAAATCATGAAAATTATTTTATAGAAGAAGTGGGATGAAAAATAGACATATTCAGATATATTCTCTATTTTAGAGAATTAAGTTTGTAAATTAGAAATCGACCAACAATTTGTACAGTGAATAATTGTGTAAGAAACAAGAGGAGCAGTAAGTGACGATGTATATAAATAGGTGAATTATAAACAAAATGATGGTTACGCATTTTAAGCACTGGTTTTCAGATATAGAAGTAAACATAAATGTTTAATAGCAGAAAAAACAGATACGTAAACCTGAAAGAGAACTCTTAACACTGCTTCGTATAAAAACTCGATAAGATTTTAATAAAATGAAGAATATTCATAAGTCTAGTTCAAGAAAATCTTTTTTTGGCTGAAAGAGAGAAATTTCTAACACTAAATATAACCATCTCAAAAATGTTTACGGTAAGTAGAACATATTTTTTTGAAGATGAATCTTTGTAAATATATAAACCGTGTATAGATTTGTCGTCTTTTTATGTGACTGTAAAATATATTTGAGACTGAGTAGAAGAAAGGAATGGGAAAATGATTATGTTTAGTGGGAGAGCAATTCAGTCAATAAATGCTGGAAGGTTCGCAGCCTAACATCTGTTGTCTATTTTCATTTAACAAGATTCCTGCAGCGATTTATGTTTCACTTCCATCATTACATGTTGATGACAATAATGCATTAGTGTTATACAATGGAGCACAATTTTAAACATTTATTCGTCATTATTACTTATTTTTATTTCAGGATTGTACCGTGTATCGTATGCTATAGTGCATAAAAATCAGGTAATTTTCCAGAATATGCGGTTTTGCTATTGTGTTGCTTTTGAACTCAAAATCTATCAGTATAACTATTGAACGAATATTGCGATTAGTTCTGTTTTGCGAACGTAATGTAAACTTTTTTTTTGCCTATTATGTGTCTCTTTGTTGGCTCTACTACTTACTACATTCTGTACTAAATGCCTTTTATTCGTCTTCTCATCCATTTTTTTCTCCATGTTACTTTTACGACAATTCTAAAATCAACCATGTAATTCAAACTACATTACATCATATAAATTTAATTTGTTGTCACCTTGGGATTGAGCTGGATTCGATCCAAAAACCTTTTGTGTCTGTAGCATGTTGGGGTATTGCGGTAGAGCAGAGAGTTCAGGGGACAATCACAACCAACTGTGATGGCAACTACTTTGCTGATCAAAATAACTTGGAATATATTTATATCATAAATTTATTTTATTTTAATAAAAGAAATTGGTACACACCTTGAGATTACATCCTGTGACTACATCAGTTTCAATATCGCCCTTGAGACTCTCGAAAACACTTGTACGTAGATAGGACGTTCTGTAGCGATCTTTTAATTCTCACGATCCCTATAACTTGATCGTGTATATAATACACACATTATTCAAATGGGAAATAAATGTATTATCCCGATTTTATATTGCCTAAGCGATCCTACAATTCTCGCTTAATCGTGGCCGTTGAGACTAACTTGTAAAATATATATCTCGCCTACTCTTAGGACGGCAAGAAGATTGTAAACCCTGCCCAACATGCAGGACGCAAAATAAGTGTTCTTGCTACAAACATAATGCCTTAGGAGCAGGAATATTAATCATTGGATTCGGTAAGGATTCTGCTATACTACTGGAACTCAGCGGGACGCTGAAATAGCGGTTGTGCAGTGGGGTTATCTGTTTCAGGAGTCTTAGGTGTGGTTATCTGTTTCAGGAGTCTTAGGTGTTTATATTTGTGGGATGACCAGCCTCGTGGGCTAGTGGTCAGTGTTTCTGACTACAGTTCATGAGGTCCCGGGTTCGATTCCCGGTCAAACCACAAGAATTTTTCCTTAGAGGGGATTATTCCTGTGGTTGCCCATGGTCTGGAATTTAGGTTAAATTTACGTTAAGAACTCTCCTGGCGGTTCATTATCATTTATCACCTATCGTATCATCGGGGTAATGTAACTCCGCCTTCCAGGTGACCCAACCTAGGAAATGGATTACAATTCCGCCAATGCCGGGGGAGAAAACCAGAAATGTCATAAAAGACAACCTGGTGGCATTAGACAAAAAAATGTGGGGTGGACGTCTAGTACAGTTCACTTGTTGAATCACGACACAATTTATTTAAATTATTCCACTGTAGCACTCTACCTGCGCAGTACATCAATAAAGTTGACCGCAGCTGTTATTTAATGAGCGAATCCACATATTACCGTGTAATAAAATAGCTGTATCGAATTGTGAAAACTATGATCTAGACACCAACAAAATAATTCTAACTTATTTGGACTTAGAGATTTTAATCCGAACCTCTGTCGACAAATTTAAGATAAAATGATGCACCCCAGGAGGGTTTTTGGTAAAATTGGAATTTCCTCGACAAGGTGTTCCGCATAATTGAGATTTTTATGCCTGTCAATGGATTAGCAAAAATCCACAAGAATATAAATATATAATACTTTAGCATTACCCTCCCTTTTATACGGAAGTAAAATTTTGACATTAAGGAAAAGAGACAGGAGCAGAATCAAAGCAACAGAAATTAAATTTCTCAAAAGGACAGCAGGATACACTCTTTTAGATCGAAAAAAGGATGAAGAATTTTTAAACTATTAGAAGTAATGATTTGAGGATAGTTTCATGTTTATAAATTCAGAATAAAGAGGTCTTCTTCCATTCATCAACCCTTCACAATTGTTCGACAAACCATAAACATAACGTGTAAATAGTAGGAGAAATTAAAATGCATAGAACGAAGAAGCCTTTATGAAAACTGTCATCAGTTGAAGTATTGGTCGCATATTGTGATTGTTCAGTTTTCATAGCATATCCATGATACAGACTGAGCGGAAAAATAGTAAATGTGAACCCCACATTCTGGTAAATTACTAAATAACCCTAACAAAATTTGTAATAAAACAAATAGTATTAGAGAATCTCCTACAATTACAATGTACTTTTAAAACATAACTTTTGTTGAGTTATCTAATATATAAAAATGAATGTTTGTTTGTTTGTTTGTTTGTTTGTTTGTTTGTTTGTTCGTACTTTATGCGCGGCCATACCGTTGCTGATGGGGCTTTTTGCAAAACGTTCAGGAGATTCCCGGGATGAACATAGGCTATAAGAGAGTTGTGATACTCAACTCCTACACCCTTAAAAATTGCCCTTTGTAGTGTAAAACGTGGAAAAAGTAGCTCTTTGGACACTTAAATGGCTTTACGCTGCCTAAACCATAACAAATACACAACATTAATGTACACAGAATTAAATATCTCAAAAAGCTCTACAAAGAAGTCCGCGACAGCATATGTTCATCTCTTACGGATAACTCACAAAAACCATTTTTGTCTTTCATTGATGCCAAGAAGACCGAGACAAGTACGTAGATTCCTGTGCAAGCATAGCAGCACATGGCGGGTATTCTTTTACGGATAACTCACAATAACGAATTTCGTATTTTAGCTCATTTGTTCCATGAAGATCGAGATAAGTAAATTCCCGGGCAACACCGGGTAATCAGCATGGGGTATTTAAAATAATTACGATAGATTTTTTTTTCCTTTCCCTTATTTAACTAAACATAAAACACGTTAATTTTCGTATTTCAGCTCATTTATGTCAAGAAGATCGGGATAAGTAGATTCCAGGGAAACGCCGGGTAATCAGAACGGGGCATCTAAAAAATATAAATTTATAATTATATTTCCCTTTACTTATTCAACTAAACATAAAAGCACATTAATTTCCATTTATTTAGGCGCAGCAGCACATGCCGGGTATTAGCTTGTCATATATAAAACATGTTTATTCATGTTTCCGCCACATGTGATGATGTGATTAATGGCATAGCCCATTGTTGGGCCATAGCCTCTCCATTGTCAGGAGTTTATAGACCAAGTTCATTTTTAGTTACCTCGTTTGTTCAACGATGTCATGAGTTGCATTCGGTCAACACACCGACTTAATGAGACATCTAGCAGGCAACTAAGGTATTACTATGATGTTTGAGATCGATAAATTTTGCTTAGAGGCCTCTTTGTTTAGGCTCAAGGATCTTTTACCAGCCTGAAAATCTTCAGACTCGGGACCCACGGCTTAAAGTCCCTCTCGGAGGACTTGCTCCTTGGATTTTTCCATCCTAAAAAAAATGCATCGATCTCGGCCGATTTTGAACCCGCGACCCTCGGGACCAGAGGCAAGGAGCATAACCACTAGTCCACCGCGGCCGACTATGAAATATGAAAAAGTAGGTTTCTTGTGTGTCATCAGTGGCTATAGAATCATTGGATGGATTTTGAATAAAAAACAAATATTTCCAGGTGCATCATTCGCATTTTGGGAGCCGTATGGGATGAATGAACGTGTGCGGAGCATCTCTCGGTATATTTGTAAGAAGACAACGTGATAGCCCAAACTTAACACGAATCCATGACAGAAACGCGACAGAAAAAATTATAAGCAGGAATTTATAGTACGCCAGATTACCAGTTCTCACACCTTGTGATTTTAACATGGGGAAATAACAAAAAAAAGTTAGAAAATTAATCCACATACCTTAACTAACAGTTATATGAATGCGAAACATTGACTCTTACTTTAAAGGAGGAAAGATCATTACGAGTATTTGAGAATAAAGTTCTTACAAAAATGTTCAACCAAAAAGAGATTAACAGACAGGTGAATGGAGAAAACTACATAATAATAATAATAATTATTATTATTATTATTATTATTATTATTATTACTATTATTATTATTATTATTATTATTATTATTATTATTATTATTATTATTATTATTATTATTATTATTATTATTATTATTATTATTATTATTATTATTATTATTATTATTATTATTATTATTATTATTATTATTATTATTATTATTATTATTATTATTATTATTATTATTATTATTATAGCTTTATTTTACCTGGCAGAGTTAAGACTTTAAGGCATTGTCTACCACTCAACCAGGTTAAAAAATACAAAAATTATTCCTATAGCTAAATTACAATAATCATAAATGCATGTGGTACGAGTACAACATAATTATTATTTATAAAATAGTTTATTCTAGAGCTAACGATTGAAATATAAAATGTAGAAGATAGAAAAGTCAGATAAAAAGAACTATTAATGACATAGAATACATTTAGTTCTGGAGAAAAAATAATTATTTGAGAACATAATAGTAAGCTACATGGTATGAATAGGAAGCCAGATATAATAAGAACAGTTAAGTCTCATAGACCGCGATGGACAGAACATATGGCACGAATGGGGAATGAAAGAGGTGCTTGGAAGCTTCTTGTAGGAAAACCAGAAGAAAAACGCCCAGTTGGTAGACCAAGGATGAGGTGGGAGAATAACACTATCCATGATTTGAGGGAAGTAGATTATAGAGCGGATGATTGGAAAAACATTAGAACAGGATAGGGATGTATGGAGAGCTTATGTATGCGCTGCCACGAACCTACAGGTTCGATAGAGTCAATGAGTTGGTTAGTTGTACCTTAACTAAAAATCACAGGCAACATGGCCTAAAACGGATTGTTTCGTGATGGCGATGACCTTAACTAAAAGAAAATATGCAAAGAATAATCATGTCCATTACTGTAAAATTAGTGTGTATGAATGAAAGTTTTCATGGTAAGACGTGAAACATTAGTATAAGAGAAATGGTCAGCACATTACAGCATCTTCCATGAGTGGAATCAAAATATATATAAATAGAAGGCGGATTTATATGCACTAAAAACCATAAATATATTCATGCAACTATGCAGCAAAAAAGTTGAAAATATGCTCTTAAAATTAAAAAAATATGCACAAAATGAATTTTTCTTCTTATAGTAAAATACACTATTTTTCTCGCATAATTTTATTTATGATTTTTATGAAGCGACAATTGTATTTATTATATTTTTTTTTACTTTTTGCTCCTAATTGAAGTTAATAATTGTATTTTATAGTGTCGGTCTCATTAATCTTGTCTGTAATATCGCCTTACTTTATTGTATATGAAAAGACATTCAGTGCAGAATTATATTGATTTAATAATGTGATAAACTGATAAGTTATTTAAAATACATGTTTGTTGCAGACTTGGCATAGGACAATTTTACCATTTGTTGTTAATGTAGGATTCCCACCAATCCATTGATGAAGCAAAGATATTTTAATGGAGTTTTCCTTCGGCATTTGAACACTCTTGTCTTGGTCCACTAACACTCGCAAAATGGCATTTGAGAAAATAATTTAAACTTCGATTCCGGATTTGTTTTGTCACCGTGGTCAATAATGTACAACAGGCTTCCTTTGTGTGAAAAGAAGTATATTTTGCATACATGAAAGTATATTTCAGGAATGATTTTTGAGTCTTTGTCGTATATGCCGACAGTCTCAATAAAGCTGATGTTCAAACTTCAAAGAATATCGCCGGTTGAAAACAAAAGCAAGGAAATTACCTCCAATAAACTGTCCATTGTTGGCAAGCACGTTCATCTCTTCCGAAATCTTCCTTTCAGGAAATGGTTTAGGCCAGATTGCTTTATTGACCTGTTGAGATTTAAAACTGCAGACCCCCTGCTCGGCATTGCTATTGTGCGAAAATGCTAAATAGGGATTCTGGCTTTCTATGAAAACAAGACCGTATTCAATTGCAAAATCATGACAATAAAGCAGAAACTTGTCATTTTATGGGGTTACAAACTAATATTTGAATATTAAACAGAGAAAAAAGTACAATATATGCACCCATGTGCACATATTAGTGAAATATTCACTAATCCCGTGAATATGCATTAATATGCACTATAAAATGTTGCCAATTGATTCCAAATGACATGAAACACATTTTCCTCTTCCATGCAGATGTTTATCTTTGAAGGAATAAAACATGCAAATATGCAGAAATCCGCACTCTATGTAGTAGTAGTAGTAGGACTTTATTAGACAAAAAGTAAGATATTTACAATATTATTTACAAATATGGGTCGCACGGGCAGTAAGCCGTACGTGCTGTTGACAGTCCGTTACAATAAAGTAATAATTGGTACTAGTGTAAAGAAAAATAAACAAAAACAGCAATAACATTACAATTACATAAAGAAAACACAATAAAAATATTACCATTAAATAATAACACAATAGCATTATACACTATACGAAGGGGGGTATTAATAGGGTTATAGGTTAATAATGGATGTTGGGCGCCAGGATTACCGAAAGGATATCCCCATGTATGAGATCTTAGGTTGCTCAGGTTGGTATCGGTAGAGTTGAGGTTCTTTCTCAGGGATAAGCAAGGAGCTGGCCGGCGCAAGACTACGCGAGATGAAGTTTAATAAAAATATTTTATTAATTGATGGACACTATACATGTGAGATTGCAGACACATTTGATGTCGGACAAGGTATTGACCGCAGTAACGCATTTAGAACTCAAGTTGGAGTCTCGAATGAACAAATTATAAGTGAAGTTAGGTTTGTAGTTTGTTAATTGATCGCCATGCCGGTGCGTCTGTCCCGACTCCCGTCTTGGTGAGTTCCGTCGGACTCAGGACTCCGAACGCTGAACTTAGAAATGCGGAACTAGAACTAACTTAACATAATTATTGTTGGTATAAGGTAAACTTCGTTACCCTCTCTCTGGCATCGTGTCGTCATGAGATCATTACCTTGTCGCGATACAACACTTTATTATATTGGTTGACAACGATTCCTTATTACCAAAGAAGGAATCGCCGTCTTTCCATTGGATAAGGATCCACCATGTTCCCTGTAGGACACTCCTTTGGGTCAGTGGCCTTTTCCCGCCGTTTGCTAGGTTTCGCGTCCTCGCGGGTTGTCGATTTCGTCATAATGGGTTGTTTACTCGACGCTGTAGTTCCCCAGCCATAAATCATGCTTTGTTAATGACCTGTCACGCGAAGCTCAGTTTAAGATCTTGGATTACTGGTCCACAAAGAAATGTCCAGTAATCCTCTAGTAAAATAAGTTTTCTTGAATTTTAACTCTTTTGTAGCCGCATCAAGGGCCTGTCGCTTAACAAAAGCGGTACCATGTACTTGTTAATGGTTTCCTTAATTATTAACTGATCGTTTATTCCTACTTGTATCAACTTAGTTTGATTCAATTTATTTTAATTCAATTATATGAAAATCAAAATCCTCGTGTTCTCACGGTTCGATCACATATAAGTTTCATATACCTGCGGTTATTATTTCATCCTATACATTTAGCATGATATATAATGTACGTCCTAATCAATTTATTTATCCTAATTTATTAATCTAGGAGTCGGAGTGAAAGATTCTGCTTCAAGTGCCCTATATAATTGATAATCAATTTATGCTTGCGTAAATTTTATTAATTATATAAATCTCGCCTATATATTATCGGGTCTTGGTGGAACCTTGGTGCACATAAATAAATTCAAAACATATGTTTACATAACAACAAATTATCTTTTAAATTTACCCTTCTTACCTGTTTTGTCAATAGTGACAATTTGTAAACAATCTACCTGCTTGTCACAATTTAAAACTAATAGTGTCAAATCAGCAGTCTTGTTTGCACACGCAAATAATGGGATTCGTAACTGGGTATTAAAATCACTTCACACGCAATTCTTTATCCCCAAAAAAAAATAAGGTAATTTACAATTAGTTAGACATGGTTCACCGATATACAGGTGTTGAACGTCTTTTGTCTTGGCTATGAACACAGTATTTTCTTTTGCAAAAATCTGCGTTCAATAAATTCATCAACAAAAAAATAATAAAAGCATCATATGTCCACATAAATATTTATATATATATGGACCCTTTTTTTCCTTATCATGGGTCGTAAATACAACAATTTTTATCACGTCCTTTCATTTTAATAATCGTTAGGTAAATTCATATTATTACATTAGAATTGCTATTCGCATTTGTTCTATGTATTCTTGTTCAAATATTATTATGTTTATCAAACTAATACTTAATAATCCATTTCATTATTTATAAAATAAAAATGTTGCATAATTATGGTTAGCTTTGATTATTGTTTATATGTGTATTTGCCGCTCCTAGCGTTAAAAATCAATTTGATGTTTATATAGGCGTTCTTCTTTACGCGTTCTTGATGTGTATATTTAATCATTATTTTGATAAACTATTATACTCAATCTTTTATTTAATAACAACATTTAAGGCATCGCTAGTCTTTCCAATTAATCAAAGCAAATCGCGCTTTATTTTTGTCAATTAACATATTATCTGGTTTGCTGCAATTATTCATAAAATAAAGAGTCATAAAACAAATTATAATCGTCTAATCATTTTCTTTTCATACATCATAAAACATATCTTGTCGCTGAGGGTTCTACTGCCCTAAACCTGGTGGCTATACAACACATAAAGAAAATTATACGAAGTTTTCCATTACCTTACGTATAAACAAATATCTCGTCCGCTGAGGTTCTAGTTCTACTGCCCTAAATATGTGTATACTAGACACAAAGAAAATTATACGAAGTTTCCATTACCTTACGTATAAACAAAATAATAATCGTACTGAGGTCCTATGTTATCCTAGTCGATTTCTCAATAATATCACTCTGTATATAATTAAACACCTACTAAAATTCGTGCTTTTGGTTCATTAGCTAATTGATCGTCATTAAGACAAATCATGCTTCAACATCTCATCAATTCTATTAATGCCTTCGGTGCCTTTTATTTTTATAATCAAGTACATTTTTATGTAATCATAATAAACTTTAGCGTAAAATAAAATCGCTTTTACCCACATTAGTATAATACGTTATGGATTTTATAGAGTCCACATTAGGAGCGTTTAAAGAAATATTTATATGTATATATAAAAAAATGTAAATCATTCTCATCATTAGAGTTCACGTCATTTAAAATTATTCAATGAAAGGTTAATTCAATCTTTATATGTTATGATTGTTATCGCCATAGTTATTCATAATATTATCAGTAATTACTCATGATTTTTAATTACACAGGTCCATGTTGCTTATAAATTCCAAAATTAAATGAAAATCTAACCCAGTTCCATTTGAAAATTCCTACATCTATCATTCATCATTATTGCTGTAAGATTAGTATGGACAAATTATTTACCATCATTTGTCTTCAAAAAAATATATAAAGAAAATCTCTTAATTAATAATTAATAATTGACATTCTTCCTTGTATTATCATTAATGAGCAAGATAAAATCTGCCCTTATCTCGCCATCTTTTGAATTGAGTTTTAATTGAATTTGAAATACACGATCTGTCGGTATTCTCATTTAGTTATTATTTTCTTAATATGCAAGATTACTCTTGTGACTTTCTTACTTCAACGATTATTTAATATTATTCTCTATTAATTTACACTATAGCTATTTTCTTTGATCAATTAGTCCTGGGTTCGATTACATACTGGTTCATGCATTTATTGTCCCCTTTACTGAGCAAATATAGATTGTATTATAAATATGTTATGGTTATCCATGATGGCCAACCTCTTGTCAAAGTTAAACAGATTATTCGCGCTTTTATCCATTATCACTGTGCGGTATGGTTGCGATGACTTCGCGCTACTCATATCGTAATCGCGCCTAATTTTTCGCCTTGTGGCTACATTTATTTGGCTATTAGCAATTTGCTCGGACGGTACGCTTGTAACCCATTTATTTGTAAAAATCTGTTTTGCAAATACTTGGGTTCTTTGTTCTAACCCGCATACACCGAACCAAGATACATCTGGCTTTGGATCTTTCAAATATGTCAAAAACTTTAAGTAATTGTTAAATGAACATCTGCTTTTCAAATGTCTACTGCGAGCTACCTGCGTTTCAAGTTTCACGCTTGATTTATTTGCAATATCTCTACTGGCTACAAAAAGATCTTTCATATCTGGTGTATCTTGTTCCGACAGTTTACAATTAGAAACATGCACACATTTACACTCAGAATTTTCAATTATTACTTTACGTTTCATTAACACGTCTTTAGGTATTTTCCCCTGATCCCTAATGATTTCTTCTGTTTGATCACTCGTTGATTTATTTATTTCTACTCCTACAGTTCTAATTTCCTCATGTATTTCTGTTACTGATTCCCTGCTAACCTGTTTTGTTTCCTCTAAGTCTTTAGGGTTTTCATCCGTTTTGTTTACCTTTATTCCCATATTCGCTACTGATTCATCTATTTTTGCCCCTAACATCTCTCTATCTTTTCTCATCTCATCCCTTAATGTTTGTCTAAACGCCTCTAAATCGTTTTTGCTATTTCTCTTCACCGCTTCTAAATCCTGTTTCCAACTCCTCTCAGTCGCCTCTAATTCCTGTTTCCAACTTCTGTCCATTGCCTCTAATCTTAACATTATCATTTTCATATATTTTATAGGGCCATTGGTTGAGTTTCCCTTATCCTCCATTTTATTTATTTTTGATTCCTTTCCTTTTGTTCTAATTTAGAATTTCACACGAGTTTTTAAAAGAAAATATGTATTTCTACCTTTTGCTGGTCTTTTGTTCTTACTGTTATTCTGCCATCTCTCCGGGCTGTCTGCTCGTCCCTTGTCCTCCAGGTCAGCTTCCAGGTCCGTTCATCTGCTTCACAGTCCAGGATCTCTTGCCTTAGTGGGATGATTTCTCGTCGGTACGTTCTTGGTGTTTCGATATGTTATCACCAATACTTAGACGAATATTCGAGCGCACCACGTTGATGGGCCATTTACGAAGGGGTATTAGTATGGGTTCAATGGTTAGTAATGGATGTTGGGCGCCAGGATTACCGAAAGGATATCCCCATGTATGAGATCTTAGGTTGCTCAGGTTGGTATCGGTAGAGTTGAGGTTCTTTCTCAGGGATAAGCAAGGAGCTGGCCGGCGCAAGACTACGCGAGATGAAGTTTAATAAAAATATTTTATTAATTGATGGACACTATACATGTGAGATTGCAGACACATTTGATGTCGGACAAGGTATTGACCGCAGTAACGCATTTAGAACTCAAGTTGGAGTCTCGAATGAACAAATTATAAGTGAAGTTAGGTTTGTAGTTTGTTAATTGATCGCCATGCCGGTGCATCTGTCCCGACTCCCGTCTTGGTGAGTTCCGTCGGACTCAGGACTCCGAACGCTGAACTTAGAAATGCGGAACTAGAACTAACTTAACATAATTATTGTTGGTATAAGGTAAACTTCGTTACCCTCTCTCTGGCATCGTGTCGTCATGAGATCATTACCTTGTCGCGATACAACACTTTATTATATTGGTTGACAACGATTCCTTATTACCAAAGAAGGAATCGCCGTCTTTCCATTGGATAAGGATCCACCATGTTCCCTGTAGGACACTCCTTTGGGTCAGTGGCCTTTTCCCGCCGTTTGCTAGGTTTCGCGTCCTCGCGGGTTGTCGATTTCGTCATAATGGGTTGTTTACTCGACGCTGTAGTTCCCCAGCCATAAATCATGCTTTGTTAATGACCTGTCAGCGAAGCTCAGTTTAAGATCTTGGATTACTGGTCCACAAAGAAATGTCCAGTAATCCTCTAGTAAAATAAGTTTTCTTGAATTTTAACTCTTTTGTAGCCGCATCAAGGGCCTGTCGCTTAACAAAAGCGGTACCATGTACTTGTTAATGGTTTCCTTAATTATTAACTGATCGTTTATTCCTACTTGTATCAACTTAGTTTGATTCAATTTATTTTAATTCAATTATATGAAAATCAAAATCCTCGTGTTCTCACGGTTCGATCACATATAAGTTTCATATACCTGCGGTTATTATTTCATCCTATACATTTAGCATGATATATAATGTACGTCCTAATCAATTTATTTATCCTAATTTATTAATCTAGGAGTCGGAGTGAAAGATTCTGCTTCAACTAAAAACATTAACATTACAATTACATAAAGAAAACACAATAATATTACAATTAAGTAATAACACAATAGCAATAACATTACAATTACATAAAGAAAACACACTAATAATATTACAATTAAATAATAACACAATAGCATTATACACTAAAAACATTAACATTACAATTACATAAAGAAAACACAATACATAAAGAAAACACAATAATATTACAATTAACAATTACATAAAGAAAACACAATAATATTACAATTAAGTAATAACACAATAGCAATAACATTACAATTACATAAAGAAAACACAATAATAATATTACAATTAAATAATAACACAATAGCATTATACACTAAAAACATTAACATTACAATTACATAAAAAAACACAATAATATTACAATTAAGTAATAACACAATAGCATTATACACTAAAAAAATATTAACATTACAATTACATAAAGAAAACACATTAATATTACAATTAAATAATAACACAACAGCATTATACACTAATTAATTTATATATAATTGTTAATAATTAATGGTATTGCATTTTGATAACATATATTTATTCATGAATGAGTGTTGTCCTTATTTTTCGCGTTTTGTCCAGAAATTTACCGAGGTTTATCCAATTTTCTGGATTTACCAATAACTCGTAGCATGCCAATCTTTCCCGATTTGAGTTTAGAAATCTTTCCGGTAATAACTGACGTCTCCAATATTCTAAATCATTACATTTTCCTAATATATGTATCTCATCTTCAAAGTTCCCGCACATTGGACATATTCGCATATCGTGATCGTCGCTAATTTTTAGAAATTTCCATGCCCCTAGCCTAAACCAAGCAAGCCCTGATCTCTCCTTAAATCCTAGGTTGAGTATATACGATTCTTTTCCCCAGACGTGTTTTAGGTCTCTTTGTAAACACAGTGAGCGTTTTCCTGTACATTCGGCGAAGGTATCTTGTTGGTTTACATCTAAGTACCTCCTCCTTATTTTTCTCCACACGTTCTTGCGATTTTCAGTCCCTTTTTCCCATATCCAGCCCATCCCAATCTTTTGGAGTTCTCTCCTAACCTCGTCTGCCCAAAATTTAACATCTATGTTTTTTAATTTGGTGGTCGTAACAAATTGTTCTAAGCATTGTTTGTTCACCTTGGATTACTCACAACCAGTCTATGTATAATATATACCAAAGTTTTAACAATTTACTTGCGAGAGCACGTCAGATCACTTAGCGGGAGACGCGTGGATTCCCACCCGGCAAGCGCCAGGCGACCTTCGTGACCATATGAATCAGGTGCACTATAGTTTAAATAAGCAGCATTGTTAAGTACTTTAATTTATTCCTCTCTCGAATGATGATCATTTCCTGAACACGAATGATGATCATTTCCTGAACACGAATGAATATTCTTGCGAGTAGACATATTTACATATAGGTAATTTATTCCTTGCTCCCGCGACATAGCCGAGTGGTTAAGACAAAGTGCTTTGGCGCAGAGGTGCGGGACTTGCGCTGGTTCCAGTCTCCATGAGGAAAAATTTTCTCATGGAATTTCGACCAGTATAGGACGAGTGCCTACCCAGCAACGTGAGAATTTCGGTAGCTACAACAAGTAGCGGCTCCAGTTAAGAAAACCAGCTATAAGCGCTTGGAGATCCGACGTACTGACCACATGTCACCTCTCCGCTGGCTGGATGATCGTTTACCTCTGTGATTAAAAGATGTGAAAGTGAGACCTGCAGCCGGCCAGTAGATCACGGGCCTTGTAGGCCTCGCGCCATGTTGTAGTTGTAGTAGTAGTAGTAGTAATTTATTTCTTGTTACGCTGTAATTCGTAAATTTGTTTGTTGTTATTATTATTATTTTTTATTATTAGTTTATATAATATGTAGTCCACCGGTGTGGTCTCGAGGTAGCGTGCTGCTTTGTCACGAAGCGGGCCCGGGTTCGATTCCGGTCGCGACAGGTTCCTGGGTGAGGTTTTTTTCGGGATTTTTCCTCACTTATAAGACAAATGTCAGGAGGCTTAGGGCCCAACGGTCCCCGAAAATCATCCAGCCATCATCATTATCATCATCATCCTTCAATGGTGTGGAAAGCAACAGGAAGCTACCACTCGTATAATTCCCTAGTAAAGCTGCAAAGCATAGCATGAAAATGCTATGATTGCAGTGAAAGATCTGCCCTCGGGTATAATTACTATGGATGGATACAATATGTAAATATGTTATTGTAAAAATAAATATAATATTCAAAATTTGGGATACGTAATGCTGTAATTGATTAAGGCAATAGCTACAAGCCTGAAGATCGCGGATTTGATATTCGAAGGGATCAGAATTTTAAATTTTCTAAACCTTCCGGGAGCACCATGGAACTGGAATCTGCTCATCTTGTAATATACATCAGTAAAAGACATATGTTCTGGGGTTAAAAAGACTATCGTCCACGACTGACAGCTCGGCTCATATCTCATGGCGATTGTCTGATTACAAAGGTGGAAGGCTTACCTTCTACTACCACAGGTCGCCTAAGGCTTCTAGTGGGTTAGTTAAAAACGTAAAGTGGTTCAACTCTATGTTTTTAACTAACCCACTGGTAGTATCGAACCCGGAGGTTCATGGCCCCGCAGACATAAGCTCTCTCTATATATCCCAATCTTGAGTTTTATTTACTTCAGTAAAGCCCATGCCCGCATTTGACAGTTGACATTTGACAATTGTATTTTATCAACAGGGAGCGGGGTTTGAGTAAGTAAACAGACGCTTCATGTTACCTGCCACACGGAGTATGTACTGCGCAGGACTCGTTCTTCTACAACAGCATGTTTCTTAGCTACTGTTTCATTTATTCGTTGCATACAGAGTAGTAAAGAACTTACATGTCGGAAGTATATTATTGTACATTGCAATAACTATAATCATGATGTATAAGAAAATATTTCTGTACATTAAACCCTTATTCAAAATGAAGTGGTTTCATTGCACACTTACAAATAATTAAACATACGGTTGTTTGCTTCCTTCTATAATTCCTTATCCTGGTGTAATTGTTTTTGATGCAGGGTATAATGCCTTCCACCGAACATAATTTTGTTTATACTGAACACTGCACGGTCACAGGTGTGTCCTCTCTGCTTATAGTCCGTGCTTTCTTAACTTCACTATATACTTACTAGAACCCCACTCCCTGTTTATCAGTGAAAGATTGTCACTCTCTCCACCAAGATATTTATTTTAATCTAGCTTATCACCTTTTACCTGCCCGGCATGATTAATCTCTTCTGTAGTAGTCTTACAGTATGCAATCGTAGGAGGCATTCATTGCTATTTTTATCTTTAAAACTCTAATGAATGGAATTAATTTGTTTTTTTATTTTCAAACTATATTATGATTATAATTTTGATATAAAATCATGAAATCATATTCATATTCAGACTCCCTTTCTCCATTGATAATATTAGCTTGCTGATTTCACTGTACATAGTGGCTGAATGCTTTGAGAATTCCTTGATGGTAAAGAGAACCTTGTCAATTCCACATTGTCTTCAGTAGTACGTATATAACACATAACAATTACTTAGTTTCTACGTATGTCACACTAATACTTCTTGCAACATCCTCAAAATAATGCAATATGAATTAGTTTCCTGGTTTCTCTGTACATAATCGTTGAATACTTTTGAACATTCACGGATTATAAACAGAACATTTTTAAATGTCGGTCATTTTCTTTTTTAACTGTCATACATTTCATAATAATTATGCAGTTTCTATGATACGTCACAACAATGCTTCTTGCATCAATTTCTGGCGCAAACCGGTGTATTACCGCCTCACTATGATGGTTGTCCGTTTATATAAAAGCAGGTGTCGCACGACAATGCTTGACAATGATTAACATGCGGAATTATTATAGTGGCGGTAGTCGTCTCTTTGTATTTAATTACATATAACAGCTGCAGGGTAACAAAGCGAGGCGCTGGACAACCATCATAGTGAGGCTACAATAACATACATTGGCTTTCTGGACTCAGGGTGGCCAGGCATCCAGGATTTTAAGGGGCAATCCTTGTTTTAGAAGAATATCCCGCGTCCCGTAACACTGTTTCCCGGGATGTCAATTGTTCTGTATTTCGAAACTACATCTTAAAGATATAATATTTTATTCGACGGTATCCACGTTTCAAAATAGCCGCTAAACAGCGGAAATGAGTAGTCGTCTATTCAAAAGTACATCATAGCTTCATGGAAATTTATCTTAAAATTTTAATAATAAGGACATATTTCCTTTCATTTACAAAAACTTTCTATTAGCAAGTTTTCATATCAAAATCTAATATCAGATTTCATTTATACATTGAAAGCATTAGTTTGTTGATTCAGCCCCAACCTCAGAAATGGGTTACAATAACGCCAAGCAGGATAGAATACCAGAATGTCGAAATGACAATGTGGTAGCATTGAACAAAAAAATCCATTGTACACAGTTGTTTAATGCTTCTGCAAATTCTTGATGCGTATACCTTAATAGAACATTTTATTTTAATTCCGTCCTTCTTCTTTCATATGACATATGTACAATACTTTGTAACTTATGACTAGGATTGAAAAAAGTATCGGTATCAGTGTAGTAACTAATTTCTATACATATTGTTTACAAAATGCGTGTCTTTGTCTAGCGTCTCCACTGCCTGCTCGGAGCGGAGAGTGTGTATGTTCGACTCTCCTCAGTAATAGACCTGTACACGTGACGTGTGGTTGTATCAGAATGCCGAAACAAAAACTGTGCAACGATGAGTCCATTCTTACACAAAGCGGACTGTACTAGAAGTCTGTCCTGAGTAGCGCGTATCAACATGCAATTTGTAAACACAGCGCTCTAAGTACTATGCTGCCTAGCCTATAACCCATACGTTTTTTAGCCCTACTTATGACACGTACTCCTTACATCAACGTTTTGCGTAAAATGGTAGAAAATGTACTTTGTAATATGTTTATATCTCGAGGAACATAGTTCTATTTTTTTTTTTTGCGGAGATAGTTTAATTTAAAAATATATGTGATTGTACACATTAAACAAAGTTGTATAAACGCTTAAATACTACGGTTTATATAATAAAAAGGTAAAGTGATTCCATTATGCCTATATATTTATGTGTATTGATATTTCTATACAAATATTAATAAACAAGTGCAATACCAATGACAGCATTTGTTTGTTGGTTCTATACATACTGTTTCATAAGTAATGTCTTTTTTAAACAAAATTTAATAGGATTTTTTTTTTCTGCCTAGCAATTAGATTAATCTTTCAAAATAGATACCATCAGATTCTATGGTCTTGAGCCATCTTTCAGCTAGGTTTATTATCCCGCGACAGTACCAATCTCTAGTTTTTGATGTGAAGAATTTCACAGCTTCGATGTTTTCGAAATAGCATGCACAAAATTAATTTTATGAGCCATGGATCCAAACAAATGAACTCTGAAGGCGCAAGATCATGGCTATATGCTGGATGTGATGGCAGTTCGATTCCACCCTATTCTTAAATATTTTTCATGGTTTTTCGTGCGGTATGGGGTCCGGTCAAGTTTGAACTCGCGATCCTTCAAACTTTCATGAACTCGTTCCAGTTGTTGAGAATATAATTATATATTCATCGACTGCACGTCAGTTTGGGACAAACCCCCAATGAAACACACCTCAAAAATTAAACACGCATACACACACAACATTACATTAAAACCCGATATTATTTATGAGACAAAAAGAACAAAACAAGACGAGATACTAGATTGAAGTTTTATAAAACATTGGCAGTTCCTGCATTACTTTATGGGAGCGAAACTTGGGTAATGACCAAAAAATTGCAAAGTAGAATACAAAGCGCAGAAATGAACTTCCTTAGAAGAACAAAAGGGTGCACTAGATTGTATCACATAAGGAATGAAGATATAAGAACAGAGTTAAATATATATCCATTGGATGAGAAATCAGAGAATATAGAGAGAAATGGTTTACACATGTGGAAAGAATGAATGTATCAAGATTACCAAGAGCAGCATTCAACTACAAGCCAAGAGGTTCAAGAAATGTAGGAAGGCCAGTGAAAAGATGGACATAACAACTGTGAGGCGGAACAGGCAATTTGCCTAGCCCGTGAAGTGAAGAAGAAGAAGAAGATTTATGAGACAATTTAATAAATTTTACCAAACACAGTAGTTGAATGCTTCTTCGCATCCTTGAAAACAAATAGAACATTTTTAAAGGGGGGGGGGCGATGAGCTAAATTTCTATTTTCTACATTTTTTTAGCTAGAGACTTGAGGTTTTGTACAAACATTCAGTGCATCATACATAATGATGTGTTTAAGTTTCATTCATGTAAAACATTTATTTTATGAGTCATTAAATATTATATTTAAAAAATTGCATAGGCCTATATATTATAATTAAATGGGTTGCACAATGTTTTAGTAAAATGTCTGATTTTTTTATAAGACCCCTCAAATATTTAGAAAAACATCATGCATTAGAATTCTTATAATGTTAAATCAAAGGGAAAAAAATGATGTTGTACCTCATGCGTGAAATTACAAAAAGAAATTAATAATTGCATGCATTTTATTTTATATTTCATAAAATATTACTTCAATCATGAACCCATGCACTACTTTGTTACTTATTGTTTTTAGGACATGTAAAAATTTGAACCTTCTAGGACAAAATTTGTGAATTGCATTCAATTTTAATGTACAAAAATGCAGTGAAAATAAAAGTGTGAAAAAACAAGTTTAAAGATTTGCTTGCAGCTTAAATACAATATGTAACATACAGGCCTAAATCAGCACTTTAGGGCACTTAGAAGCGTCATAGGCCTCTGAAACATTGCCAACATATACATTAGAGTACAGGCTATTTTTTAGTACAAAAACCAAAACATGCCAATTTTGATCTCAAATGGTCAATTTTTCACCCATCATCCCCTTTAAATTCTGCATTTTTTCTTTATTCAACATACATGTCACACCAATATTACTTATACAAAACTTTTCTTACACAAAATGTATAAAATGTACTTTTGATTTATTTACATCTGTAAACTTATGTTCTCTCTCTCCCTCTTTCTCTTTTTCCTTTTTTGGGTGTTTAATTTTAAAATATACGTCATTATGATCTTCAACAAAGTTGAATGTATGCTTATATGCCACAAAGTTTATATATTTTTGTATACAGATATTTCTTCACAAATTAATTTATAAAAATATCAGTACACTAATAAGCAATTATTGAATCTCGGGAAAGAGGTTTCTGTCGGACGAATTCTTGTCAATATCAGAAGATATTATTTCTCCGTCATTCACTGTCATGTACAGTATTAAATCTGAAAAACCTCGAGCACAATTATCATTAAATGATAAACAAAAAATGCAACACACGGTTAAGTTTGAAGAAACTTTGACCAAACCGAATATTTTCTCATTTTTCTTGAAGTTATATGAATAGTAGATATTCCAGACTATAACATAAACGAAGATGTATAAATTAAGACTATAAAAATAGTATTTGTACGTTAATTTTCAAATAATTTAACATTGACACAGATGTACGAAACATTAATTATTTGAATTAGTATTTTAGGAATTGACATGAGCTTACTTAAACAGTTTCTAGTGTACCTACAATACTGAACTTAAGAATATAGGCCCTTAAGATAGCTGTAATGTTTAATTCACCATTCACAGCAAGTACAATATGTCTATGGAAATTTAACCAGTTTTATCCCAAGGGTTGTGCACATTTATTCATTTTCCAGTATGAAAGAGAGAAAAATGTAGTATTAGACTAAAAGTAAAATACATACAATGTTATTTACAAATCGGCCGCAAAGGCAGCATGTCGTACGTGCTGTTGACAGTCCGTAACAATAAAATAATGTCTAGTAATAATAAAACACAGATAGAACAAAACAGAAGCAACACAATAGATAACAATATAATTACATTATACATTAATAAGGTTACATAAAGTTATTAAGTATTAATGATATTACACTTTGCTTACATATTTATTTATTTATGAATGAGAGTAAAATGTAAATATTGACGACCTACTGCATTGTTGGTGAGAAGAAACAAAGTTGCTAATCGAACATTAAGACCCTTATAGAGTATACAGAGTGTTCTAAAGAAGATTTCAATATTTATAGAGAGGTAGTATTCGACAAAACAAAGAAAACGTTTATCTAATCTTGGTTCCTAAACATAACTTCTTCTGAGTTGTGTTCTTGATTTGTACGAGCTAATTATATTCTATACGAGCATTTTGACAAGACTATATTTTATTTTGATCCATTCATAGTAATTCTGCCCGAGGGGCTGGTCTTTCGCTGCAATCATAGCATTTTCATGCTAAACTTTGCAGCTTTGCTAAGGAATTATAGGTGTGGTAGCTTCCCGTTGTTTTCCACACCGGTGAAGGATGATGATGATGTCCGGATGATTTTCGGGGACCGTTGTGCCCTAAGCTTCTTGACATTTGTCTTACAGGTGAGGAAAAAACCCGAAAAAATACCTCACCCAGGAGCCTGTCCCGATCGGGAATCGAACCCGGGCCCGCTGCGTGACAAGGCAGCGCGCTACCTCGAGACCACAGCGGCGGACTGTTTTTATATATGTGTTACTATTACTGCAGTGTTAAAACAAAACCTACATCAATTGAGCACTATCAAACGAAAATAAATTACCTGACTGATAGAGTAATACAACAGAATGCAATGAAATAATTTGATTATTTATTACACTTTAGCAACCAATACACTGAAACATGTACTATGGCTACAATTCCACGAGTCATACCGAAATCAGATGTAAACAATTGATGTCTATGCACTATGTTTGTACTGTTTGCAACTGATAAAAAATGTTTCACAGCTACAGCTTGGCAGCTAACAAAATGAAATCATGCTGCGCATACGTTAGAGTTCAATGACGCAATTTTCCCCTTCCAGCTATGTTGTGCAGAGAGTTCTCCGTTAACATATGATTTAGTTGTAAGTTTGGGAGGAGTTAAATTCCGTCATCATTGTTGTTAATTGTTATTACTTAGCATTGCTTGCTGGTGACACCAGCTCAAAGTCAACCAATAGGGCATTGACGCTGATTGGTTGCGAAAGAGGGGAAGAGAAGAACAATGGTGTGCTAGTTTTGGTGTTGGACACATGGCCCCGTCTACTCTGTTTTATTTCTTAGGCTCAGAGTCATGACCCAGCACCCTGGTGGGCTCTCCCACTAGATCCCC
Source organism: Diploptera punctata (assembly GCA_030220185.1). Taxonomy (NCBI): domain Eukaryota; kingdom Metazoa; phylum Arthropoda; class Insecta; order Blattodea; family Blaberidae; genus Diploptera; species Diploptera punctata. The sequence goes on from JASPKZ010002698.1 coordinate 266,761, forward strand.
GCTACCACATATTTTCGAAATCTGTGGATTGCCAACAAAATTATTTTTTATCTAACATGAGACGAAGCAAGGGGTGATATAAAATGAATGAACGAAAAATGAAAAATGGCATGACGGGGACAGAGGAGGATAAAATTCGGGAAACGGGAGAATTCCGAAAAATTCCGGCATGCCTCGCCAATGATACCGTTTGGAACCGCCAGGATTCGAACTGGATCCCGGTCAGAACAGCCGCGCGTGCTAGTAACGCGTCTACCGAGGTGGCTCCTGCATATTGGAACCTTGTATTTATTTTAATAAATATTTCTGGCTTCAGGTCTTCCAATAAATTTCAGATATAGTCCACAACATATAGATGACAAATTTTAAGGTTTTCTCACCCTTACTTAATGGCATTAATATTAAAAATATAATTAATTTAATTTCACACACACTCCTGGCGCGACAGGCCTACAAGGCCCTTAGCCTACCAGCCGGCTGCTGGCCTCACATCCACATGTGTGAATCACAGAGGTAGATGATCAGCAGCCAGTGTAGGGGTGACATGTGGTTAGCATGTCGAGTCCCCCAGCCGTTATAGCTGGTTTCCTCAACCTGGAGCCGCTACTTATTGTAGCTACCCAATTGCCTCACGATGCTGGGTGGGCACCGGTCCCATACTGGCCGAAATACCATGAGAAAATTTCTTCCCCCATGGAGACTCGAACCAGCGCAAGTCCCGTAGCTCTGCGCCAAGGCTTCCTACCTTAACCGCTCGGCTACGGCGCGGGACCTATTAATTTAATTTGGTATGTTTAAATTTATGCGTTTCTAGATAATTGATAAGAATTGCCAGCATTTATTGCAAATTCAAGCTGTAAACTATTTAAAAAATATGAAAAGGAAGCCTTATTTTATCAGATATTAATGTTCTTCAAATAAAGAACCTTCTTCTACTCCTAAACATGAATTCCCTAGAATACAATATAAACATATAACTTCCTTTCCAAATGCCTCCAAAATGTCCGGCGTTGGTTTTGCCTGTTCATCTTTAAGCAATATGACAGTCTTAATTCAAGTAAGTATTGTATAGTATTTATAGTTATTTTATCCCATTTTTTTTTAACCACATGGTGCGAAAAACTTAGATGTACCTCGGCCTACCCTTCACAGGAAAGATTTTAAGTTAAATTAAACTAATAACCTTCAAAGTTGGAAATAGAGAAGCTTCTTTAAATCTTAAGTTCTAGTAGTTTCCTGCGGCTGCTGAAGTCACATCCTCATGTGTTAAACACAGAGGTGGACGATCATCCAACCAGTAGAAAAGTGACGTGTGGGCAAGCATGTCGGGTCTCCTAGCCGTTGTAGCTGATTTTCAAACAATCTTGGGCGGAAACCGATCCTATACTGGCCGGAATTCCATTAGAAAATGTCTTCCCCTATAAGGATTCGAACCAGCACAAGTACCATATTTTCTTATCATCTGAGCTCATAATGCATTATCTTATTTATTTTATTGCAGAGATTTAACAACTTAATTCATTGCTCCAATAATTTTCATAAAATCTGTTTTTTTTACAATATAATTTGTTCTTGAACAGGGTGTCAATTAACCACGTATTCTGTATAAAATCACATGTTCCTTAACCTTTAAATTCACAATGTATCCTATAGGATACATCAATTGTTTTAGTTTATCTAATAGTTTTGATAATTGTTAAATTCAAATTATATACAGCAATAATAAGACCAATCATATGTTATGGAGCTGAAACCTGGGTACTAAAAGAAGCAGATAAATTAATACTATTAACGTTTGAGAGGAAAATATTTAGAAGAGTGTTAGGTTCAGTAAAGGAAAATGGAATTTGGAGGTTAAGAAGGAATAATGAATTAAACCTCAAGAATAATAAAGAAAATATAGTTTAAAAAAAAGTAAAGTTATCCCACAACAGGCCCGGAGGCCCTTCGGGTAGTAGGAGATTAAGGCTCCCACTTTTTCTGGACAACCGGCACTTTATGTCAGCCGGGTTGTCAGCCCTGCGTGACGGCCGCCTTTACCCCCATAACAAGCGTCTGGTACTCATTTCCGTTAGAGGCTGAGTCGACCCCAGGGCCATAGTGCCGCCAGAGGGTTTGGGTCAGTTTAAAAATCCTGACCCCAACGGGACTTGAACTCTCGACCCTTCGGCTTGTAACTCAGTGCCTTAACCACTAAGCTACGGCGTGCCCCACAGAAAATATAGTTAGTTTCATCAAATCCAAAAGATTACAATGGTTTGGACATACAATAAGAATGAAAAAAGGAAGATTGCCGAATGATATTTTGAATTGGAAGCCACAGGGAACAAGACCAAGAGGAAGACCCAAAGATCGATGGGAGGATGACGTAATTGAGGATTTAAGAGAGATGGGGATTTTTTATTTGAAAATCTACTGCACGAGATAGGAAGAAATGGCGTCAAGTAGTTGAGAAGGCCAAGACATTCCACTGGAAGTCGTAGAGCCTGACGAAGAAGAAGAATAGTTTTGATAAAACAGAAGAAAGTTAACGATAGAAAATTGCTGATATATGTGTGTAATTACATAATATAGCTAATGATAAGATGTTAATTATATAATTTTTACCTGGGAAGTTAGTCGTCCTCAACTAAGTTGTTTTCGAAAGGCCTCCATTTTAGAATAACTTGAAGTTTAATAACTTAGTTGAGGACGACTGACTTACCAGGTAAAAAATTCTATAATTTACATCTTATTACATAACCTCAACGGTGCTTACATGAATCTAATAATAGTTATTCACGATTTTATTTTCAGTGCGGTCCGCCACATTTAAATAAGTGATACGAGATATTACTGTTTTGCCAATTTAAGGGTCAATGGCTTTAAAATTGTGAAAAAATAATCACATTTCCATTCATTCTTAATTCAAACATGTAATAACTTTGGGCATATTGTATGTTTATATTTTCTTAATATGACAAATTTCATGCTGTTTTATTCTATTAGTGCCTAAGTGAAAAATGATAGAAACCGTCTTATTTTTCTTATCTTATTTGAACTATTCAATCGAGTAGTTTTCTTGATGTTCTTCTTCCTTTTTTTTTTGCGTTATAGGCCTCTAAAAACTTTTGATATTTATAACAACTCGCATTCTTCTCTATCCACAGTCTTCTCTCAACACGTTTTAATCTTCACTTGTCTTAAATCTTCCTCAACTCTATCCAAACATCTTAATGTATTTCTTCCAACCTTTCTCTTTCCTTCAAGTATCCCTGCCAAAAGCCTTCTCCCTTGTTTTTTTCCTGTTCCATACGCAATGAGTGCCGTGCCCATTCCAATTTCTTTCTTCTAATGTACTACCAAATTTTAATCCCTATAGAATTCATTCAACTTCTGGTCTGTTCTAATTCTCAATATGTATTCTGTTCCAGTACAATTACATATTTTTAATATTTCCCTCTCACAAGCATTCAAATTTAAATTTAATCATTTTCTGATAATGTCCGTTCTTCACTTCCAAACATAACTATTCAGTATTGCTTTGTGTGTTTTATTTCAGCTTCCTACTCATTATTCTTCATTTTAAAACTTGTTTTAATGAGTAGAAACATTTGTTACTCATTACAATCCTCAACCGAATCACCTCATTTCTTTCATTTTTGAGGTAATTGGAGAACCAAGATACTCAAAACTGTCAACCTTCTCATTTTTACTATTTTTATAGTCTTGGTGTCCTATAATTTCTGTTGCATCTTCCAAAAAAAAAAGTGTTCCTTTTGGTCTTTTTATTTCTCTCCCAAAATTGAATTTCAAAAATTTTAACAAAATTATTGCGACGGAGCACCTGGCCGTAAAATTATATTTTTAACCATTGATTTTGAAGGTAAATTGACTATATGTGTCTATTTCAACTAATATTTGTGAGTTTGTTTTCTTGGCTGTCCAATTTATCTTTCCTAATATTTTCCATAACAGTCTATTCCGCTTTTTGTCAGAACCTAACCTTCACAGACATGTAGACCTAACAACACAATAAAATAATTATCGTTATTCCAGACTATACGATCCGATTGAGGGTCTTTCCACTTTTCAGCGGTTGCCCTTTTACCAGCCGACTGCTGGCCCTTCACATCCACATGTGTCAATCACAGAGGTAGATGATCAACAGCCAGTGTAGGGGTGACATGTGGTTAGCATGTCGAGTCCCCCAGCCGTTATAGCTGGTTCCTCAACCTGGAGCCGCTACTTATTGTAGCTACCCAATTGCCTCACGATGCTGGGTGGGCACCGGTCCCATGCTGGCCGAAATACCATGAGAAAATTTCTTCCCCCATGGAGACTCGAACCAGCGCAAGTCCCAGCTCTGCGCCAAGGCTTCCTACCTTAACCGCTCGGCTACGGCGCGGGACCCAGACTATACAAGAACGTTATTTAATGGTCTATACACATTCTGATTCTAATTAATTTATAATTAGCTATGTGTCAAAATAATGCATTTCTCTTTCATCCCGAAAGGAAAGTAAAAATTATTTTTCAATTTATTAATTCAACCGTTCCAAAGAAGTTTCAAGATACTTAGTGATTGATAAAAGTTACGAATAATCATAACTCAAGTTTATGGTAATGTCATGGCTTCCAAAGTCGCGTCACGTAGTATTTCTCCATTGTTCACCCCTTCTCAGGGTCGGTGCGTCCTGTATGTTCAATGATTCTCTGAATCCCCATAAAAATGCAATATTTATTAAAAATAGTGAATACTTGTAATGATAAATATTATATTTGTACTTTAAAAAATCCTTAATATGTAAGTTTGAATAAACAGTGTATTTCTGTCATGGGACGCTTTGTAGGTCCAGAGGTGCATTTTCTCTCTATGAAAACCCTGGAATCAATTGTCAGACTTTTAGAAGAAGTGAGAGGTGAGGTACAGATAATTTATTTTCATTTCCCTTGTCACTGGTGAAACATCCAGCCCAAAAACACAAATTCTAGTAGAAATTATCGAGTTAATCCGAAAGTCCTGAGTTCTGAGTGTTTTCTTGGCGGGAGAAATATTTTAAAGTTATGCTAATGGCTTTTTGTTAACCCATTCGCTTCAGGTTTAAATGCTCAATGCATTTCCCCAAAATCGGATTTAAGTCACAATAAATTATATTGTCTTATTTCACACATCTAAAACGAACAAAAGATAACGGTACTTGAGTTCTTAATAAAGGTGAAGGCCAAAACACATTCCTCTAGTATTTATAAATGTTAACAAAACATTTCCTGCCAAGGGATGTACAAAATATTGCAAAATATATAACAAGCAGAGTTAAGCGGGTGTACCTCGTCTTCTGAATTGAAGGATATTTAACAGCCGGCGGGTGTACCTCGTCTTTTGAGGTGAATGGGTTAAGATTTTCGAATTGTTTATGCACCCTACTAAATCAATTTAAAGTTATCTTTAAGAATAGTCTAAAGAATATCCAGGTAATAAATAAGTTGTCTGTTGTCATCTTACCTCATGTTCGTTAATTTGTTTTAGAACGCATTTCAAAACATCTCGGCTTATCTTAGCTTGTCCAGACACGCTGAATAAATCGACGAATATAAGGAAAGATGACAACAGGCTCCACTTATTTATTGAGAAGAGCCTCATAATGTTACTTCTATTGTAATTTCACAATCGCCCAACATATCACCGGGGCAACGTAACCCCGCCTTCCAGGCGCCCCAAACTCAGAAGAGGGTTACAATTACGCCAATGCCATGATACAATACCAGAAATGTCGAAAAAATGGCCTGCGGCACTAAATAAAAATAAATCCCATTAGTCAATTTATGCAGGAGCCACCACTGCCTAATCTATAAAATGTTCAGATTACTTGTTTTATTCATGGGTTCCGTTAAAGAAGATCATGCCTAAAATAAGAGGCCTAAACAAAATTTTTCGGCCCTTCATACCCTAACCTGAAATTCGACGTTGATAACCTGATATGTTAGAAAGCGTCTGTAAATAAAATACTAACTAGTAGTGGGTGAAGCGTATTATTGCAAGCACGTCATAGAATGTTGTACGTTTACAGCAACACTCGCGTTATAATTCTCATCCTAACATCCGTTCATCATTCCATTTTCATTCGTCCCATTTTATACAATATGATTCGACTTCATAGAGGAATGGGATATATTTTTCCGGAGTTAATCCACCTGGGAAGCAAACAATATGACATGTTGGTAGTGAAAAAAATCGAAACGACGGAATCAATATTTCGCTCTAAAAATAAACCAGAGAGATCACAGAATGATGGAAGAAAATCTTGATAATATAATTTCTCGTTTATTTTTCTTCATAAGTGTAAATATTGTATCATATCTAGAAATAAAACCTCTCCTTCCAAAAACGCGAGCTTCAACTATACAGTAGAGGTCACTCCGAACAGCGATCAGATGTAAACAAGAGCAGGATTCAGACTCACAAAGTATACTTCGGTGGAATTTAAAGTTGCGCACTGACTGTTCGGAACATTTGGAGTGAAATGTAAGTAATGCAATGTGGTTATTATAAACTGTTGCTGTAACCAGACGGTACAAAAACTATTCCCTCTGATGTCATGGACAATGTTCGCATCAACCTTACTCTGATATCGAGTTTTCGAAGGAACTGTTCCATCTCTAAAGACATCTGAAGGTAAGTTGAATTATCATTTATTTCATTGCAAATGCACATTTTTAATGTGCTATTTGTTTACCAATTAATATTATACCGTAATTTGTATGCTTAAGTTTTGTCTATTCACAAAAATTGTACATTGTTTTTATGTGTGTTCCAATACTATCAACTATTACTCGACCGCATTAACTTTTTAACCGGTGAGGGGAAGCAATGGCGCTAGTGGTGAAGAAAGGAAAAGTATCTCCTTCTACCGTTGGTACAAGCGAATGACTGGGCAAGTGGTATAATCAGTGGCAAAATATAGTGGTAGACCTATTTGAAATAGGAGATGAAATTAATGAAAGATCATCCGAGATTGTATGCTACGGGTTTTTGGATAATGTGACGTATAGAAATATTAAATCAGCACTGATTTCCAACAACTGTCTAGCAGACTTAAATGTGTATATACTGTGAATATAGGGTCTAACTTGACATTGTCACTAACAATTGACTATACACGACTGACGGATAACAAACACTCTCACTGTAACCTGAGACAAGGGTCTGCTACCTCCAACCCCTATTCATCCTTATCACATTATTTTAGTTACGAGTTATTCCGCATTGAAAGTTAACGTTGTAGAGGTGCTTCGAGTTCAGCATTAGGTGGATAGGTAGCGTTAATGTGGTCTATTTTAAATGTATGCATCATGTCAGCACTCCACGGCACATAGACGATGTGTACTTTGTATTGTATACAGAGATTAGTAAAGGACGAGTGTATGTTTGAGTGTTTGTGTAGTAGATATTTGTGTTTGTGTAAGGGATGCTAGTGGAGAGTTGGGAGACGGTAAAATCCGATGCCGGGACATAACCCACATGTTGTTCAAAAGCATTAAGGAGACTGATGGGCTTGACTTCATTTTCTGACGCGTCGAATCGCTATCGATAGTATAAAATTCCTTCTGAGCATGTATACTTCGGAGAGGTTTCGAAATTAACCCTGACGTCGAGTGCACAATCTTGATATTAAAAGTTATACACCACCGACCCCTTAACCTCGAAATTGAAAATTTTAAATTAAAATTGCCAACCCCCCGAGAATAGAACACGGGCCATTTAGACGGGAGATAGGTATGCTACCACCTGAACTTGCGCAACGGAAATATATTGTTCGTTTTTATTTGATAATTTGATATGGAGAGATCTGATGTGATAGGGCACGTTCTTTAACGATTTATATAGACGACTTCGGGGAAAAACTGTTGACGCGTTTGTCTTCAACTGTTGGTACTGCTGTTGTCAAGAAAACAAACGGATAGCAATGACATTTGGAAATCCAGTTATTTTAATCGGTTTTGCCAAATATCGTACATTAAACACTCTGAATTTAAAATAGGCTTTGTTCTGTGCTTATTTTTTAGCAATGTTTCCCAGTTTCACTCATGCCCTATTTTGTTAGTATTAATACTATAAACACCCATTTCACCATTAAAATTAAGCATAAAAATTAAGTACAAAAGCAGAAGTTTAGAGTCAGGTTACTAATGGAACCATTCAAAATGACTGACATAAATATAACTTCCGCTAAACCACTCATCATCAGCTAGTGAGCAACTCGTTTCGGAGCATAATTTCTTAGTACTTACCCGGGAAGGAGAAAACATGGGTGAGGACTTGAGGGGAATGTTGAAGTCATCTATACCTTCCCTCCTTGACAGTACAACAGTGATCCAAGCCCTTTGTCTATGCAACATATTTTATTATAGAAAAAAATAATGTTACATAGTGTTTGATTTATAGTAACACTAATAACATACATTACGGTACTTTAAAATTTGTATTTGTTACTATCAGAAATAAATCTTCATATTTTATTCTTACGTTTTCATTATAAAAGTATTAAGCCCGAAGATATGAAATGATTTAATAAATAATGTTTTTGTTAGAGATACTTCTATCAGTAGGGCCACCTTAATTCTTAGTTTGTAAAAGTAACCTAATGGAAATATGTTTAAGAAAATATTCAATAGAACTAATGAAATATTCTTCTTTCTCCTACAACAATCTCCCCCGTTCCATTTGGTCATATTTTGGAGATCCATGCATGTCATTATTATTATTATTATTATTATTATTATTATTATTATTATTATTATTACTATTGTTGTTATTGTTCCATCCATCCATAGTAATTCTGCCCGAAGGAAGGTCTTTGACTGCAATCATAGCATTTTCATGCTATGCTTTGCAGCCTTGCTAGTTGTAGGTGTGGTAGCTTCCCGTTGCTTTCCACACCGGTGAAGGATGATGATGATAATGATAAGGATGATGATAATGGCCATATGATTGCGGGGACCGTTTGGACCTTAAAGTTTTCCTGACATTTGTCTTACAGGTGAGGAAAACCCCCGATAAAAACCTCACCCAGAAAAACTGTCCCGACCGGCGATCGAACCCAGGCCCTCTGCGTGACAAGGCAGCACGCTACCTCAAGACCACAGCGGTGGGCTTATTATTATTATTATTATTATTATTATTATTATTATTATTATTACTATTATTATTATTATTATTATTATTATTATTATTATTATTATTATTAGTTGGGTTTGAGGTATGTAAGTTGAATGTTGGTAATAGGATCAAATATCTACATTTATTATTATTATTATTATTATTAATTATTATTATTATTATTTATTATTACTAATATTATTATTATTATTATCATTATTATCATTATTATTATTATTATTATTATTATTATCATTATTATTATATGAAATTTTCAAGTTGGATGCGAAATATGGGCTCGTATGTTAAAGGATACAAAAGATTAGAGTATTTGATATGAGAATAAAATTCTCAAGAACATTTTTGAACCAGAAAGAGGCGAACAAACATATGAAGACTTTATAAAAGTGAACCATATTATCTTTATAGGAAATCATATGTAATAAGAGTCCCCCGCCGTAGCCGAGCGGTTAAGGTAGGAAGCCTTGGCGCAGAGCTACGGGACTTGCGCTGGTTCGAGTCTCCATGGGGGAAGAAATTTTCTCATGGTATTTCGGCCAGTATGGGACCGGTGCCCACCCAGCATCGTGAGGCAATTGGGTAGCTACAATAAGTAGCGGCTCCAGGTTGAGGAACCAGCTATAACGGCTGGGGGACTCGACATGCTAACCACATGTCACCCCTACACTGGCTGTTGATCATCTACCTCTGTGATTGACACATGAGGATGTGAAGGGCCAGCAGCCGGCTGGTAAAAGGGCAACTGCTGAAAAGTGTTGTCAATCGGAATATGTAATATGTAATAAGAACAGCTAAGTCTCGTAGATTACGATGGGTAGGACATGTGATATGAATATGGAATGAAAGAGGGTCATGGAAACATTGCAGGAAAGACAGAGCGAATGCACCAAGAAGGTACAACAGGAATGAGGTGAGGAAAATAACATTAATCATGATACGAGGGAGGTGAATTATACAAGGAAAAAAATTATCTCAGGAACGGGACGTAGGGAGAGATTACGTCTATGAACCTCCGGGTTCGATTGTGTCAGTGAGTTGGTTATTAATTATTGTAGGATAAAGTTATATAATATCTATAGGTCTAATACTTTCTACACATAATTTCGAAAAATAATACTGTAAAACTAGATCTGCTGTTGTTGCGTAAAATTTTTAAGTACAAAATTAAACTTTTATGAAAAATGTGATATAAAAATGAGATTTTATTTTTTAAACACGCTCGGCATGATAACTCATTTTAACCCATTTTTGATTTAACTCCCTTTACACATCAACCACAATATTATATTATTATTATTATTATTATTATTATTATTATTATTATTATTATTATTATTATTATTAGCGATAAAATACGAAATAAAGGAATAAGGGAAATTATGGGTGTACAAGAGGAGCCGGACATCATAGCCATTATAGAAAAGAAAAGATTACAGTGGCATGGCCATGTCAAAAGAATGCCAGCGCAAAGACTGCCTAAAATTGTTAGGAAATGGATCCCAATAGAAAGGAGGAAGAGAGGAAGACCGAAGAAAAATTTGATAGAACGGGTACAAGCAGCTATGAATATCAGAGGATTGGAAGAAGATCAATGGATGGACAGAGAGGAATGGCGTTTGGTTTCCGGAAGACGGCGGCAGCTGCCATGATATCGGATGATGATGATGATGTTGTTGATGATTAGCATCATCATTATTATTGTCATTATTACATTTAAATTAATTCGTGTGTTATCATTACCTCTGCGCGGATATAATACGATTAATAATTACATTCACTTAATTTAACCTCTTACCTTAGAGGTACATGCCACACGCCAACCGGGCCTCAAAGTGGCACGACCTGTAGGGAGAGGGATTTTAAACACTGGATCACACACATTTATTGACCACACAAGGACATGGAAGGCCTCCCTGAATGAGCGATCAGCTCAATGTCAGGGCATAATATTAATGATAATATTAATAATAATACATTCAAATCAATTTATATGGCATCTTTACTTCTGTGCAGTTCTAGGAACCGCCACTGTCTTCACTTACCCTGTATTGGTCCTCATCTCTTGTCTACGAGATCCGAGTAACTCGAACTCGCTCCCTAGAGCATCGAGATGATTACGTCTGCGCTAGATATTGACATGTAAGTTTACAAACTCCAAACTTTCATGTTACAGCTATGTTAGACATTATAAACAACCAATGAAATAGCAATGGTTCAGCAGTTGAACAATAGGCCTATATGTTTGACGTTATAAACATTAACATATTTACTAATTATAAACAACTTTCAACCATTTTATTGCTGCCTTACATAATTTACCCCGAAATGACTGGTTGTTTAAATACATTACAGGCCTACCAAGTAGGCTACATATCTCAATGTAAGTTGGACGTATATGAAAGCTTCTGTACACCGTAGAGTGAAAAGGTGTACAAGAAAAGATCTGATAAGTAATGACTTGTTTAATGTGATGACAAAACAAGCCTTAAGACATAACTCATGACGTTAAAACGTTGAAATAATGAAGACAGCTGCTTTCTCGTCACTGGCAGAAATATATAAAAAAAAAGCTGTTTATTTATGATATCATTTATGATTTAGGACATGGATTTTTATGTACTAAAAGTTAAAATTGCAACATAGTATAATATGAATTAAGACTTCTGTCTTATGTTTGGTTCCACGTACAAGCAGTCCAATAATATACATTATTATAACTTTAGTACATAAAAGGCACGCATTTTATGGGCTGCAAGTTAATGTTGCAGCATAGTAAAATGAGAAGGAAGACTTCTGTCTTTTGTCCTACAAGGAAGTTATCAGAATACACACATCGGTACATACCTGAAACTTTGAGGGTATCATCCATGCTCTACATAAAACCCGTGCACCAAAATTTAGCTGCGGCGTATAACTATAAGTACCCGGTAATGAGTCCAGAATATGTTGGAATACATAGGGATAATACACGGGACGTAAGTGAAAGAACCGTGCAACCCGCCGACTTTCTCCACTGCGCATGTGCAGATAAGCGAGCATGTGGTGTAGTTTAACCATTGTGTCTGTGAAGAGGAAAACATGAATCCAGTTAATATATTCAAGTTTTGAGTTGCGTTATTTTCATGATAAAAGGTTTTCCTCAGGCGATGAGTTCAGAAGAAATGGAATGAGCAGACTCGTTGATTTAATTGAAAGTAATCCTTCCGGTGTTAACGTGATGTCTGAAAGAAGTTTTAGACACCCCCAGAAAAAAAGGCAGTGGCCGTAAAAATATTGACACTTCATCTTCATTATCCATGTGCGAAATTCACACTATGAGTTCGAGCGTTAAGGATCCGGGTTCGAACCTCCAGTTAGAATCTTCGCAATCCAGTAACTTGAAATACAAATCTCCATAAAACTCCACTAGCTCAAGTTATGTTTGCAGTCCACAGAAAAAAAGACAAGATATTAACATGGATTATAAAAGAAGAGCCGTATCATTCTGGATTAACGAGGGCGATAAACAACAATTGTCCAATGTCCGTAACAATTTTCGTTTAGTGGCCTCAAGGAGGCAACTATACACTTGGAAGGAACAGGTTGAATCAAGGTCCCTTCTCCCCATGGAGTATAAAAGAATTGTATTTGAGAAATGATTTGCTCGTTTAGTAAAAACAAGGTTGCAACAGAATGTAACCGATGAAGATTTGAAGATAATGGGCCAAATTTTCAAGAGACATTTCCAGTAGAGCTAAATCCAAATCATTTGTCCGTGTCGCAGAAACACATTTGCGTCCAGACATCTCTCTCTTTCATCCCCTACGTTCCCCGACAGCGTCAATCATATTCTCACATCTTGATATGCACTTGCTCGCGTCCCCATCTATGGTACACCCCTACCCTCTCTCCCACCTGTAATCATCACCATCTCCTTTATCTCCTATCAGGAGCATAGAGTATCAACGAAGCGTCGCCAACGGATCCTATCTGAGCCAACTTCATCACTTCTCTCTAGGTTTTCCCTTCCTTTGCAATTTATTCAAGGATGATTTTCTTCATGTCTGTTTCGGTCTGCCTCTTTCCCTGTGTCCTTGGAGGATCCAATCTAATGCAATTCTTTCAATTGAGTCATGGTATTTTCTTAATGTACGTCCTAATCAGTTCCATTTTCGCTTTTTTATTTCTATTTTAATTTCTTTCTGGTCAGTTTTTCTCATAATTCTTTATTTGATATTGTTTCTAGCTATTTTATTCTTAATATTTTCTTTAGGCGTCTATTTATAAATGCTCGCAATTTATATTCTATGATGTTACGAGTTTTCCAGGTTTCACAAGCATATAATAGCATAGATTTAACGTTATTATTAATTCACGCATCTCAAGGACAAATAATTATTAGTCTATATGATACCTATACGAAATGCAATTTCGAAGCATCCATCACATGGAACTCTCGTTTCAAAATAATGCACAAAATTAAAAGCAAAAAAATAATAAAATTCGTATCTAGTCCCTTCGTGAAAGAAGAAGGTAAAGACAAAGTGGATGTTTTATCATAAGTAATGCCACGAGTGATTTCCAAATTATCGATAAATTCACGACTCACAAAGTGAGGAGTGAATTTATCTAGAGAATTTGGAAATTAAGAGTGGCATTTGTTAGGACTATTTAACGAATAAAATTAAGCTGTTTACTCATAAATCATTATTTAAATATAATTATTTTAAAATATTTACATATTTAATGTAAATGGCGATGTTTGAAAACAAATGAGAAACGTTATGTTTCATTTGTTCATCACTGCAACCAGATCATATTTATTGCCAAAAAGAATCGCAATATTGTAAGAATACACCCTAGCGGAGAAAAAATGAATCACATTATTACATATTATTAATTAATTTATGATGTCCTATGATGTAAATATGTTAATTATATTTTTCTGCAAACTCTTTAATTCCTGTGAATTAATACGTTTAAGAAAATGCAAAGAGTGGTTTCTTTTCCTTTTTTTTATAATCAATTGCTACGAATGTTTTTCTATTATATCTCGCAAACATAATCTGGTTACATACGTGCACTATATATACAATCAGGGAGCCACTTGATAAAATGAAAGCGATAAAATATAAGTGATAAAATCGAGGTGAAAACCATTGTTATTGGTTGTAAATCAAAATTAATTGAAATGTGATTGGTTATTGACTGCCATTTGGGCATGAGTTAAATAGTCACTTGAAAACAGCTAGATATATGTTATTAAATGATTCCCTGTCTTTAATCTATAACACTTACCAGAATGGGTTTGAGCGCGAAATGAGAGCAAAAATGACGTTGTTTAATTGGAGAGTAGTTCATACGTGTAAAAACTGCTGTTCAATCTGTTCACGTGCTGACCCATTCTTAAACTATTGCGCCCGCTATTAGTATGGATGGGTCTCTATTGCCTAGATAATTTGTTGTATTACAGGATTCTAAAGTCATTTTGGCCCCTAAAATTTCTAAACATATTTTTAAGGCAGATAATTTTATTTTTACCGCAATGAAATCAGATAAAATGTGGAAAATGACTCCGGTACTGGTTTAAGGAGACCTCTTTTTATGCAGACATTATTGCGCTCTGCTGTTTGATCCATGGACCAGTTGCAATGACACTACTTGACTACAAGACATTCCGCCTGATAAGTTCATCAAACTTCTCCAGATTCCTCCTGAAACCTTAGGGAAAATTCAACCGTTTGACATTTTTTGTTAGTGGAAAACACTATAGCGGCGACTAAATGAAATTGTGATAGCGAATGAAAATATTACTTTCAAAGTGTTTAAAATGGACACTACCTTGAAAATGCAGTCATTCATTCATTCATTCATTACTAATTTTCCTGATTGAATATTCGTGGTTGGAATCAAATATACAGGAACGACCTGTCGAGTTTATTGTGCCTGTTAAATACTATCTACAAACAAGTGCAAACAAATATGAATTACTCTGTGAAAATGGCGTGATCATTCGTTGTGGATGGTGCGAAAAAAAAATTGTGCTTCGATCACTACACAAGCCACTTCTATTTACGTTCCTTGTAGGATGCCCGTGAAGCGGAGCTATTAAGGAATGTCCAACTGCCATTTTTCCAAATGGTCGGATGCAACCCTTTCCAGGTTTCAAGTCGGGATATTCTAGTTATTCGCCGCAGCTAAATTTTGGTACAGTTTTATATAGAAAATAGATTTGCAGGTATGTACCGGTGTCAGTATACTGATAGTTTTCTTGTTAGATTAGGTTAATTATTATAGATGAGTTCAGGTTTTTAAGACCCTAACACGGCAACCTTATTTTAGGATCATTGAATTGCCGGTATCCATATTTACTTTGTGGATATGAATCATATGGGATCTACTTTACGGTTATGGTGTTCCTGCTTCTACACACATCAAACATTCTCTAACTATTGTTCTGCCTAAGTTGGCACACAGCTTGGGGTCATGAGTAAACACATTGACGTGACCCCATTAGATCACCATAACCACATATTTTAAACATCTGTGGTTTGCTAAACCAGACTACTTTTCACCTAACATATGATAAGGTGAAAGGGGATATCACATGAATGAATGGAGATTAAATGACATGTTGGGAGAGAGAAGAGGAATGGAGAGTGTTTGTGGGATTAAATACAGACGGGATAACCGAGAGAAGCTCGAAAATCTCGGTGTGGCCCACCACCAATACTCCTCCGAAACCGACAGGATTCGAATCTGAGATCCCATCAATACTTTTAAAATGCATTGTAAATCACAATTGAGGTTATTTAGTTTTCTTTTTTAATATTAAGATAAGTATCCGACGTATCAGTCTTCCTCAATTAAAATATATTTCTGTTTAAAAAAATTCGTCAATTAGATAAAACCAGTAGGCCTTTCAGAGCATGTTCCATCTTCGGCATGTCATTAGGTACTCAAGATGGAACATGTTCTAAAATGCCTATATGGTTTTAACTGATTGACGAAGCTTTTTTAAACAGAAATCCATTTTAATTGAGGATGACGACTGATACATCAGGTACTTATATTAATTAGTATTTTTAAAAATTGTACCGAGATCCGAGTCGAGGCAGCCACTCGCGATAGCCATACTTCTGCCAAGACGGCTTGTCTTTTGTCTTGGTTCCACATACAAACTTTCAATAATAACTGTGTTGCAATAATAATTTTTAAGGGGACCCGGAACATCCTATACTTATAATGTTAAATGTAAGGAACATTTTCTCCTGAACTATTAATCCTATCATATTGAAATGTTTACAGTGGAAAGGTTCATACATTTAGAGTCTTCTATCATAAGGATTTATATAGATATGCATTTATATCAATTTTTTTTTTCTTTACAAATATTTTCTTTCAGTTTTTTACACTGTATTTTGCAACCTAAATTCTTTAATTACTGAGCTATCACAACATCAATATGGTAAAAATTGTATACGAGCACTATATTGAAGACCTGAAAATTTCAGGTCTCTAGCTTTAATAGTTTAGAAGAAAATGTTCTTTATATATTTAAAAATTATTGCTAATTATGGGAGAGAGTTGACGGCTCACGCCCACATTTTAAAGGGACGGGGAATATTTAAAACAAATAATAAACACACTTAGAAACAAGATACAGGCAAGATAAGTATACCATATTAAAGAGGAATCTTTCTAATATTTTAATTGATAAAAAATGAAAATGCATTTTTTCATCACATACCATATTAAAGAGGAATCTTTCTAATATTTTAATTGATAAAAAATGAAAATGCATTTTTTCATCACATCTGGCCTTCCGGGTCCCCTTAATGCATAAAAATTCATATGCCTTAATTATCATTTATTATTGGTTATTACTTACGTGACTATTTACCATTGTGAGCTTCAAATACACTCTAAGTTTGAGCGTAAATTTTATGTTTATTTTTAGTACTATTTTCATTGAGAATAGGCCCTTACTGGATAGCAAGCCCGGAATGGAGGAGGTAATCAGGAAGAGGCGGAGGTGAACATATGGTAGTTCAGCCCACGTCATGTCCGGTATGGAATAGTTGGCATAGTTCTCCCGCCCGAGACATTGCTACAATGCTATCACTTCACATCAATATGTCTGTCACAATGCAATGGTAAGAAGGATCGCAACTCAGATGTTAAGAAGCAATCATTATAATAATTGATAAAAAATCAAGTCATTTTAATTAAAAATACCTTACTTTTTATCCACTTGCAATCCTACACTCCACTGTTAATAACATCTATATTGCTCTTTTAAAAATAAATATGATTATAGAAATGTTTAATTAGGCCTAATTAGTATGTTTTTATTTGCAACGTTGTTATGTCCTCGATTTAACATTTTTAACGTAGGCTATTTAAAAAATTATATTTTAAGGTTTTTCTAATGCCAATTAGTAAACGAATATGAAACCACAGAATGTTAAATATTATAAGAATCTCGTAACCAAAATTATTGTGAAAGTACTGTAGTAGTAGTAGTAGTAATAATAATAATAATAATAATAATAATAATAATAATAATAATAATAATAATAATAATAATATTCGCTGTGGTTCAGGCTTTGGAGTTTGAGATTCGCTTTTTTGGAAGGTCCCGGAATCAGCCAAAATGGTTAGTACTTTTTCTGAATTCCTCAGTTGTCAAGGAAAATGCTGGGTTGAATTTTCAGTACCACGAACCATTTCACAATAAATTAAGAATTAAAATTAGTAAACCGTGCGAGTTGGCTTAACTGTAACGTATTCGGAAGGTTCCAGGTAAAATCTCGGTTCCGACTGATTTGTAAAGGTCATCATGGCAAACAACTGAGTTGGAATTTCATTATCAAAACTTATTTAATTATAATCAACTACTTAATTCCAGTAATTATAATTGGTACACTTCAGAAAACAAATGGCAAACTATAGAAATACACAGCTTATTAGATACACATAAAGATCCTAAATGCGATATGAGATTAGATATTCAAAATTAATGGTATAAAAATGAAAACTGTGTTTAATAATTATGTTTGCACGATGGTGCGTTCTTCGTACTTACAGGAATGGCGACCATGATTGAAAGTTCAATTTCCTAAATTTCGGGGTTGCCAACCTATAAATAACTAAATAACTATAGTGAAATATTACAAATAACCTACCTAGGGCGGGAAGTAAAACTACTGCCCTTCATGTATAGCCCTACGACGTACTATTTATATACAAATATATATCCAAAAAGTAATGTTAATATGTATTATATAAAACTAATCACTGCATTTTAAATGAACTGAACTTTATTTGAAACAATATAAAACAATAAATTCGTACTTGCCGCCATTTTATCCCTGATTGGTGCCACGGCCTGCTGTAGTCTCAACTAAATTATTTTCGGCATTTACCGTATAAATATTGGCCAGCCTGTTAACGTTAGTCAGTTGTTTATAATGAACGCAAATATTTCCAATAAATATGTTATTATTTTAACTATTATTTATTATTTTGAAAACGCCATCGTGCAAAAAATAATGTAGTACAACGCACGTTTGTGAAGTGTTTTACAGATTCGCTATCGCTCAGTTTTTAATCATTTACTCACTTCTGTAAAAACCACTTCCCAACCTCCCATTGTAATATACTATTATGTAACGGTATGCAATGAATTTTTATGTGTAACAATATTTTTAGTTTGCCTTGTCACGCAGCGGGCCCGGGTTCGATCCCCGGTCGGGACAGTTTTTCTGGGTGAGGGTTTTATCGGGGTTTTTCCTTACCTGTAAGACAAATGTCAGGAAAACTTTAAGGCCCAAACGGTCCCCGAAATCATATGGTCATCGCAATCATCATAATTCATATTCATCTTAGGTTAAGCTTAGGATTAGGGACTCTCCTGGCGCACCAGTATCATGATCATCACCCATCATATCATCGGGGCAACATAACCCCGCCTTCCAGGCGCCCCAACCTCAGCAGTGGGTTACAAGTACGCCATGCCAGGAGAGAAACCAGGAATGTCGAAAGACAAACCTGGGGCATATATATTTAGTTTTATTGATGTTTACTTCCTGCTTCATTTCCTTAGTGTTACTCAACAGAATGTATGCATTAACCTTTTGCATCTCCTCGATATCGCATGTAATACATCAACACCTTAGCTAATAGCTTATTAATATCATTGAGTTGTATACCTTCTTTGGCCTCTAAAGAGTTGATGGTATGCAAAACTGAATAGTAGAGTAAATATTGGATCTTCTTGCTTTAACCCATTGTGAATCTAAAAGTATCTGAAAACTATTTGCCTGTCCGTATCCTACTTCTTGTGCCATATAAACACATTCGAATTTGTCTAACTAACGATTTACAAATTCGGAAGTACCTATAACATTGTCTGTAATAAAACAATGAATCTGAATCTATTTTAAATGTCTTAAAAATTGATAAAAACAAGGAAATTTGTAGGTGTATTACATCTACTAAATTTAAAATTTTTAACCTACAAACAAACAAAAAAATTATTATAACACTGCAGTGTTATATCAAATGATTTGATTCATTTTGATAATAATTTAATTTGAATAAATATTTACTTACAATCATTTATTCTTTGTTACGATCTTAAGTATTTCTCTGTAATATCGTTAATCAACTCTGTCGTTTAAATACGTTTTAATTATTATTATTATTATTATTATTATTATTATTATTATTATTATTATTATTATTATTATTATTATTATTATTATTATTATTATTATTATTATTATTATTATTAATTCATTATAATTAAAGGTTACTAAACTTCGTTTGCTTAAGATGTTTCTCACGCGGTAATTTTTAATACATGTCAGTAAGGAAGTGTAATGAATGAAAGAGATAGTAAGACATATTGTACAATAATTAATGTGAGGAATACTACATCGCGTTATGTTGGTATCGGGAATCAGGACGTGTAGGAGGTTCTGGAGGAGCAAGATGAATAATTACTGCGACATTGCTACCAAGTGCGCATGACAGTTCCTGTGACGTATTACATGCTGTGTGTGTGTCGTGTTATACAGAGTGTGGCACAAAACCACATCGTATTAGTTTGATATAATAACCAGAATTCACATACTATCATTTTCTGATTAATGAATTTATTCTTTGTCTCCCCATGCCAGTGTTTAACAAATTACTGTATTATGATTTTGAAAGAATAAAATTGAGGCATTGACTTGAAAAAAAGTGAACATCTGAATTCCTTTGGTTTATATGTATATATGCCATGAATAACAACAACCAAATTTGCGGATCAAGCAGAAAAAAAACAAATATAAAAAATATTAAATTACTCTTTTCTATTCCCTCTTAAGGATGTAGTAGCCCCTAATCTGATGTATTCTCACTTTTCTTTCGCATAATGTATCGAAATAAACTACATTATAGATGTCACTCAAATGTAAATTAACTTGGAGTATTCTAACCCCCTTCACATAACCTAATGACTTAAATTACATAATAGTTGCCATATATGTATGTGTATATATTTTTTTTATTTATTTATTTATACATATAGCCTATACACATCCAAAAATAAAGAAGAAAATCATTGCGTTCTAGCTAACTACAGTGACTTAATTTTCGCTAGAGGTTTCAAGGTCTAGTCACTGAATCTCCTACTGCTCACACAAACACCCGCCCTCAACTCCGTGAAGTTGCGCAGACGTTCTCGTATATGAAAGCAACTCTGCTATAGGACCAGCTTATCGTGTGACGTTTTATGTTATAAGGCGAAAATGAAATCACCATAGTTGATGTTACCTGTAGTAATATGTAACTGAGTCGGAATAGAAAATGGTGCTTTATTAATTGTTTTATTTGAAATATATAACTTTGAAGTTTTATTTTCTCTGCAGAGAAATGAAGATAAATACATGTTCCTATAACCATCGATTTGTTATTTCATTTTTTAATTATTATGAATTTGTTTTTATTGTTTGAGTAACCTATACAATAACTCTACGGTATAACAGGGCTAGAAGAGTCAATATTAATACAATTCATTGTTAAAACCGTTGAGGTGGAGAGTCATAAAATAAAATAATTTAAAATATACCTTCTTAGGTAAAATCCGTCGTCCTCAACTTATAAAATATGTAATATTTATGCCTGTAGGCCTTTCAGAACATCCGTTCCATCTTCAGCAGGTCACTCTTCGCTATAACATCCAGTATGATGGTTGATGCTGCTGGTCCTAATGTGTCTCTGTCGTGACTCACTAGGGCTAGAAGATCCTTGGGTTATTAATCCATAAGTGTCAGTCACAGAGGCCAGTATAGGGTTATATTGGTCAACAAGTTGGATCCCCAGACTTTTATAACAGGTTTCTCAATCTGGAGCCTCTATCCAAACTTCTCACGATGTTGGGTGGTCACCATCCCATACTGGCCGAATTTCCGTGGAAAAAAGTCCTTCCCTCATGGGAATTCGTCCAGCGCACATCGTGACAGTGTCAATGCAGGACGCTTTATATCTCTAGGCCACAGTGTAGATTATGTATTAAAACGTAAACATTACATAGTATTATAGCTATGACCCTCTCTTAAAGGAATGAGTTAAATAATTAACAACTATACAAATATAGTTTTAGTGCGTAACGTAAATAAACAAGTTCCAACTACGTAATCAAGACCATTTAAATGACTTACAAGTGCAGATCAAGACATTTGTTTTGACGGCTCTTTGAGTCCGTTCCGCGACGAATTAAAATTTTTCTTTACTTATTCGCGTCCCAATGCCACAAAAAAAAAGGCACCAATTATTTTAGCAGTTGTGGATAACTCTTATGTATATTCGTTTCTTAACAAATGTGAACATATCCCTTTCAAATCGTTACGTGAATGTTGATTTTTATACCATCATCCGGTATCATGGCAGCTGCCGCCGTCCTCCGGAAACCAAACGCCATTCCTCTCTGCCCATCCATTGATCTTCCTCCAGTCCTCTGATATCCAAGTTTTCTTAGGTCCTACTCTCTTCCTCCTTTCCATTGGGATTCTATAACAATTTTAGTCAATCTTAGCTCTGGCATTCTTTTGACATGGCCATACCACTGTAATCGTTTCTTTTCTATAATGTCTATGATGTCCGGCTCCTCTTCTACAGCCATAATTTCCCTTATTTCTTTATTTTGTATTCTATCCATTCTACACTGCTCAAAAAAATTAGGGGATATTGTAGAATAACCTATTAAGACTATGTATTTTTGAATAGTATTAGATGCAATCACTTTCTATTACTCCAAGATAATGTAAATAAGAGTTTGAAGTTGTTACGTAACCTCGGTACCACACCAGAGGGCAGTGTCTGTACTGTTGATGTGAAAGGGTGGTGTGGGGGTGAATGTTTTGTTGCTGTTTTTAAATCCAGTCCAGTTTTCAGTTAGTGAATGACTTGCCTTAGGGACAGTGATGCCTCGACAACGTGATTTACCTGAACCAATGGCTTGGAGGGCCATAGGAAGGATGGAAGCTGGACAGACACAACAAGAGGTGGCACAAGCCATTGGGGTGTCTCAAAGCGTGATTTCCAGTCTTTGTAATCATTTTCAAAGAACATACTGTTCACAGAAGAGCCGGACAAGGTCGACCAAGGGCAACAACAGCAAGGGATGGCCGTTACCTCTTGTTAACAGCCCGACGGAATAGACAGCAGAATGCAACTCAACTGTGAAATACACTTCAAACAGCAACAGGACGCAGGGTGTCAACTCAAACTGTCCCTAATCGACTGCATGGAAGTGATCTCTATGCCCGTAGGCCCATGGTGTGTATCAGGTTAACTCCACAACACCGTAGAGATCGCAGAAACTGGGCGGAGGAACATCGTGGGTGGAGGCATGCTGAATGGAGAACAGTTCTTTTTTCTGATGAGTCGCGATTCAACATGGAATGTGATAGTCGGCGTGTATTCATCTGGAGAGAAAAAGAGACACGAAACAATCCAGCTTTTGTACGTGAAAGATCCCCATATGGTGGCGGTGGATTGATGGTGTAGGCAGGAGTCAGTAGTGGTGGACGTACGGACCTCTACGTTATCCAAGGTGGTACTTTGACTGCGGTAAAGTATAGAGATGAGGTTCTCCGACCTTTTGTCGTGCCTTATGCTGATGCCATAGGTGATTCTTTTCTTTTTATGAACGATAATTCACGACCCCACAGAGCTGGCTTGGTGGACGACATGCTGGAAGTGGAGGGTATCGAGCGTATGCAATGGCCAGCTTCCTCCCCGGACTTAAATCCGATTGAGAGCATGTGTGGGATGCATTAGGCAGGTGCATTGCAGGCAGACCAGCATCTCCCACAACTGTTCCAGAGCTGCACATTGCTCTTATGGAAGAGTGGCCACATATGCCCCAAGAACTCATTGCTAACCTCTTGCATCAATGCCATACAGATGTGAGGCAGTGCTGGCCGTTCGAGGAGACCATACACCATACTAAAGAAACATGTTCACCCATGTTAATGTTGCTTTGTTTGTTTGCCATATTCCTAATCAGGATCTCTTTGACATCTGGTGTGGTATAGAGGTTACGTAATGACTTCAAACTCTTGTTGACATTCTTTTGGAGTAATAGAAAGTGATTGCATCTAATACTGTTCCTAAAAACATAGTCTTAATAGGTTATTCTACAATATCCCCTAATTTTTTTGAGCAGTGTATATTTTCCAGCTGATCTTCTTAAAATATCCATTTCTGTACTTAAAATTCTTTTCATTTCCCTGGTAGGAATTTGCCAAACTTCAGCACCATGCATTAAAATGCTTTGAATTATGGTTTGATATATTTGTAATTTTCTATTTTTTTGTAATATTCTTGCTCCACCAAACAGAGTTTAAAGCATTTATTGCTTGTTTTGTTTGTGCGATTATATTTTTAATTTCCACAGTGTTATCGCCTGAATGGTCTAATTTTGTTCCAAAATAAGTGAATTCATTACTAGGTTTTAGTTCTTCTCCATTGTTGAAATTTACATTTTACATTTCTTCTCCTATAAACAGGTATTCAGTTTTTATACCAAGCAAACAAAAACAAAAATTTAGGAGATAGGCCTATTATTTTTGCCTTCTCAAAAAAAAGTTAAAAGGACATGTTCAATTTTGAAAAAAAATGCTTCTCATATGTAGATATATATATATATATATATATATATATATATATATATATATAGTAGGACTTTATTAGACAAAAAGTAAGATATTTACAATATTATTTACAAATATGGGTCGCACGGGCAGTAAGCCGTACGTGCTGTTGACAGTCCGTTACAATAAAGTAATAATTGGTACTAGTGTAAAGAAAAATAAACAACAAAAACAGCAATAACATTACAATTACATAAAGAAAACACAATAATAATATTACAATTAAATAATAACACAATAGCATTATACACTAAAAACATTAACATTACAATTACATAAAGAAAACA
Organism: Diploptera punctata; assembly: GCA_030220185.1. Lineage (NCBI taxonomy): Eukaryota > Metazoa > Arthropoda > Insecta > Blattodea > Blaberidae > Diploptera > Diploptera punctata. The sequence goes on from JASPKZ010002698.1 coordinate 291,396, forward strand.
CAATAATATTACAATTAAGTAATAACACAATAGCATTATACACTAAAAAAACATTAAAATTACAATTACATAAAGAAAACACATTAATATTACAATTAAATAATAACACAATAGCATTATACACTAATTAATTTATATATAATTGTTAATAATTAATGGTATTGCATTTTGATAACATATATTTATTCATGAATGAGTGTTGTCCTTATTTTTCGCGTTTTGTCCAGAAATTTACCGAGGTTTATCCAATTTTATGGATTTACCAATAACTCGTAGCAATCAAATCTTTCCCGATTTGAATTTAGAAATCTTTCCGGTAATAACTGACGTCTCCAATATTCTAAATCATTACATTTTCCTAATATATGTATCTCATCTTCAAAGTTCCCGCACATTGGACATATTCGCATATCGTGATCGTCGCTAATTTTTATAAATTTCCTTGCCCCTAGCCTAAACCAAGCAAGCCCTGATCTCTCCTTAAATCTTAGGTTGAGTATATACAATTCTTTTCCCCAGACGTGTTTTAGGTCTCTTTGTAAACACAGTGAGCGTTTTCCTGTACATTCGGCGAAAGTATCTTGTTGGTTTATATCTAAGTACCTCCTCCTTATTTTTCTCCACACGTTCTTGCGATTTTCAGTCCCTTTTTCCCATATCCAGCCCATCCCAATCTTTTGGAGTTCTCTCCTAACCTCGTCTGCCCAAAATTTAACATCTATGTTTTTAATTTGGTGGTCGTAACAAATTGCTCTAAGCATTGTTTGTTCACCTTGGATTTACCACGATCAGATATATATATGGTATAAGAAAAAATAAATGCCTGGACGGGATTCGAACCCGGAACTCTGAGTCAGCGTGTTAATCCATTACACCACCAGGCGAATCCAATTCAAACACTTATTTTTCTTTATATATATATATATATATATATATATATATATATATATATATATATATAACTTATATATATAGTTCGAAAAAAGTACGAAAAATGTCTGAAAATTGAATGTAAGAAGTTGAGATAGAAATAACCTAAAAACATCATAATAACCATACCTAATGGAAAATAACTAGTATGGGTACAAAAGGGTGACCAAAGTACGCGAATACAATAAAAACTAAAATAACTCATTACAGTCATAAAGATAAAAATGTAATCAAAATTACTCACCCTAACTTCATAATTGTCGATTTTGTTTAGCACATGTTATTTAAGTTATTGTGAATTAAATACCATCATCTAGGGAAACCTTCTATTTCCTTGTGTGATCAAAACAGTATGTGTGAGATCCAGAGTTTCAAATCCTCTCCCTACAGGCCGTGTCCCTGTTAAGGCGTGCCTGGGGAATGTAAAATTACCTATAAAAGGAGACATTAAACTAAGGTAAAGGGAGAAAGAAAGAAATATATATATATATATATATATATATATACTTACTTACTCACTGGCACTATCGAACCCGTAGGTTCATGGCCGCACGAACATAAGCTCTCCATACATCCCTATCCTGAGCTAATGCTTTCCAATCATTCCCTGTATAATCTACTTCCCTCAAATCATAGTTAATGTTGTTCTCCCACCTCATTCTTGGTCTACCAACTGGGCGTTTTCCCTCTGGCTTTCCTACAAGAAGCTTCCATGCAAGTCTTTCATTCCCCATACGCGCAACATGTCCTGCCCATCGCAGTCTACGAGACTTAACTGTTCTTATTATATCTGGCTTCCTATAAAGACCATGTAGTTCATTGTTATGTAGTCTTCTCCATTCACCAGTTTGTTCATCTCTCTTTGGTCCAAAAATCTTCCTAAGTACTTTATTCTCAAATACTTGTAATCTCCTTTCCTCCCTTAAAGTAATATATATATATATATATATAGAGAGAGAGAGAGAGAGAGAGAGAGAGAGAGAGAGAGAGAGATTAATTACAATTTGCGTGGGGAAAAATCACTCGAAGAACGTATATGGTTGAAATTTGAATAAACATATTAGCAAACATCTCGATAGCAAGATATAATAGGCTAACTGTAGTTAACCGAGAAGTATCGATACAGTTATTTCATCCCAGGATTCATAGAATGTGGTTTGTGCTAGAAGATAAAAAAAATAATGCTACAATATCGTAAAGTTACTAATATCTACCGAATTTTATTAATGAAACATTAAATGTTGCGGCACTGGGATAAAACAACTGGTGTGAGAAAAACAAACAAACAAACAAGCAAACAAACTTTGCAAAACTAGTTTTACACACTACTTTGCCGCACTTCTTTAGAAAGTAAACAAAAATCAGCGATTTGACGGAACAATTGGCTATTCTAGTGCAAATCTCAGTTTATCAATCTTGAAATAATATCGAATAACAAATGCTACACAAAATGACAAATATAAGATTAGAATGAACACGTTACCTTAATTGGCTTTTAAAGTTTAAATCTAATGCGATTATTTTTTTTTTAGTTATTAGCATATTCCTTTAAGTTGTACCCATAAATTCAGAAGGTGGCAGCATATATGCCACTTTTTTTATTAAACTACATATGTAAATAAAAAGAGTAGCACAGTACATATGTCACCTTCTCTTTAAACTACATTTAAGTGGTACAACTGCCTTCATATTAGTTCGTGATTAAATTCTCTCAATTTTATATAGGTCTATACTAACTTGACCCATCCTAACCTAATAAAATAAATTATATACATATCATCCAATAAACTGCAAACTAATCTGGTAAAGGCCCTACACTAATTTGCCCATTTTCTCACCTAACGAAATAAATTGAGTGCGTAAACTCAATATGTCGTCAGAATTATAACAAATGAACTGAGTAGTCATGGTTACTCAAAAATAAGAAGGGCATATACCCAATATTTGCCGCCCTGACTTTGGAGTTCAGCCGAAAATTTGACTAGTATTTCTCTCAACCTAACGAAATAAATTGCATAGGCCCTATATAGATTATACTGTTAATTTAAACAAATTTGGTGTACACCAATGTCCCCCATTTTCTCACTTAAATGCCTATTTTCTCAATTAAGAGAATATATAAAGCGCAATCTGAGATCAGAATTCTAACATATGAACAGTAAAATCATGATTACTTGCAATCAAAACAAGCATATATCCAACATTTGCTGCCCTATTCTGGAGAATAGCGTTCAATTTTTATTTTTTTATTTTTTTTTTTTTACTTTCTTCCGGAATAAAAAGAAAAAGTGATAACACTACAGGCCTTAGGAGGTCCTTGCCCACTTTTTTTAAGCAATCAGCACTTGATGTCAGAGGCTGATTAAACCCAAGGACCATGGTGGTACCAGAAGATTTGGGTCAGTTAAAAACCCTGATCCGGGGCCTTAATTTTTTCTGGTATGTCTTACAAGACAGGAAAACAAAAAAAAAAAAACCTTACCCACGAAACTTGTCCCGACCGGATATCGAACACTTATCTGCTGCATTTAAGGTAATGATGTCCCTAGACACAGACTAAAGGACAATTACAATTTCAGGCCGTTCAATAATGCAGCCAAATTGTTAATAAGATTGCATTTGTTTATATTTAAACTAGCTTGAAGAAGGGAAGTATGACATGATTCACGTGTCTGTTTCATCATCGTTATTGTCTTACTGATGTAGCATGGTTGCTATGTGAATTAATGTTCATTGTTAATAAAATTTAAACATTCAAAAGTTCTGTATGTATTTGATCCAAGTATTAAATATATATATATATATATATATATATATATATATATATATATATATATAATAAAGCAGAAATATTGCAACTACACAACCATGTAAGTATTGGTTATAATTTTAAGTTATAAAACATTATTATTTTACTACTTGTGCGAGACAAAGAATATAAAAATTATGTTAGTGATTCGCGTTAACTTTTTATGTATGACTAAATAACATCAAAATCTAATCGAAATGTGACCTAACTAATTATATACCTTTATTAACTATCTGCGCTAGACAAAAAGGACAAATATAAGGTTAGGGTGAATTATGTTTATTAGTTTTTTCTTAAAAACTAAATACCCGAAAACTATTGGAGGAAAATTCGCATAAATATAGAACTCGAAATATGGTAATAAGATACTGGTATGTCGAATATAGACCTATGTGATGACTTCGTTGGCGAAATTTATCATAAGTAATACCACGAGTGATTTCAAAATTATCGATAAATTCAGGACTCACGAAGTGGGTAGTGGATTTATCTAGGGAATTTGGAAATCAAGAATGGCATTTGTTAGGAGTATTTAACGAATAAAATTAAGCTGTTTGCCCACAAATTATTATTTAAATGTAGTTATTTTAAAATATTTATACATTTAATGTAAACGGCGATGTTTGAAAACAAATAAGAAACTTTATGTCTCATTTGTTCATCACTGCAACCAGATCATATTTATTGCCAAATAGAAACGCAATATTGTAAGAATGCACCCTAGTGGAGAAAAAATTAAACACGTCATTACAGGTTTTTAATTAATTTCTGATGTCCTTTGGTCTAAATATGACAATTATATTTTTCTGCAACGTTAATGCCTAAGAAATAATACGTTTAAGAAAGTGCAAACAGTGGTTTCTTTTCTTTTATGGTATAATCAATCGCTACGAATGTTTTTCTATTATATCTCGCAAGCAGAATCTGTTTACATTCGTGCACTATATATACAATCTGGGAGTCACTTGATAAAATGAAAGCGATAAAATGAAAGTGATAAAATAGAGGTGAAAAACTACTGCGATTGGTTGTAAATCAAAATTCACTGAAATGTGATTGGTCATTGATTGTGATGTGGGCATGAGTTAAATAGTCATTGTGATTAGTGGTAGTGTGTGCTGTAAAAAGTAACATAACATATGAATAAACAAATAAATATTATAATACTCAACAACGAAAAATGAAGTCCATACAGCACAATTTGCCAATTACTCTGCCGTTGAATCCTACCATGTTCAAAACGTATGTCTTCTCAATTTAAAGAAATAATAAAGAGAGAAGGGGCGCCTGAATAGGCATTAATTTAAAGCATTGCAAGTCCAAATAGTCGTTCCTGTAACATGTGTTCCGCCGAAAAGTTTTTATTCGTTTAAGGGACGAGAAGCATCTCTGCAGTTCAGAAAGTCATAGGTACTGTGAACAAGATTTTCATTTTCATTTTTTTTTTTTTTTACTTCTGAAAATGTATTTTGAAGATTGCTTTTGATAGAGATACACTCCCTGAATATTCCTGAAGTTTTGTCTTTGGTAGAGAACTGATAGCTGTATCAAGCCTTTTCTTTCCAACATATTGTACATCTTAGTAGCAAGGAAATTTCTCAAATATTCCAGTAAGTTGCAGAATTTGAACAATTTAGGTGCTTGTAAGTGATCCAGAGTTTAGAAACGACGACGTGCCTCTCGTGTGATTATTTGATAAAAACATAATTTTGCAATTTATATACTCAGGCTTGCTTTTCGTAAGCAATAGCTAATATAACTAAAAAAAACAATCTCTCTAAACTGGGATTTGAATCCAAGATCTCCAGCTTTATGTGCTGACGCGTTGTTTGATACGACTTTTTGTTTTATATTAAGGTCCGGTATAGGCCTACCTAATTGTTTTATTTAAATTTTCTCTTCGACAAAGATTTTTTTAATAATTTTCCACAGTATTCTCCATCTCTTATTAGTACAACATGCCTTTTAAACACTAATTACAGGCCTGCTGTATCTTACGGCTGTTCGAATTGATCCTATTTGACTTTACTTGCAAACATGCACTGTTGTCGTTCAAAACAGAAACCATACATGCACAAGCACTATTAACAAAAGGTAGAGGGTAGAATCGCGTGAAAATATGATTTCTTCTATAAATTATGCATAAACGTACTCAGAAGCTAATATTAGATAATATTAAATTATGTGTTAGTTACAATATATCTAAAACCACTAAATATCTATAAACTGGAAAAATAAAATGTAAAATTTTGAAGTAAAATGAAAACTAAGAAAGGCCTTACTAATATAAAACAGTACAATACTACCATCGCCATCTGTAAATCGGGCTGGAGAATTTACAGCCTCAGACACGATGAGAAGAGAAGAAACATAATTTAGTTTCTGCGCACGCGCGATGTGAGTTTTCCATTATGTACACCATGAACATTTCTCGAGCGTTACATAACGCAATCCTAATATATACTCGGACCAACGGACCTGTGCCCCTGTAGCGCTGGCATCGTTCTTAGAATAGTAGAGAATAGTACACGTCAATACCCACACCATTTCACGGGACCCCCCCCCTACGTCAAACAACAGCCATCGAGTAGGGATGTTGCCATACTTCCCCCAGTGTCATGGTTCTTGAGTGTTGAATAAAGCAAGGTTGGAGTCAAGTTGACAACACTGAAGTGCAAGTGCTAGAGAGAGATAGAAAAGAGACATATAGAAATGCAGGGAGGAAAATGATTTGCCGAGGCAGAAAAAGAAGCTTTAGTTCGCATATCTTATGGGCGCACATATCCATTGGACAGACAATACTAGAGTGCGCAAACAGTCAGGAAAAATAAAGATACCCGTGCAGTTTGAAATATTACTAAATATGTTAATATCCTGCTAGATACAGAAATAAACTGGAAAACATATATTGAGGATTCTGTCCAATCAAAGCCAACCTACTTAATATAATCTACCTAATCTAATAGTTGAATGCAGGCTTTCACGGCCGGTAATCGTAATGTTGAGTGATTCCGGGTTATGTGGCCGTGGTCCATAGTTGGTGTTGATACCAGACGTTTCGCCCTCAACTGCGGAGGGCATCTTCAATGGCGAGTGCTTCTATGCGTGTTTCCTGGTCGGAAGATCTACTTAGAATGAGCGCTGTGGACGTAGAGGACGTTGTATTTAATTTTATTGTAACAGGAATATTTATATACGTATATAACAATATATTAATAATATAATATGTATATACCCCATATGTCCCGCGTGGAGACATGGGTGCTCCCTGGCGAGAGTTTTATAGCCAAGATAATTTAGTTATTGATATTATTACTGTTTTATTGTTGTTATTATTATTATTATTATTATTATGATTATTATTATTATTATTATTATTATTATTATTATTATTATTATTATTATTATTATTATTATTATTATTATTATTATTATTATTATTATTATTATTATTATTGTTATTAAATAAATAATTATTACTTGCCTATAGAGAGATGAACAGACAAAAAAAAAATACAACGAAATTAAAAATATATTATATTGTCTAATTAATACAACGTCCTCTACGTCCACAGCGCTCATTCTAAGTAGATCTTCCGACCAGGAAACACGCATAGAAGCACTCGCCATTGAAGATGCCCTCCGCAGTTGAGGGCGAAACGTCTGGTATCAACACCAACTATGGACCACGGCCACATAACCCGGAATCACTCAACATTACTATCTAATCTAACCCGAGTAAATAAGTTGGCAATTGGCTATAGTAGAAAAGTGAATGAACATGTAGGCTACAATATCGATAGCATGAATGTTATTAATAAATATTCGATAACTAACGATATTCTTATATAATTAGTTACGTTGAAAGACTTGCAGACTTATACCTGACAAAGAATAGCCTCTTCTTGTTTTAATACGCATTACAAATACATTACAAAAAAACGCAGACTAATGTTACACTTAACGTAACCTGAATAAATATGATGACAATTGGCTGCAGCGGAAAGTTGAATAAACATGTTAGCAAATATCAACATACTTCGTAAGATGCATAGGTAGGCTACTCGTCATGTATATAGTACCCAAGTATTCAATACTGTAAGGATAAGATAAAAATTATTCTGAATTTATGAGCAATTTGTTAATAAATTTGCATAATAAACTCGAATTCATCTAGCCCATCAAACAAAAAAATCTAAACTCTCTAGAAAAAATAAAAACAACTTATCTTAAGAGAGCTCTAGGAATATCAGAAACTACAGAATCAAAACTGGCATATACTCTGATAGAGGACCTCAGAACCCGCTTCATACTGCACAGTACCAACGCATTCGAAAACCTATTGAAAACACTGGGACAAAAGTGAAGTTAAATATGGCCAAATTTCTATGCTACATGAGTTACGATAGATTGATCATGGGCATCACGGAATTTTAAATTAGAGCGTATCCTTACTAAGGTTTCCACTATCATCTGTGTGTAAACAAAATTACCAGGACCTAATTTGGAATGTATATGTGAACTACAGTATGTGGGAAGTATTGCGACCGTTATCATATGGAAGAAAGAATAATATCAATAAGAAACTATGTCGAACACACTGAATGTTGATGATGGAGAGGAATATGTGCACAACTGTGTACATTTAAATTATTATAATGCACATTTGTGCGCTTTTAAGTTATATATAATTTCCAAACTTGCACAAACTTTGTAGTGTACGATTTAGTTTTGACCTACTAGGGTACTAGGTAATTTCTATTTATGCTATATGTTTGTAAACACTGTTAATGTGAAGTAATAATATTCAGTAAAAGCTCCTTATTCGCGGGTTAAAAATTGCGACAGTTCCTGTATTCGCGGCTAAAAATGTCTTCATTCGCGGATCCAGTCGGTATAGTAAAACGATTAGTATCCTTTATTAACGCATCGGCAACTTATTTTACTGGAGGCACATCCCAATGCGACTTTTACAAAGAGCGATTCAAACCAAATGGACAAATTAATATCAAAGTAAGACAAACCTTACTAAGCCTAAAGCCCATCCATTGTTAAAGCCACCGCCATCGTATTTCACATGCCGCTATGTCCGTTATAAATGCCGCCCTCGCCAACATCGGTGTTTTATTGTTTCAACTTGTCATTCGTTGCAATAATTTTGATTGAATAATACGTGTCTCTTCTGCTTTGTTGCCAGTTTATAATGTCGAGTAAAAGGAAAGAAAATTAGTTCCGAAGATCAAAAAAGTAGTGTTGCCGCTTAAACAGAAATGCTTGACCGTTCACGTGTTGACGAGTCGTTTGCGTCTATATCACACTGTTTCAATGTTAATGAATCAACTGTACGATTCATCAAGAAATCCGAGGACAAATAAGGAATTATATCACTGAATGCACATCTGAATATCAATGTGCATCGAAAGACCTCTTAAATGCGGCAAAACAGGAAAAATAAATAAATACTACTAAGCACTTGCCTACGTCTGACAGTAATGCTTACTTACTCACTGGCACTATCGAACCCGTAGGTTCATGGCCGCGCGGACATAAACTCTCCATACATCCCTATCCTGAGCCAATGCTTTCCAATCATTCCCTGTATAATCTACTTCCCTCAAATCATAGTTAATGTTGTTCTCCCACCTCATTCTTGGTCTACCAACTGGGCGTTTTCCTTCTGGCTTTCCTACAAGAAGTTTCCATGCACGTCTTTCATTCCCCATACGCGCAACATGTCCTGCCCATCGCAGTCTATGAGACTTAACTGTTCTTATTATATCTGGCTTCGTATAAAGACCATGTAGTTCATTGTTATGTAGTCTTCTCCATTCACCTGTCTGTTCATCTCTCTTTGGTCCAAAAATTTTCCTAAGAACTTTATTCTCAAATACTCGTAATCTCCTTTCCTCCCTTAAAGTAAGAGTCCATGTTTCGCACCCATATAATATAACTGGTAGAATAATAGTTTTATATATTTTCAGTTTAACGTTTTTTGAAAGTAGTTGAGACATCAAAAGTCTCTGCAATGCATAATAGCACGCATTTCCAGAATTGAGCCTATGTTTAATTTCTTTGTGCATCTCATTCCTATTTGTGATTATTGTTCCTAGGTATTTGAATTCAGATAAAGTCCTAACATTCCATGTTCCTAGGAACATGTCCCTGTGTTTGAGCCTTTGGCATGAGTTCCCTGAAGTAGTCCCCGCCCGGAGAACCGAATGGGAACTATTTGACCTCCGGAAAATTTTACCCCAGATGAACCCATGTCCGCATTTCTTGACGGTTGTATTTTTACGGTGAAAGATCGTCACTCTTTCGCCCAAGGTACTTTTTTCGTCTGGCTTATCACCTTCGACCAGTCCGGCATGGGTAACCCTATCGGCAGCAATGCTACCGCCGGCATAGCTCTCAGGATCATTTAAGCACGCAAGCCACTCCACCACGACAAGGTAAAGATACCATGGAGGGCGTCTGACAGTAATAATTAATATAAATTGTTCAAAATCTCTGATTAATTGATTTTATTTTGATAAGTTTTATTGTAATTTTCGAACCTGGAAACGTATCCTCTATAAATTACCATTCCATATCCGCGGCATATTTGCGGAACATATCCCCCGCGAATATGGAGCTTTTACTGTACTCCATGCCATGACATTGTCCTTAGGAAATCGCTGGTCCTTTAGCGGGGTTATCGCTGGTCCCTTGGTTCATTACTTAACGCAAGTTCATCATTGTGCGTCCAAAGTGGGTTATCGCTGTTCACAGTAATAGGTTGTTGCAAATTACAAATGTGAGTAACAATCGGTATAGTTTGCAATTTTCATGGTTTTTCTAGAGAATTTATTCATTTAATACTTTCTACCGTTTTGGTAGTACTATTAGGGATATTTTGTTCCTTCTTAAAATAATTATCTTCATAGTTCTAATGTTTGCACATATGTGCGCATTCCTTTCATTATTATTTCTAGTGTTGGCAACATTGTTAACGCATTTCGTTATTCATCTTTTATGTTCTTTTGCTTGTGTCAGCCATTGTGCTTAGTTGCTGAAATCTATTGCTACACATTTTGAATTATAATGTAAGTAATTAATCTGTCGATGTTACGTGTTATTTTGCATATTACAGTTTCAAATATCTCTTTATGTTTTCAGTCATAGATTTTCAATGGAGAACGACGCAGGGGAATTTGTTGATCTTTATCGCCCCCGTAAATGGTGAGTGGAAGCACGTGTTCAGTTCCTGTTTTATATTATTTTTCAGTGTAATACGATCATTGATAGAACGATCAGTTTATCTTGGTGAATGAAAAATTTTATTAAAATTACTCGGGTAATGTTTAAATGCTGTAAAAACCATGCAGGGAATTTCATAAAATCGATATTGATCTGTATCTTAGTAACAAATTTTATTAAAATTACTCGGGTAATGTTTAAATGCTGTAAAAACCATGCAGGGAATTTCATAAAATCGATATTGATCTGTATCTTAGTACATAACATTTGAAACGTATTTAAACTGTTCAGTCACTGCCCCATGAACCTAAAATTAAACTGAAGTTCAAATTCACGAATGATTTCTAAAACTTAGGTCAGGCTGCAGCTACTCTGTAATGGTTTTCACATTGTCATTTGGAAATCTGAAGTGAATGTCTAACCTACATTTTCCAACATGTGATGGAATTTCTATAATATCCCAAAATGTTTCACCAAATTGTAAAAATTAAAAAAAGGTTCAGGATATGCTACACTTCGGGTCGCACGAAAATTTGTCTAAGTTCTTTAGAATCGCAGTGCGCATGCGCTAGTGCTCCAATTATCCCAGGTAGATAAATGCAACCTCCAGCAGTTGGCGGTATATGTATGTGAAATCAGTATGACCAACATTGACTCAAAATTCCCAGAACTTGTCTAAATATGTATAATTAACACGAAATGAACTAGTGGAAATATGATTTTACGTGGTAACCGTCCGATATTTTGAATTTTTCATAGAATAACAGATATGAAGAGGTAATTTATTTTACGTATCAAATCACATTTAAAAAGCAAGGAACCTAAAAGCTAACCAAACCTAAATCAATTACTGTAACACAAATCAATTACTCTAACGTAGGTGAAATCCAGGGTACATGGAATCACATTTAAAAAGCAAGGAACCTAAAAGCTAACCAAACCTAAATCAATTACTCTAACGTAGGTGAAATCCAGGGAACGTGGAAATGGTTGGCAACATCTGGAGTAGTTTGGGTTGTTGATGGTGGCAACGCTGGAACAACATAGGAAGTGGAGGGAAAATAACAAAGAGTAGGAAGTAAGCAATGTAGCACGACCGTGTTTTACGCAAATATATAAATATGAAAAAAAACTCGTTGCAACATTGGAAGATGTTTAAAATGTGTTTAAAACTGTTTAGTGCATCAGTGGAATAAGATATTAAATTGAAAAATTTTTGCGACCAGAAGTGTACAACAGCCAAGGTTCAAGTTTAGAATACTTCGTCCTATGCTTTTCCATATTACTTCATGGTAAGAACTTAGAGGCTGTTGTAGGGTTCAGGTCGCAAAAAATTTTCAATTTAATATCTTATTCAACTGATGCACTAAACAGTTTAAAACATTTTGCAACACTTAAACACATTTTTAACATCTTCCAATGTTGCAACGATCTTTTTTTTTATATTTATATATTTACGTAAAACATGGTCTTGCTACTCTCTGCTATTTTCCCTCCTCTTCGTATGTTGTTCCAGTGTTGCCACCATCAACAACCCAAACTACTCCAGATGTTGCCAACCATTGCCACGTTCCCTGGATTTCACCTACGTTAGAGTAATTTATTTGTGTTACGGTAATTGATTTAGGTTTGGTTAACTTTTAGGTTCCTTGCTTTTTAAATGTGATTCCACGTTCCCTGGATTTCACCTACGTTAGAGTAATTGATTTGTGTTACAGTAATTGATTTAGGTTTGGTTAGCTTTTAGGTTCCTTGCTTTTTAAATGTGGTTTGATACGTAAAATAAATTACCTCTTCATATCTGTTATTCTATGAGGAATTCAAAATATCGGACGGTTACCACGTAAAATCATATTTCCACTAGTTCATTTCGTGTTAATTATACATTTTTAGACAAGTTCTGGGAATTTTGTGTCAATGTTGGTCATACTGATTTCACATACATATACCGCCAACTGCTGGAGGTTGCATTTATCTACCTGGGATAATTGGAGCGCTAGCGCATGCGCACTGCGATTCTATAGAACTTAGAAGAATTTTCTTGTGACCCGAAGTGTAGCATATCCCTTAGAATATGCCATTCACTTAATAATTTTTCTAAATTTTACAGAATCACATTGCACATGTGTGAATTATTAATGTAACTTCTACCAGATGGCAGGATACACCTGTGAAATCGGTATGACCAACCTTCACAACAAATTCTGTCTGAAGTTGACAAACTGACCCACACAATTTTCCATCACATTCTTATGCCACTGATGCACTAAACGGATAAGTTATACTTACCGTTGCACATAAATTCTTCTAAGTTCTATAGAATCCCAGTGCGCATGTGCTAGTGCTTCATGTAATCCCAGAAAGATAAATGCAACCTCCAGCAGTTGGCGGTATATGTATGTGAAATCAGTATGACCAACATTGACACAAAATTCCCAGAACTTGTCTAAATATGTATAATTAACACGAAATGAACTAGTGGAAATATGATTTTACGTGGTAACCATCCGACATTTTGAGTTTTTCATAGAATAACAGATATGAAGAGGTAATGTATTTTACGTATCAAATCACATTTAAAAAGCAAGGAACCTAAAAGCTAACCAAACCTAAATCAATTACTCTAACGTAGGTGAAATCCAGGGAACGTCGAATCACATTTAAAAAGCAAGGAACCTAAAAGCTAACCAAACCTAAATCAATTACTCTTAACGTATGTGAAATCCAGGGAACGTGGAAATGATGTTGGCAACATCTGGAGTATTTTGGGTTGTTGATGGTGGCAACATTGTAACAACATAGGAAGAGGAGGGAAAATAGCAGAAAGTAGGAAGTAAGCAATGTAGCACGACCATGTTTTACATAAATATATAAATATAAAAAAAGATCATTGCAACATTGGAAGATGTTTAAAACGTGTTTAAAAGTTTTGCAAAATGTTTAAACGTGTTTAGTGCATCAGTGGCATAGGAAATAAGATTGAAAGTTTTGTGCGACGGTTTGTATAGCACACCCCACTAAACACTTTTCAACCATTTATAATGTTTGGTACTATTTTAAACATTTTGGAACCGTTTTATAAACATTTCTTAAGATTTAAAGGGTGTGGTATACAAACCGTCGCACAGCATTTTGAATCTTATTTCTTATGCCAATGATGCACAAAACACGTTTTAAACTTCCTCCAATGTTGCAATGATCTTTTTTTTATATTTATGTATTTACGTAAAACATGATCGTGCTACATTGCTTACTTGCTACTTTCTGCTATTTTCCTCCTCTTCCTATGTTGTTCCAATGTTGCCACCATCAACAACCCAAAATACTCCAGATGTTGCCAACATCACTTCCACGTTCCCTGGATTTCACCTACATTAGAGTAATTGATTTGTGTTACAGTAATTGATTTAGGTTCCTTGCTTTTTAAATGTGATTTGATACGTAAAATAAATTACCTCTTCATATCTGTTATTCTATGAAGAATTCAAAATGTCGAACGGTTACCACGTAAAGTCATATTTCCACTAGTTCGTTTCATGTTAATTATACATATTTAGACAAGTTCTGGGAATTTTGTGTCAATGTTGGTCATACTGATTTCACATACATATACTGCCAACTGCTGGAGGTTGCATTTATCTTTCTGGGATTAATTGAAGCACTAGCGCATGCGCACAGGGATTCTATAGAACTTGGAACTATTTATGTGCGACGGTAAGTACACCTTATCCGATGTGTACACTAATTTGGCCCAATGGAACCTAAAATAATTGAGTGAACGTCCACTTCTTAATGTGCATTTTGGATTAATTGTGGATATTGGTCATACAATTTCACATATATGCCCTGTCATCTGCCAGAAGTTTCATTAAGCGTTCGCATATGTGCACTATAATTCTGTAGAGCTTAAAAAGAATCCTTGAGAGACAAATACCACAATTTGGATATATAGAGAAATATTTAATAATGGTAAAAAAAATATTTTATGAATCATTGTAAAATGTTTAAAATATTAATACATATTAGTAAAAATGGAAGAAAAAAAATGGTGCAACAGTGTCATAAGAATGTATAGAAAAGCATTAGAGTAAGTTATTGTAAAATTCAGCCCAACTTTTTTTAAATTCCTCATAATGTATGGTTCATGCTGCTCACGGCACGGTAGTCATATTGTTTGATTATTATAATTAGAATGCATCAACAACAAAAAATATGAGGTGACTCGAAATAATTAACTCAAATATAAAAGGAACTTCATAGTGTTATTTCCTACAAATATTAAATAAAGTAATATTGTTATTCAATGCAGCCAACATATACATCCAAAATTCTTATGACTTCTACTCCTGCAGCTAATGTGTAGTTTTTAAGTTTCTGCTTTCTATACTAAATGTGATCTAAAAATCTAGTTAGAATATTTGTATTTTGGTTATCTTTTTAATTTTAAGGCTTCAATATTGGCAACTAGCATTTTATGTGTTGGCAGCATTGCATGTTTCTAAATTATCTACTTCCTACCATGGTGTCTACTTCGAAATGTTTACATCTCATACTAGAAGAAATGTTTGTGTCACATACTAGAAACTATTTCCAAAAAAAATATGGTTTCCCTATACTGATATAGCACTATATTTTGCAATTGTAAGTTTTAAAGTACTCCATACAACTTCTGTCAAATTGTTCTCTTACAATTTTTTTTTTCAAAACATTTACTATAATTTTTAATGTTTTCTAATCTTTCCATTAAGCGCAGCGAGAATTTTTTCTAAGTCCCAGGCAGACACCACACGCATGCACTAACAAACGCAAAGCGGTTTACTCTATGGAATATCACAATGCAGCCAACATTGTACATGCTATTTAACGAACCTAAAAACTAACCTAATGCAATTTAAGTACTCTAACCTGTGAAAGACCAATCTAAGAGCTAACCTAATGCAATTTAAGCACTCTAACCTGTGAAATAATGCAATGCCCAAAAAATAGTAAGTTCTCAAATTCTCAAGTACATACCCTATGTTAGCTGCATTGTTGTTGATTAGAATATTCTTAAAAATCAATATGGCCACCACGTCTTCATGTTACATATCATAGAAAAATATGTTAAAATAATCGTTAGAAAAAATGTAAAATTTGTTGTAAATGGTGGGAAATAATTGGAAAATAAAACCTTGGTGCATGCGTGTGGTGTCTGCCTCGGACATAGAAAAAATTCTCACTGCACTTAATGGAAACATGAGCCAGTGTTTTTTTTACAACTCTTAACTATATTTGTGGAACAATCAGATGAACACTGAAGAACAAAGTTAGAAAGGAGATGCAGCTAAGATTTTACTCAGTGATGTCACTACCAGTGGCAATGTATGGAAGTGAGGCCTGGGTACTGAAGGAAAAAGAGAAAAGTAAAATTCAGGCAGCGGAAATGAGATTCCTACTGGCTGTGAAAGGTTGTACAAGAGAAGAACATATTAGAAATGAGAATACTAGAGAGGAACTAAAGTACAACCACTTCTTCAACAAATAGAAGAACACAGGAACAATTGGATAGAACATCTGCAAAGAATGACAGAGGATAGGATACCAAAGATGGCACTGATGTATAATATTGTATATCAAAGATTGGTTGGGAGACCAAGAAAGCGGTGGGCTGAACAGATGTGAGATCAGAATAGGCAAAGATCTAATCCGTGAAGGATGATGATGAATTAAGGGTCGTATGCAAATACATTAGTCTCTACTCAAATTACTTCCAATCACTGGTGAGCTGAGATCGAATTAACGGCCGCCTTAACCGGTCATGCATGAATGTTGACGTTTTCGTAATATTGGCAACGAATTACCCAGAATTCTCAGCGATAAAACCACTTCCGTTATTTTCGTCTGCTGTAGAGGAATGCATTTATGCTTCCATCCCGCAAATAATACCGTATACAAACACGTCTGCAACGCGCAATATTACGCCGATTCTCCTGTTCTTCCAGTTGAATTCTTTGGTAGACTCTATCAAATTCCTCTTCTCCGCGTATACCGAAAACATGATCGAAGTCTTCAAGGTCCGACATCTTGGATAAGTTTCAAACTACATCGGTTCCCTTCGGGATTTTCACATAAGTTTATATCTTGAGCTACGATCTTAAGGTACCCTGTCAGGTAGCTTTACAATTATTACCGCGTGAATAGATTTCTGAGTAAGAAAAATGTGTTTGAATAAAACTTTATCGGCAGAGAACGCCTTTTACTGTCTAATGCGTTCAAACATTCGACCCTAAATTTCTCTATAGGTACTTACCATATTGGGGGCACGCCGTAGCATAATGGTTAAGGCACTGAGCTACAAGCCGGAGGGTCGAGGGTTCAAGTCCTGTTGGGGTCAGGATTTTTAAACTGACCCAAACCCTCTGGCGGCACTATGGCCCTGGGGTCGACTCAGCCTCTAACGGAAATGAGTACCAGACGCTTGTTCTGGGGGTAAAGGCGGCCGTCACGCAGGGCTGACAACCCGGCTGACGTAAAGTGCCGATTGTCTAGAAAAAGTGGGAGCCTTAACCTCCTACTACCCCAAGGATCTCCGGGTCTGTTGTGGGATCACTTTACTTTTTTTTTACTTACCATATTCCTTTTCAGCTGTTCCAAAAGCAGCCAACTTGTATTTGTGCTATGATAATTTCAGTTACAACTGACATGTAGCTTTATAGTTTCTATTGCAGCAAACATATAGATTTTGAGTTTCTATTGGTAATTATTTTCTTAACTAACAATTTCATTCAGTTGAACACTCAAAGATCTATTTCGTTGATACCATAGCAATGCAATATTAATTATGAACAGTATGCATAGTAGTTGCCATTTTTAAATTGTTTCATGATTTCGAATTAGTATTTTAACTATAAAATTTGAGTTTATTTCACATTTGCACATTATAATTCTTAAAATGTAAAAAGCTAACAAACCAAAATAACATACTAATGTTATATTTATCATAGTGTTTATCGTTAGTTAGAATTTCGGTTAGTTAGCTTTTTAAGATATCTTTTCATTTGAACGAATCAGATTAAACAAAATTGCTGGTTAAGAAAAAAACTGAAAAGAGGCATAAGTAACTGAGGAATTTGATTCTATAAATGCCCTGATTAATTAGTCTGGTAATACTTTGTGAAAACATACGGTTTTTTCTATTTTCTTTTATGCATAGGCCTATTCTAGTAGTTCATAGAACTTTAAACATTTGATTTTGATTACAGTTAATCTGTTTTATTAATACATTGTTTGGCATTATGTTTTATAGCTCAGCTTCAAACAGAATTATACATGCTAAAGATCATGCATCTATCCAGATTAACATTGCAGATGTAGACCCAGCTACGGGAAGAATGACAGAGACATCCAAGATGTACGCTATTTGTGGAGCCATCAGAAGAATGGTAATTATAAAATTATAAACAAATTTTAAATTCTGACTAGACTTAAAGTTGTGGTTTCTCATTTAATGTTTTATATCAAGACCTCCTTTTTCATTCTGTTTACATTAGTCGTTTTGTGTGTTCAAAAAGCAACGTCCTGATGAAACCCCACATACACAAGTCTCTCTTTCTCTTTCAGTTGATTGACCAACATAATTGTTCTTTAAATTTTGGCCCTGATGAAACTAGAAAAAAAAAAGTTATTAGTGGACTCAGTGTGCTGTTGGACTCAAACCCATGACTGAAAAGAAGATTCAATTCAATTAACAAGTACAAAGTGGAAATCAGGTGTATGAAATCAGGTAATTCTTTCCTAAAAGAATGTTCCGAGCAGCACCTGGTCACTATAAATGTGTAAAGTATGTCCTTTGATGTGGAACAATCATTGTCAGCATATAAACTATACCTGCTCTTAAGTGATCCTCGTCAAAACAAAACCATGTGACCTACTCACTTTTCATTGGTTATGGACAACGATGTACGTTGTAAAAGAAATAACTACATGAAAAAGTAGTTCCCTTCATTAAATTAAAATGTCCTCTGAATATTCTGTTATTCTTCGTGAATAATAATAATATACAAAACATTCTAAAATATACCCAATCAGTAATTACAACTTAAAATAGTTTAATTCAATTGGGTGATGCATTTGAGTCGTGCTTCAGTCGATTCTCATTTAACAAAATGGCGGAAAGTATCGAGTCTTCTGTTGCTGTGTCGTCATCTCCCGGTCAGAAGTGACAGTAATTGTGATGTGAATGGCGAAAGTATATTGCTTCTACAACATATGTCGGTGTCCATGACCAATGAAAAGCGAGCTGGTCACATGATTTAGTTTTGATGAAGATCACTTTAAGAGTGAACAGGTCATAATTTCTGTCAGACAATAGAAAATCTTTAACTCCCAAAAATATAGAGAAACTATTGGTAACATACTATTCATCATTGTGCAAGGAATGAAACGTGTATCAGTGACTTAAAAATAGTTTCTTTGATAATTGAATATTGTTTTATTTTTAATGCATATATTCAATACTTTCAGTGCATATGTGCATCCATGTTTTAGGTGTTCTTGGTACATATAAATCCTATTTATGATGTGTGAAATTTCTACATATTTTGTTTTCTGTTAGTACCTACCTCATAGTGTCCCTTCCCATGAATATATGACGAATTTAAGCTTATTTAGTAATCATATGTGGCAATATCAATACTAAAAGTTAAATTCTATTTATACAGACTTTGTAAAATAAAAAAATTAAATATCTGATAATTTCAGCCCGATTGCAATTTTGCTTCTGTTGTGTGAAATGCATGTAAATACTTTATCATCATTTCTCTTCTTCTTCTTCTTCCTTCCAAGTATTAAGCCAAGGCCTGTTACGATCCTATAGAAAATTTTCCCGTATGGGAAATTCTTGTATAAGACTTGAAAGCATAATTATAGTCCCTTCGATTGGTTGCTGGCCAAAGGAAGGCAAGACCAGTGATGGGGCTCCCATCTTATAGCCTCTGGTCAGGCTTTTCTGGAGAAGGAAAGAAGAAATGGAAAAAAGGAAGGACTCCCTAGCCCTCGGATGCCCTAATAGCATTGGGGTCGAAAAAACAAGAGTTAACCAAGAGAGGTTAGATAGTAAAGTTAAAAGAGTGCAAAACACAAGTAAGTGGAAGAAATGTTTTGCACAGCTTGGGCACCTTGTGGTCGCCGTCCACATATCCCCTAGATGAGGACCCCTGAGGGGTCATTTCTCTTTGCATATTCTATAATTCAGGCCCCCAAATAAATATCTTGAATTTAGTAAAACATTTATTTTAACAACACTAAGGAAGTAGAATATCGTACAAATACAGTGGGAGTGAATATGTGTTGGTCCTGGTGGACTCTCAGGAGTATGTGAAGTAAAGCTGCACATAGCAAGGAAGGAATGGACAGTCAGTAATACAGGCTGCTTCAAATGTATATCAGTATTTTCAAGAAAATTACAATCTTCCACCATGTGCAAGAATAGTCTCAGACACTCGTTACAATGCAGAATACCCGTGATCAAAGAACCCTTCCCATGTTGCAGCTTGACATACTCTCAATAACACAACTAATCCCCTCTCCGCTATCCAGCCATCAAACTCCTCACCATGCATCCATTGGACCATGAAAATTAATTATAAGTCATACATCATACCACCTCATACACTCCATGTTCTTCACAGCACAGTCTTGTGGTTTCAGGAACAGTCATTCCTATCTTCAGCCATCTTTACAAGTCAAAAAAGTTTTAAGGTGAGATGATGTGTACGATCCATTTTAATTTTATTAATTTGAAAGCCTCATAATGCTAATTCCCATCGTAAGTTTTATAAGACTTATCTCTATTTAATGAAGTTTTCCTTCATTGATTATTTTGTGAACAATACAAAGTCCTAACCCACATGACTGTATGAGCTTGAGTTCAGATAACTCTAATAATTAAATTAATGTTTTTATTACCTCACCTCATATCCTTTTTCTTCTATACTGCAGTTTCGGAGCTTATCTCCATCGTCAGTAGCCTCTGGTCGACCGGTGTTATGTCGTTTCTTGGCGGTTTCCTTCTTACTTCTGTCGGTGGACCGATGAACCTCTGGATTAGGTCAAAATTTGCGGGAGTTTCAAAATTCATGAGTTTTTCTTTTTTGTTTTTTTGGATGTGGATTTTTTCCCAGACTGTGAGTTCCTTTAGTTTATCTGTTTGTTTGATTAGGCTAGCTTCTGTATCTATTAAATGTTTTTCAGACCAAGCATGGGCTGCTACTGCTGACTTGTCCACTTCCCCCTTTTTTACATTTCTAAGGTGTTCCTTCAATCTAGTTTTTAAATTTCTTTTTGTTTTTCCTATATAGATTTTGTCGCAATCTTGACATTTGATCTGATATATTCCTGATTTATATTCTTCTCCAATTTTTTCATTTTTGTTGGTTTTAATTATCTTGTTTAGGCTGTATTCATTCTTTGGGGCCAATCGAATGTTAAACTTATTGAAAATTTTTTGGAACTTGTGGTGTTTTACAGGATGGTAAGTGAATTTTTTTAATCTTATGTTCTCTTCTGTTTGTTTTTTAAGTGTGCTTTCATTAATTAGTTTTTGCCTTTTGAACTTATTTATTTTCTTGTGTACCATGTTCTCTTCATAACCATTTTCTATTGCTACTTTAATTATGTATTCTTTTTCTTTTTCATATTTTTCACGGTTCAGGGGTACATTCACCAATCTGTGTGTTAGGCTATTGAATACAGCTTCTTTGTGAGCGAAATGGTTGAATCCTGATGCCTTAATGTAGTTATCTTTATGTGTGTTCTTTCTGTATATTCCAAATTCTATTTTGTTTTTTTCGTTTCTAGTTAGGGTTAGATCCAAAAATGAAATTTGTCTTTCAGTTTCAGTTTCCATTGTGAATTTTACAGTTTTGCTCTGAAGGTTCAGGAGTTTTAAGGCATCTTCTATTTGTTTATGGTTTATAATGGCTATTATATCGTCAACATATCTGCGCCAAAATTTGAAAGTTAATGGGTGTCCCCTTGTGATTTTCTGTTCGAAACTACCCATGAATAAATTGGCCAGAAAGGGAGATAGTGGGTTTCCCATGGAAAGTCCAAAATTTTGTTTGTAGTATTTCCCATTGTATGTAAAGAACATTTGTTCGATGCACAATTTTGTCAAAATGATGTATTCTTCTATCTTTTTCTTTTCCAAATTATTGTTCGTTAACCATTTTTCCAGAATATCAATGGTGGTTTCTCTTGGGACACTGGGAAACAATGAAACTACATCAAAAGAAACTAACCTGTCAGTTGGTTCTAATTCTCTGTGCTTGAAATCCTCTATCAATTCCAATGAATTGTCGATTGAAAGGTTCTCAAACCCTCCCATATTCTTGTATTCGCTACATAACCATCTAGCTATTTGGTATGTAGGGGACCCTATACAGTTGATAATGGGTCTCATTTTGTTTCCTGCCTTATGTGTTTTCGGGAGGCCGTGCATATTAGGGTTTTTAGGGTTGGGAACCTTTAGGTAAAACTTCTTTTGTTTGGTTAGGATATTGTTTACTTTCTTTAGGGTGTTGTCCACCTCTTTGATGCATTTCGGAAGTGGGTTAGATTTAATTTCCGTGTATTCAGTTGATTCCAAAAGGTTGTACATTCTATTTTTATAATCAACAATGTCCATGATTACTATTTGATTTGCTTTGTCAGCTTTTGTGACTATTACATTTTTCTTGTTTATTTCTTTGATGATTTTCATGTTTCCCTTTCCCGTTTTGTTTATAGGATTTTCTTTGATCTCCTCAATAATTTTTGCGCATTCATTTCTAATCAAGACCTTCTCTTCTGTGTTCATTCCTTCTATGGCAATTTCTATGTCTGCTACGTAATCATCTATATTGTTAGAGAAGTTCACACATGTTTTTAGGCCTAGTTCCAATATTTCCATTTCTCGTGTGCTAAAATTTTGGGAAGACAAATTTACTACATTATTTTTGCATTCTTTTTCTATTTTCCGCTTGTTTGGGTTTCCCATGAAACATTTCTTTGATTTTAAATTTTCAATTTTATTGTTTTGTTTGACTGATTTTTCTCTTATATAATTTGGTTTATTTTGTTGAAAGAATTTTCCTCCAGATTGTCCCAATAAAAATTCCCTACAATTTTTGTGATTCCTAAATGTAAAAAGTATAATTTAGCGTCTAAATTGCTGATTGTTTCGAAATGTTTCCCTTTCTCCATCTTTAACATTTTTTTCTCTAAGATCTTCTGTTCTTTAGAACCGTTATTCTTAACGGTTTTTCTAATAAATTTCGGCGAAATGTCCAAGTCTAAGCATTTATTTATAAATTTGATGTCCAACATTTTCTTTTTTCTTTTAATTTTATGTACGTTTTGATATCTTGTTTTAAACCCCCCAAGTTTGTGTTGAAATTCTGTGTTGAGGTTATGTGTCCGTCCGCCATCTTTGTTCCCTCTTGACTTGAGTCGTCACTTATTTATTTAACTTTCACAGGTAACTCTATTGTGCTTAGTATGTGTAGAGGACCTCTTTAAAAAAAACTTATGTACTTTATACACCATTTCTCGCGTTTGCTTCCCCTTCATGCTAAGGCATTTGTTTTTCCATATTACTGAAATTACCTTGTCAAAGTGTTTAAAAAAGATATCAAATAGAAGCACAATACGGTTGAGTGTCTCATTGCACAAACTTTAGACAAAAACTGATTTTCATTGGATAGGAAACTGACATTTTCATTTGCTACCACTCATCCTGTTTTTACACCAACTACTCGCATTCATGCTTCTTGGCAACTCTGATTGTTCCTTGTTCACCTCTGATTCCAAGGTTCATGGGTTCAAACTCCCTGTAATTAGTAAATTTTTTGGGCTATGTGATCCGTGTTGTAGTATTAGACATGTAAAGGTACCTCAGACCTAAAATAAGATATGGTGAGAAGTTGATTCTTTCGCTGTTTGGACTATTAATAGTTATTGTTATTGTATAAAAAATATACAAAACTGTAACTTTGCAAAAAGGATGCCATCATGATGTTACAGCCCAAATCAAGCACTGAGGCTTTTTGTTTCTTGACCTATCTTCTGTATCCTATGTCTTTACTTCACTTTCTAATTTCTACACATTAGGAATTGATGGTAATCTTCACTAATGGAGACCATCCATATATTCCTAGGTTCCCTATTGGTTTGTTGCTGTATACAATGATCATGTATTCCAGGATCCAAAATTGTCTATTTTGGGCCAAAATTTGTTTTGGTGAAATCTTGTCTGAAACCATAAATTAGATTTCTTAGTGGGAGGGGAGTATGTGCCAACCCCCCAAGAAGAATTCAGTAAATAGACTAATGTGTTTTATCACAAAATTGATAGGAAGTCACACTATAAGATTTTACCGAAGAAACTAAATTGGTTGTGAAGGATTTACCTTCATCCTTGCCCAACTACCTATTGGCTGACAATAAAGGTGGATTCTTCAAAACTAGTCGAGAGACTTAAGGTGAGGTGTAAAGAAAAAATTTAATTTCTTTGTTTGGCTGTTTATGTATTATGGTGTTTCCTCCTTAGTCGATGCTCTATTATTTTTGGATGAATGAACAGAAAATAAAAGAACTTTTGCTGCTTAATTTTATTATTTTAATAACATAATTTTCTTATTTCACTTTCAGGGAGAATCTGATGACTGTATTAATCGACTTGCAAAAAAAGATGGAGTTCTAGCAAAGTATGTACCCGTATTTAATTTAATTTTTTAGTGCTCTTAAAAGGATTTTGATTGCTTCATGAATATTAAGTCATTCATAAAATTGCTTTGAAATTTAAAAAGAAAATTCCTTAAAAATCAGAAAAATTGACTTCGAAGTTTCTTTTCTCCCGTAAGTAATTATTCAGAGCTCAGATTTTTAGATTCCGATTGAGGGTCTTCACTTTTCAGCGGTTGCCCTTTTACCAGCCGGCTGCTGGCCCTTCACATCCACATGTGTCAATCACAGAGGTAGATGATCAACAGCCAGTGTGGGGGTGACATGTGGTTAGCATGTCGAGCCCCCCAGCCGTTATAGCTGGTTCCTCAACCTGGAGCCGCTACTTATTGTAGCTACCCAATTGCCTCACGATGCTGGGTGGGCACTGGTCCCATACTGGCCGAAATACCATGAGAAAATTTCTTCCCCCATGGAGACTCGAACCAGCGCAAGTCCCGTAGCTCTGCGCCAAGGCTTCCTACCTTAACCGTTCGGCTACGGCGCAGGACAGATTTTTAGATACAATTAAACAATAAATAGTACAATAATTTTTATATCTGTACTGTTCTTATAACTGTGTTCTCTATAGATTTAATATTAAAATCTGAGTCTTTATCTAAATGTAATAAAAATATGTATCCCATATCTAACTATACAGGTGTATCATAAGTGATAGTGCAATTGAAAACGTTAGGAAGTACATTAAAATAAAAGCAGCGAAGTCTCGGTAAACATTGGTCTGCAAACGGAAATATTTGGTGAATGCATGGTTACGATCTGCTACTGACTACATTGTTTGTACACAAGTGCATCAAATTATTTCACTTCATCACCTGTCATGGTCCTAGTAACACATTAAATAGCCTAAATATTATATGCCAATCTATATATTAGTTGGTTTCCATATTGAAGGTTTTCCTTTTCTACCGAATGTAAAGCTCAATATGTTCTCTTTGCAACTAGATGCAAAGACTGTACTAGTCTCCGCATTGAGTTTTTAATTATTTTTACCACCCTTGGTTACTATTGGAATTTTTGGCAAGCATGTACAATTCTCTCCTCAGGTTCTTCAAATGTGTCCTTAGGAGTGCTGCGCACTAGACTTTTGAGGTGACTCCAGATAAAAAATTGAAGGATTTAAATTGGGTGATCTTGGCAGGCCAAGGTATAGGCCCACCTTGACCTACCTATCCATCTTTGGTCATATCTGAACATTAGATGTTGTCTAGCAATAGCAGCAAAATGTGTCGGTGCACCATCATACATATACCACAACATTGCTGAAAGGAAACATCCTTGAGCAATCCTGGAAGATAATGCTGCACAGAAACCAAAGGTGCCTAAGTCCATTGAGGGGGTGTTGAAGAATGGTGTTATCAAATGAGATGATCACTTGGTACCCCGAGTCACACATTCAGATAGAAACGTTGCTAATGTGTTGATAAATGAACAGTATGTGGAATTACGTCATTTCAAGCACAAGTATTATAATTAAAAGTTAATTATCATTTCGAGTGAACCCTGCTTCGTCGGTAAATAAAAAGGTACACTATCGCCCCTCTTGTACACTTTTCTAAGGGACCAGAGGAAAAATGGTGTAAATTGTGGGAAACAAGGAGAAGCAAAAAAAATGTTGCCCCCATAGTTTGCAACTGTTCTAGAATATGAAAGAAAACACTGAATGAGATAAATGTATGTTTTGAACTGTTATAAATTGACTTTCCTTCTTTTGCTTTCTCCATTTCTAAAATAAATAACAAGGAGAGTTACAAAAAAAAACAATACAAGTTGTCAGACACTGCACGAAAATTGTAAACTGTTGCAGGATTCAAACCAAACAATACCCGAAAAAATTAATAAGAACAGAAGTAAGCAAATAATTATAATAACTGGATAACTAAAAACAATGAGCTTGGCGCAAGATAATCAAACAAGGATCAACTCACTACATAGGCAGTTATTAAGAAGTCTGTATAGAGTAATGGAAATAAATGGGAACTAAAAAGTTTTTCACAAGTATGTTGTAAAAAAAACATTTTACAGGGAAGCAAAAAACAATTTTCCCAAGATTAATTTTAATATAATTTTGACAGTACTAAACAAGAAATTTTAATTGCAAAAATAGTTACAAAATATCTATTAGCTTTACAAAATATACAGAATATCCACAGAAACATTTCCCACTTATAAACAGTTATCGCTGTCAGTTGTTGGATTTACTTGGAATTGGCATCATTAGAAAGAGAAACTCAAACAATTTCAGGAGATGTGCAATTGATACTGTTGACCTGCAAGATGGCAGCACAAGAAGAAAGAAATAAGTTGTAAACAGATGCTGTTTAGATTTCGTTTGCCATTGTTGTTGGTGTTAAATGGTCTGAACGTTACAATTGTCAAATCTTTGTAAACTAACGGTGTTATGACAAACCCACAGGAATGTAGAGAACGTAGTTGGTGTGTATTGGAATACCATAGCACTTGGAAGTGTAGTAAGCATTCAGCGTGCTTTCAGATGGAATTTCCAACGTGAGTCACCTTGTAACAAAATGATTCTGAAATGGTATAGACGGTTTGTTGAGAATGGATGTGCATGTGATAAGAAGAAAACCCAATCAGGTAAACGGCTTGTCAATGTGGAAAATGTGTCAGTGGCATTTGCACATAGTCCTAAAAATCTGTGCAAAAGGCTAGCCAAGAATTAAAAATTCCTAAATCCGCTGTTTCGAAGATCCTACGTTCTACACATTGAATGTCTTTGAGGTAAGTACAAAACTCAAGTTTTTTGAATCTGGAATCATCTTACCGCAATTTAATGTTAATTTGTTCTCGAACATGTTTTGATATATCTTCTATATCATCCTCAGCTTTGGCCAGACTGATGAGTTGTATGTTGTGAACCCTGGATGTTGATATCAGCTCCCCCTTCCGGCTGGCCAAACAAGAACAAAAATAGTTATGAATTTTGAAATTCCTGCTGAACATGGCCTTGTATGGAGGTTCTTCGGCCGGCTGGAATAGGGAGCTGATATCAACATCCAGGGTTCACAACATAAAACTTGGAGAGGGGTTATTGTTGGGCAAAGAGGTGAAGATTGGATTTAGTGACACTAGGAATACTGAAGGAGTTCTCCATGTGTGAGAACTTAGGTTGCTCAGGTTGGTATTCGGTAGAGTTGAGGTTCTTATCTCGGGATTCCACGAGGACTTCGTCGGGCAGAATTAATGTGCAAAGAAGTTCTGGTAAAAGTAGTTTATTCTTAACTTTTATACACTGCAAGTGATCGTCTATACGAAGTGAATTTATTTAACTGTCTTGACGAAGTGTTTTAGAGAAGTGACTTGATGTAGTTTTCTACGAGCAGCAAGTTGATGAAATTATCTACGAGAAGTGAGTGACGAGGAGAAGCCTCTCTCGCCTGTAGGTAAATTAGTTACTCCCACTACCTCGATCACGTGGACCTAAAGTCAGTGCTTAGGCACATATAACGAAACATATAATTGGTTAATGCGCCCTCCTATTTTGATCCCGGGGGTGTTACAAATTTATTATTGGCGATTTACGCCTTCAGAGGTTGGACCTTTTTTTTTTCCGTGCTGGCTTCACGTACAGTCGGGTCACAAACATTAGCTAGGCTTGGGTTTTTCTTCTTAGGCTTGGGTTTTTTCCTAGGCTTCCGACGCTAGAAACTTGCCATGTTCCCACACTTTTTTGCTAACGTATTTTGTGTCATGGTAAAACCCCCGCTTGTACATTAGCTAATGGGTTATGGTTATCACGCTAAATCAGTTAACTGGAGGCTTAGAAGATATCTCTACTCAAAATCTGTTCGAGCAAAGGATTATTGTCATTAGTAAGTTATTATCATGTGTCAGCCACTTCCGTCTTCACAAAAGAAAGGTTTACATTACCTGAGTTGTCAGTCCTCTTTAATAACTAATAATTTGATTACATTGATGCTGACTTCTTTGGATCATGTTATACGGCCTTTGCTCCTACATAATCAGGTTCCACTCTCTTCCCTGATCAATTTGAATATAAATATGACCTAAGTCCAGTAACTGCTTCATTTAATGATGTTATAATTTCATCTGATTATTATTGCCGATAGGGATTTATTTAGATTTACACAGGAGGCTGTATGAATGAATTGCCACAAACTCATCAGTCTGGCCAAAGCTGAGGATGATATAGAACATATATTGAAACATGTTCAAGAACAAATCAACATTAAATTGAGGTAAGATTATTCCAGATTTTAAAAAAACTTGATTAAAACGTCAAAATAGAACTTCCTAAAATAAACCAGGTACTAAACTGTTTGAGTTTCTCTTTCTAATGATACCAGATTCACGTAAATCCAACAACTGACAGCAACATTATGTCTGTTTATAACCGGAAGGAGTTTCTGTGGACACGTATTTAATTTTAAAAGTGTCGAAATTATTGCTTCCCCTGTAAAATTTGCTTTTTATGACTTACTACCTTTCCCTACAAGATTACCCAAAAAGATCAACGCCTATAAACCACATGGAAAAAGATCTTTGGGACAGCCAAGGAAACGATGGACTTGAGACCAGAACAGGTCGCATTGACCTAATCCTGAAAAGGAAGAAGACTACCTTTCCCATGTCAATGCCTCAATTATCAGTGTGTGTTTCTTTTCTGTACATTCCAAATTATTTTTTTCTTCATTTGTGATCAATTATTGAATATTAGGTATCAGTTATTAATGGTAATACTTACTTGCAAAATAAGAGTTGACTACAGCCTGTTGTATCCACTGACTAAAATTTGCTCTAGGACAAAAATATGGAGCATTAAAACATTGTACTCATTGTAGGTGGTAGGAGTACAGTGAATTGCACTGTCACTGCTGTGATTTAGTCCACACACTTGTAAGGCAGTTCTCCTCAACATTCCTGGAGATTGTTCTGCTGCTTCCAGCACCACATCCTCAAGTGTAATTTTACAAGCCAACCTGCTCTCCTACCATGTGTCTTCCATTTTCTCTCAGGCGCTGTTGTACCATTGTTAATGTGCGACTTTCACAGTGCCCCCCCCCCGCAACCAGGATATGCTTCTTGGTACGTGCATGCAGGCCTCCCATGCATTGCAATTATCCAGACCATAAATGAAATACATATCCGTATACTCTTCATTGATGTAAGGTTGTTCCATGTTGACACTAAAGTGTAACTGACATGTCTGCTGAATAGTCCTACTGGTTTCATTACAACTCCACCTCACTGCAGTGTTCAATTGTGTAAACACAGAGCAAACTTCAAACAGTTTCTAGCACTCAAGGAGAACATTCACCAATTTTATTTTAGAAACCAAAGTTATGTTTATAAACCAGAAGCCATATCTCTGACTCTGTATATCAGTGCGATAACCGTTATGCCATTCAAACTCATCGTTATCAACAGTGCCATCTGACAACTTCTATTCTAAGTATTCTTATTGAGAATTTAAACATTACTTTTAATTGGTAAAGCTTATTATTTTGATTTTATATTTTTAAATTAATACTTTGCCCGAGAGTGGTCCTTCAGTGCAATCATAGCATTTTCATGCTATGCCTTGCAGCTTTTAGGGAATTATAGGTGTGGTAGCTTCCCTTTGCTTTCCACTCAGAATTAGATATAGTTTTATTTTAGAAAGAAAGTCCACCGCTGTGGTCTCGAGGTAGCGTGCTGCCTTGTCATGCAGCGGGCTTGGGTTCGATCCCTGGTCGGGGCAGTTTTTCTGGGTGAGGTTTCTTTGGGGTTTTTCCTCATCTGTAAGACAAATGTCAGGAAAAAGGCACAAATGGTCCCCGAAATCATATGGCCATCATCATCCTCCTTCACCGGTGTGGAAAGCATCGGGAAACTACCACACCTACAATTCCCTAGTAAAGCTGCAAACATAGCATGCAAATGTAATGATTGCAGTGAAGGACCTGCCTTCAGGCAGAATTACTATGGATGGATTAAAGAGAAAAATTACATTCAGACCCGGGTCTCTAACTGTACGTCACTGTGATAACCATTACGCTATTTATCAATTACTCACAAATGGTTCATTTATATACCCATGTGTACTGAGACTGTTCTGGTTCGATGATAATATATTGTCTAATGTTTACGTTTGTGCTATCATTCATGATATATATAACTTATAGACTATTTAACTCATGCCCCAAATGGGAGTCAATGACCAATCACGTTTCAATGATTTCTGTTTTACAACCAATCAGAGTCGTGTTTCACCAAATATTTATCAGTGTTATAATTACCATATTAAAGAAAGCTCCTCCTTACAATATTGCGTTCCTTTGGCAATAAATAGTATGATCTGGTTGCAGTGATAAACAAAAGAAGCAGTAGAAGCATACCTATCGTTTCTCATTTGTTTTCAAACATCGCCGTTTACATTAAATATATAAATATTTTAAAATAACTATAGTTAAATAATGATTTGTGAGTAAACAGCTTAATTTTATTCGTTAAATAGTCCTAACAAATGCCACTCTTGATTTCCAAATTCTCTAGATAATTTGGAAATCACTCGTGGCATTACTTATGATAATTACATTGGTACAATGTTATTCATTAATTTTATTTTTTCTTCTGTTTCAGGAACTTCTGATGCTGTGCATTTATTTCATCAATTTTTTTGTAAAATGAAAATTAATAAATAACTTAATTATTATAAACAAATTTGTATTCTTTAGAGTGGATGAGATTTTACTTGAGATAATAAATTTGAAAACAAAATTATTAATTTCATACATCTCAATGATGGATAAATCATATTAGAAGAGAAAAATTATATGCTCAGACTGGGACTTGAACTCGGGACCCTTGGTTCTCTAGACCAAGTGCTCTACCATCTGACTTGAACCAAGGGTCCCGGTCTGAGCGTATAATTTTTCTCTTCTAATAGAAAACAAAAGCTCACAATAAAAGACCTTGTCTCCACATTTTAAAGTGATTAGTTACTATACCAATTAATCTTTTTGCTCCCAATATTTAATTTGCGTTGTCACACCAGCTTGAAAAATTACATTATCAAAATGAGAATGATAAAATAATAACGTAACAGTAATTGAAACTCAGAAGCCAAGGAGTAGAGGTAACAAAAGGTCAGTTTTCAGTAAATCATGTTCAAATTTGAGACCCTCCATTTGTGTTTGACTTAGCAGTTTTCTTTTCAGCCACTAGATTACAGCAGCAGAAAGATTTTTACTTGATTAGTATCTGCCTTAGCTATTACAATCTACAGTTAACTCCAAAATTAGCAAATTGTCACTTGTACCCCTTGGCTTCTAAGGGTCTCGGTTAAAACATAATTTCTCCCATTTGTTTCAGTAACAAATCAAATATTATCTTCCAATGCTGATACAAGCATTAAAGTTCTACTACTGCATTAGAATAGCAGGAGTGTTAAGCTTGACTGTAAGGGTCTTGTCAGGCCTAAACCTTCATCTTTTTAAATAAAACAGATGTGTCTCAACTTAAAATCTCATGCACTATTATAATCCTATCACATTCTGATCAATGATAGATATAAACAAATAATTTTTAACACAGTTTCAATAATGGATCAAATTATAATATGATCCATTATTGGAACTGTGTTAAAATAACAATATTGGAAAGTGTTAAATAACATCAATTACTGCTTATAAAAGTGGTTGTGTAAAATTTTCAAACATAGATACTTCTAAATGAAGCTGGCCGTTGACATTGGTAGTGACATCTACCTGGCAGCGGACGAATCAATTATAGATTTGTACTTGTGGAGGGAATTGTTAATGTGTTGTTGTTTTCAAACGGCTGGAACTTGGTTTACACCATTAGTCCTCTTGCTTCCCAATAAAGTCCTGCAATGTCTTTCCTATCCTTTTTCTCGGGGTCAAGTCGCCTGCAAATGTTCCTTGCTTAGGAGAATAGTTTCTCCACGCGAGCATCCCATAGTTCTAGGGACAATCCCAATTCTATGAAGGTGGTCATCCAGACATGGCTCATTTACAATCTGAAGAGAGCTACTGCTGTTCTAGGGAATTGTTAATGTTTGTATCATGTCTCAAATAGTGTAGGGTTCTTGCACGCTCTAACGGAATATAAGTCCACGGTTTGATTCCTGGTTCAGACATTGATTTTTCTTTTCACAATGTCATAATTTTTTTTGAAACTTAATGAAAACATACTCCCTCTTAGCATACTTTTATTATGCAGTAAGATTCATCTAATCGGGTCTGATTGAACTAAATTGTTCACATTATAGAAATTTTAAAGTAAATCACATAGTTTCCTCAACATTCAGTGGTGAGGATGTTCAGCAGTCAGGAATTAGTAGAGCGACATTAATCTATCTTATGTTCAAATCAATATATATGTCATATTTGAACAGGAAAATTATACGCTCAAACCGAGGACCTGCTTTCTGGGCCAGTACTCTACAACTGAGCAAGTTCCAATCTAAACACAAATTTTTCTCTTATATACCTTGTTAATTCTCGCGTGCCAAATGCTATGAAACCTTTGCAAATGGCTGCTTATTTATTAACAAAACATTTAGTTTGGAATTTTTATAATACGATACAAAGACAATATAGGTTCTTTCTGTATTTTTATTATTCATTTCATACATCTTAATGATGGTTTGTTATACCTACACTAGGGCCTAACTGCCATAATAATAAAATACTATAAAAAGCCGATAAAGGATAGACACATATACATGTGTATTATACCAAAAAATAGGGCATAAATATTCACCCTTTAAATGCGGATTGAAGTCTCAATCAAAATATACATAAGAGTTTTATAGATAAACTAGGGAAAAAATTATGATAAAATGACTATTTCACATCAATATATTTTTCAATCAATGAAGACACACTTACGAAATCTTATATAATATCAAAAACAACTTGTTAGTTTCAACCAAATAGGAAACTCTTACGAAAACTTATATAACCCAAACACATTAGGATAAGAAGTTAAAAACACCTTATATATCTTGGCCATGACATACTAGGAATATTACTACAGATGGGGCAAGAAAATAGGGTTTCCATTAGTTTTAGGGGATGGTGAAAGGTAAAGATAATCATATAAAAGCCGGGATTTTTAGTGGAAAAAAGGGAGAACAGCGGCGGGACCGAATGCGGTCCCCCAGCAGGGGAGGCAGCTACATTGGTAATATGAATCTTTTTTATCATTCTTAATGGTCATTTTCAGACATAGAATTAATTAAAGGACCAAATGGTCCAAAGAACTTAGAATAATGAACAAAGTTGAATATTTTAAATGTTCGTTTTCTCTCTCTCTCTGAATTTTAACACTTTAATATTTTGAATGTGTTGACGTTTGACAATGTGGCGATTTCAGCTGACTTTAATAAATTTTTTTATATGTTGTTGATCTAATATTTCTTTATGTTTGGTTTTATTTTAATAAATTATGTTATTTTTTCGTTTACTGTGTTTTTAAAATGTTTAAAAATGTGGAATTCATCCTCCAAAACCAAGGCCAACCGCTCGGGCCAAAGACCACTTAAACAATAGTGAACTTAACGCTATCAATATGGCGGGGTTTAACTGACCCCTAGCGTAATAACTGGTGGCAGCAACTAATGAGGAATGTAGATTTTAGTTTCGAAACCAAAGAGTAAGGAAAAGGGGCATTGGAAATTTAGGATGAAATAAACGAGAACTCGATCAAAGAGGGGAATGGAGAAGTAGCGCAATCAAAAATGGGAACGCAACTAATGAGGAATGTAGATTCTAGTTTCGAAACCAAAGAGTAGGGAAAAGGGGCATGGAAAGTTTAGGGAAGTGATGAGGACAACAGGGGAACCCCATCAAAGAGATTAGGATAAAATCCACTTTTCCGATGAGGCGGCGTCCGTGAGTTCAAGAAGGCTCTCCCTAAGATTAACAGCGAGATTGGAAAATTCTGAGACAGCAGAATAAGAGGATCAGGATGGAAGCGGTACAGGGGAATAAGGACCCTGTTGATAGGATTGGGATTTCTCCTGCTCTCATCTTGGGGCAGATGCTCGTCGAAAGACGGAACCCGAGGATGAGATTAGGAACCCAATCTCTGTCAATTTTGGCAGATGCCTGCCCCTCCCGCTTGCCAACGAGGATTAACGAAGTCTGGGAGACAAGGAGAGAGGTAGACGGAACTAGGGACCCTGTTGATAAGGTTGGGATTTCTCCTACATTCGTCTTAAGGCAGATGCCCCTCGAAATACGGGACCCGAAGACGAGGATGGTTACCGAACACTATCAATTTTGGCGAATGCCCGAACGCCGATCTAAAAAGTCAGGGACCATCCAGAGTCGATAATGATGCCAGGGAAACCGCGATGAGAAAGTCGTATGCACACATAGGATATGGTCATAACGAAGAGACAATGACTACTAGCCAGGGACATCAGAAACGTTGGGACACTAGAGAAGAATAATAAGGGAAACACACATACATACGATTGTGCGACCGACGAGTAGAGCCAAGAGAGACAGATTGACCTAAGTAGGGATATTACATTTCAAGAGAGGTTAAACACGTAGGGTAGTGCATGAAATTAGAGGTTAAACTCATAAGGAGTACACGAAATTAGAGGTTAAACACATAAGGTACTACAGAAAATTAGAGGTTAAACACATAGGGTTGTACATGAAATTAGAGGTTAAACACATGGGGTTGTACACGAAATTAGAGGTTAAACACATAAGGTACTACAGAAAATTAGAGGTTAAACACATAGGGTTGTACATGAAATTAGAGGTTAAACACATGGGGTTGTACACGAAATTAGAGGTTAAACACATTGGGTAGTACATGGAAATAGAAGATAAACACAAGGATAATACATGGAAATAGAAGATAAACACAAGGATAATACACGGAATTAGAAGTTAAACACATAGGGTTGTACATGAACTTAGAGGTTAAACCCATAGGTAAGATAGGGAATAAGTCTACACGTATGAGACCTGGAACTAACTCAAAAACGTATATGGAAATTAAGAGGAAATAAAAGAGTAGGAGATGACAAAAGGGAGAGGTTAAAACCATAGGTAAGATGGGGACCCAAGACACAGAATAAAGTCCACGCATAATCAGGAGTAATGTAAAAAGTTAAATACAGAAATTCAAGAGAACAGATGAGATATTGCCGAACGAATTAGGAAGGACTTAAGGAAACATTGCGAACGAAAGAATTAGGAAGGACTTAAGGAAACATTGCGAACGAAAGAATTAGGAAGAACTTAAGGAAACAACACCATTTAGATTTGTTTTGTAAAGTCAACTGCTGTAGGCTGTAGCACGGGAAATTAATAGATAGGTTAGAAACGAGAGAATTTAAGATGCAAAGACGCATCCCGGATAGAAGAAAGGAAATGCTCTCAAAATCAGGACCTCACGAGGGAATGATATACGGAATTCAGGTTACATAATCGTACTAAGTAGTATTTACATCTTAAAGCCCTAGCGATTTATGTGTAGGCGAGCACACTCGATCGAACCCAGGACTCTAGAGAGGGAAAAGCAAAATTAAAATTTTAACCAAGCAATGGAAAATTTTGAAAAACAAGCGGTAAAATACGGGAAGATACTGAAAAATTTTGAATCCTGTGAAACCTGAATTGCAATAAGGGCGTAAATGATTCATGAGAATCATAATACCAGAAACATAAGAGCATTTCTTTTTGTAACTTGAGGCTAGCTATAAGGGACAGATAGGAACATGGGTGCACAAAACTAAACGATACAATGTAGATAACAATGAGATCTAAAGCCAGGACGTCTAGTAAACAAGATTCGGAATATAGTATCGGAGATAAGATGGCTGAAAATTGAAGCATCTAAGCGATGATGTTAAATTAAACCGAAAATGACCATTCTATGACAAGGAGTGATAAAAAAAATGCGGGCTCATGTAGAACGGGATACCCACCAAACCAGTAATCGATGTTTAAAGCTATTCCCCCAGGTTTTAACAAATGCCATAAGATTGCAGCTTCTCGCCTGGACCTGCGGCCACCACCACGACACTCCATGATGGGAGCAAGATTAAGAGGCCCAGACTCACGGCACATCCTGTACATCTGAGGACGAGAACCGCAGCATAGAGCTGCCAGGACCAACCACACCCTGTACACCCGAGGACGAGAGCCGCAGCTGCCAGGACCAACTACATATCTCGTGACGGAACATAAGATGGGTGAATGTCCAGACTCGCAACCAGCTAAGACAAGCACCTCACTAGCAGTAAAGAACAAACCCAGGCAATTATAAAAAATAACTATCTCCAACGTCAACCTTGGCCTAACATCCTTCGTTCCAAATTTTTCCTATAGATGAATCAAGAAAACAAACTCCACGTCAAGATTAATTCCTATCAAACCCTTCACAAGCTCTCCTTGGACCTAACTGGGTTTTGTTTAAAGAAACTAGGCATAGCCAAATCAAAGGCCTACCTGGACCAACGGCAGCTGAAAATGATCCACGAACTCGATCATTAGAACATCGCACCCTCCATCGAGGCAAGCAGACACGAACCCTGACCTCCAAGCTAGCCACAGCAGACACCCCAGTTCTGATCATTTTTTTTAACAGTGATCCGGTTCACGAAATAGAACCGTCGAAGTGAAAAACAAAAGAAACGAAAAGTTGGTAAGTGCGTCGGATATGAATAAAAGTGAAAGTGCATCGTTTCAAAAGAAACCACAAGAAGGTTTAAACAAGGAATAAGGACGGAAACGAGAAGCATTTTTAGTGAACATATTTTTATAGTCGATATCTTTTTTTTTTTGTTTCAAGCAGTAAACATTTGTTAGTGGAAAATTAAATCTATGACCGTGCGTAAACCTATTGTGTTAGAGCCGCAAAGGCATGCTATATTGTGATTTTTGTTTTTTTTATAAGTATAGTGTTCTCACTAAGTAAACAGATCTTACCGATATTACGACACAATTAAGGGTATCCGGGGCAATTAGCAACATAAAGACGATCTAATCTCTTAGAATGAGAACAAAATACTTCCAGGTTACAGGTGAAATCCCCAATTGACAACGTCAGTTCCACTCCCACCTAAAGTTAAGCTAATAAGATAAATGTCAGGACAAACCCCCGAGAGGTGAGAGATATCCTGTAAGGAAAAAAAGACTTTCGGTTTTTCAACCCTACAGTCTTATTTAGGGGGGGGAATGTTATACCTACACTAGGGCCTAACTGCCATAATAATAAAATACTATAAAAAGCCGATAAAGGATAGACACATATACATGTGTATTATACCAAAAAATAGGGCATAAATATTCACCCTTTAAATGCGGATTGAAGTCTCAATCAAAATATACATAAGAGTTTTATAGATAAAAAACTAGGGAAAAAATTATGATAAAATGACTATTTCACATCAATATATTTTTCAATCAATGAAGACACACTTACGAAATCTTATATAATATCAAAAACAACTTGTTAGTTTCAACCAAATAGGAAACTCTTACGAAAACTTATATAACCCAAACACATTAGGATAAGAAGTTAAAAACACCTTATATAACTTGGCCATGGCATACTAGGAATATTACTACAGATGGGGCAAGAAAATAGGGTTTCCATTAGTTTTAGGGGATGGTGAAAGGTAAAGATAATCATATAAAAGCCGGGATTTTTAGTGGAAAAAAGGGAGAACAGCGGCGGGACCGAATGCGGTCCCCCAGCAGGGGAGGCAGCTACATTGGTAATATGAATCTTTTTTATCATTCTTAATGGTCATTTTCAGACATAGAATTAATTAAAGGACCAAATGGTCCAAAGAACTTAGAATAATGAACAAAGTTGAATATTTTAAATGTTCGTTTTCTCTCTCTCTGAATTTTAACACTTTAATATTTTGAATGTGTTGACGTTTGACAATGTGGCGATTTCAGCTGACTTTAATAAATTTTTTTATATGTTGTTGATCTAATATTTCTTTATGTTTGGTTTTATTTTAATAAATCATGTTATTTTTTCGTTTACTGTGTTTTTAAAATGTTTAATTGTGGAATTCATCCTTCAAAACCAAGGCCAACCGCTCGGGCCAAAGACCACTTAAACAATAGTGAACTTAACGCTATCAATACGGCGGGGTTTAACTGACCCCTAGCGTAATATGGTTAAATCATATTTGAAGAGAAAAATTATACCTGGATTCGAGTCCCAGTGTGAGCGTATAATTTTTTCTTCAAATATGATTTATCCATCATTGACATATATGAAATGAACAATAAAAACATTGAATGAAACCATAGTGGCTTTATGATGTAATATAAAAATTCCCAAATAAATGTCTTCTTAATAAAGAAGTCACCATCTGCAAAGGTTTCGTATCATTTGGTGCACGGGAATTAACAACATATATTAAGAGG
This sequence comes from Diploptera punctata, assembly GCA_030220185.1. Taxonomy (NCBI): domain Eukaryota; kingdom Metazoa; phylum Arthropoda; class Insecta; order Blattodea; family Blaberidae; genus Diploptera; species Diploptera punctata. The sequence continues at coordinate 330,537 of JASPKZ010002698.1, forward strand.
AAAATTTGTGTTTAGATTGGAACTCAGATAGCTCAGTCGGTAGAGTGGTCCGGAAAGCCAAAGGTCCTGGGTTCGAGTCCCAGTCTGAGCATATAATTTTTCTCTTCAAATATGATTTATCCATCATTGAGATGTATTCAAGACATAAGGTAGCAGAGTTAGGTTGAAAAAATTGCAGGTCATAGTTTGCTAGGGAATCACAAAATTGAAAGGACCTAAACTTTTTGAAATATTTAGAGAAGCCTTTGGAATTAACAGTTTAGAAAAATATCTACATTTAGAAGAATAAATATAGAGCCATGAATTTTGAAATTCCCTACAACAGTAATTTGATCTGCAAGTTCATAGTAAAATCAATACCAGGTACCAGTTCAGAAGATGGTGTTAACTGCAACATTTTGACAGTTGGAGTTTAACTGAAGATGGAAGTAAAATGTACTTTTGAAACCAGTATCATGAAAACATGCAACTTTATGAGATATTAAAAATATTTTCTCCAACTCATTCATAAAAAATGCTTTCTCTGATTAATTCTTATTTTCTAAACTAATAAAAACAAACAGAAATGAGGATGATTTCATTTAAAATTATTTACAGCTCACCTCATATCCAGTCTTCTAATTATACTGGTTTCAAAACCTAGGTGGTTTTAATTTTCAGTAATATCTCAACTGATATGTTCATAAATTGGTGAGTCTTTTTTTTTACATCTTACCTCATATTTCATGTTTTCTTTAAACACAGGAACTAGTTTTCAAGAGAATTATCTCTCTCATTTTCAACTGACATTATGACTCAAAAAAATATATATATAAATGGAATGCATCAACAATGTCGTGCAAAAGCAACAAAACCAGGTCTGCATAAAAATCAAGAAATATGAGGTGAGTCAACATAACCAGCTCATTAATATTTAAAAGAAACCTCATGCTGTTATTTCCTACACATATTAAATAAATCAAATGTATGACTGCATTTTTATTGGCTGAGTAATAGTTCTATCCTTGAGCATGTAAAAAATTTAGTTTGCTCTCGAAATAGAAAATATAAAAATATATATTATCTAGCATATGTCTATATAAGTTGAATCTTAAAATATATAATTACCATTTTAATACATTATACAAGCATTGTTTTATAATTAAAACATTTTGTCTGTTCATTCTTACCTCTTAGAGTTGTTTTTGTCAAACATGTTTCAGAGCTTCTTAGTCCCATCGTCAGCAATTACAGACTGTCTGTAATCGCTGACAATGGGGCTAAGAAGCTCTGAAACATGTTCGACAAAAACAACTCTAAGAGGTAAGAATGAACAGACAAAATGTTTTAATTATTACAGACTGCCTGTAATCGCTGACGATGGGGCTAAGAAGCTCTGAAACATGTTCGACAAAAACAACTCTAAGAGGTAAGAATGAACAGACAAAATGTTTTAATTATTAAACAAACTCTTAATGTTACTTCCTATTGCATTTTAAAATAAGCATTGTTTTATTCTTACGCATGTGCAATGCAGAATATGTTGCATTTTCAATTGTTTGAAAATGGCCACTTCTGTAGAATTTCTTAAAACATCAGAAAGGAAAGTATTTGAAAAGTGGAGAGATACAAATTATTTTGAAAAATATCTTATATTAGCCATTGAGTATATGGTGAAAATAATAGAATTTACAGGTGTGCCAGCATAGAGCATATATGAAATTGAAAATAAAGGATATCTATCAACATCATGGAAAAGTGTTAATGTCTGATTAGGTAGGCCCATATATAATTTTTTTGTAATAAGAAATGGAGGAAGTTCTAATTATTGGTACCATCTTACTTTGATTTCTGTCTTATTTTACATAAAATATGATGTTGCCTAAAAACAATGTTTTCTTCTTGTAAGCCCATGTTTCCCTTAACAGAGATTTAGGTGCTCTCCCCCTACAGGGAAGAATTTGAACCATACTAATTTAGTTACACTTGTTTTCGAATAGATGTTATTTTGAGTGGTCTGTGGTCAGCATTCCGCCTCATACGGACATCTAGGAAACCAAGGTAGTACTAGGATGGGAAAATTTGGTAAAGTTTGCTTGGAGGCCTTTTCATTCAGGCTTAAGGATTTTTTACGAGCCTGAAAATCTTCAGACTCTGAACCCACAGCTTAAAGTCCCTCCCGGAGGACTTGTTCCTTGGATTTTAACAATGTTTCTATCTATGACAATTCAGTCATATGGCTGGTAAAAGTAGCACCATGGTTCACCCAATAGATGGAGTCTGTGAAGTAATACCTTATGCAAGTGTGTTTACACTACAACTGGAACTTAACTTGGAATTCGTATAGCTGCCAGCTGGTAGAGTAAGGGCCGTGGAATGGAGTGGACTTTCCCCATTTATTTATCAAACCCTTTTATTTGTTTACTGAATATCCTCCTTTAAGAAATTGCCCATCAACAGTTTGTTCGCTAAGAATTGAATTAAACCTCATAGTATTTTTTCCCTGTGAAGGTTGGAAATAAAAAGTTTATTCACTGTTTGTACTTAAAATGATGGAAGAGAGAGTTTTATGTACAAGTTTCAATATTTATGCATATTTTTTCAATAAATATGTAAAATTCTTCCGTTCATGAAGCATACTATATAATTTTGATTTTATATTGTGTTGAATTTCTTATCTTTAATTAAATGAATAACATTGTGGACATGTGGCACAATTTGGGAATGCAAGAGGGTCATGTAAACTCCATGTATGAAAACCAGAGGGAAAGCAAGGCCAAGAATGATGTAGTAGAATAACAATAACCATGATTTGAGGGAATTCAATTATAATAGATTATTTTAAAAATTAGCTCAGGATAGGGACGTATGGAGAGCTTATGTTAGTGTGACCATTAATCTATGGGTTTGATAGTTTCAGTCAATTAGTGTAAATTAAGACGAGATATGCTATTGTGATGCTCATTTCAGGACCACCATTTATAGTGTAATTGGATATGGAGGAAGCGTGACATTCAGTTTTCTTCCTCATTAAGTATGCTGCCAATATGAGGTATGTATAACTCATTGAAAGGTTCTATTTCTAGAAAGTTGTCATTTTATATTCTCTTCTCTGTATTTCGGACTATCACTTTTGAAACACCCTATAGGGAAAATGAGTTGAAAAGTGTATTCACACTAAACACAGCTGCTGGCCTCACATCCGCATATGCTAATCAGTAATCACATATGTGGATGATCATCCAGCAAATATAGGGGTGGCATGTGGTCAGTATATTGAGTTCCCCAGCTGGTTTCCTCAATTTGGAGCTGTAACTTACTGGCGTATCCAAATTCCTCAGAATGGTGGATGGGACCAGGTCTTATATTGGGCAAAATTCCATGAGAAAAGAATCAAATCAGCACAAATTCCATAGCTCTGCACAAAGTCATGATGCCTTAAATTGTTTGGCTATGGCATGGGACTCTAGAAACTTAGGACATTAAACATTCTGACCCTATCAGATATTGAATGTAATCATATTTAAAGAGAAAAATTATACGCTCAGACCGGGACTTGAACCCGGGACCCTTGGTTTTCTAGTCCAAGTGCTCTACCATTTGAGCTACCTGAGCAAGTACTGATCTAAACGCAAATCTTTCTCTATATACGTTGTAATTCCCGCCCACCAAATGCTTTGAAGCCTTTGCTTCTATCTTTGCAAATGGCGGCTCCTATATTAAGAAGACATATTTGGGAATTATACATTACATTATAAATGCCAGTACGGCTATTTTCGATGTTTTTATTATTAATTTCATACATCTCAATGATGGATAAATCATATTTAAGAGAAAAATTATACGCTCAGACCGGGACTTGAACCCCTAGAAAACCAAGGGTCCCGGGTTCAAGTCCCGGTCTGAGCGTATAATTTTTCTCTTTAAATATGATTTATCCATCATTGAGATGTATGAAATTAATAATAAAAACATTGAATGTAATGTATTTTCTTAACTAACTGTGCTGTTGAGAATCTACTTCTTTCATCCATAAATTCTTGTGTATTAACACCTAATTATGATGGTCGCTTATATAAATGCGGGTACCGTGTGACAATGATTATAATGGTAGCAGTTGGCATCTTTGTATTTAATTGTATATAACAGCTGTGAGGAAACAAAGCAAGCTGCTGGACAACCATCATAGTGAGGCGATAATACAATAAAAAACTTGCTCCCTTTGACTTCCTCTCAACTTGAACATTTGTTGTTTGAAGGGTACAAGGAAATAAATCACTTTTGTTTTGTCAAAATGGAATTTGTGCCAATAGATTATCCATGGAAAGGACTACCTTTTACAAGTGTGCAACAGCTTACTCATAGGTTTATTTACCTTCAAAACTTTGGCCTACAGCAGTTATGTCGTTTAAATAAAAGTCTGTTTTCTATATTTCACAGAAAAAGTGATTTACTTGGTTTCTTCCATACCATTCTGTATGTGTGAATATATTATCAATTGTTAATAAAAATATATTTTTTAATTTTGTTGTTTCATTCATACAAATTGGCATATGAGGTTTAATTCCACAAAAAGTCCTTTTATCATCTTTTTTTTTTACATGCTTTATATTGACCTGTATCTATGTAACTGAATCTTTTAACACAATTTTTGCCCACTTAAAATCATTGGATGACTTAAAACTTTGTATACTTGTAAAAGACCCGTGAAAATACAATAATTTCATATTTTGTTTCTAAAATCATGGCCAGAATCATCAGAAAATAAAAAAAAAGTGTCTTTGTAGCAATGTAATGGAATTTTTTAACACGATTTTCACCCATTTAGAAACATTGGATCGACTTGAAACTTTGTATACGTGTAAAGGACCCATGACAATACAATAAATTCATATTTATTTTCTAAAATCCTGGCCAGATTCATCAGAAAATCAGTCTTTGTATCTATGTAATGGAATTTTTGAACACGATATTTACCCACTTAGAAACATTGGATCGACTTGAAACTTTGTGTACTTGTAAAGGACCCGTGATAATACAATAATTTCATATTTTGTTTCTAAAATCCTGGCCAGAATCATCAGAAAATCAAAAAAATGAAAACTGGTATAATAGGTTGCGGACTTGTTGACTTTTTAGTCAATCGTTGTAACAGCTCAGATGGTAGAGCGGTGAGCTTTAATGGTATATAATTTCAGTAATCCATAGGTCGCTGGTTCAAATCAGGCTGGGAGTTTTTTTTTAGAAGAGTATTACTTTTAGCTCATACTACAATAGTAGCCTATCGAATTTAAAGATATTTATTTACATTTTTATCTTATTCTGTAAAATATTAAAACTAAAAAATAAATAATAGTTTTAAAAAACTAAAAAATTGCACTTTATTAGAAAACTGAACTAAAAAATTGAAAAATAATTTTAATTTCCAACATGCTTGGGATAAATAATTTTACCATCAAAAGCATGGGGTGCTTTTTATGATTTTTACATTTTCTTCTTAGAGACTTTACTTTTACCAATATCTGTTTATTATCGAATATATTAATTGGTAAAGAGTACCCCACGCTTTTGATGGTAAAATTATTTATCCCAAGCGTGTTGGAAATAAAATTATTTTTCAATTTTTTAGTTCGGTTTTCTAATAAAGCGTGATTTTTTAGTTTTTTAAAACTATTATTTATTTAATATTATTTTTCATGATTCTGTTATTATGGTCTTCTTTTGGAATGTTGATTCCAAATATTCCTTTCATCTCTATCCTCCCATTTGTATCCTCTCTCTTGTAAGCTGGTTAATTCATGTTTTTCTGGTCATTTGAGATTCACTGTGCTAGTATTCCCTTTCCCTTTCTTTTCAGATGTCCAAACTATTTTTCGTCGGCTCCAGTCAACTAGGGATTATGTTCTTAGCCTCTAGTCCCAAGAGCCACATGTTCAAACCCAACTGGTGTTGATGTAATTTTTAAGATGGAAATATCCAAGGAGCAAGTCCTGCTGCAGGGACTTTAAGCATAGGTCTCGAGTTTAAAGATTTTCAAGCTAGTAAAAGAACCTTAAGCCTGAATAAAGAAGCTTCTAAGCAAAATTTACCATTTATGATCATAATAATACCTTAGTTGCCTACTAGATGTCTCATTGGGTCGGTATGTTGACCATATGCAATTCATGACATCTGTAAGGAAATAAGCATAACTAAATAACTTATTTAATAACCCCTAATAAAGGAGAGGCTAAGGTTCAACATTGGGCTGTTGAAATAGAAAAGTGTGATGCTTGCAGAAAATGTAGTCCTAAGAGAGGTTGCTACAAGAATCACAGTGTGATCTGGATAAAATTAAAGTTAGGGAATGGAAGAAGAGAGAAGGAGGAGGATTGTGATGGTCACCTTGCACTGTAGAGCCGAGGAAGAAGAAGTTGGGATGACAAGTAAATATGCCCTCTGCAAATTTAATTATCTGATAATGTTATGGAACACTAAATTGTAAAAAAAATACCTTAACACTATTATTAGTTTGTAGGACTAAAACAAATATTTAAGTAGAATACAGACAGAAAAATCAACAACACATTGTAAATAGAAACTATTTTTCTATTGTCAATGTTTCTACCTTTACAGAAACTTGTGAGACTCTCTCCCATTCCTCGGTGAGTGCATTTGTAAGTTCTTCCAGGTTCTGTGGCACAGTAAGACACTCATCTCACATACACTCGATCAGATCGAAGTTTGGACTGCAATGCTGGCCAGTCCATCACCCGAATTTGGCATGCTGAACACATGTTACCCCTACACTGGCAGGATGATCGTCTACCTCTATGATTAACCCTTTAGGTGCCGTGAGCTGATTCGATCGGCTCTGATGCGTCTTTCCATTATCTGCCAGACAATATACTTCAACTACTTGCAAAGCCGATCACATCGGTGAATGCAATTTAAATCTCTGATACAAGAATTTTACCAGTGTCATGCAGAGGGTTAACACATGTACATGTATTACTTGCCTATAGTTTAAATGGAAATTTTGGCACTGGATTTTAATGCCTTGCAGTTAAAAATGGCAGATTTTTTGGACATGACCTTTGTACATCATATGCTTCTGTAAGCAACTTAACTCATGCACCATGGAGGTTTTCCAAAACACTTCCTTGCAGTTAAAAACGGCAGAACTGTTTCCAATTTTTTTTTATTGACCACACTAAAGCTTGTCAATAGCTACTTAGAAAAATGAAAAGAAAAGAAAGAAAGAAAATCGGTTGACAAACACAGGAGAAAATGGTACTTAACTGTATTGTCTTAGCCTATTTATACACTATTTAAAAAATTAGAGGAATGTTTGAACCAAAGTTACAAAATAAATACAGAAACAATTTAATTTTTGAGAGTCAGAAGTTTTGATTTGAGATATCGTTTAAAACCAGATTGAAGATCTTCTGGGTTTTATTATTTTTTCTCTGAATATGTTAGTGAAGTTCCAAGAGTTGCTGAAACCAAAGTGAGTGCTCATTGAGTTATTTTTTTTAAACAGGTTTGAAGAACAATGGAAAATTATAATGGACAAAGGCTTTAGATTGAACAATAACTCAAGTATTAATAACTTAATTTTCGCCGATGATTTAGTCATGATGAAGATCTGTTACAATTGGCTGCTTACAAACTAAATGCAATATGTAGCGATTATAATTTTAAAATTTCAATAAGTAAAACAAAAGTAATGGCATTTTGTGGAAGAAATACTCTGCATGCAAAAATAGTAATTAGAGATGAAATTATTGAACAAGTATCCCACTTTAAATATTTAGGATGTGACATCAGCTATGGGTATGATAAAGATATTGAACACAAAACACATCAGTTTCAAGTTATTTGTGGTACAATAAATAGAACATTGAATAATAAAGCCCATAAACAAACAAAATTAAAATTTTATAAAACAATGGCTATCCCTGTCCTTTTGTATGGGAGTGAATCTTGGATTACGACTACCAAACAAGAAAGAAAAATCCAAGCAGCCGAGATGAAATTTTTAAGAAGAGTGAGAGGCTGCACTAGAATGGGCCAGATAAGAAACGAGAATATCCGTGAAGAACTGCAGATCTACTCCATAAAAGAAAAGATATTTAACAACAAGATACAGTGGAAAGAACATGTAGAAAGAATGGAAGAAAGTAGATTACCAAATAAAGTATTCCATTATTTTCCAAGAGGAAGAAGAGATGTCGGATGTTCTTGGAAGAGATGGTCTTAGATTTATTAGTGAAGACGGAACAGGCAACTCTTGCCTAAACCAGGAAGTGAAGAAGAAGAAGAAGAAGAAGAAGGTTTGAAGAATAATCTGTGGTAGGAAATTGTTATTTTGTGTTTTCTGAAGCTAATACAGGGCAATGAGACATCTAAATGAAACATCACGTTGCATGAGCAGTTTCATTGATTAAAGATGGCCGTTCCATTCGCCATGCCTCTAGGATTCTTGATGTCAGCCCTTCCATCATCCATACACTGTAGAGGCGATATAGGGAGAGACGTGGATATAAGATGTGGGCCGGGTAAGGCTGTAAGCAGGAGACTACAGAGGTACAGGATAGATTTCTTGTCCTATCAGTTTTGTGCAGACGAACATCTATAGCCAGAGATCCACAAAATGATTTATACACAGCAACAGGGGCAGTAATTTCTAATCAGACTATAAGAAATAGACTGAGAAATGCAAAGTTGAGGTTTAGAATTCCCTTTAAAGCCCCTTGTTTAACACATCAGCATAAAGAAGCTCAGTTGTGATTTGCTCAGAATCACATCAATTGGCATCTCCGCCAATGGAAGGGTGTACTATTCATGGACTAATCAAGATTTCATTTAACAGGTTCTGATGGTTGTACTAGTATATGGAGATGTCCTGGTGATTATTTTGACCCAGCCACAATTATTGAACCTGACAGATTTGGAGGTGGTTCAGTTACGGTTTGGGCTGGGATTACTATTGAGTCTCGGACAGAGCTTGTTGTCCCACAGCACATGAATGCTGATGTTTATATTAATGACACTATCCTTCAACATGTTGTATCCTTTGCTTATGGTATGGATCCTAATTTTTCTCTAATGCATGATAATGCACAGGCTACCAGAGATGTCCTGCAAGAATGCCAAATTCGGGTGATGGACTGGCCAGCATTGCAGTCCAAACTTCGATCTGATCGAGTGTATGTGAGATGAGTGTCTTACTGTGCCACAGAACCTGGAAGAACTTACAAATGCACTCACCGAGGAATGGGAGAGAGTCTCACAAGTTTCTGTAAAGGTAGAAACATTGACAATAGAAAAATAGTTTCTATTTACAATGTGTTGTTGATTTTTCTGTCTGTATTCTACTTAAATATTTGTTTTAGTCCTACAAACTAATAATAGTGTTAAGGTATTTTTTTTACAATTTAGTGTTCCATAACATTATCAGATAATTAAATTTGCAGAGGGCATATTTACTTGTCATCCCAACTTCTTCTTCCTCGGCTCTACAGTGCAAGGTGACCATCACAATCCTCCTCCTTCTCTCTTCTTCCATTCCCTAACTTTAATTTTATCCAGATCACACTGTGATTCTTGTAGCAACCTCTCTTAGGACTACATTTTCTGCAAGCATCACACTTTTCTATTTCAACAGCCCAATGTTGAACCTTAGCCTCTCCTTTATTAGGGGTTATTAAATAAGTTATTTAGTTATGCTTATTTCCTTACAGATGTCATGAATTGCATATGGTCAACATACCGACCCAATGAGACATCTAGTAGGCAACTAAGGTATTATTATGATCATAAATGGTAAATTTTGCTTAGAAGCTTCTTTATTCAGGCTTAAGGTTCTTTTACTAGCTTGAAAATCTTTAAACTCGGAGACCTATGCTTAAAGTCCCTGCAGCAGGACTTGCTCCTTGGATATTTCCATCTTAAAAATTACATCAACACCAGTTGGGTTTGAACATGTGGCTCTTGGGACTAGAGGCTAAGAACATAATCCCTAGTTGACTGGAGCCGACGAAAAATAGTTTGGACATCTGAAAAGAAAGGGAAAGGGAATACTAGCACAGTGAATCTCAAATGACCAGAAAAACATGAATTAACCAGCTTACAAGAGAGAGGATACAAATGGGAGGATAGAGATGAAAGGAATATTTGGAATCAACATTCCAAAAGAAGACCATAATAACAGAATCATGAAAAATAATATTAAATAAATAATAGTTTTAAAAAACTAAAAAATCACGCTTTATTAGAAAACCGAACTAAAAAATTGAAAAATAATTTTATTTCCAACACGCTTGGGATAAATAATTTTACCATCAAAAGCGTGGGGTACTCTTTACCAATTAATATATTCGATAATAAACAGATATTGGTAAAAGTAAAGTCTCTAAGAAGAAAATGTAAAAATCATAAAAAGCACCCCATGCTTTTGATGGTAAAATTATTTATCCCAAGCATGTTGGAAATTAAAATTATTTTTCAATTTTTTTAGTTTTAGTTCAGTTTTCTAATAAAGTGCAATTTTTTAGTTTTTTAAAACTATTATTTATTTTTTAGTTTTAATATTTTACAGAATAAGATAAAAATGTAAATAAATATCTTTAAATTCGATAGGCTACTATTGTAGTATGAGCTAAAAGTAATACTCTTCTAAAAAAAAACTCCCAGCTTGATTTGAACCAGCGACCTATGGATTACTGAAATTATATACCATTAAAGCTCACCGCTCTACCATCTGAGCTGTTACAACGATTGACTAAAAAGTCAACAAGTCCGCAACCTATTATACCAGTTTTCATTTTTTTGATTTTCTGATGATTCTGGCCAGGATTTTAGAAACAAAATATGAAATTATTGTATTATCACGGGTCCTTTACAAGTACACAAAGTTTCAAGTCGATCCAATGTTTCTAAGTGGGTAAATATCGTGTTCAAAAATTCCATTACATAGATACAAAGACTGATTTTCTGATGAATCTGGCCAGGATTTTAGAAAATAAATATGAATTTATTGTATTGTCATGGGTCCTTTACACGTATACAAAGTTTCAAGTCGATCCAATGTTTCTAAATGGGTGAAAATCGTGTTAAAAAATTCCATTACATTGCTACAAAGACACTTTTTTTTTATTTTCTGATGATTCTGGCCATGATTTTAGAAACAAAATATGAAATTATTGTATTTTCACGGGTCTTTTACAAGTATACAAAGTTTTAAGTCATCCAATGATTTTAAGTGGGCAAAAATGTGTTAAAAGATTCAGTTACATAGATACAGCGGCAATATAAAGCATGTAAAAAAAAAGATGATAAAAGGACTTTTTGTGGAATTAAACCTCATATGCCAATTTGTATGAATGAACAACAAATTAAAAAATATATTTTTATTAACAATTGATAATATATTCACACATACAGAATGGTATGGAAGAAACCAAGTAAATCACTTTTTCTGTGAAATATAGAAAACAGACTTTTATTTAAACGACATAACTGCTGTAGGCCAAAGTTTTGAAGGTAAATAAACCTATGAGTAAGCTGTTGCACACTTGTAAAAGGTAGTCCTTTCCATGGATAATCTATTGGCACAAATTCCATTTTGACAAAACAAAAGTGATTTATTTCCTTGTACCCTTCAAACAACAAATGTTCAAGTTGAGAGGAAGTCAAAGGGAGCAAGTTTTTTATTGTATTATCGCCTCACTATGATGGTTGTCCAGCAGCTTGCTTTGTTTCCTCACAGCTGTTATATACAATTAAATACAAAGATGCCAACTGCTACCATTATAATCATTGTCACACGGTACCCGCATTTATATAAGCGACCATCATAATTAGGTGTTAATACACAAGAATTTATGGATGAAAAGTAGATTCTCAACAGCACAGTTAGTTAAGAAAATACATTACATTCAATGTTTTTATTATTAATTTCATACATCTCAATGATGGATAAATCATATTTAAAGAGAAAAATTATACGCTCAGACCGGGACTTGAACCCGGGACCCTTGGTTTTCTAGGGGTTCAAGTCCCGGTCTGAGCGTATAATTTTTCTCTTTAAATATGATTTATCCATCATTGAGATGTATGAAATTAATAATAAAAACATCGAAAATAGCCGTACTGGCATTTATAATGTAATGTATAATTCCCAAATATGTCTTCTTAATATAGGAGCCGCCATTTGCAAAGATAGAAGCAAAGGCTTCAAAGCATTTGGTGGGCGGGAATTACAACGTATATAGAGAAAGATTTGCGTTTAGATCAGTACTTGCTCAGGTAGCTCAAATGGTAGAGCACTTGGACTAGAAAACCAAGGGTCCCGGGTTCAAGTCCCGGTCTGAGCGTATAATTTTTCTCTTTAAATATGATTACATTCAATATCTGATAGGGTCAGAATGTTTAATGTCCTAAGTTTCTAGAGTCCCATGCCATAGCCAAACAATTTAAGGCATCATGACTTTGTGCAGAGCTATGGAATTTGTGCTGATTTGATCTTTTCTCATGGAATTTTGCCCAATATAAGACCTGGTCCCATCCACCATTCTGAGGAATTTGGATACGCCAGTAAGTTACAGCTCCAAATTGAGGAAACCAGCTGGGGAACTCAATATACTGACCACATGCCACCCCTATATTTGCTGGATGATCATCCACATATGTGATTACTGATTAGCATATGCGGATGTGAGGCCAGCAGCTGTGTTTAGTGTGAATACACTTTTCAACTCATTTTCCCTATAGGGTGTTTCAAAAGTGATAGTCCGAAATACAGAGAAGAGAATATAAAATGACAACTTTCTAGAAATAGAACCTTTCAATGAGTTATACATACCTCATATTGGCAGCATACTTAATGAGGAAGAAAACTGAATGTCACGCTTCCTCCATATCCAATTACACTATAAATGGTGGTCCTGAAATGAGCATCACAATAGCATATCTCGTCTTAATTTACACTAATTGACTGAAACTATCAAACCCATAGATTAATGGTCACACTAACATAAGCTCTCCATACGTCCCTATCCTGAGCTAATTTTTAAAATAATCTATTATAATTGAATTCCCTCAAATCATGGTTATTGTTATTCTACTACATCATTCTTGGCCTTGCTTTCCCTCTGGTTTTCATACATGGAGTTTACATGACCCTCTTGCATTCCCAAATTGTGCCACATGTCCACAATGTTATTCATTTAATTAAAGATAAGAAATTCAACACAATATAAAATCAAAATTATATAGTATGCTTCATGAACGAAGAATTTTACATATTTATTGAAAAAATATGCATAAATATTGAAACTTGTACATAAAACTCTCTCTTCCATCATTTTAAGTACAAACAGTGAATAAACTTTTTATTTCCAACCTTCACAGGGAAAAAATACTATGAGGTTTAATTCAATTCTTAGCGAACAAACTGTTGATGGGCAATTTCTTAAAGGAGGATATTCAGTAAACAAATAAAAGGGTTTGATAAATAAATGGGGAAAGTCCACTCCATTCCACGGCCCTTACTCTACCAGCTGAGCTACCAACTTAAAACGAAACTGGTTCAAACACTATAGGTGTCTTGAATTCCACAGGTAGAGGATCCAAAACTAAAGATAAGTTTTGCAATGTAAAATAACGGAAACTAACTTAACAACCTAATCTAACTTAACACATTCAGTACCGTAAACCAGTTAAGGCGTTTAAAGAGACTATCGTGTATGTGGCTGTCGGTCAGTTAACTCGTGTTAGAGCAGGCGCGAACAAACCGCATTTATATTCGGCGCCTAAATATTGTGTTGGCTTTGTATGTCTTGGAAATCATAGATGACATGTAAATGTACATTTTCTATTCCCGTTTGACACGTTTAACCTTGGTGAATCCCCTTTTATTTTTAAAACAAACAACACATGGAATTCGTTCACCCAAACTTGACTCCAGGCTCCAATGCAGTCGTATATGTTTCTCGTTATCACGCTGTTGCTTGTGCGTGAGTGAAACCATGGCGAAAGAAAAATATCTCACTGATGAAGAATTAGCGAATATTTGTATAATGATGATTCAGGTGATGAACTGATTCCTGAATTAGAAGAATCACAAAGTGAAAGTGAAAGATGAACTTCCACGTCCTGCAATTGATACGCCGATACCATGTGATGTCAATCACCCAAGTTATTTCACCATCAAATCCTACTAGGATATCTCCTTTATGTATGTACAAAATTTGAATTTTCTAGGACTAATATTTTGTGAATAATGGTCCATTTTTTGAAGTGCCACGAAAAGGTAGCTGGGGTATTTAAATGGCTGGCCTGTGGGTTTAAATGCCCTGCTCAGTGCCTGGTACTGAACGTGACACGTTAGCTATGTTGATGTAATAGTATGAATATTAATTAATGAAATAATATATTCCAAAAATCATATGACTTAATGATGTAGGATGTAGTACTAAAATATGTCAGTAGATTCGCAAGAGAAGGAGAAAGCACATTGCCAGCATTAGATGTAATTGAAAGTGTTATGGAAATTAATCACTATAGCAGGTTTTGTCAATGTGGAGCCACTACTTACTGTAGCTACCCAAATTCCTCATGATACTGGGTGCTAATTTAGAATACTGTCATGAATTTATTTTTGGAATCTCTTATACATATGTGGTGATTTAATTTTTTGTGTAATTACAATTATCTTGCCATAGAAAGCATTAAATTGGACACTTAAAAAATAATAAAATTATTTTTCTATAGGTGTCATTTAAAACTAGCAATGTCTAATATAATATTATAAAATGACATGCTGTCCGTCGCTGTGGCGTAGTCGGTAGAGTCCCTACCTTTCATTCCGGCGACCCGGGTTCGATTCCCGGAGGGGTAAGGGATTTTTAAAATCTCAACCTTGGGACTGGGTGTGTGTTGTGCCCATTGGGTTTAATTCCTCAAAAAAAATAAATAAAATGACGTGTTATTTATGGTTGAATTCTGACCATTTGGCAAACACTCGTAATAATCTCTGCATTTTAGGGAATTTTAATTTTTTTTATTACAGTTGGTATCTTTAAAAATTCCCAGCCTCGTTTTCATATGCTAATATTGGCGACGCTTGATATTCTATGATGTATATTAGAAATAAAATGGTTCCATAGAGAAAGAAAAGAATAGTTATTGTTAATAATTTATGAATTCAGAAATTTAATTGCTTGATCAATAACAAAAACTTTGGTGTTTCTTAGAAAAGATATTGTATTTATATCATTTGTCGATGGTAAGTTTAGACTATTCAGCTTTTCTTTGCATAAAGCTATTAAAAAGGAAAAAAAAAAACAATAAGATGGTATATATCAGTCAGTAGTCTTGACGATTAGTTTAAGAAATTTCTGGAACTACGATAATTTGAAACTTACTTATATTTAACAATTTCCCATTTATACGATGAATTTAGGTTAAACTTAAGTTCTGCTGTTTCGGATGATGTAAGTACAAGTACTGATTTTTTTTTTTACTGAAACTTTTCTAAGATTCTGTAACCATTCTTATTATGGGATAGATACATTTATATCCTCTTTATACACAAACTGAGTGGATGATTTAAGAAATCGAGGAAATAGCCTTCATTCTGTAATTCCAAATATTATTCTACCTATTATCAAATAACCCTCGTATTCAGCAAAATAAAATGTTGATAATTGTGTAGAAAGTGCCTTCTGATCTAGATTAGATAGGTATTCCGTACCCTTCATTTTTTTTGTTAGCATGTTTCTCATAAGTTAGATATTTTGGGATTATGTGTGATATGTCAGTTCCAATTAGTTCAGAAGGGTGCTTGCCTTAAGTTTAGAGTACCTTTATCAATGATTTTTCCATACTACATTCGGCTGAAGTTTCCATTAAATGCAGTGAGAGTCCCAGGCAGACACCACGTGCATGCATCAACAGGGTTTATATTCAAATTATTTATCACCATTTACAATAAATTTTACATTTTTTCTAATGATTATTTCAATATATTTTTCTATGATATTTAACTACATACATAACATAAAGACATGGCACCCATATTGATTTTAACGAATATTCTATACAACAACACATGTTCCAGTGCAGCCAACATAGATTATGTACTTCAGAATTTCAAAACTTACTATTTATTTTTGGGCGTCACATTTTTCCTCAGATTAGAGTGCTTCAATTGTTAGGTTGGTCTTTCACAGGTTAGAGTACTTAAATTGCGTTAGATTAGTTTTTAGGTTTCTGAAATAAGTAAATATTCTGTATATGTTGGTAGCATTGCGTGATTCCACAATGTAAATTGATTTGCGTTTGTTGGTGCATGCACGTGGGTCACTGTGTTTAATGGGAACTTTATCCTTATGATACTGTCACTCTATGTACCTAATTTTTCCATCTTTACTAACATTTTGTACTATTTTAAACATTTTGCAATGATATTAAATATTTATTTACATATGCAACGATTTCTTCAAAGTTCTGCAGAATTGTTGTGCACATGCACAAACGTTTGAAGAAACTTCTGCTAGATGGTGGAGATATCTGTGAAATCGGAATGACCTACTTTCGAAAATACATTTGGCTCAACTATAGATTAATTTCCACTTGATTTTCCATGCTATATTCTTGTAATTCTATTACTATACGTAATTCTTCTGTCTTTATTAACATTTCATACTACGGATGTGGTCGGTTTTGTGTCTCTCACATTTCTACACTTACATTCTTATGCCACTGATGCACTAAACACTTGTAAACACGTTTTGTACTGTTTTAAACATTTTGCAATGATCTTCAAGCTTTCTTCGCAATATTTTATATTTATATATTTACGTAAAACATGATTGTGGATACATTACTTCCTTGCTACTTTCCCATGTTGTTCCAACGTTGCCACCATTTGAAAATAATTTAAAACTATATTTAGTGTTAGTGTACGTAAAATTAGTTTATAGTTCATTAAATAGTACACATGTAAATTGCTTTGTTACGTTAGGAAATGGGAAGTTGGTTTACGTCCATTTTTAAGCATTTGGGAATAAATAATATGCATGCAAATTGTTTTCTTTAGTTAGAAAATGGCAAGTTAGTTAACGTCCATTTTTTTTTGCATTTGGAAATTTATTCCCAAAGTTGGTAACGCTGACTACCGGAGTCTATATTAACCATTACAGCAACTCGCGCATGCGCGCTGCGATTCTGTGGAACTTAGAAGAATTCCTGAGAGATATAAAACCGACTTTTTCCCATACTACTTTAAACATCTTACAACAATACTTATAACATTTTTACAATTATTAAATATTTATTTACATTTGCAATGTTTTCTTCAAAGTTATACAGAACCACAGTGCACATGCATGAATGCTTAATGTAACTTTCGCAAGATGTTGGTAAAATTGGTGTTACCAACATTTGCAAATAATTTCACACCTTATTTCAATAAATTAACTTCATTCTGCTAGGTTAGTGTACAACAGATTAGTGTACACTTCAGCAAATAATATGCATGTAATTTATTTTGTTAGGTTAGAAAGGGATAAGTTAGTGAACATCCATTTCTGATAAGCATTTGGGAATTTATTGCACATGTTGATCATATATGTTTTATTGCTACATGGTTCCATCTAGCGACACCTCTCTAAACTTTCTGTAGGGCTTCACAGATATGTGGTTCCACCTAGTGTCAACTAATATAAACGTAAATACATGCATAGTTATTCTGCAGGACTTATAAAATTTACGGTGGAAATCAAATTAGAGTTTTCCATATATTTTAAGAAATGGATGTTCACTCATTTTATTTTGTTAGGTTCCGAATGGACAAGTTAGTATACATCAGATTAGTTTACAGTTCATTAATTATATTGATATGTAATTAATTTTATCAAGTTTTTTTTTTTTAATCTGGAATCATCTTACCTCAATTTAATGTTGATTTGTTCTCGAACATGTTTTGATATATCTCCTATATCATCCTCAGCTTTGGCCAGACTGCTTCCAGACTCAAAAAAACATGATTAAAAGAACTTTAAAATATAAC
The DNA here is from genome assembly GCA_030220185.1 of Diploptera punctata. Classification (NCBI taxonomy): domain Eukaryota; kingdom Metazoa; phylum Arthropoda; class Insecta; order Blattodea; family Blaberidae; genus Diploptera; species Diploptera punctata. The sequence continues at coordinate 348,574 of JASPKZ010002698.1, forward strand.
TTCCTAAAATAAACCATTTTGTCATGTTTGGAAGGGAGAAGATGGTGTACATCCATTTCTTATAAACGTTCGGGAATTTATTGCGAAGGCTGGTAACACAAATTTCAGATTTTGCACTTGGGCATAAAATTATATTTCCTACAAAAGTGTATAACAGTTTCAATATAATTTGATGGTTCAATCTTGAAATATTTTAAAAAATTCATCCATTTTTTATTGCAATTATATTCTAAGAATAATTACAGAAATGTAATATCATGTCATAACCAATAATGTGAATGATGCCATGAATGTCGTTAATGAACAATTTTCTTACATATTGTTTATTTTTAATTATTTCACTCACCTCATACTTCATAATGCATAGCAGACCCTGGGTTTCTTCACGTAATATGTGACATTGTCAATGCTGCGTCACGTTCACAACTGACGTCCAACGGCCTTCTATCCTGATAGAAGGCCATTGGACGTCAGTTGTGAACGTGATGCAGCATTGACAATGTCACAAATTACGTGAAGAAACCCAGGGTCTGCTATGCGTTATGAAGTATGAGGTGAGTGAAATAATTAAAAAGAAACAATATTAAAGAACCTCATAGTGTTATTTCCTATCTACATAACTTAATTTTCTTACAGTTTACATAATTTCTGTTTTTTTAATACAATTATGTAAGTTAGAATTAAATTATTATCACTTCATAGTGTTACTTCTACAAAGTTTGAATTATGTATTGTTATTGTGATGCATAGGGAATAGGCTAATTTATAAATATTAATCAGTATGCATACCATCAGAATAATATTGTACTCTTTACCTTTTATAAACATAAACATAAGCATATTAAAATAAGGTTTGTACAGGTATCAAAGGGCGTCAGTCTATATTTTATGACATTGAGATTTTATATTTTTCATTCATTCATTCATAGTGTTCTGCTCAAGAGTAGGTCTTTCACTGCAAATTCAGCATTCTCCACTCTTTCCTTAACTTGGCTTTCCTTTTTGTATCTGCATACAAACCATTTATTTTAATATTGTCTATCATCTGATGTCTTTTTCTGCCTCTAATTTTCTTTCCATTGATCATTCCTTTTAGGGCATCCTTCAGCAGGCAGTTTCTTCTTAGCCAGTGACCAATCCAATTTATTTTCCTCTTCTTTTTGAGTTCCAGCATTGTTCTTCTTTCACTCACTCTGTCTAGCACATCTTTATTTCTTACTTTGTCCATTTTATACGTTCCATTCTTCTCCATATCCACATCTCAAAAGCTTCCAGTCACTTTTCCTCATTCTGTCGTAATGTCTAAGTCTCTGCACCATACAATGCTACACTCCACACAAAGCACTTCACTAGCTTCTTCCGTAATTCTTTTGCCAAAGGTCATTAGTGTTTTTTTTTTGCACTTCTGTACACATGTTTACCCTTGAATACTTCTTATGGATTTCTCTTATACTCACAACCATGAAGCCAAACTGATACCCTTTAATAGTGAAAACACATATTTAGGTGTGCAAAATATTAATTTCATAGAAACAAAATGGACTGAAGCCATTTCAGTATGGAGTGGTTCATTTATCAGTTGTATTGATGTTAGGAGAAAATGTGGTAAAAGTTTGGGTTTGGATTCTGTTATATTACCAGCTGGTTTACCACTGTCGTGCACTGTAGCCGAGTGTGCAGAGCTACGGGACTTGCACTGGTTCGAATCTCCATGGGTGAAGAAATTTTCCCATCGAATTTTGGCCAGTATGGGATCATTGCCCACCCAGCATCATGAGGCATTTGAGTAGCTACAATAAGTAACAGCTCTAGGTTGAGAAAACCAGCTATAATGGCTGACGGACCCGACATGTTGACCACATGTCACCCCTACACTGACTAGATCGTCTACCTCTGTGATTAATACATGTGGATGTGAGGCCTGAAGTCAGCAGGTAGGCCAAAGGCCTTCTAGTCCTGTCGTGCCATGGAGTTTTTTTTTACCACTGAAAGCTCATTTGAAAGGTGTCTTTCAAATTTTGTTTTGACAATAAAAATCTTGCCTGTTGTAGTGCACATGTGATGACTGTTACAGAGCTGCAAACTATTTTCATTTTTTAGTGATTAATTTCCATAACACTTTCAATTACATCTAATGCTGGCAATGTGCTTTCTCCTTCTCTTGCGAATCTACTGACATATTTTAGTACTACATCCTACATCATTAAGTCATATGATTTTTGGAATATATTATTTCATTAATTAATATTCATACTATTACATCAACATAGCTAACGTGTCACGTTCAGTACCAGGCACTGAGCAGGGCATTTAAACCCACAGGCCAGCCATTTAAATACCCCAGCTACCTTTTCGTGGCACTTCAAAAAATGGACCATTATTCACAAAATATTAGTCCTAGAAAATTCAAATTTTGTACATACATAAAGGAGATATCCTAGTAGGATTTGATGGTGAAATAACTTGGGTGATTGACATCACATGGTATCGGCGTATCAATTGCAGGACGTGGAAGTTCATCTTCACTTTCACTTTGTGATTCTTCTAATTCAGGAATCAGTTCATCACCTGAATCATCATTATACAAAATATTCGCTAATTCTTCATCAGTGAGATATTTTTCTCTTTCGCCATGGTTTCACTCACGCACAAGCAACAGCGTGATAACGAGAAACATATACGACTGCATTGGAGCCTGGAGTCAAGTTTGGGTGAACGAATTCCATGTGTTGTTTGTTTTAAAAATAAAAGGGGATTCACCAAGGTTAAACGTGTCAAACGGGAATAGAAAATGTACATTTACATGTCATCTATGATTTCCAAGACATACAAAGCCAACACAATATTTAGGCGCCGAATATAAATGCGGTTTGTTCGCGCCTGCTCTAACACGAGTTAACTGACCGACAGCCACATACACGATAGTCTCTTTAAACGCCTTAACTGGTTTACGGTACTGAATGTGTTAAGTTAGATTAGGTTGTTAAGTTAGTTTCCGTTATTTTACATTGCAAAACTTATCTTTAGTTTTGGATCCTCTACCTGTGGAATTCAAGACACCTATAGTGTTTGAACCAGTTTCGTTTTAAGTTGGTAGCTCTTGTTTAAATTGTAATTTTAATTTTTGCAAGATCCATAATATTTGTATAACTTTTTAGGTTATTTCTATCCATTTCTAATTCATTCTTCAGTATTTTTCATACTTTCTTCTGATCAAGAACTATGTATACATTCCTCAGGTGTTATTTTTATTGTAAACTCTTCAGCATGTATGTTTCCGCGAGAAGTAACTTTACACATTTTGATTGTAAAGAGTTTTCAAATGAAGATATATTCGGTAACTTCTCAGCTGTTAGTCCAGCTACCTCAATTTATAATATTGCTTCAATAAAAAATCATTTGATATATAAACCAAAATTATATCTTTAAAAGCACTCTATAAAAACATTAAACTACAATGGAAACCAGCAAATTTTGGGCTACATACGAATGAAATCGCTGACTCTCTGGTGAAAAAAGGCACTAAAATTCAAAGTATCCCACACCATGAATTAAATTATCAATCAGTTAAACTAATAGTTGATAGATAATTAAAAAAAGAACTAGACAAATATTTAAAAAGTCAAAGCAGCAACAAGGCATGGGCTGTCTTCAACAATAATTATCAATTCCGGATTCTCCCAGACATGAAGCAGTAACAATGTTTTGTATCACTACAGGACATGATTGTCTGGCTTCACATCTCCATAGGATTTCCATCTATCCATCACCTAAATGTATATTTTGCATTGAGGGTAATTCAGTAATGACAGTCAAATACTTGAACAAGTGTCCCATCCTGACTGCAGCACACCTGGACTCAGCATCAAAGCTTTATTGGGAAGCAAAAAGGAGAGTGAAATTCATCCAAGATCCTGGGTAATAGATTACTGCTACTATATTCTTCAGGTCTCTTAATTACATTCTGCAACAGTAATTCCTTTGTTTTTTCTTGTTTTTTTTTAATTATGGTATCAAGACATCTGCACTACTATCTTCAATATCTCTCTCTGATAAAATTATACTAATATAATACTAAACAATAAGATAAAAGTTAAAATTAAAATGTACCTTTTGGCAGGTGCCGTCGTCCTCAACTTTGTTAAAATGGTGTATATAAAATTAACTGGAGCGCTTACGGAAGTTAACTTCCATCCTCGGCAGGTTGAGCTTCTGCTACTCGTTGTTGTTTACGATGATGTATAGTCCAACTGTTTGTAGCAGCAACTGACTTGTTTTTGACAATCTCGTATGATAGGTTTGACTAGGGTGCATTCTCATTAAGAAGTGAGGTTGTATATAAAATTAACTGGAGCGCTTTCGGAAGTTAACTTCCATCCTCGGCAGGTTGAGCTTCTGCTACTTGTTGTTGTTTACGTTCATTAATTTTTCCTTCCTCATGTACAATTCTCTGTACAATATGGCTCTACTGCTATAATAGTTATGTAAATTCTCATTAAATGTCTTTTTGAACTAGCAGCCATCAGATGGCATTGGTAATGTTGACTATTTGCCTTGGACAATAAGAGTATTGTATATAAGGAGGGAAAACAACGATTGCTTCAAATGCCTTGGTAGTGTTATGGTTAGCATGCTAGCGTTTAAAGCTAGAGATCTCAGGTTCAAATTCTGGTTCAGGGGTTAATTTTTCTTTTCAAAATAATAGAATTTGGTGTTAAACAAGGTGATTCTCTGTCTGCAACACTATTCAGTTTAATTGTTGATGTGATTATAAATTGAATGGATCTATGAGGGAATATTTAAACAAAATGTACATAATAATTTATTAATAGCTGAAAAAAGTGATATCAAATCATTTAAAGAGCTCAAGGAACATGCAATTCTTCTTGATTTGCTTATTAATGACAACAAAAATTTAAATGCAAATAAGGAAATTAAAATTTGACAGGTTTTGGAAATAATGACACAAATTGAGCAAGTCAAATCATTTAGGATCAGTTGTTAATAGTAACAATAAATAGAAGAAGTAAAAGAAAGGCCTACTTGGCGATAAGGCTTATTTTGCCAATAAAAATTTATGTAAAAGTAATTTATTATCAAGAGCGGTCAAACTGAAATTCTACTCGTATTGAATAATAAGACCTATTATAACATATGTAAGCTGGGTTTTAGACGGAACTGATAAAAATTAATTTATTAGTATCCAAAAGGAGGATATTGAGAAGAGTGTATGGATCAACTAGAGAAGCAGATGATACATGGTGATTAAAGTCACTTGAGAACTAGATAGAATAATAAAACACAATATTATAAACTTCATAAAATCCCAGAGATTAAACTGGATTGAGCATGTATACAGGATACATACATACATTGTGTTCTGCCCAAGAGCACCTCTTTCACTGCAAACTCAGCATTCTCCACTCTTTCCTTAATTCAGCATTCCTTTTTTGTATCCACATGCATTAATTTTAATATTGTCTATCATCTGATGTGTTTTTCTGCCTCTAACCTTCTTTCCATTGACCATTCCTTCTAGGGTATCCGTCAGCAGGCAGTTTCTTCTTAGCCAGTGGCCAATCCAATTTCTTTTCCTCTTCTCTATGAGTTCCAGCATTGCTCTTTCTTCACCACTCTGTCTAGCACATTTGTATTTTTTATTTTGCCTGCCCATTTTATACAGGATGGAAGATGACAAATTTATTAAAATTATATTTAAATGGAAACCATTAATGACACACAAAATAATTTTAGACCGAAATGTAGATGGGAGGACAATGTGCAAATAGATTTAACTTCTATGATAGTTTAAAATTGGAGGCCTGTACTCAGAATAGAAAGAAATGGAAATCAAGGTTGAAAATGCTAAAAAATATTGTTGTGTCTGAGGAAGAAGAAGCTATCACCCTTTTTAGGAGGACATCGTTAGAAGTCTAAAGATGTAAATAACTCAATTTTTACAATTATATGTTGATACCAAAATAAGAATGATATAATAAGAGAAGAGGTCAAGCTGGAGAAGTCACTAATTGATGTCACTGAAGAGAGGTGCTGAAGGGGTTAGGACATGTATTCTGTTTGTCAGAGAAAAGGAAACTCAAACAAGTCATAGAAATGCAAACACGAGGAAGAATTGGTAGGGAAAAATCTAGAATTAAATGGGAAAATATAATGGAGAGAATGGAACAAAACAGTGGTGGAAATGAGAAGAATGTGCAGGTAAATGATGTTGGAGTAACTGGGTGGACTGAGATGAAACCAATGTCCGATAGCCTTAAGGGTCATAAGAAGAAGACATCTTGACACAGTTTTGCAGTTGTGCCAGTGATATGCAGAAGGGACAAGGTATGTTAACATGGGTCTGGAAATGCATAGTTATTTAATGCTCAAATACTGTAAGTTAGAATGTTATTTGATAGAATTTAGTTGGAATTTTATATAATGATGCAATGTGTTCATTACTGTACAGAAAATGTTTGAAATGCTCACTCAGCAATATTGTAAACTTCTACTTGTCACCCATGTTTTCATGAACATGCTAAGGAATATTGCAATGATCAGGCATTAAAGGACCCATGTGTGTAACCTTATTTTCTCATCTACATATGAGATTCATCTTCCAATTTGTATGTATTTTTTAAACATCCTGTGTCTCCTTTTAGGCAAAATTTGTATATAGTGTGATCACAATAAGTGTTATGGAAACTTAAATACAGCAAAACACTGATTAATTACTAGGGCAAGGCATTTAATTACCTATAAATTGGTAAAAAAATGCAAAATAAAAAAATTATGACCTAAAAAATGCAAAAAATTACCAATAAAATAAAAAATTGACAAATAAAAAGTTAAGAATTACCAATAAAAATACTATGTATTAGATTAAGTACTCACTTGATTACTGAATAACATAAAATTTAACTTAACATCAAAATATTAAAAGAAAAGTATTTAAAAAATACATATTACAGTACCTTTTATTGCAGAAAAACCATTTCAATTACACAGTGCACTTTTACAGCATTTTTGAATTGCAGTTAACAATCAGAATAAGGATAGAAGCTAGCATAAGCTCTAAGAAATTGAATAAAATTCCTAGAAGTGGGCAAGTTCATTATGCACATACCTTGGAAAATAGGGGTAGTAGATAGCAAAACAACTACTTAATACCAAGAAATTGCATTGACAAGGAGAAATACTGAATTATAATAAAAATCTTAAATCAAATACAAATAATGTCACAGCCTTCCAGAAAAGTGTAAAAAATGCTCAAAATTACCTACAAATTACCTATCCCTAGAAAAGTTAAGAAAATGCAAAAAAATGCCCTAACAAATTGCTTTTATTTAATCCATTTTTTAATGCCGTACATTTTCATGTATGCAAGCAATGTTTCAACCTTCATAAGAAACAGATGCAAAATCATTAGTTGCCTTGCCCTATTAATTACATTAAAAAATGTTTTGTTTTAGGGATATGATCAGCAGAAGTAGCTTAGAGGCTGCTTGTGAAGCTGCTGCCAAAGTAAATGCTGTACTAATTGCTAAAGGAAAATTGAAACAGCCTGCACCGCAAATTATAAAAGTGAGTTTTATCAAGCTCCCCCTTGGTATATGTAACGAATCCATAGCTGATTGAACTTTTATAGGAAAAATCACTATGGGGGTTTAATTTTAGATTTATGGTAAATTAAAATTCTTTGTACCTTACCTCATATCCAGTCTTCTAATTAAACCAGTTTTAAAACCTCAATGTTTCCATCTTGAGTAATTTCATTACTATTATTGTCATATTGAAATACTGCTTCTTACTTCCTCTATTGATAGACTGATAAACCTCCAAATCAAATCACATTCCCCAAAAATTTGAAAATTCATTAATTTCTCATTCTCATTTTTTTTAATATGTATTTTTTCCCCATACCATGATTTCTTTAAGTTTTTCTACTTATTTCATTAATTTTACTCTTTCTTTTGATTTGATGTTTTTATGACTAAGTATGGGCAGCTATTAAATATTTTTCTACTTTCCCATTTTTGACATTCCTAAGATGTTTTTTCATTCTGGTTTTGAAATTTCTCTTTGTTTTCCCTATATAGTTTTATTGCAATCCCAGCATTTAATCTGATAAGTCCCTGATTTGTTTTCTTCTTCAATTCTCTATTTTTTTGTTGGATCTGATTAATCTAATGAGGCTGAAGTAGTTTTTGAGTACCAATCTTATGTTGAACTTTTTATACATTTTTTTTAAACTTATGGTGCTTCAATGGATAATTTTTTTTTATTTATTCTTTCTCTTTAAGAAGTGTATGTTCATTAATAAATTTTTGTCTTTTGAACTTGTTTATTTTCCTGTGTGTAATGCTGTACCCATTCTTTATTTCTATGTTGATTATGTATTCTTTTTCTTTTTCATAATAACAAGGTTCTGAAACCGGTCTAGTTAGAAGATGGAGTATGAGGTGAGGTGATAAATTTTTTCTTAAATTTAAAACTTACTTTGTATTGTTAATTTCTATAAATTTCAAACATGTTTGAAAAATTATCTTGTAGAATCAGAAAATTTGATCTCTAAATATATATATATATATATATATGCAATGATTAATTTTGTTTTGTTTTGGATATATTACTCTGATTTGTATTTTATCTTCAAATAATCCCAATAATCTCAGTCATATGTGTAAATATATTGTGAGCATATTTAGGGTTGTCTTTTGTATCAGTTTTTTAATAGCTTTGTGTTGTACATGTTAATATTTAACGATTTTATGCGTCTAGATCGTAACTCGCCTCGGTAGCTCAGTTGGTAGAGCACTTGGCCCGGAAAGCCAAGGGTCCCGGGTTCGAGTCCCGGTCTAGGCGAAAATTTTTCTCTTCAAATATAAATGTTAATATTTATTTGTTAAAAATAATGAAATTTGAAATAACATGAAATAAAATTTTGTATTTTGTAAAGATTATAAATATTTGACAAATTTGTTTCAAAATTCCAGCTTGACTTGCTTCAGCTATAAACATTTCAACATTCTAAAACTTCATTTTTAATTATTATAAATAAATTACTATAGAAAGTAACATGAAGTTCTTCTTAATAAATAAGGTGAATCTGATGCATCTTACCTCATAAATATTTGTAAATATTTTCACTTTGTTTATTAACTATTTTGTAACATATAAACTGTGTTTTCATCCTACCTATTGGGTGGATTTCTCAACCGAAGTCTAAACCGCTACCACAGTTTTCCGATTTTTTATTGTTTCCATAACAACCATAAAAACTGAAAATCTCCGGCTGTTAATTACTAAAACAAATGTCTGAATCATGTCTATAGTTTCATAACAATTTCTGTGAATTTTCAGTTATTTTTATAGGTGTTATGGAAATAATAAAAAATTGGAAAACTGGGGTCGTGGTTTATAAGGTGAGAAATCCACCCATTGAATCCCAGTTTATATGCTGAACATTTAGCTCTTGTTCCTGCTTTATTTGGCAATCTGGGTAGATCTTCAAAATTGGCATGAAGTTATGTTTATGACATATATATATATATAATGACATTTTGAGAAAGTATTGGCATGACACCAGTGTATAAAAAGAAATTGTACTCAATTTAATGGCCTGCTTATTTCTTCATGTTTGACCATTCACATTTTTATTTAAATATGGATTTTAAATTATTATGTTTTTTTAACTGTTTTTGTGTTTTGCAATAAAATATTTTTTTTTATTTCAAATCATTACTAATCCTGCTCTAAATGTTGACTTTTTGCAGGTAGGAAATAGTTTCCGTACATCAGCAGATCTATTCACATCAGAATACGAAATTAACGAGGCACCAATAGCTGCTCGTAATCTTCTTACTAAAGGTCATACACAAGAGGAAATAAATTTGTTTTCAGGTATGTGCTAAACATTTCACTTAATAACATTTTTATCTTATATTAATAAAGAATTCAAAATATATGATTACTAGAATTTATTACATAAAGACTTAAGTGTGTCAAACTGATATGACTTGGATTTGTTATTGATTTTGGTTTAATTTTATTCTTACATCAACAGTTGCATATCCTTGATCTGGTGTCATTTAAAAATTTATCCTTTATTTGTGTTACAAAAAATATGCCAGTTTTCATTTTTTATTTTTATTTCAAGAAGAAATGTCTCTCATTTACATGTACTAGAAGAGCAACTAGCTGCATTAGCGTGTAAACATTTCAGTGGTATACTTATAGTTAGAAACTTCATACCTTGGAAATAATAGAAGCAGTAAAAACAGATAAAGAAAATTGAATGATTTTTTTAAAAAATGGATTATGAATTTTTTAATATTAACTCTTCAAATATTCTAGCTTCAATTCATCATCATAAAAATCATAATAATCATAAAATTTCCACTTGTGTGGGTAATCTAACAACTTCTGTATTTTTGTATTGATATATAATGTATACTTTTGGATATCAATGTTAAAAACAACCTCTTTTGCCCAATGTTGCACTAATGCAACATGATGTAATTTTCTTATGCACAAGGGAAAATTTAATTCTTCACCAATTGTTACAACTATGAACAGTGTTTCTAAATGATGGATGTGGTTTCATTGTTGTTTAATTTCTGTTAATATAAGAACAAACTTTACATGGGATTAAGGAGAATCTCTCTGAATTTTCATACTATCTGATATATAAAAATGAATGTTTGTTTAACTTGTACACGAATTAATCACTATGAGGTTTAATTTATGGTCAAATTAAATGTTTCTTACCTCTCCTCATATAAATCTTCTAAGTAGATCACGATTTCGAGACCATAATTGTCTGATCTTCAGTACATTTTTGGCGACTGATGTTATGTCGATCGGAAGAAACTCTTCTTCTCAGAGGGAAGAAGAAGAGTTTCTTTCAATCGACATAACATCAGTCGCCAAAAAAGTACTGAAGATGAGACTGTTATGGTCTCGAAATCGTGATCTACTTAGAAGATTTATATGAGGAGAGGTAAGAAACATTTAATTTTACCATTTGTTTGTTTGTTTGTTTGTACATACTTTATGTGCAGCCATACCGTTGATCCAATTGTGTTGGGGCTTTTTGCAAAATGTTCAGGAGATTCCCGGGATGAACATAGGCTATAAGAGAGTTGTGATACTCAACTCTACACCCTTAAAAATTGCCCTTTGTAGTGGAAAACATGAAAAACGTAGCTCTTTGGATGCTTAAATGGCTTACACTGCCTAAACCATAATAAATACACAAAATTAATGTACACAGAATTGAATATCTCAAAAAGCTCTACAAAAAAGTCCGCGACAGCATATGTTTATCTCTTATGGATAACTCACAATAACCATTTTTGTCTTTCATTGATGCCAAGAAGATTGAGACAAGTACGTAGATTGCTGTACAAGCATAGCAGCACATGGCGGGTATTCTTTTACGGATAACTCACATTAACGAATTTTGTCTTTTAGCTCATTTATGCCAAGAGATAGAGATAAGTAGATTCCCGGGTAATCAGAACGGAGAATCTTAAAATAATTACGATATACAGTTATAATTATTTTTCATTTTACTTATTCAACTAATCATAAAAACACATTAATTTTCATTTATTTAGGTGTAGCAGCACACGCCGGGTATTAGCTAGCATCTTATAAATTTTAATGAAGCATCATGGGTTACACAGCACACATCTAGTCAATAGTTTATTCCCATTACACTGGTTAGCATATCTGAAGTGATAGATTCAACACCAGCAACAAGCTTTCTTTTTAACCTTTTGACTGCCGAGTTTTCCTTTTGCCAGCTGGGCTGTGGGTGCCAGGTTTTTTAAATTTAAAGTACTACGCCATACTATATAATATAAACCTATATAAAGTATATTTAACTATCTACATGCCATGGTAAATTTAATTTAAACTCACTATAATACATTTATTTGAAGGTTAGGCGGTGTTGCTTCCACTTGTAAAGATCCCAGGTTCGAATTCAGCACGGTGTCTTTATTGAAATTTGTTAACACTATCACTAAAACATATATTTTACTGAATAATTTTGATGGTATTATCACTAAACACTTATAATATTAAATATTGTTGAACATTTTTTATGGTCCTGGGTTTGAATCAATTCCAGTCAAACAGCTGTTCTATGCCACGTGTTTTTTTGGCGCGACACGCCCACCACTGTCAGTCACACTCTGTTCATTTAGGTCTACATCACTTGCTTTACTATTTACAGGCTTAGATTGTAATAATATTCTCTTAGAAACAGGACTACTATCACACTCGTCAAACGAATAACCATTTGATGAACTGTTACTGTCACTTTCATCTTCTGATAAAACTGTCACAATAAACTCGGGTATTGTACTTTCGTCAACTTCGAGACATGAATCACTGTATTCCACAGCACGACATACCCCTTGGCCAGGTATCTTTTCAACTAAAAATAAAATAAATAAAGAGAAAAATCCTGAAATTGCAATATTCCATAGCAAAAAAAAAAAAAGGGCCTTGAAACATGAATGTACACCCTCCTTTAGAACACCGATTTACAACCAGCCTGTACTGTTATTCTGTAAGGGATGTGCAAAGTATTGCTAAGAAAGGATGTACAAACACAGAACGAACAATAATTTTAATTTATTGAAGTAAACATTTCGGGAAAAAAATATTTAAAGTAATAAGATTGAAAACCGGAGCTTGCCGGGCGTGGCTTACCACTGTACACACACTTTCACCGGCGCACGCCGGGCATGGCGTTCAAAAGGTTAAGTCAGTGTTCAATAAGAACATCTTTGATCACATGACGCACATCTAGCCGAAAGTCAAATTCATCCTAAACGTTGGTCAGCATATCTGGAGTGATGGACTCAACAGTAGCAACAATCCTTCTTATCAAGTCTTATACCCCCTCAAAAAGAAATCATGACTGTGATGTGAGACCAGGAGAATGTGGAGCCATCGGAAGAAAGCCAATGTCATTTGGACTAGCACATCCTATCCATCGTTGGGGAACAGTGTCGTTCCAATCAGTCTCACACATTGTTAAAAAAATGAAGAGGAGTTCCCATCTTGTTGCCAAATGAAGTCTTGAGGTTCAAACACATTTACCTAAGGGAAAAGAAACAATGAAGGCTCTAATCTGTCGGAGGATCAATTCCAAATTGTCTTTGGAAAACTTGCTGTACTGTAACACTGGAACCGAACTTTGCAAACTGCAGCACACAAAATGACTTATGCATAGGAGTTGTCATTTTTACAGATTTGACACTGTGATGCTATTAAGACGAGAAACAAAAGTGCTACATTCAGGATATGGAACTTTCACAATTTTTCCTTCATTATAAGAAAGAATCATGAATCCACTTTCGTTTGTAAAGGAATACAAACTACTTAATACCACGTCCATCATTTAGGAATATGGTGTATTTTTAGATTATATAAATGCCAAACACTTTTTCTATAAGTATAAAATGTCTGGGCATTAAAGGGTTAAGAGATGCAAGTATAAGTAAGCAAAACAATTTTCTTTATCCTGGTATCGACAGAATTTTTTGGCCCACAAAGGTTTGATGAATTATATTATATATTCTGTATTTAAGGAGAAATTGAACAATTACGAATTATGAACTAGTGTACCACAAAAAAAATTATAGCTGAAAGATGAAGTTTGATAATTTTATTTATTTAGTCAAGTACACAGAATACAATCATAAACTGTGTAATAATCATATTTGAAGAGAAAAATTATACACCCAGACTGAGACTCGAATTCTGGACCTTTGGCTTTCTGGACCAATGCTCTACCGACTGAGCTACCAGGGTGAGTTCCAATCTAAATGCAAATTTTTCTCTTATATACATTGTAAATTCCCGTGCATCAAATACTATGAAACCTTTGTTTCTATCTTTGCAAATGGCAATTTTTTATTAAGAAGACATTTATTTGGGAATTTTTTTATTACATTATAAAGCCAATACGGCTTCTTTCGATGTTTTTATTATTCATTTCATACATCTCAATGATGTAATAATCCTCAATCTTCCAGTATCTTGTTCTTTCAATTGCTCTGGTGAGGGATGTACATGTTCATAGATGACTCTGTCCATATATTTCTATTGATTGCAAGGTTACAGTTTGGTTCATTAATTTTATATTCTTATTTTAAAGTGCTTCAAGATTTTTTATTCTGAATGTAAACATTTTTGCCATATTGTTTATTTTTTTCTTCACTCACCTCATACTTCATAACTCCTACGCAGACCCGAGTTTTGTCACTTCATTTGTGACATTCTCAATAGTTGTGAACGTGATACAGCATTGAGAATGTCACAAATGAAGTGACAAAACTTGGGTCTGCGTAGGAGTTATGAAGTATGAGGTGAGTGAAGAAAAAATAAACAATATTAAAAAAACCTTGTAGTGTTATTTCCTATCTACATAACTTAATTTTTGTCATATTCAAAACATTTTTTTAAAGAAATTATTATGCACAGCTAAGTTAGCACAATTTATAGTAAAGAGAAAAATATCTCTGTGAATCAGGAATTGAACCTCAAAACTTTAGCTTAATCAATCCATCTAGAGTAAAACCTTATTTAAGGCAACCATAAAATTTTTTCTCTATAAGTGATTCTATTAAAGGGATTAAATAAGAATCACCTGAATAAAAAGCTTTGACCTTTGTACTGTAATTGCAAAATGTTGACATTCAAATTTAATTAATTGAAAGCACATTATAAATACAGATGTATTGAGGTAAAATATTTCTTCATTGACAATTTAACCCTTTGCTGCTCCCATTTACCGTCCTCCTACTAGGACAGGATGGTCGGGTTTTTTAAATGGACATTTAAATTTAAATACCTATAGCAGAATCTATGTTCCCCCTTAAGAAAAAAAATCATAAAAATTAAACTGAAAAAGATAGATTTATAATTATTCTTTTATCTAATTCCTAATATATTTACGCATATAATAACGTACTCACCTAATTTTGCACCTCCACATTTCGCTGCTGGTGGTATTCCAAAAAACATCCCACACGGCACAATGGAAGGTCACACTGTTTACACTTAAATGTTGTCTGTTTATCCCTTCCAGATGGAGCTTTTTTATTTTTCTCTATACACAAAGCACACACTTTTGCATGGCCTGATATTTTTTCCAAAGAATGAAAACGTTTAGGGGATGCAGTTCCGATGGGCAAACTTGTCTTCCTGCCTGTACGCTTGCGAGACGTGAACGTACTTATTAGCTGACGCACCAGGTTTCGTCTGAAGGTCACTTGCCTGTTTCTGTGTGCTGTACTCGAGGGCTGGTTTGTCAGGTCATATAAGATGAAACAGAACCATCAGTCCGGAGATCGGAATTTGTGGAAAGGAGAAGAACAACACGTTTGTCTTGCCACACTACCACCGTCACTTCTTCATGCTGCATTTTTCTGGACTCGCCCCTTTTCAATTTCAAAATAGTTGGTTTTCTTAATTCGGCTGGCCAGTTCTTTCTGTTTGTCCTTGTAGTGCCACAGCTATAAGTGCATCCACGTCTCTTACTCTTTTACGCGATGTGCGAGATGTAGATGTCATGATTTCAACCTCAACTGAGCCCTCAGGAAGTAACTCACTTTTGAACTTCATTATCTGTGACCTATAGGAGTGTTTATCCTTGGTGCATATTTACACACGTGCAGGAACGCCTACTAAGTGATTTCATCACACCCGCATAAAGAGATCACTTGTTCTGTACGCACGATGCAATATTTTTAAGATGCTTTCATCAAGAGCGCTTTACAGCATTTAGGCTGGCAGGAGACATTTAAATCTCGAGCACTTCGGAGCGTTAGGGCCGGCAAAGGGTTAAATGAATACAGATTGTAAATACCAATTTCTTCTCCTTTTTCTTGCTTCCAATATAGGCAGTTTACCTGTTCTTCTTCAATAGAACACCTCTATTCCAAGGCAACTTATTGGTTCTAAGAGCATGATATGAACCTCTGGTGACTTGCTAGGCCAGCCATTGGTGGTTTGGTATTAGGGTATCCTTTTCCTTGATGAATTACCTTCACTTCAGTTATGGAGTTTCATCTATCTCCAAACTTTTCTGTTGGAGTATTTGTATCTCTTAGCCTTTATTGTTCCCACGATATAGGCTACAGGTAGCCTTTATTTTAATGTTAGTGTGAGTTATTTTATTTTTTTTTAACCGATATTTGTTTGTGAAAAATGCCCAAATATTATTTAAATAGTTTGTGGAGTTTTAAAACCTAACCGAAATGTGATCTCACTAATAACCAATGCTAGATAAAGGGGACGAAGGTTAATGCGAATTTATTTTTGTTAGCTTTCAAATTCAAGACTGACATGTTAAAATTTTATGTATATCTCAAATATTATTTGTACATTGGAAATGGGATCATGTGTATTAACTAATATGACATATTGTAAGGTATATGATTCAAAATTAGGATAGTTTTGTGTTCTGAAAACATAAATAAAGGTTGCTTCACCCCTTCAACCACCAAACTGCTTAACAAACCATTAAAATGCATGCAAATATTTAGTTTTTTTCTATAATCTGCTTTATTGTAAAAACATTCTCCATACATGATCTGCCAAGTATGTAAATATTTAGTAAAATTGAAATATGTGAAATTGGGTCGCCACTATATTTAAAATGACTGAAATCAACAAAAAAAACAGTGACGATAGCTTATTATAATGAATGTTAAACATCGTTTACTAGGTAGTTCAAAAGAACAGATTGTTCTATCATTCATATAACATTTTTCTTCATAATTATAAAAATATTCTTTTTGAATTTGTAATTATGGGGTTAAGAATTTCGAAGTAATGTAAGGCAGCCATAATCATTATCCAATGAAAATGAAGCATGGTTGCCTAATTAAGTTATGTAGATAGGAAATAACACTATGAGGTTTTTTAATATTGTTTATTTTTTTCTTCACTCACCTCATACTTCATATATGAGTATGAGGTGAGTGAAGAAAAAATAAACAACATGCTTGCCTAGCTTAATAGTTTACTGTGTTTTTTTTTTCCCTCTCTTTCTTTCTCTTTGCACTCACTAAAATCTTACATTAATTCAGTTTTAAAGTATGTCTATGAAGAAAGAGAAACATTTAGAAACTGACTGACCAAAAATATATATATTTTTTTTGGTGGTCTATAGTGACAATAATGTCACTTAGACTAAACAGCAATTATTTATGATATGGTAACTCATAGCAGACTGGCTTCATAATTCCTTTTAAGTTGTAAAGTAAATACAGATCACTCAATTTCAATTATAAAAAAAGAATCAAGGATTTCTCGTGATTGATTATAAATTGTGTATTGTTGGGGAAAGAAAAATATTGATACCCACTTCTGGTATCATATAATTGTGTAGGAGCTGCTGTATCAACAAGGGGCAGATACTTAAGTCAGGAAGATCGAGCTAGAAATCCAGCAGAAAGACCACTGTATCTCCACATTCAAGCAGCTACCAAGCAGGCCATCGACTGTAAGCAATTACATCATATTATGGTATATCTTCATGTATTTGTTTTTAATTTATTAGATTGGTTTGATTATATTTCATTTTTATTTACTTTTTCAAATACATTATGCAACAACACAAACAATACTGATATCTGCAGAATACAATTATGAATTGGAAACTTTATACCTCATCTCATAAAACAAATTCCTCTCACATAGACATGTTTTGGAGATTATCATCCCCATTTTCAACTAAATTCTGACCAAATTAATTAATTTTGAGTTGTTTTTTGACACACCTCATATTTCTTGTCTCCCATGCAGACTCAGGTTTCATCACTGCATTAGTGACATTCTCGATGCAAACCCACGATCTCTATGGGTCTGCACAGGAGTCAAGAAATATGAGGTGAGTCAAAAACCAACTCAAAATTAATTAAAATAAACCTCATAGTGTTATTTCCTACCTATATAACTTAATAAATTCTGACTGTACCAGCTTTTCCTGCACTCGCAATATAGGAAAAGATACACATTTAGGAGAACAAAAAATGAATCATGAATTTTGAAGTTCCAGGAGCAAGATTTGATCTCAGAAGTTTATCCAATCACCACCAGATGGCACTTCAAACAGTTGGAATATATTTTGATGTTATATTTTAAATTAACAATTTCTAGAATTGGATGTAGTTTTATTATAGAAAGAAAAATTAACACTCGGACCGGGACTTGATCCCCAGATTTCTAATGTGGTTGAGAATCGGGATGATGATTTCACAAACATGTCCAGGTGCAGGGATCATATTTTATGAGATGAGGTATAAAAGATAATCAAAATTACAGTGGGAAGTAACATTGTGGGGTAATTTTCAATTTAAAAATGAGTTGGATAGAATATTATATTTGAAGAGAAAAATTATACGCTCAGATTGGGTTTGAACCCAGGACCTGGGTTTGAGCATATAAATTCTCTCTTCAAATATAATTTATCCATCATTGAGATGTGTGAAACGAATAATAAAAACATTGAAAGAAGCTGTACTGACTTTATAACGTAATGTAAAATTCCCAATTAAAGGTCTTCTTAATAAAGAAGTCACCATTTGCAAAATAGAAGCAACGGCTTCATAGCATTTGGTGCACGGGAATTAACAGCATATATAAGAGAAAAATTTGCATTTAGATTGGAGTTTCTGAGATAGCTCAGTTGATAGAGCATTTGCCTAGAGTGCGAAAGGTCCTGGGTTCAAACCCCAGTTTGAGCATATAATTTTTCTCTTCAGATATAATTTATCCATCATTGAGATGTATGAAATGAATAATTAAAACATGGATAGTATGTTTTTACGTCTTACCTCATAAAGTTCCATGTTTCCATGATACTAATTTCAATGGCCATTTTGCCTTCAACTTCAAACTCCAACAATGGATCTTTATGAGGTGAGATTTAAAAACACTTTATCCAACTCATTTATAAATTGAGATATGAAAGTTTAAAATATAGAAATTTAGAATTATCAAAGCAATTGGTTAAATTTCCAAAGAATATGGACCCATCTTGCGTTCCTAAATTTGCATTGCAGTATCAACCTAAAGGACGTCGAGATAAAGGAAGGCCTAAATTAAGATCGACAGATCAACCACAATTTAAGATCCCATAGAAACAGGTTCAAGTGACCAAAATCTAAATAAGTCCATGATGATGATGAGGTATAAAGTTTTATTCTGTTTGTATTTACAAGGTGTAAAGTTTCTTTCTGTTTATATTTACATGAATTTGTGATAGAACTGATATCTTTGTTTCCTTAGCAACCTTGTATTAAAACCAGGATTATAATTGATATGCAAGTCATTCTCCATCCAATGAGAATGCTGATCTTAGCAATTTAACAGGATGTTTATGTGACTATACTCTGTCCAGTCTAACAAACACACTTGAGGAAAATAAATGGGCGAGTAATCCATGAAGCACATGACTGCTGCAGTTACTGCAATTTATTCATGGCCAAAGCACAGTTCAGCAGAAGTGAAAAAATAGATCATGCACTCAATTAATATAATTATGTATTTAAAGCTATTTACGTTAACTATAGTTGATCAGAATACAGTATACTCCTACACGTTTCTTCGAAGGTTGGAGAGTAACTAAAAATTCTCATTTGTTTGAAACTGAACGATTCTTCAGAGGAAGTTGAATGTCAGTTACAAATACGGCAGCTATCTTATAGATTGTAGTAACATAACTTGGTGATAAAATGTGTGTGGGCTTCCCAATAATATTCAGCAATTTGGAATGGTGTTCCAACTATTTTCTGAAGATCAGCGCAGAATATCAAGTGATCCTTGTTCATTATCGTATTTGTGTCCTTGCATACTATGCAGTGTGGAGAGTCTAGTAGCTTAATTCTATGTAGATGTGCTGCCAAGCAATCATGACCAGTTTCAAGACGAAATTATGCAACTGCAATTGATCTGGGACTGTTTGGTATTGTTTCTGGTTCTAGCAATGTCTTCCATATCTTGGTTTCACATTGGATTTTGTTTTGTTTGGCTATATGGGATTTTATTTTCATTTTGGTGTAGAGTTGTACTGATTTATAAGATAGGTAATTGATCTTACTCTGTTGGATGAGTGTACCTTTTTTTGCAAGCGTGTGAGCCTTCTCATTATCTTCCATGCCACAATGTGCTGGAATCCATTGTAGAACATTTCTGTTTAGATTTTTCAACATCCTGATGCAATTTTTGGATTCTATTATTCTATGGTCTTGGATGGTCTGGTTGTGTGTTAGTGCCATTATGGCTGAGCTAGAGTCAGAAAGTATTACAGCACTTTGGAAGGGAATTGATATGAAGAAACAAATTGTTGTAGGGCTGTAAGTATTGCTTGTAGTTCACCGTCATAATGTGTTGTATATTTCCCAATAAAAATGTAAAATGAGAAGAGTTTACACGTTATTCCTGCTCCTGCTGCTGCTTCTCTATTCATTAGCGACCCATCTGTATAGACATGAAGCCACATTTGTTCTGGATATCTAATGTTGATTGTTTCTAATGCTAATTGTTTCATTACTATTGAGCTTGTAGTTTTTTTGTTGATCTCTTCTGTCAGGTTTAATGAATAGTTGATGCTGCCAAATTCGAGAGGGGATATTGGAGTTACAAGTTTTTGTGCCATCTGTGGTATTTCATATTTCTCTGTAGTCTGTAATATTTTTTGGATGAATCCTACTTGAGTTTTTAGATGTCTATTTTGATTTATGTAGCTGTTCCAGTAGTTCTGATATGGAAGTCTTCTTAGTTTTTCATATAACAATATCCCTTTTTTTTTCAATATCATATTGTATTGGTCTATTGTTAGTTAAGATTTGCATTGCTAATATTGTTTATTTTTTTCTTTCACTCACCTCATACCTCATAACTCCTTGCAGACCTGGGTTTCGTACATCATTTGTGACATTCTCAATGCTGTGTCACATTCACAACTGACGTGACACAGGATTGAGAATGTCACAAATTATGTGACGAAATCCGGGTCTGCGAGGAGTTATAAAGTATGAGGTGAATGAAAGAAAAAATAAACAATATTAAAAAACACTCATAGTGTTATTTCTTATCTACATAACTTAATAAAATTGCATTGCTAATGTTGGTGTTGTTTTAACACCACCAGTAATTATTCTCAAAGCTTGATTTTGGACTTTTTCCAATTTGTTCACATGATTGGGAGATGTAACTAGCACTTCAGATCCATAATGTAAAACTGGCTTTATATAAGACTTGTATGTCTGGTTTAAAGTTGATCTTGAGCAACCCTATTTTGTGGCAGTAAGTCTCTTCAAAAGTTTCAATCGTTTTTGTGCTGATTCAGAAACTTTTTCAGTGTGGGTTCTCCAAGTTAATTTCTTGTCCAGGTAGATTCCTAAATATTTAGCTTCATTTGTTTCTTAACATATTTTGTTAGTTTATGGAACATAATCCTGGGACTGTAGTGAACGATATAGTTAAATTAACTATAGAATACTCTGGTGTGACGGAGAGTAGTTGTACATATTCACATGGAATTAAAAGAAACTGGTAATATCAAAACGCCAAACAGAAGAGGAAAAGGCCTGAACCTGTTTTAAGAGTGATAGATGAATTTGTGAAGCGTGTATAAGGTGCATAAGTTTTTTATATTATTGCCGTAAATATAGTTATGTTAATTTAAATGTTTGATTTGAATTAATTTGTTTTATATTAACAATTATAATTTAATTAGATTTCGACATACCATTGTATGTGTTGATACAACCTGCAACATTAAAAATTAAAACTATTTATTATTAATTTCATACATCTCAATGATGGATAAATCATATTTAAAGAGAAAAATTATACGCTCAGACCGGGACTTGAACCCGGGACCCTTGGTTTTCTAGTCCAAGTGCTCTACCATTTGAGCTACCTGAGCAAGTACCGATCTAAACGCAAATCTTTAAAAACATCGAAAATAGCCGTACTGGCATTTATAATGTAATGTATAATTCCCAAATATGTCTTCTTAATATAGGAGCCGCCATTGGCAAAGATAGAAGCAAAGGCTTCAAAGCATTTGGTGGGCGGGAATTTCAACGTATATAGAGAAAGATTTGCGTTTAGATCGGTACTTGCTCAGGTAGCTCAAATGGTAGAGCACTTGGACTAGAAAACCAAGGGTCCCGGGTTCAAGTCCCGGTCTGAGCGTATAATTTTTCTCTTTAAATATGATTAAAACTATTGTTGTGCAATAATTTATCGGTTTGTAACAAACAGCTGTCAGAGTTCGCATGTACTTGTACACGTGCTGCGCGGAATAATACATTCGGAAGTTAAATGTCAAAGTGTGTTTCTTAGGCTGGACAGACAATAGCAGCACATGGCTCCAACCTGCCCTCCTAGCAGGTGCACTTCTTTTCATGAAATATAAATTTTTGACAATGAGAGTAATTCATTTACCAAACAGTACCAATGTAATTAAATTACATTTAAGTATTACGTGTTTTCAAGAATCAAATGAATCGTGAATTCTTCTTACCTCATACTTCTATGTTTTTTAAACACAGCATTCTTATCAATAAAACCTCATAATGTTAAAAATTCCCAAATTTATTATATTAAATTATGTGTTTTGCCACATTCTGTACTAAATAAATGGGAAGATGTATTCATGAAAAAACATAATATTGAAGGATAATATTTAATTTTAGGAAGTTATATTTTGAGGTTATTTTAATTATATTATTTTTAGTCTGGTAAGATGTCCAGACTAAAAATAATATAATTGGAGGATAAGTATGTGCTTTAGAATATATAGAAAAATGTTTGCATGCCACCTTGTTATGTTTATCACACTTTAGCTTGTTGAATAATGGATGGATTTGCTTTAAAGTTAACATTTGAAATTGAATAAGAAATACACATCACCTCATAAAATTAATATCTCATCTGGATATGTCTTGGAGAACTTCATCTGCATTCTCAATTAGATTAAGATTTTTTGCATTGAGTTTCCAATGTTTTCTATAATCCTTGTATTTTCATTAGTTCATTGCTTAGCTGCCACATTTAATCCAGTGATAAGTTGTATTGTATGAGGAGTTGCGTGAGTTGAGATTGTTTCACTGTGCATCATGCAATCCTGCACTGAGTTTTAAGACATGACCTTGATCCAACTAATGGAAATATGTAGACTGTAGTTTCTGTTCATTTGGGAATAGATAGATGGCCTTGAGATTAATGTTGCTAGCTAGTAGTTTCAAAATTCTTAATTTTATTCATGTTATTTTGCTGTTTTCATACTATAAATTACATTGATTTTTTCAATTGTTTTAATTAACTTAGATGAGAAGTTATTTTATGAGGCAAGAGAATTGTTTCCAATCTCTGGTGAGAATTGACAGTATGACTCTGGCTCCATCATTTGAGTTTACAGGTCAGGGTTTGGAAGAATGACTCCTCAGTTGTCACTGTGTTTGTGTAAGAGTTCACATGTGTACTGTTGCCAAATTCCTAAGAAAATTGGGCCTTAATGGGAAGGGTACTTCGCAGATTTTTCTGATACAAATTTAGTTAATATGCTCTATAGAAATGTGCAAGAAAAGAAATTTTGTGGTATTGAAGAAGGGGATCAGTTCAGTATTAAATTTGAGGGGAAATCTTGCATGGGATTAATTCCAAAATGCAGGTAACTGGCAAGCCCACGATCTACAAGAAGCCGAACTCCAGAGTTTGTGAAGTAGGTTAGGGCACTTGTCAGTGGTAGTAACCCAGACACACAGAACTGTCACAAGTAAATGAGAAATATCATTAAAATCGGGATTTGAACTTGGGAAAAAAGTCGAGAAAAGGGTTCACAAGTTGAGGCCTCTTTACATTGCACAATGTCGCACAAAAAGCAGAAAATTGTAAGAAAATTATATGGCAGGAGAAAAATGGAAATTTGTGATGACTTTGGACGAAGCATGTATGCATTACGTGACTGCAACAAACCCTGTGCAATTTACTACCATCCAAAGGGAGAAAAAAATTCCAAAAGTAGTATTACGAATGTAAGGAAAGATTTTCCAAGGATTTCATAGTCATCGTGGGATACTCTTATAACAGACAGTTAACATTTTACCGTATCATCAAACAGACCAAAGTCAGTTCCCCTTATTAGCAAACTGAAGTTCTGACCAAAATTTACGACACAGAGATCTCAGATCGTTGGATAGATTGGAGTAAGAGACAAGCATACATGCTATTCGCTTTAGGCACATTATTGTCGCCTGATGGTTCCTGTCCACAGTTTCCTGATGGTTCTCCCATAAACTTTTGTGCCTTTGGATTTTGAAAATGGTATTAGGAAATTGCATTTTGTGTGAACAATATTAATGCATTGATTTTACTATTCACTAGTTCATTCTAATAGAATTATGTTTTAAAATTTATTCTATGCACTGTCACTATAATTTTAAATGTTTTGATTCTTAAGAAGGATAAGCCAATTACAGAAGTTACAAGTAAGTAGGAATTTGAGGTGGAATAGTTGATTCACGCTTGTCTAGCACAAACCACCTAAAATAGTTGCACACTTTTGTAGAATTGAAGTGCAGCACAGTATTGCAGAAGAAGCTTTAATTTAATTGCAGATTAGAAAAAATAAATTTTAAATCAAGAACAAAGTTTCAAAAAACAGTGTGTGATGTGTTGTTCTAATGCCACTCACTGCACTGTTCGTCTGTCGGCTTCCATGCTGGACAGATAGATGGTATTCATCATCATCATCCATGCAAGTATTAGGCCATGTGGCCTGTTACGGTCTCAAAGAGGAATTTTCCATCCAGCGCTTTTTTGGACGTCCCAGCGATCTTTTGCCTTGGGGGCAGTAGTGAAGTATGGCTTTTGGAATTCTATGAGACAGCATTCGTTGAAGATGGGCTTTCCAGTTGTTCTGGTAGTTTTGTATATGGTGAAGAATGGGTTCTACATCCAACTCTTCCATAATTTCCTCATTTCTTTTATGGTCCCATTTTGTGTAGCCTGCGGTTTGGCGCATAAATCGCATCTCATTTGCTATTATTCGGCTTTCGTATCTTCTTCATATTGTTCATGCTTCACGACCATATCTTAATACTGGTCTTGCGAGAACCTTATAAAGCCGTAATCTTGTATTCTTCTGTACTAAAGATGGTTTCATTATACTGTTAATTATCCCGTTGTTTTTTGTATAATTTGTGATTTTCTTTGATATATCAGCTTCATCTTGAAATGTTAAATTATAACCCAAATAATGAAATTCATTTACTCATAGATGGTATTAATGTGGTTTATTTTCAATTTACACACAACTTTGGAAGATCATTTTATGTAGACAATGTATTTTTGTATTGTGTACAGAGAGGAGTGTATTTAGGATGAGTAAATAAGCCTGAATTCCATAATATATTTTTTTAAATTTAATATTTGAAGGAAGTAACACTATGAGGTTTCTTTTAATTATTAAGAGTTAGGGTTGTAGACTCACCTCATAAATATAAGGCGAGTCTATAACCCTAACTCATAATAATTAATATTATTTTTCTTCATAATTGACCAGCCTCATGGGCTAGTGGTCAGCGTTTTTGACTACTGTTCATGAGGTCCCGGGTTCGATTCCCGGTCAAACCATAGGAATTTTTCCTTAAAGGGAATCATTCCTGTGGTTGCCCATGGTCTGGATTTTTAAACTGACCCAAACCCTCTGGCGGCACTATGGCCCTGGGGTCGACTCAACCTCTAATGGAAATGACACTTGTTCTGGGGGTATAGGTAGCCGTCACGCAGGGCTGACAACCCGGCTTACGTAAAGGGCTGATTGTCTAGAAAAAGTGGGAGTCTTAATCTCCCACTACCGCAAGGGCCTCCGGGCCTGTTGTGGGATCACTTTTACTTTTACCCATCATATCATCTGGGTAATGTAACTCCGCCTTCTAGGCACCCCAGCTTCAAAAGTGGGTTACAATTAAGCCAATACCAGAAATGTCGAAATGACAACTTGGGGCATTGGGGGGGGGGGATCTTCATAATTTGCTTCACTTTTTTTTTATTGAGCATGATTTATCACCTAAGATAGTTGCATGCTATTATATATTTTTTATTATTATATTATTCTATAGTTGAGTCATGGTGTTATGGACATTTCGTCTTTCAGCAAGAGCCAGTCTGTAGAAGAAGAAAACAAATCAGGGATTTATCAGATTAAATGTGAAGAATGTGAAAAAATCTACATAGGAAAAACTAAGAGAAATTTGAAAACTAGAGTGAAAGAACATCTAAGGAACACCATGAAAGGGGAAGTAGAAAAATCTGCAGTGGCTGCCCATGTGTGATCCGTAAAGCATCTTATCGAAAAGAAGGCTAAATTATTAAAACAAATAGAAAAACCAAAAGAACTCACTGTTTGGGAAAAGATCTACATTCAAAGGAGCAAAAAGGAGAAATTGATGAACTTTGAAATTCCTGGGGAGAATGCCCTGGTTTCGAGGTTTTTTTAGTAGTCTGCCAACAGAGGGAGTGAAAGATGGCTCTTCAAGTCGACAGAACAATGGTCTTGGGGATAGTGATGGAACGGAAATGTAAAGTTCCGATTTTTTTCTTTTCTTCAAGTCGGCCCTGGATCTGTTTCTAAAGAACTTGGTAATGAAGCTCCTTTCTCCAGGAATTTAAAAGTTAATAGTTTTCCCCTTGTTCTTCTGTATATAGATTTTTTCCCATAGATCCAGGGCCGACAACTTGAAGAAAAGAAAAAAAAATCAGTTTGTGCAATGCCCGAAGAAGGGCAACAGCCTTGAAACATATGTCCAACTAAACAATCATATGGGGTAAGAATGTTAAAAAAATACAAACTCAATTATTTATAAATTGGTCAAGAGCATGGTAGTTGGCTGGAAAAAGAGGTGGTCATCTAATAGTGTAATAGAGAGTCAAAATATATTAGTCATATGGGAATAATATTCTGTGCCTAGTAAGAATGGTTGAGAACAGTGTGATTGGAGAAGTGTCACTGTATCAGTGAATGTAATGTACTTTTTTTAATCTTTATATAGTATTCCTTCAGTGAGAGTATTTCTTCACTTTAGTTTTCCTCATTGTTTTTAGTTTTGTTGTGTGATGTTTGTTATTTATAATAATAAATAAGTTGAGTCGGTTGACATTTTACCTCATATAACTTATTTATTAAGAACCTCTTAATGTTACTTCCTATTGTAATTTCTTTTATAGGAAAATTTTATAGGTTTAATTTAAGATGTAAATTAAAATTCTTTATACCTCACCTCATGTCCAATCTTTTAATTAAACTGGTTTCAAAACCTATATGGTTTCATCTTCAGTAATGGTTTGATTAAACAAATAGAAAAACCAAAAGAGCTCACGGTTTGGGAAAAAATCCACATAAAAAAATAAGAAAGAAAAACTTATTAATTTTGAAATTCCTGGGGAATTTGATTTAATTTGAAGGTTCATCGGTCCACCAACAATAGAGTAAGAAGCAGTTCTTCTGAACGACGTAACGTAGGTCAAGATATTACTGAAGATGTAAACCACATATACTTTGTCCACTCTTAGAGTGATCCTAATATAAACAAATGCCAATTGTATCCTTCTGCTATTCATGCCACAATTACTATCTCATTAACAGGAGTCACGTGTGAAGTATATAAGACATGTGATCATTGAATAGGGTAGATTGTAAGAAAGCTGATGAGATTTTTCACTGATCTTGTGAAATACATGTAAAATAACTTTTTTTTATTACTAGCTAGAAAAAGCTTTGACAGACTTGTGTTTTAAACATTTAGAAGGCAACACAGCAACATAAGACTCGACACCTTCAGCCATTTTGTTGCATCAGAATTGACTGAAGCATGACTCAAATGCTTCATCCATATGTAATATACTATTTTAAGTTGTAATTATTGATTAGGTATATTTTAGAATGTTTTCTATGTTTTGAATATTATTATTGGATTTACGAAGAATAAGTATATTCAGAGGAAACATTTTTAATTTAATGAAGGGAACTATTTTTTTGCATACTTATTACTTCTACATTGTATGTTGGTATCCATAACCAATAAAAAGCGAGCAGGTCACATGGTTTTGATGAGGATCACTTTAAGAGCGGATAGCCTTTAGGTTTTGAAACCGATGTAAATAGAAGACTGGATATGAGAGATATGGTGAGATATAAAGAATTTTAATTTAAATCTTTTAGTTATTTTGCAGTGGTGGTGCATAAAATAGAGGAATTCATAAAACAGCCTCAGATATGGGAATAATATTCTGTGCGTAGTAAATATGGTTGAGAACATGTTAGTGTGGTTGTTTGGAGAAGTTACACCTGTATCTTCTTCTTCCTTCCAAGTATTAGGCCAAGGCCTGTTACGATCCTATAGAAAATTTTCCCTCCAGCATTTCATAGGAAACATTGATACACCTGTATCAATGAATGTAATGTACTTTTTTTTAAGCTTTATGTTGTATACCTTTAGTGAGAGTATTTCTTCACTTTAGTTTTCCTCGTTTTAGTTTTCCTTATTGCTTGTTTTTAGTTTTGTTGTGTGAAGTTTTTATTATACTTTAATTAGAATTTATATTATATTGCTCTAGGATATATGCTAAGTAGCCTCTTGGTTACTTTGCAGTGGCGGTGCAGAAAATAGAGGAGATCATACAACAGCATCAGATGGACCAACTTCCTCCTCTCAGCCGCCCTAGCAAGTTCAAGATGGGTCCACCACAGCAGAATATGCCTCCACCACTCATGAGTATTCATGCAACAATGCCATCTGTAGTAAGAATTTTTTCTAAATAACAGAAATAGTATTTTGAACTAAATTTTAAAAATGTAATTATAATATATTCGTACTAAAGTTTTATACAATCTCCAAAATAGACTTTTTTTTTATAATACTATGCAATTTTATTTTTAAGGAGACTTGGTTTGTGAAAGGGGTAAAAAGTAACTCATAATCAAAAAAGTTATATCTCTGATTCAAATTTATCTGACTTTTTAAAAATTATGTTAACCCCTTAACTGGGGACCTAGCTAGTGCAGTTCTACAGCTCTGTGGGGAGCCTTTTCTTTTCTTCCTTTAATTTAAAATATTATAAAAAATACAGGGAGTAAACATTTGTAACATATCCATCAAATATTATACAAAACAACCATTCTCTTTCATATGGTCATATTTTTTAATCGAAATTTCATATTTTTATTTTTTTCAACTTTAGTACAAAAACGGCACAAGTGTCTTCTCGTGTTCAATTTAAAGTAATTTGGAAAACATTATTTATATTACATGTAATGAATATTAAAAAAGTATGCAAATCTCTTAAATGCAATAAATGTTAACTCTGGCCTTACATGGTGTCTGTCATCAGTGGCGTTGTTTCAAGTCTTACATCGATATAAACTAAGCATTTAGGATATATGTATAAATAAATAATAAATTTATATTGGCAATTTACTCCGAAGTTTATAATGTAAATATACAATCTCTTTAGCACTGTGTAAATATTACAATTTTACGACACATATGACCAGTGGCGTTACTAAATACTGTCAGTTTTGAGTTATTACAAATAATCGCATTTTTTTTATTTTTAGATCTTTAATATACCGTAAAAATATATATCCGTACAATTAGTAGTTTTTATTGTAGTAATAGTGATTATTGACATCATCAGATATTATCAGTGGCGTTATTGAACACTGGTGTGTTGAGAAGTCACTGGTTATTATTGTTGTTAGTATTATGAATGCTACATAACTTCATTTTAGAAAACACTCATATTTTCAGTAAATTGTAAGTAGCTTATAAAAAAATATGATGAAGTGAAAAAAAAAAAAAAAAATTGAGCGAAATAAGACGTTTGAACTAGTTACTTCAAGACTGGAGAATGGAGGGTAAAAGTTAGCAACCCCAATTGAATGTTTGTGCAATATTTTTCTAATGTGATAAAAGACAGACCTCTCATTTAAACGTGTGAATGAGAAGTTACAATAAACTGTACCAGAGTTATTATTTTTTCATTAACTTAGACCGTTCTTACATTAAGGTTTAAGGCTAATCTGAGTTGAAAGATATATTATGTTGAGCAAACAGATGATATTTAATTTTAGGAAGTAAAAAAAAAAGTGAGATTTTAATCATAAATAGTCATATGCATAAAATTTTTTCATAGCAGTTTAATTGTTGTATTGTAATATGTTAAATGCAAAATATGATCAAATTTTAATATACATTGATATTTTTATTATTCATTTCATACATCTCAATGATAGATAAATCTTATTTGAAGAGAAAAATTATATGCTCAGATTAGGGCTTGAACCCAGGACCTTTGGTTTTCTAGGCCAATACTCTACCGACTAGCTACCTGAGCAAATTCCAATTTAAATGCACATTTTTTGTCTTATATACGCTGTTAATTCCTGCACACCAAATGCTATGAAACCTTTGCTTCTTTCTTGCAAATGGCAGCTTCATTTTTTAAGAGGACTTTTTTTGGGAATTTTACATTACATTATAAAGCCAGTATGGCTTCTTTCAATGTTTTTATTATTAATTTCATATATCTCAATGATTGATAAATCATATTTGAAGAAAAAATTATATGATGTTTTTATTATTAATTTAACATTTCTCAATGAAAGATAAATTAAATTTGAAGAGAAAAATTTTCGCCTAGACCGGGACTCGAACCCGGGACCCTTGGCTTTCCGGGCCAAGTGCTCTACCAACTGAGCTACCGAGGCGAGTTACGATCTAGACGCAAATTTTTCTCTTATATACGTTGTAATTCCCTATCGCCAAATGCTTATGAAACCATTGTTTCTATCTTTGCAAATGGCGACTTCTTAGTTAAGAAGACATTTATTGGAAATTTAACATTACTTTAAAAGCTAGTAAGGCTTCTAATGATGTTTTTATTATTAATTTAACATTTCTCAATGAAAGATAAATTAAATTTGAAGAGAAAAATTTTCGCCTAGACCGGGACTCGAACCCGGGACCCTTGGCTTTCCGGGCCAAGTGCTCTACCAACTGAGCTACCGAGGCGAGTTACGATCTAGACGCAAATTTTTCTCTTATATACGTTGTAATTCCCTATTGCCAAATGCTTTTGAAACCATTGTTTCTATCTTTGCAAATGGCGGCTTCTTAGTTAAGAAGACATTTATTGGAAATTTAACATTACTTTAAAAGCTAGTAAGGCTTCTAATGATGTTTTTATTATTAATTTAACATTTCTCAATGAAAGATAAATTAAATTTGAAGAGAAAAATTAAAAAAATTATATGCTCATACTGGGGCTTGAATCCAGAACCCTTTGGCTTTCTAGGCCAATACTCTACCGATTGAGCTGTCAGAGCAATTTCCAATCTAAATGCAAATATTTTCTTTTATATACTCTGTTAATTCCCGTGCACCAAATGCTATGAAACTTTTGCTTTTATCTTGCAAATGGCGACTTTTTTTTTATTAAGGATATTTTTTTTGGGAATTTGACATTACATTATAAAGCCAGTACTTCTTCTTTCAATGTTTTTATTATTCATTTCATACATCTCAATGATGGATGACAAATCATATTTGAAGAGAAAAATTATATGCTCAGACTGGGACTTGAACACAGGACCTTTGGCTTTCCAGTCCAATACTCTACCGACTGAACTATCTGAGCAAGTTCCAATCTAAATGCAATTTGTTTTCTCTTATATACGCTGTTAATTCCTGTGCACCAAATGCTGTGAAATCTTTGCTTCTATCTTGCAAATTGCAGTTGTTTATTAAGAAGACATTTTTTTGAGAATTTTACATTACATTATAAAGTCAGTACGGCTTCTTTCGATGTTTTTATTATTCATTTCATACATCTCAATGGTGGATGATAAATCATATTTCAAGAGAAAAATTATACGCTCAGACTGGAGCTTGAACCCAGAACCTTTGGCTTTCTAGGCCAATACTCTACCAACTGAGCTACTTGAGCAAGTTCCAATCTAAATGCAAATTTTTTTTCTTGTGCATGCTGTTAATTCCCGTGCACCAATTGCTATGAAACTTTTGCTTCTATCTTGCAAATGGCGGTTTCTGTATTAAGAAGACCTTTTTTTTTTTTTTTGGGAATTTTACATTACATTTTGAAGCCAGAATGGCTTTTTTTGATATTTTTATTTTCACTTTCCTGTCCAGTCTCCCTTGACTGACCTCTTGTTTTCTTCGATCCTAATGATATTAGAGTATTTGTGGCCAAAGGGTTCATTTCCGTCTTTCCTATATCTTTCTTTTAACTTTGTGGACACTCACCTCGAATGCCCTCATAAGCTGCATGTTCAAATGCAGCCCCATTGAAACTTATAGCATAAGTATTCAATGGACTTATGTCATCAGCTATGGCTGGATACACGTAATGAAGAAGAATTATTCATTTCATACATCAATGATGGATAAATCATTGGGTTGTGTTGAAAATATGCTTTTTTGAAGAATTATTTGACTAAATTTGCTGTAGATGCTTCATCATATAATGCAAAACGTGTCCTGAAAATTTCATATCCATACCTTGAGTAGGTCTTGAGAAAAGTAGACCAATAGCGTGACTTTTCAGGAATTATTTAAAAATTAATTCAGGCTTAATGTTTAAGTTGTCTCTAAAAGTATATGTATATTTTTAAAGGTAAATATACCCTTATTGTACCACTTTCTGTGAAATGGAACCAACCTTCAAGTTAATGAGTTAACTCAAGCTACATGAGTTAATGCAATATTATTGTTCATCAAGTATCGTTCCATGTTCTGCAAAAAAAGATCCCACCCAATTCTTAAGCCGTCTATGAACCAAGTAAGAAAACACTGACAGAATATGTTACATTTCTCTTTCTGGAGAAAGAACCAACAACAAAAATATGTAAAATCTCAGAATTAAAAAATATTTGTGTTTTTATCTTTATCATAAAATAGAAGCTATTTGATATTCTGTTTGTTGAAGTAATAAGTTTTTTTTATTAATTTCATACATCTTAATGATGGATAAATTATATTTGAAGAGAAAAATTATACGCTCAGACTGGTGTATGAACCCAGGACCTTTCACACTCAGGCAAATACTCTACCAACTGAAAACCCAGGACCTTTCACACTCAGGCAAATACTCTACCAACTGAGCTATGTGAGAAGCTCCATTTGCAAGATAGAAGCAATGGCTTCATAGCATGTGGGGCGTGGGAATTAACAGCATATATAAGAGAAAAATTTGTGTTTGGATTGTAGTTTCTCAGATAACTCAGTTGGTGGAGCATTCTCCTAGAGTGCAAAAGGTCCTGTGTTCAAACCCTAGTCTGAACGTATGATTTTTCTCTTCAAATAAAATTTATCCATTAATAAGTAAATCTTTATTTTTATTTTTGAATTTTTTATTAACTTTAATCAACCTCATGGGCTAGTTGTCAGTGTTTCTGACTACTGTTCATGGGGTCCTGGATTTGATTCCCAGTCAAACCATAGGAATTTTTCCTTGAAGGGAATTATTCCTGTGGTTGCCCATGGTCTGGAATTTAGGTTAAGAACTCTCCTGGCGCTTCATTTACATTAATCACCTATCATATCATTGGGGTAACATAACTCCGGTTTCCAGGCACCCCATCTTCAGAAGTGGGTTACAATTACGCCAGTTCCAGAGAGAAAAACCAGAAATGTTGAAATGACAACCTGGGACATTGAATAAAAAAACTTCAATTGCATTTTTCTCAGTTTAGTTGTCTTGTAGCATGGTTCCTTTTTGCAGAATGCAGTCCAGTTGACAAATAATAATAATGTCTGGCAATTAAAATTAGAATCTTTTTTTGTTGAGTTACTTTTTAACTCTCTTCACAACTGACTCCTCTTAAGACATACAATTTTTTTTCATCATAATATGCAAATTAAATTAATATATGCAGACAAGCATCTGTAAGCAATTGTAAACAAAACTAAAGAGAAAAAAATTCTTGTCTAAACTGGGATTGAAACCCTGAATCTCCAGCTTTAGTTGTTCACACTTTTTTTTAACTTTAACATAGAACATAAAATTATTATTTTCCTACAAAATAAGGTAAAAACTGCGTACACACTACAGTGTGTCTGAGATTGAATAGCCACCCAAAACAAGGTTGTAACCCTAATTTTTTTCCCAAGTTGAGTTTTACATCCAAAATGGCTGTTCATGACATATGTGACTCTTTTCCATGTTAAAAATCAAATTTGGAAAGAAATGAGGGTTACATTCTCTTCTGGGTGGTTATTAAGTTGATGCATACACTATTTCACAGCAACAAGATGTGACAGATACACAGTTTTTATGGTTTTGTATTTCTTAAGCCCATGCATTTTAAAAGTGCTCCTTCAGTCCCAGTGTAATCCGAACATCGATAAAGAACAGAGAGACATAAACTGGATTATTGCTAATAGAATTTCATCAGGCGTGTTTAATCCTAACTTTAAATTCTTTCAGTGTAGTTTGATAATAATTATAATACATGATTTTATTTTTTGTTAAATTCATTGACGTAGATTTCAGATTTATATTTTATGATTGTTTACAGGAAAAGGTTTTGGTTGGTCTGGAACATGCTCCACCAAGTTTTGATCTGAGGAACAAGTTAATTGGACTAGGAGGTGCAAATCTTCATTATATTCGCAATGAAACAGGAGCTATGGTTACATTGCGTGGTAAAGGATCTGGTTTCGTTGAACCTACAACAGGCAGTGAATCTCTTGAGCCTCTTCATTTGTGTGTTGAGTAAGTTTTCTTAAATAAATTATGAATAGTATTTATTTCAATGAATGAATGAGTCACTTCTTATCTTACCTTATACTCTATGTTTTTCAAACACAGGAACTGCAGTTTTCAAGAGGAGTCCCTCTTATCTTCAGCCAACATTATGACTCCTTTATTAGTATTTATTTATTCATTTATTTAATTTCCGTGGTGAAGTTAAGGCTATATGACCTTTTCTTTCACTCAGGTCAAATATATGCTACATTAAAATACTACTACAATTGTACCACTGGTGGAAGACTGCCATTAATCAGAAAAAAAATGAATTAAATGCCTTTAATGAAGTCTGTGTTCTGGAAAACTGCCACAACTCAAATCATATAAGGACAAATAATGATATATATTGACTTAGGCTTTCACGGCCGAAGTTAGTATTATGACGATTTTATTATTGATTTAACACTTCTCATTGAAGGATAAATTACATTTAAAGAGAAAAATTTTCGCCTAGACCGGGACTCGAACCCGGGACCCTTGGCTTTCCGGGCCAAGTGCTCTACCAACTGAGCTACCGAGGCGAGTTACGATCTAGATGCAAATTTTTCTCTTATGTACGTTGTAATTCCCTCGGCCAAATGCTTGAAACCATAGCTTCTATATTTGCAAATGGCGGCTTCTTGGTTAAGAAGACATTTATTGGGAATTTAACACTACTATTTAAAGCCAGTAGGGCTTCTATTGACGATTTTATTATTGATTTAACACTTCTCATTGAATCCTTCAAGTTAAGAAGTGTTAAATCAATAATAAAATCGTCAATAGAAGCCCTACTGGCTTTAAATAGTAGTGTTAAATTCCCAATAAATGTCTTCTTAACCAAGAAGCCGCCATTTGCAAAGATAGAAGCTATGGTTTCAAGCATTTGGCACGAGGGAATTACAACGTACATAAGAGAAAATTTTGCGTCTAGATCGTAACTCGCCTCGGTAGCTCAGTTGGTAGAGCACTTGGCCCGGAAAGCCAAGGGTCCCGGGTTCGAGTCCCTGTCTAGGCGAAAATTTTTCTCTTCAAATATAATTAGTATTATGATCTTGAAGAAGATTTCTGGGCTGTTTGGCCATGGTCTTGAGGTTGAAGTTCCCCGATGTTTTGCCAGAGACTGAATTCAGCATCCTCAAGGGTTGTCTCAAGCCTCAAGATCATGGCCAATAGCCCAGAAATCTTCTTCATGATCAAAATAAGGTTTTTTATATATATACATATATATATAGCTGACAGCATGAATAAATCATGGTCAACCGTAATTAAAAATCCTGTGCACTTCAACATTTCTGGAATCAATCTTTATGAAAATTATACTGGGAAGCAAGAAGGAGAATGGAGATCATCCAAGATTCTGGACATTAGACTTTTACTATATATAAAATAGTTTAAAGTATTGATCGGTCTTAATACAATTTTTAAAAAGTAAATAGAAAAATTATTAATTGCTAAAAGAATACTGTCAGTGAGGTGTTTGTTTCTTATTAAGTGATTTTTCAATTTGTTATTGAATGATATTGTTTGTCATCTCTGACATAGGACGACGAAGAATTCCATGTTCTAGCTTGTGGAACTGTAAAGGATGTTGAGTAAGGGTGTGATTTTTTTTATGATAGATTTTGTATATTTTTGTGGGATTATCATGTGATATGTGACATACAGATTATGTGAAATATTACAATAACAACACGTTTGGAATCTAGTTGCTAATTATTTTAGTTGTTACGTATACATCTATTTAACCCTTTATTTGGCAACAGGAAATAAAATATTTCAGAAAATTTATTTTTTTATGAGTATTCTGTTTAATAGAGCTTAAAAATGAACCTCTGTTGTAGTTTCAACATTCATTAACTATTAATATGCAAATTACATCATGTTGCTTGTAGGCAACATTGCCCGCTTGTGATAATTTATAGGTGGAGAAAAAATGTTGCATGCACTAAGGTAAAAGTTAGATTTTTATTCACAGAACATTAGGAAAATTATATTTTTAATCCAGTACCATTAAATTAGAATACAGAAAAGGTTATATTTAATTAATGTTGGGAAGTAAACATTATGAGGTATAATCATTAAAATTCATCGGAGAACATATTGTTTAAACAACTCACCTCATAGGATTCATGCTTCCATGATATCGCGATTTCAAACATAATCATGTTCATCGTCAGCCATAACTCCGACTGATGAAATTCTTCGGCCGTCAACTATTCTATTGTCGCCATCTTCAGTGCTGCCATCTATGGTTGAATTTATGAACTTCGAAATCAATGTAATTTCGTTAGGGATATCAAAATTCATTGATCTATTTTTGTTTTTCTGAATGTATATTTTTTCCCAAACTGTCAATTCCAAAGGTTTCTCTACTTGTTTTAAAAGTTTAGCTTCTCTTCCAATTTTATGATGTTCTAATAAACTATGTGCAGCAATTGCAGATTTTTCAATTTCACAATTTTTAATATTTCTGAAATGTTCTTTTGTCCGAATTTCCAAATTCCTTTTTGTTTTTCCTATATAAACTTCATTGCAATCTTCACAATTTATTTTTATCTTTCTGCCGGGAACAGAACAGAGAACTAATTCACATTTACAGCACCTTACTATTGAATAGCGTTTTGGGCAATAATGGCAGCGGCCTTTTGCTCTATATTCTGGCCAATGATCTAAGCAATTGTATCTTGTGTCTTGTACTGGAATGGGGACGGTGGCTTTTTTTTTTTTGGTTGTGGTAATGCTACACCTGTTGATGGTCTGCCTGCTTTTCATTTATTTGATGTCATCAGTGCATTAGAACATTTGCTCTAAAATGTTTTAGGGATGTTTTCTTATCACCTGTTTCCCTGTGATATAGTAACCATGCATTGACAATACT
The DNA here is from genome assembly GCA_030220185.1 of Diploptera punctata. Taxonomy (NCBI): domain Eukaryota; kingdom Metazoa; phylum Arthropoda; class Insecta; order Blattodea; family Blaberidae; genus Diploptera; species Diploptera punctata. Next base: position 386,309 of record JASPKZ010002698.1, read on the forward strand.
CAAGTCTATAGAAAAAGCAAACAGCCTTAGGTACCGTCTTTTAGCTTTCAATGGTGTATGGTATAATTCAATTGGCATCCCAGCCAAGTCCTCTCCTCCCATATGTTTATTATACTGGATCAGTATGTTGGGGCAGGGTACATCAGTTTTCCTTTTCTCATTAGAGTTCCAGCATTTCACAGTAGACAAAGGCATGTATTCCACAAAATTAACTTTCCATACAAACAACTTTATTGTCTATCCATCTGACCACAATGACATCTGAATTTTCATCTTTCCTGTAGCCATACATTTCACGACCTTGTTTCTGTAGCACCTTTTCCTCATCTAGTAGGCAACCTTTCAGTCTATTTTTTCTGAGGGTTCCAAGGGAGTCAATGTTCCTTTTCTTTAGAAAAATGATTAGTTGTAACATACAAAAGAAGTTGTCAAAATAGACCCTTGCATTCAAGCCTGGTGGCAATGATTTACATAACATGATTATTACTTGGCCTCTAATTCCTAAGATTTTTTACTACTTGGCCTCCAATTCCAAAGATTTTTTCTTCTGCTGTCAAATTGGTGGCCATTCCGTTTCCTGTGTAAGGAAGAAAATTATGAATTAGCCCCGATACCCCAGTATGCATAAAATGTTGTAACCCCATTTGAGAAGCTTGTTTTGTATATACTGATGAAGATTCCCAGCTCCGGTTCCTTTATAAGGAACCATCATCTCATCAAATTAATGTTTCTGATAGTTTCCAACAATTATATCTAATTCTGGTCTTATTTTGAACAACCTATCTTCTGAATCACCTGAATCTTCATTATTTAAGAAGTGAACATATCTGTGCAATTTTTGAAAATGTTTCAGACTAAATATTTTAAAAACTCTTTCACAATTAGTTGCCTGAGCGCAATAGTCTGTATATGACGGCATTACGACTGTACCCATGAAAATCAAAATACCTATGAACTGTTCCATTTCACTCAAGTTTGTATTTACTGATGATGCAGTTTTTTGAACAAAATATAAATTACTCTATATGGTCTGTGAGATCAGAACTATAAAAATACTTTAAATATTCTAGAGGGGTTAAACTTTTAGGTACAAAAGCTACAGTGGATTTTTCAATATTTGCAGAAATATCTTCTTTGACCCACTTGAAATTTCTTTCTTTAGTTGAAGACATATTGTTATTTGTAATTGAAGTAGCTTGTTGAATTCCACTTCTCTCTGTAAATATATACAGAATAAAAAATTAGTAACAGCATACTGTACTCTAATTCATATCTACCATTAACTTTACATAATAAAAAAGTAAATACCCATGATTATCTTCTGATTCAGATTCAGTATCTGTCTCCTCTACTAATACTCTGGTTCTTCTAGAAGTAGATTGGACATCTGGCATATAATCTGGATTATCACTAATCTCAGCTAATATTTCTGGCTCAGAATCATTAGAATCCTCACCATCAGATTGTTCTTGATTTATTGGAGGAAGAACAATATGTTTCCTTCGCTTCCCGTAAAAAGAAACTGAATCCATCTATAATTTTCAATGGTTTTGGCAAAGTTGCTTGGAAGCAACATGTGAAAAAGTCATATGTACAATGAATAAAAATGCCAATGTAATATTATAAATGTTAGATACGCATAAAATAAAGTATATTTCAATACAAAAATACAAATGTTACTTACATTTCTTAGGTTTGGTAAGAAAAAAATGTCTCAAACAGCACTAAAAATGGCTTCCTGAAAATGCTAATGCACTCCTGCATGTGACTCCCATCTGTTGGAAAACTATGAAACTAGGTGAATTATGTGAAGCCTGTGGAATTATTTCAAATACAAGCTCCTTGGAAACATCATTGACAAGGAACAGCATTTATACAATACCATTCTTCATATGAGCCCTTATATATGATGTTGCTTGAGAGCATCATTACCAAATAAAGAAACATACTTTACCACCACACTTAATCCTGCTCTTTCAACATACATATTGAGAATAGCCTCAAATTTCAACATGACAAGTTAAATATATTTAATTAATGTTGGGAAGTAAACATTATGAGGTATAATCATTGAGTCGGAGTTATGGCTGACGATGAACATGACTATGTTTGAAATCGCGATTTCATGGAAGCATGAATCCTATGAGGTGAGTTGTTTAAACAATATGTTCTCTAATGACAAGTTAAATTCATTGATCATGTAGAATGTTGTTATATATTGAAAATACTCTCTCACAATCAACATTTGAGGCAGAAAACTACAGGACTCTTAAGACATGTTCAGGCAAAACTATGGTGATTCCCAACCATTCTTGTTAGCACACTGCTCACAGAAATTTGTTAATTTTCTCCTGTAGATGCTTGATGTATGCTTTGAAGGATCTGGTAACCTCTGAAGATAATTAAGACATTTTATATGTACGTTCTTATCTCTTATGGTTGTTTTGTTGAACATATTTTTCAAGGCCTCTGAGCGATTACAGACTGAATTTTCTCAAGTTGTCGGCCCTGATTCTTGATTCCTGCTCTCTCTGCCTCTAGTCCAATGAATTTAATAATGAGGTTCCTTTCTCCGAGAATTTCAAAATTCATAATTCTTTCCTTGTTCTTCTGTATGTAGATTTTTTCCCATATGGTGAGTTCATTTTTATTTTATAACCGTTTTAATAATTTTGTGTTTACATCTATTTTGTGTTTTTCTGACCAAATGTGAGTAGCCACTGCAGATTTTTCTACTTCCCCTTTTTTTACATTTCTTTTGTGTTCTTTAGTTCTAATGGTTAAATTTGTTTTTGTTTTCCCTATGTATATATTAGCACAGTCTGCACATTTTATTTGATATATTCCTGATTTTTTTACCATCAATCTTTTCATTTTTATTAGTTTATTTAAACTATAATCATTCTTTGGCACTAAATTAATATTAATTTTTTCAAAAATCTTTTGAAATTTGTTGTGTGTCCAAGGGTGATATGTGAATTTCCTGTATTTCTTATCTTTTGGTTTTTCTATTTGAAGAGTGCTTTCGTTCCTCAATTTTTGTTTTTTGTACTTTTTAATTTTTTTGTGTATCATTTTTTCATTGAAACCATTTTCTTTTGCAACCTTAATTATGTGTTTCCTCTCTAATAACTCGTAATTTTTCTTTTCCTGCTGTATTTTAAAATAAAACCTCTGAAGAATTCAGATTTGGAAACATTTAGGACAGCAATGTTTTGTCCTCCATAGGTGATTGTTGTCAATATAGTTATTGAGAAGATAAAGAAGATAGAAAAGATATAGTAGCCTTTAAAAAATTAGCTCAAGGTTATCATTTTCTAGCAGTTTTTCAAACTTCACATTGGTTTTTTTCTTTCAATTTTATCCTCTTCCTGACTATTTCTTTTGTTTGCTTACTTAATTTGTTAATGATGTCAGTTGCTTTATTATTTAATACAGACTGCTTGATGAGCAACCACTTACCCAGAAGTTCTCTGAGTTTTAGGTATAATTTATGAGCTAGTGGATGTGGTGCACTCTCCAAAGTTGTAATGAGATTAACAATAGAAGAACAATGTTCTTTTTACAAAAATAATTTCACATTGTACAGCTTTAATCTTACCGAGAGTTAAGTACCTGAAGTATGCAAGTGCTGCTGAATCTGAATTATGTTCTAACTCCTTAAAATAGTCTATTATATCTTCTAGATACTCCTCTACATATATGTATATATGGAACAAACATCATTCACGAATCCCAATGTGTTACAGCTGAAAGAAGCAACTTCGCCAACTTTTCCCCATTTTTGCATTTATTTCTTAGCATTCTTAGATACCACACTATTGTGTAAGCAGGAAAGCATTTTTAGTTTGTGTGACAAACTCATTGAATGAGGGCAATACCAATATACGGAATAGCTGATAGTAGGTTAGTAATGACTGTTGCCCCTCAGAAAGATGTTTGTTTAAGCATGAAATTTCATGACCTTTAAGTTTTACAAATATATTAAGTTATATGCCAAGCATCGTTAAACTGACTATTTAACTCATGCCCCAAATGGGCTTCAATGACCAATCACATTTCAATGATTTCTATTTTACAACCAATCAGAGTCGTGTTTCACCAAATATTTATCAGTGTTATAATTACCATATTAAAGAAAGCTCCTCCTTACAATATTGCGTTCCTTTGGCAATAAATAGTATGATCTGGTTGCAGTGATAAACAAAAGAAGCAGTAGAAGCGTACCTATCGTTTCTCATTTGTTTTCAAACATCGCCGTTTACATTAAATATATAAATATTTTAAAATAACTATAGTTAAATAATGATTTGTGAGTAAACAGCTTAATTTTATTCGTTAAATAGTCCTAACAAATGCCACTCTTGATTTCCAAATTCTCTAGATAAATTCACTCCTCACTTCGTGAGTCGTGAATTTATCGATAATTTGGAAATCACTCGTGGCATTACTTATGAAAATATATAAAACAATTACTCTACAGTCATATTATAGGGATGCGAAACATGGACTCTTACTTTAAGGGAGGAAAGAAGATTACAAGTATTTGAGAATAAAGCTCTTAGGAAAATTTTAGGACCAAAGAGAGATGAACAGACAGGTAAATGGAGAAGAGTGAACTACATGGTCTTTATAGGAAGCCAGATATAATAAGAACAGTTAAGTCTCGTAGACTGCAATGGTCAAGACATGTGGCACGAATGGGGAATGAAAGATATGCATGGAAGCTTCTTGTATGAAAAACAGAGGGAAAACACCCAGTTGGTAGACCAAGAATGAAGTGGGAGAATAACATTAACTATGATTTGAAGGAAGTAGATTATACAGGGAATGATAGGAAAACATTAGCTCAGGATAGGGATGTATGGAGAACTTATGTCCACATGGCCATGAACCTACAGGTTCGATAGTGCAGTGAGTTAGTTAGATATATGCCAAGCATTGAACATGCACAAACTTTTCTGACACAAGACCTTTAAATGTTCATATCGTCTTCAACTTGACATACGTCTAGCATTATTGGTGACTACTACCGTAATATTTTTATAATTCAGCGAGAATCTTGTAAAAACTTCTACCAACACTTTATGAGAAAATTGTTGCCACTAGACGCTGCAGACTGAATGACATAGATGGAAATATATTTCCCTCTTTGCCTCTTAGCATAAGTATGGCAGGAACATAAGTTTACAGCACAATTATCTTCACTAGTGCAAATAAAATCTAAATTGTGATCATTCTAATGTGGTTACTAAAGAATACCATTTATATTTGGAAGTAAGGTCTTCAATTATATACAGGTATATTAATTTAATTTTTACAAACCATAATGATGCACAAAAAAAACAGATTTTATGCTCAAGAATAGTTAACATAAAATTAAAAACAATGCTGTACATACCATAAAACAGTGTAATACTTACTTACTTACTCACTGGACTATCAAACCCTTAGGTTAATGGCCGCATGAACATAAGCTCTTCATACATCCCTATCCTGAGCTAATACTTTCCAATCATTCCCTGTGTAATCTACTTCCCTCAAATCATAGTTAATGTTGTTCTCCCACCTCATTCTTGGTCTACCAACTGGGTGTTTTCCCTATAAAACAGTATAATATGAAATCAATTTAATTTTATGATGATTGACTTACCGATCCTCTTTCTATAACTTTGGCCTCTTCTGTATCAGTATCCATGGACAAATATTTCCCGATTGGAATAACAACAGGATCAATGTTGTCTTGTAAACCATCCACCATTTTATCCAACTTCATCATTGCCTCTGTATGAGACATTACCTTTTTTTTATTGTGTGCTAGACTCGTATTCTTTTCCACAATTCTATCTTTACTACGAGTATTTGCACATCCACATGCAATTATAATTTTATCATCCATAATCATGTCATACTCACCATCAATGTCTGTTTGTAACCAGATATTTATATCATTAACATATGTGTCTGAGGAATGTTTACAGACTTTTAACTAGTCTAAAAGTTTGAGTTTGTCATAAATTTTATCACTGGAATCTATCTTCATAGACTGCAGCTCCAGATTAAAGAGGGCTGTATGAGTGAGTTTTCTCGATAATTTGATTTATCTTTGTTTCAGACATCCTAAGTTTGAAGGACTCCAGGCTGCACATCAGCTAGCACTTAATTTAATAGAAACCATGCAACAAGAATTTGCACATTTCCAACAACAACAACAACAGCAGCAGCAACAACAGCAACAGCAGCAACAACAACAGCAGCAGCAACAGCAAAATCAGCAAATGAACAACTTGGCTTTACAGCAAGGTAGGGAAAACTTCTTCTTCTTCTTCTTCTTCTTCGGCTTTCCCCCACTTATAGGTTTGCCGTCTTCAGTTTCCATTTATCTCTATCATTCCAATCTCCCTCTTCCAAATTCCTATCCTCCATTATTGTTCTGACGTAGGTTTTCCATTTCCATCTTGGTCTACCACGTTTATTTCTTCCAGGGGGTGACCATTGGTATATATTTTTTGGCCATCTTTCATTCTCCATTCTTTGTACATGGCCATACCATTTAAGCGTTTGATTTTCAATCCTCTTAACAACAGATGTGGTGACCTTCATTTCTCTCCAAAGGAATTAATTTCTTATTTTATCCTGTCTTGTTTTTTGGAGGCTTCTTCTAAAATAATCAAATTCAACTGTTCTAATTTTATTCTTTTGTAATTCTGTCAAAGACCAAGTTTCGCTTCCATATGACAAAATATTCTGTATTATGCTCTTATAAATTTTCATTTTAGTTTCCTTTGTAATATTTTTGTTCCAAATTACTCCATGTAATGTCTTAGTTGCATTTTTTGCCATTGCAATTTTAGCCTGTACATCTCTCTCACAGGTACCGAAACTTGTAATTATTGACCCAAGATATTAAAAAAATTCACATATTTTTATTTTCCCTGTTTCAAGTATGAGGTCATCCACATCCTTTCCCAAACACACATATTCTGTTTTCTGTAAATTTATATTCAGTCCCCATTTTTTATATTCTTCCATTAATTTATTTATCATATATTTCATATCATCTTCATCCCCTGCAAAAATTATTTGATCATCTGCAAACAACAATGAATGCAGTACTTTTCCTCCTATAGGAATACACATTTCAGAACATTTTTTATACCACAAGTTAACATACTATACAAATTAATTTGAATTGTGTTTTTGACTCGCCTCATATTTCTTGATTTTTATGCAGACCTAGGTTTTGTCCCTAAACTTCGCGACATTCTCAATGCCACACAATTTAATACTATACAAAGTGTAAAGATACAAGTCACCAAAAGTATTTTGAGGTTACAGCAGAAATAACTAAACAAAAAGCATAATAAATTTTATTTTTAATTACTTAGGTTTTCTCAGAAAAAATGTTTCACTCTATTGTTTTTGGAAAAGGGAATAATTTTTTCAATCCAGTATTATAGTAACATAATTGCACTAATTTTAACAATGCCCTCTGATGACTTCTATTCAAAAGTATTTTTGTTGAGAATTTATATATTCTAAGCGGTAAAGTTTATTATTTTGATGTTATATTTAATTTAACATTTTCCAGTCCCGGACAGAATTTTATTTTGGAAAGAAAATTAACACTCAAATCTGTACTTGGTCCACCGCTGTGGTCTCGAGATAGTGTGCTGCCTTGTCACGCAGTGGGCCTGGGTTCGATCCCCGGTTGGGGCAGTTTTTCTTGGTGAGGTTTTTATCAGGGTTTTTCCTCACCTGTAAGACAAATGTCAGGAAAACTTTAAGGCCCAAACGGTCCCCGAAATCGTATGACCATCATCATCATCATCATCATCCTTCACCGGTGTAGAAAGCAATGGGAAGCTTCCAGACCTACAATTCCCTAGTAAAGCTGCAAGCATAGCATGAAAATGCTATGATTGCAGTGAAAGACCTGCCCTCGGGCAGAATTACTATGGATGGATGGATCTGTACTTGAATCCGGATCTCTGACTGTATGCATCAGCATGATATCCGTTATACGGTTTTCTTTCCAAAATAAAATTCTGTCCAGGATTGGAAAATGTTACATTAATTATAACATCCAAATATTAAGCTTTACTGTTTAAAAGTAATGTATAGATTCTCAATAAAAATACTTCCAAATAGAAGTTGTCAGAGGGTGTTGTTGATAGAGTGGGCTACTGGCCTTTAGATGAAAGATAATGATATAAGAGGAAAGAATTGTTGATGTTTGTATCAGTGCTTGAATGCTGTAATGATTATCATATAGTCAGAGATCCAGTTTGAGCATTGATTTTTCTTTCTAAAATAAAATTAGTTATGCTCATTTTCCTACAGATGTCAACGAGTGACATATATTGCCTCGCAGCAACATCTATAAGGTATTACTCAGATGGATGAAGGTCGGTTAAATTTTGCTCAGTGGTCTTTTTATTCAGACTTGAGAGTCTTTTATTAATAAATTAATGAGTCATTTTTACATCTTACCTTAACTTTGAATTCTTTTATTAGCCTGAAAATCTTTAGACTTTGTACCCACTGCTTAAAGTCCCTCCCAAAGGACTTGTCCCTTGGATTTTTTCATCCTGAAATCCATCGACCCCTAAAAATCCATCGGCCCCAGCTGGGTGTGAACCCACAACCCTTGGGACTAGAGGTAAGGAATATAACCACTTGACCACCACAGCTGACTATTAAGTATGTGCAGGAGAAAAATTCTTAATAAAGGCTCTTCAAAATTGGAGGGATATTTTAAATTCGAGGAATTGTCTTCTTTTTTTTTTTTAAATAATATAAATTATTGCAAATGGTTTGAAAAATTTACTAAAATATCCAATGTTTTTCTTCAAAATATAAAGTATTTGAAACATTTTGAATTTAGTGCATTAATGATTAAAGTTATTAAAATACTAATACCTTAGAAAAATAGTATATTTATTGCAGTGGAATCCTGTAGGCATTCTTGTATTTATAATGGTCAAAATATATAAAACTTAAAATTCCAGTCAAATATATGGAACATTCAGCAAATTAATCAGATTTTACACTTGACCTCATATTTTGTATCCTTTCCTTTATTAATTATTAAATAAAACCTCATAATGTTACTTCCTAGAACTATCAAATATATTAAAGTTTTAAAATTCATTCAAATGCCTTTTAGATGGTGTTCAGTTCTGGGTTTGAACATCTAAGTATTTAATCAAAATCAAAGTGGGAGTTAACACTATGAGGTATTTACATATATGAATGAGTTGGAGAAAATGATTTTATATCTCACTTCAGAAAGTTGCATGTTTTCACGATACCAGTTTCAAAAGTATAATTTTACTTCCATCTTCAGTCAAACTTCAACTATCGAAAACATATTGATAGCATATTTATTTGATTTTCAGCTCAGTTCCAGACAATGAGTGTAAGTGGTCTTGCTCAGCCTGGGATTGTAACCTTGCAGCACCATCAGCCAATACAACACCAAGGTGGTAATATTGATATTCAAGTCAATCAATTTCAATAAGCCCACGTTTTTCCCTTTACAGAGATTTAGGCGCTCTCCCCCTACAGGGAAGAATTTGAACCATACTAATTTAGTTACATTTGTGTTCACATGGATGTCATTTTGAGTGGTCCGTGGTCAGCACACCACTTCACACTGACATGTAGGAAACCAAGGTAGTACTAGGACGGGAAAGTTCGGTAAATTTTGCTTAGAGGCCTTTTCATTCAGGCTTAAGGATTTTTTACGAGCCTGAAAATCTTCAGACTCGGGACCCACGGCTTAAAGTCCCTCCCGGAGGACTTGCTCCTTGGATTTTTCCATCCTAAAAAATCCATCGACCCTGGCCGGGTTTGAACCCGCGACCCTCGGGACCAGAGGCAAGGAGCATAACCACTAGTCCACTGCGGCCGATATTCAAGTACATTTGATTAACACATGTGGATATGAGGCCAGCATGTCCTATCATGGAGATATTTTTAATTCCACCATGAATTTTTAAGAGGTACCTACATAAGCTGTAAAAACATCTAATGCAGCCCCACTATTTTTCAATAACAAAATATGATACATAATCTCAATGTAAAATATTCTGGAGATAAAATAGCCCCTCATTCAGATCTCTGGGTAGGGGCTACAATGAGAGAAACAAAAAAACCTACATAAATTAATAATTTGGAATGCTAAGGGCCGCATGCAAATACATTAGTCTCTACTCAAATTACTTCCAATCACTGGTGAGCTGACTTGCCGTGAGCAAGTGCAAAGATCGAATTATTAGCTACCCTCTAACTGGTCATGCATGAAAGTCATCGTTTTCGTAATATTGGCAAGAAATTACCCAGAATTCTCAGCCATAAAACCACTTCTGTTATTTTTGTCTGCTAGAGGAATGCATTTACGCTTGCGTCCCGCAAATAATACCGTATACAACGACGTCTGCATCGTGCAATATTACGCCAATTCTCCTGTTCTTCCAGTTGAATTCTTTGGTAGACTCTATCAAATTCCTCTTCTCCGCATGTACCGAAAACATGATCGAAGTCTTCAAGGTCCGACATCTTGGATAAAGCAGCAAGGTACGCGGCAAGGTTTCAAACTACATCGGTTCCCTTCGGGATTCTCACGATTCATTTCTCTCTTAAGTCACCTCGTCAGATAGCTTACGAATTTCAACAATTATTATCGCATGAGCAGATTTCTGAGTAAGCAAAATCGTATTAGGATACAACTTTCTCAGCAGAGAATGCCTTTTATGGTTGAATGCGTTCATAGATTCGAGCCTAAACCTTCAAAGAACTAAACTCAAATCTTTAATACCTGGAACTTTGGAAAAAGCACAACAATATATCCTGACTACTCCTTATCTTTGGACTCTAGCAGCTGGAATATACAACAAGCATCGGGCGCTATATCCATCTTTTGTAAAATGAAGAACAATGTAGTGGAACTTTGTGTTGTCAGCAAATAGTTGGATACACTAAGAAGATAGATAGATGATTTTTTAATAAAAATTGTATTTTATGCTTCAAGCATTGAATTTATTTTACTTTTGTTTCCTTTGCATCATTATCATCTCATTGTATCCTTTTCATTGTTAAATGTATTATGAAGATAAAACTGTTCACATTCTCTAGAATGTATTCCCAGAATCAATATTACTTAGGTTTTCTGAGTGGAGGAAGGAAATAAGCAATGATGTATTGCTAGATCTCAAATTTGCAATTTATTAATTAAATAAAAATAAATATATTTAATTAATGTTGGGAAGTAAACATTATGAGGTATAATCATTAAAATTCATCGGAGAACATATTGTTTAAACAACTCACCTCATAGGATTCATGCTTCCATGAAATCGCGATTTCAAACATAATCATGTTCATCGTCAGCCATAACTCCGACTGATGAAATTCTTCGGCCGTCAACTATTCTATTGTCACCATCTTCAGTGCTGCCATCTATGGTTGAATTTATGAACTTCGAAATCAACCATAGATGGCAGCACTGAAGATGGCGACAATAGAATAGTTGACGGCCGAAGAATTTCATCAGTCGGAGTTATGGCTGACGATGAACATGATTATGTTTGAAATCGCGATTTCATGGAAGCATGAATCCTATGAGGTGAGTTGTTTAAACAATATGTTCTCCGATGAATTTTAAATAAAAATAAAACTTAGTTTTTTTTATTTAATTAATAAATGTGGATTTTCATCAAGTAAACACCAACTCAATTGATTAAATTGGAAATTTCTTGGGGTAGAGAATCTAAGCAATTTGATAATGCATCTTCAGTTCTACCTTACCTGCTATGAAATAAAACTACTCACTTTAAACCATTTCATTTTAATTTCATTTTGTTTATTTCTAGACTGAAGTTAAAGTTTTTTTCCTATATTCAGAGTATTCTTATTATATTAGTGTTTAAATACAATGTATTTTTTACTCTAACTCTTGATTTCTCTTTTTGTTTTCTTTTCAACCATTTTTACCAATATTAGGTTTTATTTATCTTTTTTTTTTATCACAACTTTATTTTATTGTTTTCTAATTTTACATTACAAGATAGCACAGAGTAGGATCTGTTGGAGACACTTTCTGGATGTTCCATGCTCCTTATAAGGGATTAAGGAGATGATGATATTGGATCTTATGTTATCTCTCATTATAACATGTTTTTGTTATTATATGTACATATTTTTATAATAATTTTGTTTTATCATTGACTAATTCCGTGGTGTGACAGGCCTAGAAGGTGCTTCACCTACCAGCCAGCTGCTGGCTGAGGAATACCAAAATTCTTGAAGAACATAAGTTGATATTAAAGAACATATTGTAAATTTCTGATCCTTGAGAATATTTTTGCTTAAAGCTAGTATTATTTTTCAGAAATTCTCCAACAACAGAGTGGAATTCCAGGTTTGGTTGCAACATCTATTTCACTTCCTGTTGTTTCAAGTGTACCTGCAATATTTACCAGTCAGATGCCTCAACAACCAGGTAAATATTATAGTAAGTTACTTATTTTAGGAATTCTCACTATGAGGTATATTCATTAAGGTAGAATATTTTTTATCACTCACCTCATATTGTTCTTCTTATTTGATTATAAACTAGTTTCGGAACATAATTTCTGTTCCATCCCCAGTATCGTCACGACCGTTGTTCTGTCGTCTTGAAGAGCTGTCCTTCTCTCCTTCCATTGGCTGACTGAAAAACCTCAAAACCAGGTCATTCTCACCGGGAATTTCAAAGTTCATTAATTTCTTCTTTTCGCTCATTTGAATGTAGATTTTTTCCCAAACAGTAAGTTCTTTTGGTTTTTCTATTTGATTTAATAATTTAGCTTCTTTCTCGATAAGATGTTTTTCAGACCATGCATGGGCAGCCACTGCAGATTTTTCTACTTCCCCTTTTTTGACATTCCTGAGATGTTCTTTCACTCTAGTTTTCAAATTTCTCTTAGTTTTTCCTATGTAGAATTTCTCACATTCTTCACATTTAATTTGATAAATCCCTGATTCGTTTTCTTCTTTAATTTTCTCATTCTTATTAGGTCTAATCAGTCTACTGATGCTGTAGTCATTTTTGGGTGCTAACCTTATGTTGAAATCTTAAAAAAAATTTTGAAACTTGTGGTGTTTTAATGGATGATATGTGAATTTTCTAAATTTTACATTATCTTCTTTTACTTTTAGAAGAGTGCTTTGATTAATAAATTTTTGTCTCAGCTGACATCGACATCCAGGTGGTGCAACATAATGCAACATAAATAAAACCAATCTGGGAAAGCTGACGATAAAACAGAGTTGTTTTGAAACATGTCCAAGAACAAATCAATATTAATATTGAGGTAAGATGTCCAGACCAAAAATAATATAATTAAAATAACCTCAAAATATAACTTCCTAATATTAAATATTAGTTTTCAATAGTTTGACATATAGATTAGTGAACATACCGATGAACAAAGAAAATTATGAAAAAGAAAAAGAACACATAATCAACGTAGCCACAAAAAATGGTTTTGCAATAAAAATGATACTCAAAAAAATAAACAAGTTCAAAAGACAAAAATTTATTAATCAAAGCACTCTTCTAAAAGTAAAAGAAGATAATGTAAAATTTAGAAAATTCACATATCATCCATTAAAACGCCACAAGTTTCAACATTTTTTTAAGATTTCAACATAAGGTTAGCACCCAAAAATGACTACAGCATCAGTAGACTGATTAGACCTAATAAGAATGAGAAAATTAAAGAAGAAAACGAATCAGGGATTTATCAAATTAAATGTGAAGAATGTGAGAAATTCTACATAGGAAAAACTAAGAGAAATTTGAAAACTAGAGTGAAAGAACATCTCAGGAATGTCAAAAAAGGGGAAGTAGAAAAATCTGCAGTGGCTGCCCATGCATGGTCTGAAAAACATCTTATCGAGAAAGAAGCTAAATTATTAAAACAAATAGAAAAACCAAAAGAACTTACTGTTTGGGAAAAGATCTACATTCAAAAGAGCGAAAAGAAGAAATTAATGAACTTTGAAATTCCCGGTGAGAATGACCTGGTTTCGAGGTTTTTCAGTCAGCCAATGGAAGGAGAGAAGGACAGCTCTTCAAGACGACAGAGCAACGGTCGTGACGATACTGAGAATGGAACAGAAATTATGTCCCGAAACTAGTTTATAATCAAATAAGAAGAACAATATGAGGTGAGTGATAAAAAATATTCTACCTTAATTATAGTAAGTAATGTAGTTAAAAAATTACTCCAGTGGAAGGGTATCCATGCTAGATAGTTCAAAGGCGATAAGCCAGAATAAAACAGATGCCATAGTTGAAAAATGCATATCTTTTACTATAAAAATACAACTGTTAAGAAGTGCAGGCATGGATTCCACTGAAGTAAAATTTTCCAGATGTAAAATAGACCCCCATTCAGATCTCTGAGTGGAGACTACTTCACGGAATCCATGGCAAAGGTGTAAACATTAAGACGTATTATAATGAGTTAGTTATTTTGACTCAACCTCATATAAAAAAATATGAGGTGAGTCAAAATAACTTACTCATAATAATTAAAAGAAACCTAATAGAGTCCAGGCGTTAGGCACTTCAAAGTTTCAAAATAGGCAGGCAAAAAGGCACTAAAAATCAATAATATAGGCACTAAAAAATTCAAAATAGGCTCTTTCAAAAAATGGACTACAACATAAATTTTTACAGCCTTATGTTCGTCGCTTCAATTTGTCTTTGAAACACTTGCCAGTCACTTAAAGGTTTCAGCACCAGATGTGAGACAAAGAAAAAAAAAATTGAGCCATCTACCCTCTTTGCCACTCAGAAATGTTTGTATTGAAAAGAAGCAAAACTGTACTATAGAACTTTCTCCATGCCCTAGAGCCAGAGCATAATACAATGGGACATGGCTTAGGGCTATTTCGGTTAATGGGGGTGCCTGAGGTGGAAAAATGCAATATTCGCCTAATGGGAGTGCATTGAGCGCAAAACTATCTACCTGCTAGGTTATTGGCTTATTGCCACCCTTATCCTAAAATATTCTAAGAGAATTTATAAAAAGAAGACTTGAAAAATTCTATGAAATGATATGTGTCATGAAGTTTGTCCATTTGAATTGATTTCATTGAAATACTAAATTTGAATTGATTTCATTGAAATACTAAGTTAATTTCGAGAAAAAAATGGTAAATAGGCATTTATAGGCATTGTAAGCTGAAATAGACATTTATAGGCAAAATGAACTTAATGGAAAACAACTCTAGGGTCGTCGGTATGAACTTATATGAAGTCACTTTTACAATATCTATAATACATATCTGTAGGCATTTTCCCTAACATTCGGTCACTACTCATGGTGTTATTTCCTACAAATATTAAATAAGGATGTATTCCTAGAAATTTGGAATGTTAAGAAATTACACAGTAGTGGGGCACTTTGAAACAAGTCCTGGAAAATATACAAAATGTGAGATGAGGTTAAAATCTTATTAGTTTAACCCATCAGCGTGGAGCGACGTGACATGTACGCAAGTTGAATTCTTCACCCAATGCGGAACGACGTGACATGTACGCTAGTTACACGCACTGCTTTAAACTGTAATTATGACCTTTGTGTTTACATTAACTATTTACCGTGTATACAAATTTTATGTAGAGACTTCAAAGTTTCTATTAGTGCATATATTAACTGATTACGGCCCTGAGTAACAATTTAAAATAATTTTATATTTGCATTTATTCTTGCGGCCTCTGACATTTTTCTTAAATTTATAACTTGATAAAGGATTTCTTATAAAACTAAATTCGCCTTTTTTTGTAGATTAGCTTGTCTATCAAATTGAATCTATTTTCAAATCTCTTCATTTTTAATAATAATGTCGCAAAATTCAGTATAAATAAAGGCCCAACAAAGTTATTTCCGATTTACGCTACAGTACAGGACCACAACAGTAAATTTCAGATATGTATATATATATATATATATATATATATATATATTTCAAATGACGATATCCTTACATTATGGAAAGGTAGTTAGTCTACAATTCAGTCAGTATCTAAAAGGAAAGTGGTCCACTACAGACCTTAGAAGGTTCTTGGGATATTAGGAGGTTAACGCTCCCACTTTTCTAAAGTATCGGTACTTGATGTAAGCCGAGTACTTATTTCTGTCTGACGGCCCATAACAAGCATCTGGTACTCATTTCAGTTAGAGGCTGAGTCAACCCCGGGTTCACAGTGCCGCCTGAAGGTTTGATTCAGTTTAAAAAACCTGATCCACCGGGACTCAAACCCTCGATCTTCCGGCTTGTAACGTGTTAATCTTTTAAGTCCACACCTCCGGTGATGAAACTATTATAGTCATATTTCATCAAATGGTTTCAGTTTGGAAACCAGAAGAAAGGCATTGAAATTTAGGGTTGATGAAGGTCTTTTAGTACAACAGGTCTGATGTGTAGAAAGACCATTTTTTGAAGGCACACGACCTAAAATAATGTTTCAAAAGTGTTAGAAAGATACATTTGGAGAAGGCTGCCCCCCCTCCTACAAGAAAGGTCAGCGCATAGAAGCAATGTGTTTGTAATAAACATGAACAAAGTAAACACAAGGGGAAAAAAAATACACTTATTGTTGCCCGAGTGTCAAACAGCTGGTTTACATTTTGAAGATTTATCACACCAATTTTTGAAGTTCATTTTTTTTAAGACCCTTCTCTTTGTGTAAATATTTCGTTCTGTTGTTAGGTAAAGCCGGTTCTCTGAATTCTTCAAAGAATCCCTAGTGCAATACACTGTGTCACTTATGTGATAAATTTACAAAAAGGACCTATTTCAACTGTGGCACAACAACTATAAATAAGTCTGCAAAAAATGCAGAGATGTTATGTGAGAACCGTAACAAATTTAATTAATTAAATATTATATTAAGGGTTCACCATAAAGGAATTGCAAAAACATTTAAATTACTCAAGATATATCAATTTAAATGCGTTATTGGAATACTGGCACTGAACGGCTGAGTTTAAATACCGGTGAACTTCCTCCCACATCAGAGTATTCCCGGCCATTTAAATCCATCCACTCTGAAGGGTTAATGATTATTGTATAAAAATATAATTAAGCCTGATGAAATCTTGGTTACATTTTAGTGGCACAGTTGACTGGACCTCCACCATTGCTGGGGATTCCCCCACCTCAACTCACTCAACAACATCAACAAATATTGCAACATCAGCAGCAGCAACAACAGCAGCAACAGCAACAACAGCAGCAGCTTTTAGCTCAGCAGCAAGCACATTTGCAGCAACAAGTTCAACTGCCACCACCTGGTCTTCATATACCCACACACCAGGGTCCTCTAGTGCCTCCCCAGCAGCCTGTACCTCCTCAGCAACATCTGCAGGTAAGTCATTCTTTAGTCGTATATATTTCATGGTTTAGTTGGCTTTATAATGTATATACATATACATACGTGTAAGAAAGTATGGATTAATAATGATCATTTCTGTTAATAATTGTATATATAATGAATACTATTATTTATTATTATTAATTATTTTTTATTATTATTATTATTATTATTATTATTATTATTATTATTATTATTATTATTATTATTATTACATAATTTAAATCTACCTTAGGGTTCTTTTGTCCCGTGCTGTAGCCGAGTAATTAAGGCAAGACCCATTGTGAAAAAAATAATGTACAACACATGTTTGTGAAATGTTTTACAGAATCTCGGAAATTAAAAACCATGCTATTGCTCGGAGCTACAGACTAGCGCTGGTTCGAGCCCCCATATGGGGAAGAAATTTTCTCATGAAATTTTGGCCAGTATGGGACCAGAGCCCACAGCATCGTGAGGCATTTGGGTAGCTGCTATAAGTAGTGAATAATATTTAATTTTAGGAAGTTATATTTTCTTTGGCCAACCACAGGATGGAGCTGACATCGACATCCAGGTGGTGCAACATAATGCAACATAAATAAAACCAGTCTGGGAAAGCTGACGATAAAACAGAATTGTTTTGAAACATGTCCAAGAACAAATCAACGTAATATTGAGGTAAGATGTCCAGACCAAAAATAATATAATTATAAGTAGTGACTTCAGGTTGAGAAGACCAGCTATAACGGCTGGGGACCTGACATGTTGACCAGACATGTTTTTAAGATTTTTTTAAGATTTAAGATTTATTTAGCCTGGTGGAGTTAAGGCCATGTGGCCTTCTCTTCCACTCACCAGGACAAACATATATTACATAAGAATATAACAATGTTAATTAACTCTAATATTAAACACTAAGTAAAAATTTGATCAAAAGATAATATCTAATATACATATTACGATCTATAATACAACCAGTTAATATTAGTTAAAATTAAGACTAAAACTAATAATAAAATGTATACAAGCAAGACATATTAAATTGTCCCTGTCTAGTGTATATAAAAACAGGAAAATAATGAGATATAGAAAACTAATTTTACGATTATACAATATTTAAAACAAAACAAATAAAAATATTTGGTTATTCTTAATATTATTTACATAAATAATTAAATATATTAATATTGCTAAAAGAATACTATCAGTGAGGTGTATAAGTCAGTTTGTTATTAAATAATTCTTTAGTTTGTTTTTGAAGGATGTTATAGTTTGACAGTCTCTGACATAGGGTGGAAGGGAATTCCATGTTTTGGTAAGTGACACCGTAAAAGATAATGAATAATATACAGTGTGATGAGGCGGGATATAAAGGACAATGTGCTGATGGGATCGAGTGTCAAGATTATGTGTGTCGGATAGTCTGATGAAGCGGCGTGATAAATAATTAGGCGATGATGTGTGAAGTATTTTATAGAGAAGGGATAGGGAATGGACAGTTCTACGATCTCTTAGACGAAACCACGATAATTGTTCCAGGGACGGTGTAACATGGTCAAATTTGCGAATACCACAAATAAAACGTGCGCAAGAATTATGAACACGTTGAAGTCTTTGAGTGGAAATAATATTTAAGTCTGTAAAAAGAGTGTCACAATAATCAAAATGGGGCATTGCAAGTGTTTCTACTAACATTTTCCTAAGGGCGAATGGCAAACAATTTCGTACACGATTTAATGAATGTATTATTGAGAAGACTGTTTTGCATGTATGGTTTATTTGTGTATTCCAATTTAAGTTTTTGTCAATAAATACTCCTAGAATTTTTACTGTCTCACTATAAGGGATTTGAACTCCGTTTAGTGACACATGCGAAACTGTGTTTAGGTTAATTGTAGATAATAGTCTCTGATGACCCATAATGATTGATTGTGACTTTGTAGGATTTAATTGCAGTCCATATTTAACTGTCCAAGTCATTAGTGAGTCAAGATCCTCGTTAATTTTGGCAACAGCGTCATTAGTGAATATTTGTCTGTGTGGATGTAGATTTGCATGTCGTCTGCAAATAAATTATGTTTGCAATGCTTTAGGGAGTTAGATATGTCATTTATGTAGATTGAAAAAAGCAAAGGTCCAAGTACCGAACCCTGTGGAACCCCAGCTTTACGGAAGGACCAAGAAGAACATAATGTATGATTTCCTATAACAGATTGCTGGCGCTCATGAAGGTAGGAATTGAACCATTTCGTGGCACTATCAGAGAGTAAGAGGTTTTTAAGTTTATGCAACAATAAGTCCAAGTCTACCGTGTCGAATGCTTTACTAAAGTCCAGTAATGTAAGAATGGTAAGTTTTCGATTATCAGCAGCTTCGCGTATGTCTTCGCAAATATTTAGTAGAGCAGTATTTGTATTGTGTCCTGTCCTGAAGCCTGACTGAGATTGATCTAGAAGGTTGTAATCATTTAGGTATTCAGTCAGTTGTTTATGGACTAATCGTTCCAGAGCTTTTGAAAGAGTAGGTAAAATGCTAATGGGTCGAAAGTCGTTCTGGGTTGAGGGCGTTTTAACTTTAGGCAGTGGACGTACGAGGGCTTGTTTCCACAATGAGGGATATGTAGACGTTTGTAGTGAGGAGTTAAAAATATGAGTTATAGTAGGTAGTATAGCTTCGATTATTTTATTCAGTAAAGTAATATTTATACGGTCAGTTCCTTCTGCTTTGGTTTTTATTCGCATGATGGCTTTCTTTACGTCGTAGTCTGTAACATATGAGACATGTTGACCACATGTCACCCCTACACTGGCTAGATGATCGTCTACCTCTGTGATTAACACGTGGATATGAGACCAGCGTCGGATGGTAGGCCAAGGGCCTTCTTGGCCTGTTGAGCTTGGAGTTTAGGGTTCTTTTCACTCTCTGTGCTATTTCTACATTACTCTAAAAATCGAAGGCAAAGTTGTTTGCGTCCATAGAACTCCTTAATCTACACATGCCTTTGGGTGGTGCAAAATGAGCAACACTTTATGTATCATGGTATCACTTCTATCTGTAAATAATTTCTCCAAATTGTATACTGTGTTAAGATAATTTAACTCTCACTATACTAACAGTGAGGCTCTCAAGATGTCACCTACAAGAACTCTGGCTGGACTCTTTTGGGAAGCAAGAAAGCAAATTGAACACACCCAGCTAATGAGCATTAGACTATTACCACTACATAATTTAAATATTTATTTATAGTGGGTAAAATTTAAATTGGATCTTCTGAAAAACTAAGATCATGGCCTTTTGTGGAACAGATCCATTACCTAGCAAAATCTGTTTAAATAATAAATTCTAGAAAAAAGTAAATGCTTTTAAATATCTTGACTACAAATTCACTTTTTTTTTAAGAATTAGACACATTGGAGAAAATGTCTAACTACAAGATAATTTATCTATAATTAATCAAGTTTTAAAATCATCTTTAGTACAGAAACTCAAATAAAGTGATATTACACATTGACAAGTCTTGTACTCATAGTAGTGAAGCTTGGATTCTGTGAATATATGATGAGAGAAGGATAACAGCTAGTGAAATAAGGTTTTGTGTTGAACTGCAACCTTCATCAAATGGGATAAGAAAACTGATGAATATATATTGTATCTAAATTAATATTGGGAAGTAAACATTATGAGGTTATATCATTAATAGTGAGTGGAGAACATATTTTAATCGACTCACCTCATACATTTTCAAACTTCTTTGATACCGACGGTTTCAGACAAAATCATGTTCTTCTTCAGTCATGGCTTCCACTGATGAAATTCCGTGATTGTTGATTTCTTTAGTGACATCACTTCTTGTGCTTCCATCTTTCGTTGGGATTATAAACTTTGTAATTAAATTTTTATCCACCGGAATATTGAAATTCATAGATCAATATTTATTCTTCTGAATGAATATCATTTCCCAAATTGTCAATTCCAACGGTTTATCCAATTGTTTCAAAAGTTTCGCTTCTTTTTCAATTTTATGATGTTCTAGTAAACTATGTGCAGCAATTGCTGATTTTTCAATTTCACAATTTTTAATATTTCTAAAATGTTCTTTAGTGCGTGTTTCCAAATTCCTTTTTGTTTTTCCTATGTATACTTTGCTACAATCATTACAATTAATTTGATAAATTCCAGATTTCTTACTGTCTGGGATGTTGATTTTTTTATTAGTATTTAGAAGTTTTTCCAGACTAAATTTATTTCTTGGTGCCAAAGTATTGTTGTATTTGTCAAATATTTTTTGAAATTTCCCATGTACTATTGGATGGTAAGTAATTTTCTTGAAATTCTTCTTTTCTTTACTAACAATTTGTAGGGTAGAGCATTCTTTAAGTTGTTTTATCTTTCTGAATTTCTTTAATTTGTTAGATATTATACTCATATTAAAACCATTTAATCTGCCTATATTTAGGATATTCTCATATTCTTTCTTAAAATTTTCTCCTTTTAATGGGACCTTTATCAATCTATATAAGAGGCTATTAAATATTGCATGTTTATGTGCCAGAGGATTGATGTATATAGGAAGGGTACACATACTGATAATTATATAAAATCAATGGGTTTCAATCCTCTGGCACATAAACATGCAATATTTAATAGCCTCTTATGTAGATTGATAAAAGTCCCATTAAAAGGAGAAAATTTTAAGAAAGAATATGAGAATATCCTAAATATTGCCAGATTAAATGGTTTTAATAAGAGTATACATTTTTATAGCATCTTTGTATTTATAATTATATTATTTTTGGTCTGGACATCTTACCTCAATATTAATGTTGAGGTGAGTCTGAGAAAGGTGACGATAAAACAGAATGGTTTTGAAACATGTCCAAGAACAAATCAACATTAATATTGAGGTAAGATGTCCAGACCAAAAATAATATAATTAAAATAACCTCAAAATATAACTTCCTAAAATTAAATATCTTTGTATTTAACCATCTTAGTGAGACGATAATACCAGAAGTTTTGCAGGAACATTTTAATAGAATGCTGTTGTCAAATGTTTGGTATTTGGCAATGAAGCCATTAGCTCTTGTACACTCTTACTTTTCGATGATGGATCCAGCAGGTAATGTTTGGCAAGTTTGAAGATATAAATACTGAAAATGAATTAAATTTGAAGAGAAAAATATACACCTAAATTGGGATTTGAACCCAATCCGATATAGGTGCATATTTTTATTCAAATTAAATTTGTCGTTTGATGAGAAGTGATATATTTATTATTAAACATCGACTTAAAATGAAATTTAAAATAAATTCTTTTCAATGTTAATATTATTCGTTTTTAAACATCTTAATGATGGACAAATTATATTTGAAAAGAAAAATATATGCCTAGACTGGGGTTTGAACCCAGGACCTTTGACTCTCTATGTCAATGCTCTTCCTTCTGAGCTACCTAGGCCTCCAATCTAAAAGCGTATTTTTCTCTTATACATAGTTAATTCCCTAACCCCAAATGGTACGAGCCGTTGCTACGATTTTTGCAAATGGTGGCTTCTTTATTATGAAGACTTTTTATTGGGAATTTAAACATGATTTATAAAGCCAGTAGTGCTTCTTTCAATGTTAATATTATTCGTTTTTAAACATCTTAATGATGGACAAATTATATTTGAAAAGAAAGCTCAGATGGAAGAGCATTGACATAGAGAGTCAAAGGTCCTGGGTTCAAACCCCAATCTAGGCATATATTTTTCTTTTCAAATATAATTTGTCCATCATTAAGATGTTTAAAAACGAATAATATTAACATTGAAAGAAGCAGTACTGGCTTTATAAGTAATGTTTAAATTCTCAATAAAAAGTCTTCTTAATAAAGAAGCCGCCATTTGCAAAAATCATAGCAACTGCTTGTAGCATTTGGGGTTAGGGAATTAACTGTGTATAAGGGAAAAATACATGTTTAGATTGGAGGCCTAGGTAGCTCAGATGGAAGAGCATTGACATAGTCAAAGGTCCTGGGTTCAAACCCCAGTCTAGGCGTATATTTTTCTTATCAAATATAAATTATTTTTAACTCGCCTCATATCCTGTCTTCTAAATTAGACTGGTTTTTGAAACCTTGGTGGTTTCATCCTCGGTAATTCCACAACTGATGTACTATATTCCAGGAGCATTGCTTCTTATTCCATCTGCTGGTGGACCGAAGAACCTCCGAATCAAATCATTAATTTTTACATTGTAATAGTTCAATTGAAAATGAAGCTATATTTGCTATAACGTAGTGTTAAAATTCCCTATGAAAATTTCTTCATAGATAAAAAGCTGCTAGAAAGTAGAATGAAAGTTCTTAACTTCAAGCGTTTGGGATTATGTAAGTAAGAGAAAAATTTCCATCTAAATCAGGACTCTAGATACCTTATTGGTCAAACACTGGTATGGAAAACCAGATTACAGAGTCGGAGGTTCAGTGTTCGATTCCCAGTTCAGACGATAATTTTTATACATCAGCATGGAAAGCTGAAGGTTTGGGGTTCGATTCCCGGTTCAGGCAAAAAAATTTCTCTTTACCATTATTACAATAATTTAGTTGTGTTCATTAATTTACTTATTTCTATCATAGTAATAGCTTTAGCTTCTCAATATTAATTTAATAAATAATGCTATAGCTGTGTGGAGTCCCTTCATGTCTTCTTCAGGTAGAAGCCATTCATTGTATATTTGTGAATGATGATTCACTGCAATTGAATGTGGGACCAGTAGAGTAAGGTAAAGGAAGGATTTAGCTCAGTGGACAGAGCATTAGCACAGAAAGCTAAAGGTTCGGGTTCGATTCCCGGTTCAGGCAAAAATGTTTCTCTTTACCATTGATTTACAATAATTTAATTGTTACATAACTGTAAATTAAGCATTCGTGGTAAATATTAATTTATTGTGGAAATAATGTGATAAATTCCTGATGTTATACATATGCAACAAGGGGCATTATAAGGTTAATTTAATTTGAAAATTATTATTATTATTATTACTATTACTATGCTGCAATACCTAACCTCGAAACTGCCATTATGGAAAAGTTTTGGCGAACCCCTTGAAATATTTTGTGAACCTCCTGGGGGTTCACGAACCACAAGTAAGGGAACAATGCTCTAGACCAATGAGCTAATTCAGGAATTAATATTAAGAAGCTAAAGCTATTACTATGGTATATGTTAAAACACTTCAATTATATTATTAGTCATATAAATTCAAATATTTAAGGGTTACCTGCCATTCTTACAAGGAAACTGTCAAACATTGCATGCAGAAAGCTATCGTGAAATTTATCACAGAGAAGCATTGTGATGTATCAAGGCCATGTCCAAAAATTTATCTGCCTTTCTTAACTGCAAGACACTAAAATCCAGTGCCAATCTCTCACTTAACTACAAGGAAGTAATACAACTCCTGAATTGATGAAATGGATAACTCTGACAACCTGCCCGCATGCCATGTCCTGCCACACCATCTCAGCTTTATTCATGCAGGGAATCCATGTACTTTGCTCAGCGAGTTGCCATTGCTGGATTCTGACTTCAATTTTTGTGCCTTGCAGTTAAAAATGGCAGATAATTTTTTGGATATGGCTTTGTTACATTACAATGCTTCTCTGAGAAATTTCAAGATAGGTTTCGGAATGCAATGGTTGGCAGTTTCTTTGTAAGTCTAGAAAATAAATGTTTCCTCTTTCCATTTGTATTTAAGCTCTTTATGCATCCATGAATTACAGGCTGTTATGCAACAACAACAACTTCAACATCAGCAACTTCAACAACAGCAACAACAGCAGCAGCAACAGATTCATCACCAACAGATACAAACACATCAGCAAGTTTTATTGCAACAGCCCCCTCCAGGCCTTTCTGTACAGGGACAACAACCTCCACAAAATGCATTAACATCACTACCTCAGCAACTTGTAGCACCGCCTGGCATGGTAGTAGTTTCTCAGTCTGGTGCTGTGGGATCAAATGCCCCCATTACCTCCCAACCACAACAGCCTGCACTGGTGCAGCAACAACAGCAGTCAATTGCACCAAGTAAGTTTTTCAACACCAAGTGAAGTCATCTCTGATGGTCCTTTTGCTAATGTTGGTTGGTTGGTATCTAATGTCGAGCACTTGATAATGAAATCATTCACTCTCTTGCACTCCAATATTTAGCAGAAAGGATGGTCTCTTCTACAAAAGCTGGACAACGGAGGAGATGGTTTCTTTCCATATCTTCATTTAAATTGCAAAAAGGCCATTTAGGTGAATCTGTTATGCCAAGTCTGTGTAGGTGTTTATTCAGGCAGTCATGTCCCGCTGTTTGCTAATGTGCACACCTGTTCAATTACAAACCAGTGGAGAAGTGGTTGTCCTAAAACAAGATGGAAAATTCTCTCTGAGCTGAAACACCCCTAAGGCCTACCAAGTAAGAGAAGAAAAACCATCAACCTCAGTTGGATTGAACCTGCAAACCTCAAATCTAGAGCTGTTTGCTAATGTGCACATCTCTAGATTTGAGGTTTGCAGATTCAATCCAATTGAGGTTGATGGTTTTTCTTCTCTTACTTGGTAGGCCTTAGGGATGTTTCAGCTCAGAGAGAATTTCCAATCTTGTTTTAGGACAACTACATCTCCATTGGTTTGTAATTGAAGATCTTACTGCTTTTCCTATGTAGTTCATATGTAATGTGTGTGACCATGTCAGCCATTTTAATTGGAAATCATTTTGTCATGTTAATTTTTTTGCAAAATATGAGGTGAAGTGGTAAGTATTGATTCAATCTTCCTATAAATTACCTCATAGTGTTACTTCATATCCATTTTAAGAATACACCTTTTAGTCCGTATCTAATTTTATATACTTGTAGAGAAAAGATTGCAAGTATTTAAGAATAAAGTTCTTAGGAATATTTTTGAACCAAGGAGAGACAGACTGATGAATGGAGAAGACTACATAACAGTGAGCTACACAATCTGAATGAGAAACCAGGTGTAATAAGAACAGTAAATCTCATAGACTGTGATGGGCAGGACATGTGGCACAAGTGGGTAATGAAAGAGGGGCATGGAAACTTCTTATAGGAAAACCAGATGGGAAGCACATAGTAGGTAAGTCAGGAATGAGATGGGAGAATAACATTAACTTTGATTTGAGGAGGTAAATTATACTGGAGATGATTGGAATGATGGCTCAGGATAGGAATGTATGGAGAACTTATGTTCATGTGACCATGAACTTATGAGTTCTATAGTGCCAGTGAGTGAGTTAGTTTACTTGCTCACACTGAGGTAATTTATCAAGAGAGATCTTTCCTGTTTGTATTAAGTTTGTTAGTGATAGGATATCATACATAATTCTAAAGGGTAAACGACATGATTTTATAATTGTAAATGTACATGCCCCCACAGAAGATAAAGATGACAAGATCAAGGATGAGTTCTATGAAGAATTAGAATGCTTATTTGATAGCCTTTCACGATATCATATGAAAATTGTCTTAGGAGATTTTAATGCAAAAGTGGGGCGGGAAAATATATTCAAACCAACAATAGGCAAATTCAGTCTTCATGAAGATAGTAACGACAATGGGGTTGGATTAGTCACATTTGCCACATCAAAGAATCTCATTGTTAAGAGCACAACATTTCAGCATAAGGATATTCATAAATACACCTGGACGTCCCCAGATGGAGAAACTCGGAACCAGATAGATCATGTATTAGTGGATAAACGCTGGCACAGTAGCATCATCGATGTTAAATCAGTTAGAGGGACAGACTGCAATTCGGATCATCATCTGGTCAGAGTGAAAATCCGACAACGGCTATCGCTTATGAGAGGAACAAACGCTAAAGATGATTCTGTAAAATTACGAAATAAAAAACTTGAAAAATGATGAAATGCGGCAAGAATACCAAATCAAAATTGCTAATAGATTTGAAGTACTGGAATCTTCAGATGACAATGTGGCAAACGAAGAAGAAACTGATATAAATAAAGAATGGGAGGCTATAAGAGATACTATTAAATTGTCAGCATCAGAAAGCATTGGTTGTTTAAAAAAGAGGCAAAACAAGAAATGGTTTGATGAGGAAGGTGCCGACATTGTAAAGAAAAGAAAGCTGGCAAAAATGAAATGGTTACACGAGCCAAATGAGGTAAATTTAGAGCCAATTGGGTAGTGTTAGACGGGAAACCACCAAGTTACTAAAGAGTAAGAAGAGGGAATATTTGAGAGAGAAGATTAATGATCTTGAAATGAATGCAAAAAATAGGAACATTAGATAATTATATCAGGGAATTAGTATAGAGAAGAAAGGGTTTCAGGCTAGAACAAACATAATTCGGAATGAAAATGGGGATATGATTGCAGATTCCAAGAGTATATTAAATAGATGGAAAAGTTATTTTAATCAGCTATTAAATGTACATACAGAACAGGACATTGAGGAGGATAAGTTACAGACAGCAGAAATGCTAGTCGCAGAGCCAAGTGCATTAGAGGTTGAAATGGCAATTGAAAAATTGAAGATGTATAAAGCATCAGGTTCAGATGAGATCCCAGCAGAACTGATAAAATCAGGGGGAGAAAAATTGATGGACAAGATACGCTGGTTGCTTACTATGATTTGGGAAAAAGAAGCTCTTCCAGATGAATGGAAGGAATCAATTATCATACCAATTTATAAGAAAGGAGATAAAACTGATTGCAACAACTACAGGGGCATCTCATTACTTTCAACTTCGTACAAAATTTTAACAAATATATTAGTAAGCAGACTTACTCCCTATATTGATGACATTCTAGGAGATCATCAACTATACGTAGACTTCAAAAAGGCATACGACTTAATTAAGAGGGAGAAGTTATATAGTATCCTGCTGGAGTTCAAAATTCCTAAAAAAAGTTAGACTTATACGAATGTGTCTAAATGGCACAAAGAGTGGGGTACATGTAGGCAAACAATTTTCGGATATTTTTGAAATCCTCAATGGGTTGAAGCAAGAAGATGTACTGTATCCTCTACTATTTAATTTTGTACTAGAGCATGCCATCAAATCTTTAGAAGATGAAGAAGGCCTACAACTCAATGGTATTAATAAGCTGCTAGTTTATGCTGATGATGTAGTTCTATCGGGCGATAGCAAAGAGATATGAAAGGCTAACGTGCACACACTATTGAGTAACACTAAGAAATTGGGACTGGAAGTAAATATCAATAAAACTAAATATATGGTCACACGTAGAAATTCAGTATATAATGGAAATGGACAGCTAAGGACAAAAGAGGGAAATTTTGAGGAAGTGGCTGAATTCAAATACCTAGGAACAATAATCACAAATAGGAATCAGATGCACAAAGAAATTAAACATAGGCTCAATTCTGGAAATGCGTGCTATTATGCATTACAGAGACTTTTGATGTCCCAACTCCTTTCAAAAAACGTTAAGCTGAAAATGTATAAAACTATTATTCTACCAGTTATATTATATGGGTGCGAAACATGGACTCTTACTTTAAGGGAGGAAAGGAGATTGCGAGTATTTGAGAATAAAGTTCTTAGGAAAATTTTTGGACCAAAGAGAGATGAACAGACAGGTGAATGGAGAAGACTACATAACAATGAACTACATGGTCTTTATAGGAAGCCAGATGTAATAAGAACAGTTAAGTCTCGTAGACTGCGATGGGCAGGACATGTTGCGCATATGGGGAATGAAAGACGTGCATGAAAACTTCTTGTAGGAAAGCCGAAGGGAAACGCCCAGTTGGTAGACCAAGAATGAGGTGGGAGAACTAAATTAACTATGTTTTGAGGGAAGTAGATTATACAGGGAATAATTGGAAAGCATTAGCTCAGGATAGGGATGTATGGAGAGCTTATGTCCGCGCGGCCATGAACCTATGGGTTCGATAGTGCCAGTGAGTAAGTAAGTAATTATTATTAATAGGTACTTGAGAATTTTGCCATTTTTAAATTAATTAATTACAAAACATAATATTGTTTGCAGGTCATCAAGGACTGGCTCCTCCACCTTCAGGTGTTCCCCCACCTAATCAATCACTGCCACCACATTCGTATGGAAATCAGCAAATTTACCTTACAACTCAGCCTCCACCAACATCAGGTGGTCAGCTGGTGCCTCAACAAGTTGCATCTCAGCAGCCTGGCCAGGAACCTCCTCAGCCTGTTCCAATGCCCCAGCCTCAACAACAGCAGACACCACAGCAACAAGTTGCTGGAATTGCACAGCAACCACAGTCTGGCCAACAGATACAACAGAACTTCTTACCTGGACCTCCAGGTGGCCAACCTGTCACAATTTCTTATCCATATCAGGTAAGTTGATTTAATCTCCCAAAAAAAGGAACTCAAAGAAAGATGAAGAACATTAGATAAATTATAGTAAATGAAAATAATTTGATACATAAATTTAATCAGATTTCTTGTGTCAGCTTAATATGCTATCAATCTCACACCATTTCTTCTTGTTTCAGATAGGTTACCAGATTTAATCAGTATTTAATAGATTAAATATTTATTTAATCTATATTTAATATCTAGATTTAATCTATATATTTAAATGGATGCATGTATATGTACATTTGTATGTATGTATGCCAGCATAACTCTAGAATGTCTAGAGCAATTTCAACCATACTTGGTACACATGTGAATTACAGTTTCAAAAAGATTTTACATAGGGTAAGAGATCCCTAAGCACCTCTAGGGATAACATGTAGTGTTCCAGCATAACTGTGGAATGCCTGGGTCAATTTCAGGCAAACTCGGTGCACATACCGAGAGATGCAAATGTGGCACTTACAGATTTTGTGTAAACAGCAAGTTATTTTCCTCCTTCCCATGCACTATGTTTCCGGCTGACTTCCTGCAATCTGTATCACAATCGAGTTCAGTGACCCACTTAACATAGCTGAATACAGCATTCATCAGTGCAGTTTTAATGTCAAAAGATATATTTTTTAAACAAGTCGTACAAAAGATGTATACAGAAATTTCAACAATGTTACCTTGCAAGTAGGCACGCCGTAGCGTAGTGGTTAAGGCACTGAGCTACAAGCCGGAGGGTCGAGGGTTCAAGTCCCGTTGGGGTCAGGATTTTTAAACTGACCCAAACCCTGTGGCGGCACCATGGCCCTGGGGTCGACTCAGCCTCTAATGGAAATGAGTACCAGACGCTTGTTCTGGTGGTAAAGGCGGCCGTTACGCAGGGCTGACAACCCGGCTGACATAAAGTGCCGATTGTCTAGAAAAAGTGGGAGCCTTAACCTCCTACTACCCCAAGGGCCTCCGGGTCTGTTGTGGGATCACTTTACTTTACTTACCTTGCAAGTATAGTGCTATTAATATTGTGCATTGTGAAATTTTTAAAAAGTAGCAACTAACTGGTTCAATAAGAAGAAATCATTCCCCAAAAGAGTTCTTACTCAAGACAATCTCAATATTTGTATGAGAATTGAACTAAGTCGTAGAAAATCCAGCTAGCATCTAGTTCATGAGGTTGGAATATCACTACGATCCATGTTGTAGGGTCGCATGCAAATACATTAGTCTCTACTCAAATTACTTCCAATCACTGGTGAGCTGACTCACCGTGAGCAAGTGCAAAGATCGAATTAGCTACCCACAAACTGGTCATGCATGAAATTTGTCATTTTCATAATATTGGCAAAAAATTACCCCAAAATTCTCAGCAATAAAACCACTTCCATTATTTTCGTCTGCTATAGAGGAATGCATTTACGCTTGCATCCCGCAAATAATACCATATACAATGACGTCTGCATCGCACAATATTATGCCGATTCTCCTGTTCTTCCAGTTGAATTCTTTGGTAGACTCTATCAAATTCCTCTTCTCCGCATATACCGAAAACATGATCGAAGTCTTCAAGGTCCGACATCTTGGATAAAGCAGCAAGGTACGCGGCAAGGTTTCAAACTACATCGGTTCCCATCGTTCCCTTCGGGATTCTCACGATAAGTTTCTATCTTAAGTTACCCTGTCAGGTAGCTTACGAATTTCAACAATTATTATCGCATGAATAGATTTCTGAGTAAGCAAAATCGTATTAGGATAAAACTTTCTCAGCAGAGAACGCCTTTTATGGTCTAATGCGTTCAAAAATTCGACCCTTAAAGTTTTATTCATACAAGATTTATTGTGTTCATAGATTAGATCCTGCTGACTTTAATGCAAGACTTAATTTTTGCAATTGGATATTGCAGTCTATCCACGATGGAAACATTTACCCATTTTCCAACTTCATAACAGATGAGGCATGTTTTGCATTAAGTGGAGGTGTATACTCACAAAATTCTAGACTCTGAGATAACAAAAACCCCCACAGAATATACCAGGTCTCCTTGCATGATAAAAAAGTAGGGGTGTGGTGTGATGTTAGTGCTCGTCAAATAATGGACACAGTAATAGGAATAAATTTGGACCATTACATGATTGAAATACTGATGCCATTTTTTGCCATGCTCCCTAAAGAAGAAAAGCAGTATGCATATTTTCAGCAAGATGGTGCAACTGCTCATACATTTAATTGCCCAAATGCTACTCTCTGTTCATAACGAGATAATAATTAATCATGGATTATGGCAGTTACATTTCCTGAATTTTAGTGTGTGTGACTTTTATTTAGATCATCAATGTGGATTTAGAAGAAACAGGCCTACAACAGATCAGATTTTTAGTATAAGACAGATTTTAGAAAAGAAATGGGAATATAATGGTACAGTACATCAACTATACGTAGACTTCAAAAAGGCATAAGATTCAATTAAGAGGGAGAAGTTATATAGTATCCTGCTGGAGTTCAAAATTCCTAAAAAAGTTAGTTAGACTTACACGAATGTGTCTAAATGGCACAAAGAGTGGGGTACATGTAGGCAAACAATTTTCGGATATTTTTGAAATCCACAATGGGTTGAAGCAAGAAGATGTACTGTATCCTCTACTATTTAATTTTGTACTAGAGCATGCCATCAAATCTTTAGAAGATGAAGAAGGCCTACAACTCAATGGTATTAATAAGCTGTTAGTTTATGCTGATGATGTAGTTCTATCGGGCGATAGCAAAGAGATATGAAAGGCTAACATGCACACACTATTGAGTAACACTAAGAAATTGGGACTGGAAATAAATATTAATAAAACTAAATATATGGTCACACGTAGAAGTACATTATATAATGGAAATGGACAGCTAATGACAAATGAGGGAAATTTTGAGGAAGTGGCTGAATTCAAATATCTAGGAACAATAATCACAAATAGGAATGAGATGCACAAAGGAGTTAAACATGGCTCAATTCTGGAAATGCGTGCTATTATGCATTACAGAGACTCTTGACATCCCAACTCCTTTCAAAAAATGTTAAACTGAAAAAAATAAATAAATAAAACTATTATTCTACCAGTCCACCGCTGTGGTCTCGAGGTAGCATGCTGCCTTGTCACATAGCGGGCCCAGGTTCGATCTCCGGTCAGGGCAGTTTTTCTGGGTGAGGTTTTATCGGGGTTTTTCCTCACCTGTAAGACAAATGTCAGGAAAACTTTAAGGCCCAAACAGTCACCGAAATCATATGGCCATCATTATCATCATCATTCTTCACCGGTGTGGAAAGCAACGGGTAGTTACCACACCTACAATTCCTTAGTAAAAGCTTCAAGCATAGCATGAAAATGCTTTGATTGCAGTGAAGGACCTGCCTTCGGGCAGAATTACTATGGATGGATTATTCTACTAGTTATATTATATGGATGCGAAACATGGACTCTTACTTTAAGGGAGTAAAGATGATAAATATTTGAGAATAAAGTTCTTAGAAAAATTTTTGGGCCAAAGAGAGATGAACAGATAGGTGAACGGAGAAAACTACATAACAGTGAACTACATGGTCTTTATAGGAAGCCAGATATAATAAGAACTGTTAAGTTTCATAGATTGTGATGGGCAGGACATATGGCATGAATGGGAAA
Source organism: Diploptera punctata (assembly GCA_030220185.1). NCBI lineage: Eukaryota > Metazoa > Arthropoda > Insecta > Blattodea > Blaberidae > Diploptera > Diploptera punctata. The sequence goes on from JASPKZ010002698.1 coordinate 419,766, forward strand.
TGAAAGACATGCATGGAAGCTTCTTGTAGGAAAATCAGAGGGAAATGCCAGTTGTAGGCCAAGAATAAGGTGGGAGAATAAAATTAACTATGATTTGAGGGAACTAGATTATACAGGGAATGATTGGAAAACATTAGCTCAGGATAGGGATGTATGGAGAGCTCATGTCCATGTGGCCATGAACCTATGGGTTTGATAGTGCCAGTGAGTTAGTTAGAGTTAGTTTGTTAGTTAGTGACTTTTATTTATGGGGTACACTGAAACAAATATTTATTGTAATAATCCATACATTCCGGACAAATTAAAGATAGCAATTACATGAGAAATTCACAGAATATCACAAGCAGTGCTCTAGTAGGTGTTCCTGGAATTTATTAGTCAATGCCAGAAACATTTCTAAAATGTACCTTAAAATGGAGTAAAATGTTTTGTTTCAGTTTGTTTTTATTTTAGTGAAATATTGTGTCCATATTTTGATATACATTCTTTCACATGCCGAGTATGCTGTAGCGTCTTCTTTGCAGCTCTTGTATAAAAGATATTGCAGGGGTAAGAAACCCTTAGGGTCGTATGCAAATACATTACTCTCTACTCAAATTACTTCCAATCACTGGTGAGCTGAGATCGATAACGGCCGCCTTAACTGGTCATGCATGAATGTTGACGTTTTCGTAATATTGGCAACGAATTACCCAGAATTCTCAGCGATAAAACCACTTCTGTTATTTTCGTCTGCTATAGAGGAATGCATTTATGCTTGCATCCCGCAAATAATACCGTATACAAACACGTCTGCGATGCGCAATATTACGCCGATTCTCCTGTTCTTCCAGTTGAATTCTTTGGTAGACTCTATCAAATTCCTCTTCTCCGCGTATACCGAAAACATGATCGAAGTCTTCAAGGTCCGACATCTTGGATAAGTTTCAAACTACATCGGTTCCCTTTGGGATTTTCACATAAGTTTATATCTTGAGCTACGATCTTAAGGTACCTTGTCAGGTAGCTTTACAATTATTACCGCGTGAATAGATTTCTGAGTAAGAAAAATGTGTTTGAATAAAACTTTATCAGCAGAGAACGCCTTTTACTGTCTAATGCGTTCAAACATTCGACCCTTAGAACATATGGGAGAGGGGTGACATAAAATAATTGAAAATGACCAATATTAGTTTGAAACCCATAGTTTTCAGTGTCACAAATCTCATTGGTGACAGTCCCGACAATATTTAAGCCCAATTTGACTCTTTGCATCCTTAAGGAGTGGAAGTGAAAAATAAAAGTAAAAAAAAAAGATTAAGATTGGTGTGGAATCTATAGCTTTTGGGGTTTGCTTACTCTGATTGTTGAGAGTTCATATGGCATTTCAGCTCAAGTTTAGTCAAATACAGTGAATAATACACTGTAGATTCTTCTTGAAATTTTTTAATTAGTATTTATTTAACTTTCACAGGGAAAGAACACTATGAGGTTTAATTTAATAATTAAATTAATGTTTTTATTACCTCACCTCATATCCTTTTTCTTCTATACTGCAGTTTCGGAGCTTATCTCCATCGTCAGTAGCCTCTGGTCGACCGGTGTTATGTCGTTTCTTGGCGGTTTCCTTCTTACTTCTATCGGTGGACCGATGAACCTCTGGATCAGGTCAAAATTTGCGGGAGTTTCAAAATTCATGAGTTTGTCTTTTTTGTTTTTTTGGATATGGATTTTTTCCCAGACTGTGAGTTCCTTTAGTTTATCTGTTTGTTTGATTAGGCTAGCTTCTGTATCAATTAAATGTTTTTCAGACCAAGCATGGGCTGCTACTGCTGACTTGTCCACTTCACCCTTTTTTACATTTCTAAGGTGTTCCTTCAATCTAGTTTTTAAATTTCTTTTTGTTTTTCCTATATAGATTTTGTCGCAATCTTGACATTTGATCTGATATATTCCTGATTTATATTCTTCTCCAATTTTTTCATTTTTGTTGGTTTTAATTATCTTGTTTAGGCTGTATTCATTCTTTGGGGCCAATCGAATGTTAAACTTATTGAAAATTTTCTGGAACTTGTGGTGTTTTACAGGATGGTAAGTGAATTTTTTGAATCTTATGTTCTCTTCTGTTTGTTTTTTAAGTGTGCTTTCATGAATTAGTTTTTGCCTTTTAAACTTATTTATTTTCTTGTGTACCATGTTCTCTTCATAACCATTTTCTATTGCATGGTACACAAGAAAATAAATAAGTTTAAAAGGCAAAAACTAATTAATGAAAGCACACTTAAAAAACAAACAGAAGAGAACATAAGATTCAAAAAATTCACTTACCATCCTGTAAAACACCATAAGTTCCAGAAAATTTTCAATAAGTTTAACATTCGATTGGCCCCAAAGAATGAATACAGCCTAAACAAGATAATTAAAACCAACAAAAATGAAAAAATTGGAGAAGAATATAAATCAGGAATATATCAGATCAAATGTCAAGATTGCGACAAAATCTATATAGGAAAAACAAAAAGAAATTTAAAAACTAGATTGAAGGAACACCTTAGAAATGTAAAAAAGGGTGAAGTGGACAAGTCAGCAGTAGCAGCCCATGCTTGGTCTGAAAAACATTTAATTGATACAGAAGCTAGCCTAATCAAACAAACAGATAAACTAAAGGAACTCACAGTCTGGGAAAAAATCCATATCCAAAAAAACAAAAAAGACAAACTCATGAATTTTGAAACTCCCGCAAATTTTGACCTGATCCAGAGGTTCATCGGTCCACCGATAGAAGTAAGAAGGAAACCGCCAAGAAACGACATAACACCGGTCGACCAGAGGCTACTGACGATGGAGATAAGCTCCGAAACTGCAGTATAGAAGAAAAAGGATATGAGGTGAGGTAATAAAAACATTAATTTAATTATTAGATCTTAGTATAATCTTCTGGGAAATTGTGGAAACAAATAGAACTCAGCTGTTGGTACAATTCCTTTTTCTGGCTAATAGAAAATGGAATGAATAAATACTGGTCAACACCAGGTAATCAGCTAGATTTTAATAAGCACATGCAAGGATTTCAGGGGTGGATGTAACATAAGAGAAAAGCAGCTCTCCCGTGGTAAAAGTGAACACCGATTTAGACCATATGATGGTTTGTAAAATATTTCATTCAGCTATATTTTTCCAAACAAAACATTTAAATGTATTGAAATTTCACAACATGTAAGATAACTCATCTTATTTTCATTCAATGTGTCTTCCATTGGTTACTTGGCACACATATGACCTATACTTCACCCAGCATGTCAGGGGTTATTCTGGTGATGGCAGCGATGATACAGTATTACAGATTTTAGAGGCCTTGAGGCATGGATAGTATGTAGACTGAATCTGTCACACGTCTCCACAAGGCAAAGTATCATGGGGTGACCTTGGTAGCCAGCGTGTAAATAATTTATTTAACTTTCACAGTGTAAATAATTGTTCATTATATGACCCTAACCAATCCAATCTTATGGCAATTTATTGTTCAGATATGCACTAAAGTCAGTATGAAAAATGCCTTCTCTCATTGTATTAGCCATGCCTTTTTGTAGCAAGTTTTGGTGCTTTGTTCTGAGTTATTACCATGCCTCTTCTGGTGGCCACTACTGCAAGTGAATTGGAATATGGCAATGTATATTAAAGTTTTGTGAGTTTAACTTACACGTGAAATTACAACATATTTAAATGTTTTGTTTGGAAAATATAGCTGAATGAAATGTTTCAAGAACTTTATATAGTCACAGTATATATAAAAACATCTATAATATTTTATTTTTTTTAGTACATGCAAAATTCAGTACCAGCTCCTGCTCCATATACTACATTTGGACGTCCAGAACAACCAGCTCCACAAGGAATTCAGCCACAGCAGCAGAACCAAGGTCCACCTCTTCATCAAGGTCCTCCAATGCAGGCACTACCACCTCAAGGACAACCCTGGCAACAAGGAATTCCAGTACAAACTCAGGCACACCTACAAAATCAGAGTCAACCTCCTCCTATACAGAATCAGGGTCCACCTCTTCAGCCAGGACCTCCGATACAAAATCAGACTCCTCCACAAGCACCACATTTACAACAAGGACCTCCATTTCAACAACAAAACCAAGGGTCACCTTTGCAAAATCAGAACTCACAGCTTCAGAGTCAAGGTCCCCCTCTGCAGAACCAGAATGCACAGATACAGTTAAAACAACAGCAACCACCACCACAGATATTGCAGCAGACTACATCTCAGCAGTCACAGCAAGCCCAACAGCAGAATAATCAGGCACAGCAACAAATTAACAAACCAGGACAGAAAAGAAGGTTCACTGAGGAACGAGAAGATTCACAAGAAAATTTCCAGGTATGATCTATTCTTCTACAAATTTTTTTTTCATTCTCTGCATTCATAAGAAATCAGCTTATTCTTATATTTAATTAATGTTGGGAAGTAAACATTATGAGGTATCATATTTGAAGAGAAAAATTATACGCTCAGACCGGGACTTGAACCCAGGACCCTTGGTTTTCTAGTCCAAGTGCTCTACCATCTGAGCTACCTGAGCAAGTACCGATCTAAACGCAAATTCCTCTCTATATACGTTGGAATTTGCGTTTAGATCGGTACTTGCTCAGATGGTAGAGCACTTGGACTAGAAAACCAAGGGTCCTGGGTTCAAGTCCCGGTCTGAGCGTATAATTTTTCTCTTCAAATATGATTTATCCATCATTGAGATGTATGAAATTAATAATAAAAACATCGATTATGAGGTATAATCATTAAAATTACAGCTTATTCTTGTATGAATTTTTTAATGCCTATCAAAATATTTTTTATCTTGGCTTTTTGGCCTCTTTATAATTTCCAGTAAAGCAGGCTTTTTAAATTGATCCTACTGGCGGACAGAGGAAATTTGAACATTATAATTCATTAAATTATTTTTAGTCTGTTTTTCATCTTAGCTCAATATTAATGTTGATTTGTTCTTGAACATGTTTCGGTTATACCATAATCATCATCAGCATCTTGCCCAGACTGTTCCTCTGTTGATGATTATTATGATATAATTGAAACGTGGTAAAATTAAATGTTTCTTATTTATCCTCATATAAATCTTCTAGGTAGATCGCGATTTCGAGACCATAACATTCTCATCTTCAGTGCTTTTATATGAGGAGAGGTAAGAAACATTTAATTTTACCATAAATTAAACCTCATAGTGATTAATTTCTGTAAAAGTTAAATAATTGAAACATTTATATATTAAATTTGGGAATTTTTAACATTATGAGGTTCAATTAATAATAATTAAATGAATCGTGATTTTTTCTTACCTCATACATCTATGTTTCTTTAAACACAGCACTGCAGTATCGGCGACCCTTTGTCGTCATCGTCAGCTGTTTTCACGACTGTCAATTTTTTCTCCTTTTTGCCGGTAATTATCTAGACTGCCATCTGGTGTTCTTTTGAAGGAATTCCTCTTCAAACTGCCATCTGGTGTTGTTTTGAATGAATCATTTCCTAAACTGCTATCTGTTGTATTTTTGAAGAACTTTGTAATCAAGCTTGGTTCTTCCGGAATCTCGAAGTTCATAGTTCTAGTATGGTTTTTTTGAATATATATTTTTTTCCCAAACTGTTAAATCCAAAGGTTTTGATAGATGTTTTAAAAGTTTTGCTTCTTTTTCAATCCTATGATGCTCTAATAAACTATGTGCTGCTATAGCTGATTTTTCAATTTCTCCATTCTTCATGTTTCTGAAGTGCTCTTTTTTACGAGTTTCCAAGTTCCTTTTTGTTTTTTCCTATATATATCTTGTTGCAATCCTTGCAATCAATTTGATAAATCCCAGATTTTTTGTCGTCTGGGGTATTACATTTATTATTAGTTAACAGCAGATTACCCAGGCTGAATTTGTTAATTGGAGCTAATGTTATATTAAAATTTCTGAAAATTTTTTGAAACTTATTATGAACTTCAGGATGGTAAGTGAATTTCTTGAATTTTACATCTTTCTTGGGACCATGATGTAAGGTGGTGTATTCTTGTAACCTTTTTTGTTGTTTGAATTTCTTTAATTTATTCTTTATAATGTCTTCATCGAAACCATTTATTTTAGCAACATGAACAATATGATTATATTCCTTGTCAAAATCTTCTACATTAAGTGGAATATTTAACAATCTGTGTAATAGACTATTGAAAATTGCATGTTTGTGTGTCAAATGATTAAAACCTGAAGATTTTATGTAGTTGTAATAATAAATGTAATACCCCAGACGACAAAAAATCTGGGATTTATCAAATTGATTGCAAGGATTGCAACAAGATATATATAGGAAAAACAAAAAGGAACTTGGAAACTCGTAAAAAAGAGCACTTCAGAAACATGAAGAATGGAGAAATTGAAAAATCAGCTATAGCAGCACATAGTTTATTAGAGCATCATAGGATTGAAAAAGAAGCAAAACTTTTAAAACATCTATCAAAACCTTTGGATTTAACAGTTTGGGAAAAAATATATATTCAAAAAAACCATACTAGAACTATGAACTTCGAGATTCCGGAAGAACCAAGCTTGATTACAAAGTTCTTCAAAAATACAACAGATAGCAGTTTAGGAAATGATTCATTCAAAACAACACCAGATGGCAGTTTGAAGAGGAATTCCTTCAAAAGAACACCAGATGGCAGTCTAGATAATTACCGGCAAAAAGGAGAAAAAATTGACAGTCGTGAAAACAGCTGACGATGACGACAAAGGGTCGCCGATACTGCAGTGCTGTGTTTAAAGAAACATAGATGTATGAGGTAAGAAAAAATCACGATTCATTTAATTATTATTAATTGAAACATGTTCAAGAAGAAATCAACATTAATATTGAGGCAAGATGAAAAACAGACTAAAAATAATTTAATTAAAATAATCTCAAAATATTGGTTCCTAAATTAAAATATTATAATTCATTTTACCAGATTATTTTCAAATTCTTGCATCTCAGCCAAATATATGAAATTTTAGTAAATTTGACTAAATTGTGCACAAAAACACGGAGGAAATTAATATGTAAGCCTATAATACATTACAGTTGGGATGTATAGTTTTGAAGTAATTATTTTGGAATTGTTTATTTTTTATTATTTCACTCACCTCATACTTCATAATTCATAGCAGACCCTGGGTTTCTTCACATCTTTTGTGACATTCTCAATGCTGTGTCACGTTCACAACTGACGTCCAACGGCTTTCTATCCTGCAGACTGACCTCCGCGCCATCTGGTGGCCGACCGAAGAACTTCCAAATCAGTCCTCTCTCCTTATAACCGGGTATTTCAAAATTCATAGTTGTATTTTCATTCTTGCATATGTAAATTTTTTCCCAAATTGTGAGTTCCTTCGGTTTTTCCAATTGTTTAAGTAATTTTGTTTTGGTTTCTATTCTATGTTTTTTCTGACCAGGCTTGTGCAGCTATTGCAGATTTTTCAGTTTCTCCATTTTTAACATTTCTGAGGTGTTCTTTTAATCTTGTATTTAGATTCTTTTTTGTTTTTCCTATGTATATCTTTTCACAATCTTTACAATTAATTTGATAAATTCCCGATTTTTTGCAGTCTTCAATCTTTTCATTTTTGTTGGTTTTTATTAAATTACCTAAGCTGTAATCATTTTTCGGTGCTAATTTAATGTTGAATTTGTTGAAAATTTTTTGAAACTTGTCAAATACTAAAGGATGGTATGTGAACTTCTTGAATTTTTTGCCTATATTTTTATCTGTCTGAAGAGTACTTTCATTAATGATTTTTTGTTTTTTGAATTTATTTATTTTCTTGTGTATCATCTTCTCTTGAAAACCATTATCCTTCGCAATTTTTATGATGTGTCCTTTCTCTTCAGAAAGATTGGTCTCATTTGACGTTACTTCATTGTTCACAAACATCCCGACTGACACAACTTTGAAAATTTTAGAAAAATGGTTGAAAGAAACAAATTAGATGATGATAGCGTTAAAGAATACATAAAACTAACAAAATTATGCTTAAATCAAATGTTCTTCACCTTTCGAGGAAAATACTTTAGACAAAAATCTGGACTTGCAATGGGAAATCCATTATCACCATTCTTAGCAAACATGTTTATGGGGAACTTTGAATGTCATGTAACCAAAGCACATCCTTTGATGTTTAAATTTTGGAGAAGATATGTAGATGATATCATAGCAATAGTAAAACAGAAACAATTAGAAGATACCATTAAGCTGTTAAATATTCAAAATAAAACAATCAAATTTACAATGGAAATAGAAAATAATCATGAAATACCATTTTTAGACCTTAAATTGATTAGGAATGAAGAAAAAAAGAAAATAGAATTTGGAATCTACAGAAAAGAAGCTCACATCGACAATTATATAAAAGCTACTGGATTTAACCATTTTTCACACAAACAGGCAGTATTTAATAGTTTAACACACAGACTTGTGAATGTCCCCATGAGCAAAGAAAATTACAATAAAGAGAAAGGACACATCATAAAAATTGCGAAGGATAATGGTTTTCAAGAGAAGATGATACACAAGAAAATAAATAAATTCAAAAAACAAAAAATCATTAATGAAAGTACTCTTCAGACAGATAAAAATATAGGCAAAAAATTCAAGAAGTTCACATACCATCCTTTAGTATTTGACAAGTTTCAAAAAATTTTCAACAAATTCAACATTAAATTAGCACCGAAAAATGATTACAGCTTAGGTAATTTAATAAAAAACCAACAAAAATGAAAAGATTGAAGACTGCAAAAAATCGGGAATTTATCAAATTAATTGTAAAGATTGTGAAAAGATATACATAGGAAAAACAAAAAAGAATCTAAATAAAAGATTAAAAGAACACCTCAGAAATGTTAAAAATGGAGAAACTGAAAAATCTGCAATAGCTGCACATGCCTGGTCAGAAAAACATAGAATAGAAACCAAAACAAAATTACTTAAACAATTGGAAAAACCGAAGGAACTCACAATTTGGGAAAAAATTTACATATGCAAGAATGAAAATACAACTATGAATTTTGAAATACCCGGTTATAAGGAGAGAGGACTGATTTGGAAGTTCTTTGGTCGGCCACCAGATGGCGCAGAGGTCAGTCTGCAGGATAGAAAGCCGTTGGACGTCAGTTGTGAACGTGACACAGCATTGAGAATGTCACAAAAGATGTGAAGAAACCCAGGGTCTGCTATGAATTATGAAGTATGAGGTGAGTGAAATAATAAAAAATAAACAATATTAAAAAACCTCATAGTGTTATTTCCTATCTACATAACTTAATTATTTTGGAACTTTACTTTTTAAAATTTTTTTTATGCAATTACTATACTGTGATAGTGAAACATGTCCAAAAACAAATCAACATTAATATTGAGGTAAGATGATCAGACTGAAAATAATTTAATTAAAATAACCTCAAAATATCACTTCCTAAAATTGAAATTAGTGAAACTATTGTTTGGGCACATTCCCATTATGAAGATCACGTTTCATTTGCTAATGCATTCTATATATATATATATATATATATAGAAGGTCTGTTTGTGTTTCTGATGGTCATGAACAGGAAGTTATTCACAACGAGAATCTAATATTTCATCTAGGTGAATGAATAGCTTAGGTTTGCTCTAGTATCTACCAATTTGCAAGCTAAACACATCTCTATTCAACTATAATTTTTAAGATAACATTAAAACTTATTATAGCAAGAATAATCACTTACATACCACCAAAAAACTGTTCTTCACAAAATTTTTCCTCAAGGAGTAAAAACTGGCTGAGGAAGTTCAAGTTCCCAAAACTTTCGCAATTTGGTTTCGAGACAGTCAAGTTTCACAGAACTAACTTTCTGAGGTTTAGAATGGGCATTATTTTTAATGCAAGATTTAGGGAAAGTTCTTGATAATACTCAATCAAAGTGGGTTTCCAACAATTTTGGGTGTCCTTCCTTGGATATAGTTTTAGAAGTGACAATATCGTAATAGACATTTGCTCCTAACAAGAGATCAATAATTGAGGGCTGGTTGAATGTTTTATCACTCAACACAATATCAATCAGAAAATCTAAAATGAACAATTGGTCCTTTGTACAGGAAGTTGAGTTTGTAATATTTTTAGTTAACTGCACAATTCAAGTTTAAGAAATAGTCTAACACCTGAGAGTGTAGAGCAACCTTACAAATGGAACTAACTGGAGAAACATTCAAATTACTGACAATAGGCAATCTACAAGACTTGATCTTAATAGCAAGTTTATTTTTTTTTACAATGTTTGAGGTTATAAACTACAATTGACTCACTAAGTCCAACAATGGCTTAACCTATGCAATATCTCCATATTTAGTTTTAACATTGATACAAGCAGTGCTCAAAAGAACATTGGAGTCCAGTACATTGCTTCAGGTGAAATGATAGCAGAAAGTAATTTATTAAGAGATTGAATTGATAACATTGACTCACTAAGTCCAACAATGGCTTAACCTATGCAATATCTCCATATTTAGTTTTAACATTGATACAAGCAGTGCTCAAAAGAACATTGGAGTCCAGTACATTGCTTCAGGTGAAATGATAGCAGAAAGTAATTTATTAAGAGATTGAATTGATAACATTCACCTCGCCTCATATTTTGTTTTCACACCTGAAACATGTTTCACTGAACATCTTCACTATTCTCTGCAAGAAACTAAGTTGGAGAAAACAAAATATGAAATGGAGGTGTGTTTTATTGAATCTCTTAATACATTCACTTATCAGTAAGCATACATGAGAAAATGTGACCTGATGATTATTTTTTTTAGGGCAATAGAACTATGAATTTAGGACAAGGACCACCTTCATCTGGGGGAGTTCAACATGCCAGGCAGGGAGTGGGGTAAGTACATTCTTAACATATCTAATAAATTTGACAAGAATAAAGTATAGAATAATATTCTTATTATATGCATTTGATAATTTTAAAAAGTCAGAGTAACATTTGTTTCATATGTAATCTTACAACCTGTTCTCATAGCTTTGTATATTAAGCACAGATGTAAAGAGGCTGACTATATACCTAATCCTTAAGCAGGAAGTCACTACCAGCAGTATGAGTGTTAATTTTCCAATATGGTACCAATCCATTTCCATTCACTACTCATTATTATCCACGGTTAGAGCCAATGAATTTGATTAAAACAGCAAAATACAGTTAACTTATGTAGGTAGGCAATAACACTATGAGGTTTATTTAATTAATTTTGAGTTGTTTTTTAACTCACCTCATACTCCTTGACTTCCATGCAGACACAGGTTTCGTCACTGCATTTGTGACATTCTCGATGCAATATCATGATCACTATATAGTTGTGATCATGATATTGCGTCGAGAATATCACAAATGCAGTGACGAAACCTGGGTCTGCATGGAAGTCAAGAAATATGAGATGAGTCAAAAAACAACTCAAAATTAAGAAAAATACAGGTCTACATTATTCGTTGTATCCATGCGAGCAATGTTTTCACTCTCCGCTGCAAAGCCCACATTAGCTGCACTCGACGTGCGGCGGCTTCCCTGCTTTTACTATATAAAATGTATTACATATAACCTTATATGTTGAAAGTGTTGCCCTTCCTGGGTTATATAGGAATTGTATCTGGAAACCACATTCTGAACTGACACAAGTGAGTTCTTGAAGGTGGAACTTCAGCAGGAAATATCTGATTAAATTTATCACATATCCATCGAGCAGATGCACCAGCAAAATCAATCTCACAATCTTGATAACTTAAAGCTGACTAACTGCATCCACATGCCATAAAGGCCACCCACTGAAGTAAGTCTGCCCACTTTATAAACTCCATTTGAGATTTGAGAGGTTACAACTTAAAAATGTAGATCTGGTATATAACAAAAAAATACCCATAATAATAATTTAAATAAATTATAAACAAATGAATTTGATATTGATATGACATTAGTAAATATATGGTCACACGTAGAAATACATTTTTAAATGGGAATGAACACTTAATAAATTAGAAAATGTTCAAGAAGTGGAGGATTTCAAATACCTAAGAAATAATTAAAAAAGGGATGAGGTTCGGAAAGAAATAAAAAATTTATCGATCATGGGCACTTTCTATGAGATATTTTTTCTCCTTATTAAGATTTTAAAAATGTTATGTTTTCAATCTATATGAGCTCTTATGTTATTTCCAAAATAAACCAAGCCTAAATTGAGTTATGAACGATGGTTCACTGCTACGGCTAAGCGGAATTATAAGAGATAGAAAAATTTATGTCTAGATATGGATGTGAGGATAGCACAAGTAAGTAAAAAGTAAAGTAAAGTAATCCCACTACAGGCCTCGGGAGGCCCTTCAGGTAGTAGGAGGTTAAGGCTCCTACTTTTTCTAGACAATCGGCACTTGATGTCAGTCAGGTTGTCAGCCCTGCATGACGGCCGCCTTTACCCCCAGAATAAACGTCTGGTACTAATTTACGTTAGAGGCTGAGTCGACCCCAGGGCCATAGTGCCGCCAGAAGGTTTTGGTCAGTTTAAAAATCCTGACCCCAATGGGACTTGAACCCTCGACCTTCCGACTTGTAGCGCAGCGCCTTAACCACTACGCTACGGCGTGCCCCCAGATTTAATAGTGAGTGGAGAACATATTTTTAACGACTCACCTCATATAATTTCAAATTTCTTTGATACCGGCGGTTTCAGACAATATCAAAGAAATTTGAAATTATATGAGGTGAGTCATTAAAAATATGTTCTCCACTCACTATTAATGATATAACCTCATAATGTTTACTTCCCAATATTACTTTAACCCATTCACTTCAGATTTAAATGCTCAATACATTTCCCCAGAAACCGGATTTAAGTTACCGTAAATTATATTGCTATTTTCAAACATTCAAAACAATTAAAAGATAATGGTACTTGAAGATCACAATAATGATGAAGGCCAAAACACATTTCTGTACTATTCATAAATGTTAACAAAAGATTACCCTGCCAAGGGATTTACAACATATTGCAAAATATATAACAGCAGAATTAAGCGAGTTCACCTCGTCTTCTAAGTTGTAGGCCATTTAACTGCCTGCGAGTATACCTCGTCTTCTGAGGCGAACCTGCAGATATTGGGTTAAAAAAATTCTCATCAAATAATGATTTATCGATCAATCTGAATGCATCAATTTACATATGTCATATCATTAACTATGATTAGGTGAATTATACAGGGAATAATTGGAAAATATTAGCTCAAGATAGTGATATATAGAGAGCTTATGTCTGCATGGCCATGAACCTCTGAATTCAATATCGATAATGTATTAGTTATGACATTTATAAAATATAAGTTTCAACTTGACATAAGTTCAAATGAAAACTATATCCACAATATTGTGACAAGTTCAAACTTCCATCTCTGCTTCGTGTTTTATTATATTCAATACTTTGAGAAGGATATTCGTAGTCTCTCTCTTTATGTCTGTGCAACTTGCTTCCATTGTTTGCCAACCATATTCCTATTTTATTATCCAGTCATTCTACAAATGTTCACTGTGTATTAAAGTGTTGAGTTTAAGATTAAGGGTTAATATATATCATAAAATGTAAAAATATTGTTACGTTGTGTTAAAATAAAATTTTGTGCGTTATTCCATTGTCATGGAAGTTCTGCAAACTTCTAATCAGGTATTTTAATCACAAAGTTTTTTTGGAATATGTTTACCTCTGTGTTTCAGTATACTGCAGGAATCTCTGCCATGTTTTTGTCAGCTGATTTTAGTATATTTGGTTAAATGTGATTGAAATTATATAGTGAAAATATAATCTAAATACAAGTAGCAAAAGAAACATGCTTGTCATCATAGTCAATTTAATTAAATCTAGCAAAATTCTCTATCATTTAGTTACAGAACTGCATTCTTTTTAATTTTGAATAAGGAGTTTATTCAAGCCCTGGTTCTTCTTTTCTAGTTAATTTAATGTATTAATATAAACTTATAGCTTTTCTAATAATATTTAGGTTTTTACTACGATTGGCAGCTCTAGGTCACATACAACAAAACATGTTTTCTTAGAAATGGTTTTCTGCCTAGTATATGAATTCTTTATTTATGTATCATACAAATCTCCGGTGTTAAGACAATGCATGTCAAGATCTAAGTATAAAAAAGTCAGTTTTAAAATTGGACCTACAACGATAATTGATATGAACATATCTTATATTTCACTCAAATACATTTGTTAACAGTAGCCAACTTCTGTGTAGCAGTCGCAGACATAGACAGACTGGTAACAAACTGTCTACAGATGAAAAAAGGAAGTTGCTCCAAGCCATCTGTGGAGTCTTAATTATCCAATATGATTCCAATCCATTTTTGTTCCGTTCCCATTGTTATCCAAGATTAAATGTATTAATTTCAATGAAATAGCGAGAAACATATAGAAGCAAATAATAAAAATTATAATATAAAATAATACATTTGCAAATACTTAGTTATGTTTAAAGCAAGTGAAACAAAGAATTAGCTATTGGTATTTAGATTACTTATATGCATGTGAATAATTTATTGACATGCTATTTGTATTCTTCAACATGTTTGCATCGGTATTGAACTAAATGTGTTTACAATTAATTATATATCAAATGAAACTAATGAATCTATGTTTAAATTAATATTGGGAAGTAAACATTATGAGGTTATATCATTAATAGTGAGTGAAGAACATATTTTTAACGATTCACCTCATATAATTTCAAATTTCTTTGTCATGACTGAAGAGGGACAGACATTGTCTAAAACCTCCAGTATCAAAGAAATTTGAAATTATATGAGGTGAGTCATTAAAAATATGTTCTCCACTCACTATTAATGAATCTATGACTATATGATGATGATCTGATTCAGTTATTATCTCTTACTTTCATCAAGAATATGAAAAACTACAATTCATGAATTCGCTATATTGCAGAATACAATTAAAATATACAAACAAGTTTAATATTATATGAAATTAATAAAATTTTGCCTTCAATTCATAACATGTTCAAATAGAAATCAGTACTTCAATATGGCTACAGGAGCAAACTTCTGCCTATTCTTCCTTCTTCACTAGATCCAATGCTTCAAGATAGGACACTTGACAGTCTATGTTTTTATGTCTGTGGTACCACTGTTGTCAGATTAAATGTTTTAATTTTGTGATTATGCTAATTTGGCTTAATAACTCTTAAGAGCTTTATTATTTACAGAAAAATTACAATTTTAATTACCTTGTTCATTTTTATTATATATAAACAGGTTTATAATACTCGAGCATTTTTTGAGGTCCAGCATTTTATCCATCTTCTTTTTCTGCCATAGTACAGTGTAGAGATTTTTTTGTTTACATAGTATTTACAATTCATGATCTTCCATTTTTCTCCTTTCCTATAGGCATTCATTCCAAAGTATACATATCTAAATACAGAATTTTGATAATCTTAATGTTTTCTCTTTTTTTTTGTCTAATTTTATACTTTTAATTATGTTCTGTTTATTTACTCAAAATTATCCCTTTGGTTCATTTGTTACTTTTTTCTATTTTATTCTTTTATGATAAAATTTTAGTTTATAAATATGACTTCTTGTGGTATTATAAATTTTATTTATTTTTATTAAATTTCACTCATGGTTTTAGCACTGGTTTGCATATCAAATATTTTCCAATATTTTTAATTACCATTGAGTATTATGATTATCTTCTAAGTATCTAAATAATAATTTTTAATATGTATTACATGCTTGGTTTTCTGCATTAAACATTTTTTTGTTATTTGAAAGTAATCATACTAAAATATCAACTTAAAAGCTCACAAATTATTTCTTATAGTTGATATTTTGTTAAAGTTAAATATAACATCAGAAAATATATTAAAAATGAGGTGTAATCTTGATATTACTCTTTCCCCATTCATAACCTTTTTTTTTTTTTATCAGAACTTAATTTTAATATAGTAGGTATTTGTTATGTTGCAGCTTGTTTACTGCATTTTTCACATTTATTCACATCTGTTGATGATATAGTATAATATAAATGAGCAATTTCTAAGCATCTCAATACCTATTTATGACGTAGTAATATAGTATTGAGGTAAGATGTCCAGACTAAAAATAATAATATAATTAGTAATACAGTCTTGGGTTTATTTCTCTTCTTTCTTGATATTTGCAAAATTCCTGTTTAAGTTATTTGCATATATCTTTAATTTAATTGAGAATTCAACAATTATCCAATGAATTCAGTAATTTTTTAATAATACCATTCATTGAAACTTCTGGATTTATTTCCATCAGCTTGGGAAAATTAAAAAAAATATTCATTTTGCAGCAATTGGTAGAGATTTCTCAGTAGGATGTTTATATACCCTGAGATTTGATATGTTTATACTTTTTTATAAATTTACTCTACAAACATATTATTTGCCAATAAGTAAAAATATGCACTGAGAATAGCATTTGGGTCAATATTTATTCGTATATTGTTGTTATAACAAACTTTCATATTTACAATGGCATTGTCATGTATTATATTTCATATTTTCATTGTCATTATCATATATTATAATACAGAACGAGGCAAGGCCTTTTTCTTTTTTTTTCTTTATAAATACAGTAACAAATTGTATATGCAAAAGATAATTAAACATTATGGACTCTTTCTTCCCTTCTTACAAACAATGATTGATGTATTTCGGTCAATGTTTGTATCAGGACTGGGTCTTATTTTGGATAGACAAATAATACTGTTGGGCAAAGCCAATATATTAAATAATATCAGTTAAGTTTCCAGACAGTTAAGATTCAATGTATGACAATCAGGTTATTAACAATCAAATAATTAAAGGAAATAGATTGATATTATTACAAAATGAATTTCAAGACAATATGTAGAGCTAGATAGAGATTTGAACAATTTTATTTCAAAGTTTTATAGTATTATAGAAACCAATGATTTCTATTATAAAATTACATTACTCAAGTGAAACTACTATGAAGTAAGATGACAGCAGACTCAATTTATTTACCAGTAATTTCTATTTTAGTTTGTTACCTTTTTTAATTTTATTTTTAATTCATTTTTTTTTCATTTTGGGGGAATCAAGCATGTAAAATATTTACTATTTAAATTTATTATTTTTATGTCATATTGAGCGAAAAGGATGATTGCTTTTTAAGCCTTTTTCATCATGTAATTGGTTAAATTTCAGCAGAACTACATTTCTTCAGAATTTCTGTGTTGACTTCAGTTTGTATATTATATGAATTTCTCATATAAATTATTATAGACTTTATTAATTTCTTTTTTTTTTTCAGTATAAAACAATTTTGTATATAAACCACTAATTGTCAGAAAGAAATATGGATTTTTACATTTCTAGAAAATATAGAAGTACAATGAATGGCATATTGAAAATAGAACTAATTATACAACTAATTTCAAAATTTGGAAGAGACATGACAGATAAAAAGGTGGTGTTAAAGTGAACTGTAGATTATTGTGGTACCAATGGTCTGTTGCTATATTATGTGTTATAAGGATGTTTACTTGAATTTAAAAACCCTTACATACCATTTGTAGTTTTAAAATTGTTACATCTATATACAGTTTATCATTCATAGCTAAATAATCCTTATAAACTTTTATCATTCAAGAAAGTTATAAGTTCCCTTATTGTATTGTCTGACATAAATTTTTCAGATGCAAAAATCCTGGGCTTGGCATCCTTCGGAAGAGATGTAAAGCTCTCATAATCATATTGTAGATTTGCAGCATATAAAATATCCTCTAGCCTGAAGTAAGACACCTCTTCGGAAAATTTGTCAATCTTTTCATACCCATTTCTGAATTGTGATACCAACAGTGGCATACATTCTACTCCAACAACTATATTAATAATTTTGGATTAAAATAAAATAATATATTTGCCAAATTTCATTCAGATCAATTATGGGTGAACATCAAAATAAAAAATTCCAGCCGAACCAGCAAACTATCAAATTTGGTTTGATGGAGCTTTGTGCATATGCACATTATCTCAATAGAGGAACACATAGAGTGTTTCTGCTATGTTATCCCCAACAACACCAGCTATTTCGCTGCAGATGAATTAGCGATAACCCACTAAATGAATCTGCCTCCTAAGTCCAGCAATAACCCACACTAGACCTGCGATAACCCGCTAGACAAAGCTTGTGTTTTATTCCATCAATTTTTTATTCAACACCAACTAGCTGAACCCAGAAACGTCACAACTCGAAGAAGTATACAAAAGGTCGAATGACTTTTCGACTTATTGATTCATGAAACATTCATTTGACGAAAAAACATGTTTGGCTGATTTGGAAAGTGCCAATTTCACAATAATAGCATTTTTAGAAATAACATCTTTTAATTTACAATATTTAATTTATGTTATATTTTTTCAAAATAAAAAATTAAATTAAATTATGCGGTGCGTTTTGTCAGCTATAGCAGCCTGTTAATTTAAGAAGCTTTATTTATATTGTGTCCACCGCTGTGGTCTCGAGGTAGCGTGCTGCCTTGTCACGCAGCGGGCCCGGGTTTGATCCCCGGTCGGGGCAGTTTTTCTGGGTGAGGTTTTTATCGGGGTTTTTCCTCACCTGTAAGACAAATGTCAGGAAAACTTTAAGGCCCAAACGGTCCCCGAAATCATATGGCCATCATCCTTATCATTATCATCCTTACCATTATCATCATCATCCTTCACCGGTGTGGAAAGCAATGGGAAGCTACCACATCTACACAATTCCCTAGTAAAGCTGCAAGCATAGCATGAAAATGCCTTCGGGCAGAATTGCTATGGATGGATTTATATTATATATCTGAATAACAACAATTGAATTATTACGAACGTGTATATATCATTTGTGGAAAGCAACAGTTGAATTTAATATCGGCACTGAGTTCGTTCAAATGTGTTATGAATATGTTTTGAAGTGTTACTGATAAATGTGATTTGTCAATTTAGTAAAAAATGAATGTAAGTGACTGCATAATTTATAATTTACATACTATATCATTTTCGTGCAGACTTTTCAACGAGAAAAATGACCTTATACAACAAGGTAGGCCAAAGTTTTACTGGATCTAACAAAAAAATACAAGGCAGTAAGTTTTTATATACTTTAAGTCATATTTTCGTCGTACAGCTGGGGTAACTGCTCTGATCACCACACGCCACTGGATGCTAATGCCCTGAGTTGATCCATCCATAGTAATTCTGCCCGAGGACAGGTCATAGCATTTTCATGCTATGCTTTGCAGCTTTACTAGGGAATTGTAGGTGTGGTAGCTTCCTGTTGCTTTCCACATCGGTGAAGAATGATGATGATGATGGCCATATGATTTCGGGGACCGTTTGGGCCTTAAAGTTTTTCTGACATTTGTCACCCAGAAAAACTGTCCCGACCGGGGATCGAACCCGGGCCCGCTACATGACAAGGCAGCATGCTACCTCGAGACCACAGCAGTGGACCCCTGAGTTGATAATAAACATAAAATATTACTATTATTATTGTAGCATAGTTAGTTAAAGCAATATGTTTCAAGCCAGAAGGTTGTGGATTTGATTCCTGATGGAGTTAGGATTTATGGCCCTGATGTTAACTCAGCCTGTAATTGAAATGAGTACAAATGTATGTTCTGGAGGTAAAGGCAGCCATCATGCATGGCTGGGAACCTTACCTCCTGCTACCCCAAGGGCTTCTCTATTATGTTCACTTTACTTTTACTGCTATTATTAATGCTACTATTTTTCATTAGACCATTATGGTTGGTTAAGACAATACACCACAATCATAGATTTGTATCCTGGTGGGGTCGGGATTTTTTAACAGGTCTAAACCTTCTGATGACACCATGGCCCTACAGTTGACTCAGTCTTTAGCAGAAATGAGTTGTTTTAGGGACAAATGTCAGCCTGCAGGGCCGACAACCTGGTTGACATGTGTGAATTGTATAGAAAGATGGAAGCCTTAACCTCCCACTACTCCAAGGGCTTCCTAAGCCTTGTCATGGGATCACTTTACTTTATACCACTATTATAAGTTTCACTGTTTTCATTGATAATGTTGTACCTTTGATGTATATACTAATTTCTTTAATTGAAGATAACTTTATGAAAGGGGTACAACTTAAGTTGGGAAAGGTAAACCGCATTCTACATAGGATGCCATTCTAATCCCAGTAATTATACTTATTATAATATTTATTTAATAAGTATTTACAAATAGGTTTCATATAAAAGTTTCTACTTAACAGTCAATGAGATCAGCCATTATTGTTAACTGCACGCTAACAGTGTCTGTATATGAATCTCTCGCTCTATGACTATCTCTTAACTCTTTTTAACTTCACTACATGATGTATTTGTATGTTTCATTGCAGGGCTATGACAGAAAAAGATGTATCTGCACTAATATGATGAAAGACATAAGTTTCTCTAAATGTACTTATGCCAGATTTGCAATTAAGATATATTTTTGGCAGTTTTATAATAATGGGACTTATGGAGGATTTCTGGATCTATTAACGAATTACATTCAATATTTTAATATAATAAATTAGGGAATTTTAACATTATGAGGTTTTCTTAATAAGAATCAAATGAATCGTGAATTCTTCTTACCTCATAGATATATAGTAAGAAGAGTTCACGATTCATTTGATTCTTATTACATTCAATAGTCTATGGCATTGTGCAATTCTGGTCTCTAGAGGGGAAGAAATTTTCTCACAAAATTTTGGCCAGTATGGAACTGATGCCCACACAGCACCGTGAGGAATTTAGATAACTACAATAAGCAGCAGCTTCAGGTTGATAATACCAGCTATAACATCTGGCATACTTGACGTGTTGATCACATGTCATCTCTATATTGACTGGATAATCAGCTCTATAAATGACCATATGGATGTGAGACAGCTGCTGAATAATAGAGCAAGAGCCTAAGCCCTCTGTCTCTGTCATCCTGTGACTCTGCATCAAATCACATTCGATTGTTTAGTAAAATAAAAATCTAAGTACAACTTCAAGTAGGTCAGTGCTTCTTTCCGTTTAAATCGGCATTTCTCGTATGATGTCATTTATATTGGGTCAGTCTTGTCTATCTGTCTTAAATTAATATAATACAATACCTTTTCTGATTATGTTTCTGGAGCCCAACAATTGTAAATGGCTTCTGTTATCATAAGCATAGGTTTATGAAATACTGTTGTTAATAACAAAGGAATTCACTAAAATCTATGTTCATAACTTCACTGTGTGATTTTCAATTTTATAGCATTATATTATGGAGGAGTTTGAACCGGATTCCATGGATTTAAATTTATTGGATTTATTGTTTGTTGAATACTTGTGATTTTACTCTCAGTGTTGAAGAGTTGATGCAGCTTAATCAACAGCAGCGTCAGCAGCATCAACAAGTCAATCAACAACAGCAGCCGTCATCACCGCAACAACAACAGCAGCAGCAGCAGCAACAACAGCAACAACAACAGGCGCAGGTGAATGTGGGAAATCAGGCAGGGTCGCCACAACAACAGAGTGGTAATAGAAGTACTGAGAGAGACAAGCAACTCATGCCACCGCCCCCCCCACCTCCATGCTCCACAGGTTGGTAATCCTCTCCAGGACCATCCCCCTGCCCGCGACATCATGGATACTTTCCAGCTCATATTGTCAATATGTTAGTTTGTAGTGTGTCTTTAGGTCAACTTGTGGGGACTCGACAACAAGGTAAAAAAAAAGCAGATAACATTCACAATCTCTTTTACTCTTGAAACCTTCATTAATTGCTATGACTGTATTGAATGTGGTAAACACAATGTTTGTAATGAAAAATTTGAACAGTTTAAACCATCCGTTGAGCAGAAGGAATTGGCCTAGCAGCTGACACCTGGCTTCACATTCACATGTGTTAATTGGATGATCATCCAGCCAGTACATGACATGTGGTCAGCATGTTGGGCCCCTCAACTATTATAGCAGGAGTTGCTAGTTATTATACCTATCAAAATCTCTCATAATGCTGGATGGGAACTGGTCTTATACACTGGCCACAATTTTTTTGAGAAGATTTCTTCTTTCACCATGGGAATTCAAACCAGTACTCTGCATCAAGAAATTACCCAGCCACTGTGCAGAACAGTTAAATATATTGCTTATTTACACGAATCATTGCATCCTATTAAATAAATTACATTTTAAATTTTAAATGCATACCTACAACCAATTACTGAAGCACTTCTATCGGAATTAACCAATCAGACTTTTCAAAAGGATATTCTTGTATAGATAATATTTTCACTCACAACCACATAATTGAGAAAAGAAGAGAATTCAAATTAGAAATGCATATATGTTTCATAGATTTGGAAAAAGATTTGTTAGAGTGAATAGATGTAAGCTACATTATTTGAAAAGAGCTATCCAAAAATTTAATAGAAAATTTTATTAATAATTAGTATATATATATTCCATTCATTCATAGTAATTCTGCCCGAGGGCAGGTCTTTCACTGCAATCATAGCATTTTCATGCTATGCTTTGCAGCTTTACTGGAGTTATAGGTGTGGTAGCTTCCCATTGCTTTCCACACTGGTGAAGGATGGTGATAATGATAAGGATGTTGATGATGATGGCCAGATGAGCCAGATGATTTTCGGGGAATGTTGGGCCCTAAGCTTCCTGACATTTGTCTTAAAGGTGAGGAAAAACCCTGAAAAAATCTCACCCAGGAAGCTTGTCCCAACCGGGAATTGTACCCGGACCCGCTGCGTGACAAGGCAGCACGCTACCTCGAGACCACAGCGATGGACATATATATATATATATATATATATGTATATAATGAAACACATATAAGAATTAAATTAGGAAATGGAAAACTATCTCAAAAATTGTTTATCAAGGAGTAAGACGAGGTTGTTGTTTATTCCTGCTACTTTTTAATCTTTATATGGACAATTTATTAAAATGATTGAATGAGAAAACTCATCTAGATATTTCCATCCATAGTAATTCTGCCTGAGGGCAGGACTTCCACTGCAATCATAGCATTTTCATGCTAGGCTTTGCAGCTTTACTAGGGAATTATAGGTGTGATAGCTTCCTGTTGCTTTCCACACCGGTGAAGGATGATGATGATGATGATAGCCGGATGATTATCGGGGACTGTTGGGCCCTAAGCTTCTTGATATTTGTCTTACAGATGAGGAAAAACCCCGAAAAAAAAAAAAACCTTCACCTAGGAGCCTGTCCCGACCGGGAATCGAATCCAGGCCTGCTGTATGACAAGGCAGTGCGCTACCTTGAGACTAATTAAGCAACAATATAAAAATTAACACTTTGGTTTTTACTGATGATTTGCTCATTATACAAGAAAAAGATTACCTACAGGAAGCATGTTTGAACTTTAGAAATAAAACTAAAATCATTACTTTTAAGGGCAATTACCCAATTCGGTCAAAAATTACAATAGATGTAATTAATTAGATTGCATGTTTGGAACTAATCTCTGGTTTCAATTACTTAGGTTGTCACATTATATATGACAAGGATAAAGATATTACTAGTAAGCTAGCATGCTTTCATTAAATCACAGGAATTATAGCTAGAACATTAAAAAAGAAGACCAGAACAAATAAAAGTTTAAAATTTTATAAGATTATGGCAGTTCCAGCATGTTATATGGGAGTGAAACTTGGACATTGCGAAAGGGAGATTGGAATAAAACACAGTCAGCAGAAATGAAAATTTTAATATCTATTAAGGGATATGTCCCTCCATGGTATCTTTACCTTGTCGTGGTGGAGTGGCTTGCGTGCTTAAATGATCCTGAGAGCTATGCCGGCGGTAGCATTGCTGCCGATAGGGTTACCCATGCCGGACTGGTCGAAGGTGATAAGCCAGACGAAAAAAGTACCTTGGGCGAAAGAGTGACGATCTTTCACCGTAAAAATACAACCGTCAAGAAATGCGGACATGGGTTCATCTGGGGTAAAATTTTCCGGAGGTCAAATAGTCCCCCATTCGGTTCTCCGGGCGGGGACTACTTCAGGAAACCCATGCCAAAGGCTCAAACACAGGGACATGTTCCTAGGAACATGGAATGTTAGGACTTTATACAATAGTGGGGCACTAGAGATATTAACGCGGGAACTAGATAAATCGCCCTTAGATATAGTCGCTTTACAGGAAATTAGGTGGCCAGGAGAAGGTAGTCAGGAATCAGGAACCTTTGCATTATTCTATGGGGGTGCAGAAAGACCTGCATTTGGAACGGGTTTTTTAGTCAGAAGGAGGATCCTATCCGCTATCCGAGATATTAAGTTTGTTAATGATAGGATATCATACATAATTCTAAAGGGTAAACGACATGATTTTATAATTGTAAATGTACATGCCCCCACAGAAGATAAAGATGACAAGATCAAGGATGAGTTCTATGAAGAATTAGAATGCTTATTTGATAGCCTTTCACGATATCATATGAAAATTGTCATAGGAGATTTTAATGCAAAAGTGGGGCGGGAAGATATATTCAAACCAACAATAGGCAAATTCAGTCTTCATGAAGATAGTAACGACAACGGGGTTAGATTAGTCACATTTGCCACATCGAAGAATCTGATTGTTAAGAGCACAACATTTCAGCATAAGGATATTCATAAATACACCTGGACGTCCCCAGATGGAGAAACTCGGAACCAGATAGATCATGTATTAGTGGATAAACGCTGGCACAGTAGCATCATTGATATTAGATCAGTTAGAGGGATAGACTGCAATTCGGATCATCATCTGGTCAGAGTGAATATCAGACAACGGCTATCGCTTATGAGAGGAACGAATGCTAAAGATGATTCTGTAAAATATGAATTAAAAAACTTGAGAAATGATGAAATGCGGCAAGAATACCAAATCAAAATTGCTAATAGATTTGAAGTACTGGAATCTTCAGATGACAATGTGGCAAACGAAGAAGAACCTGATATAAATAAAGAATGGGAGGCTATAAGAGATACTATTAAATTGTCAGCATCAGAAAGCATTGGTTGTTTAAAAAAGAGGCAAAACAAGAAATGGTTTGATGAGGAATGTGCCAACATTGTAAAGAAAAGAAAACTAGCAAAAATTAAATGGTTACACGAGCCAAATGAGGGAAATTTCGCGCAATTGGGTAGTATTAGACGGGAAACAACTATGTTACTAAAGAGTAAAAAGAGGGAATATTTGAGAGAGAAGATTAATGATCTTGAGATGAATGCAAAAAATAGGAACATTAGAGAATTATATCAGGGAATTAGTATAGAGAAGAAAGGGTTTCAGGCTAGAACAAACATAATTCGAAATGAAAATGGGGATATGATTGCAGATTCTAGGAGTATATTAAATAGATGGAAAAGTTACTTTAATCAGCTATTAAATGTACATACAGAACAGGACATTGAGGAGGTTAAGTTACAGACAGCAGAAATGCTAGTCGCAGAGCCAAGTGCATTAGAGGTTGAAATGGCGATTGAAAAATTGAAGATGTATAAAGCATCAGGTTCAGATGAGATCCCAGCAGAACTCATAAAATCAGGAGGAGAAAAATTGATAGACAAAATACGCTGGTTGCTTAGTATGATTTGGGAAAAAGAAGCTCTTCCAGGTGGAATGGAAGGAATCAATTATCGTACCAATTTATAAGAAAGGAGATAAAACTGATTGCAACAACTACAGGGGCATCTCATTACTTTCAACTTCATACAAAATTCTTACAAATATATTAGTAAGCAGACTTACTCCCTACATTGATGACATTCTAGGAGATCATCAATGTGCATTTAGAAGAAACAGGTCTACAACAGATCAGATTTTTAGTATAAGACAGATTTTAGAAAGAAATGGGAATATAATGGCACTGTACATCAACTATATGTAGACTTCAAAAAAGCATATGATTCAATTAAGAGGGAGAAGTTATATAGTATCCTGCTGGAGTTCGGAATTCCTAAAAAGTTAGTTAGACTTATACGAATGTGTCTAAATGGCTCAAATAGTAGGGTGCGTGTAGGCAAACAGTTTTCAGACACTTTTGAAATCCAGAATGGTTGAAGCAAGGAGATGCACTATCTCCTCTACTATTTAATTTTGTACTAGAGCATGCCATTAAATCTTTAGAGAATGAGGAAGGCTTACAACTGAATGGTATTAATAAGCTGTTAGTTTATGCTGATGATGTAGTACTATTGGCCGATAGCGAGGAGATACTAAAGGCCAACACGCACACACTATTGAGTAACACTAAGAAATTAGGACTGGAAGTAAATATCAGTAAAACTAATATATGGTCACAGGTAGAAATTCAGTATATAATGGAAATGGACAGCTAATGACAAATGAGGGAAATTTTGAGGAAGTGGCTGAATTCAAATACCTAGGAACAATAATCACAAATAGGAATGAGACGCACAAAGAAATTAAACATAGGCTCAATTCTGGAAATGCTTGCTATTATGCATTGCAGAGACTTTTGATGTCCCAACTCCTTTCAAAAAACGTTAACTGAAAATATATAAAACTATTATTCTACCAGTTATATTATATGGGTGCGAAACATGGACTCTTACTTTAAGGGAGGAAAGGAGATTACGAGTATTTAGAATAAAGTTCTTAGGAAAATTTTTGGACCAAAGAGAGATGAACAGACAGGTGAATGGAGAAGACTACATAACAATGAACTACATGGTCTTTATAGGAAGCCAGATATAATAAGAACAGTTAAGTCTCGTAGACTGCGATGGGCAGGACATGTTGCACGTATGGGGAATGAAAGACGTGCATGGAAGCTTCTTGTAGGAAAGCCAGAGGGAAAACGCCCAGTTGGTAGACCAAGAATGAGGTGGGAGAACAACATTAACTTTGATTTGAGGGAAGTAGATTATACAGGGAATGATTGGAAAGCATTAGCTCAGGATAGGGATGTATGGAGAGCTTATGTCCGCGCGGCCATGAACCTACGGGTTCGATAGTGCCAGTGAGTAAGTAAGTAAGTATTAAGGGATATGTTCTAAATTAGATAAACTAAGAAATGAAGATATCTGCAATGACCTCAACATCACCATAAAAAAATTTTGGATTACAGAAGTAGATGGAATTCTCATGTATTACACCACAAAATTAACTTCGCACGGGCGGAGGGGAAGAGTTTTAGCGCTAGTGTCACCGATCTACTAAATCTGTGGAAGGGATGTAGGGGAAGACTGTACATTCGATCACGCACTGAAATTTTTCAAGTTCAAATGTTGGGGGAGAATCTCTAAACACGTATGAAAGATCTTAACATGGTTGTCAAATTAGTCATTTAAGCACGGAACGCTCAAGCGGTCAGATCATTCAAAATCACAGTATTTGTTGTCTCTCCGTTGCCAGCCTGACAAATCACAAGTAGCAACATGTAATGAGAAGGGCAAGGAAGGGGACAGCTCATTCCTAGACATAACCCCAGAACGATGAATCATTAAAATACATAGTATTTATCAGCTTTCTACCTGCCAATCTAACAACATAATACAAAGGACAGGAAGTGGCAACATACTAAGAGGAAAGAGAGTTTGTTAGTTAACATATTTTCTGCTTGCACAAAACATTTAGAGGAGTAATATTGAGGAATGCCAACATTCTGCATTCCAAGACAAGCCTATGACTATAAAGCAACAGGAAGATGGAATCTGGATTGGCCAAGGAAGCGTTGGAAAGAGTCAATTTAACTGTAATATAGGCTAGAACAGGAGATTTTCCTAAACCTTGAAGTGATGATGATGAAATTGCATTTGATAATAATAATTTTTATTTATATACAGATTTCCAATATTTTGTGCCTAAATATTTATTTTTCTTCTCTCGTCTCTATTCATCCATACCATACCATCTAGTCCTCTTTTAATCATTCCTGTTCTTATCTCTTGGATTCATGAGAAAGAAGATGATGAAAATATAAACATTATACAGTAGGAACAGCAATTCCACTTTGAAAAAAAAATGAAACTACTTGTTAGTGAAAGAGGAATTTGGGTTGAATTGAATGAAATAAGAAAATTATTTGTAATTGATAAGGAGTCATTTTGAGAAATGTCTATATAGAGCAAAAGTATTAGGACTGATATGTCATTCTTAAAAGGGAAGAATAGATGAATGCAAGAATTATAGAGGAATCACAGTAAAGAATATTTTTGTTTGGCTGTAAGAAAAAATCATCAAATACTACTAAGAAAAAGAGTATAAAAATAGATAGGAGATTGAAATTCAGACTGGCTTTAGGATAGAAAGCTGAATGGAGAAAACTACATAACAGTGATGCAGATATAATAAGAACTGTTAAGTCTCATATACAGTGATAGGAAGGCCATGTGGAATAAATGGAGTATGAAAGAGGGGCTTGGAAACACACTGTAAGAAAACCAGAGGGAATGCACCCAGTAGGTAGGCCAAGAATGAGATGGAAGAATAACATTAACTATGATTTGAGGGAGGTAAATTATACAGGGGATGATTGGAAAACATTAGCCCAGGATAGGGATGTATGGAGAGCTTATGTCCATCCTACCATGCACCTAAGGGTTCATTCTTGCCAATGAGTTAGTTAAGAGTATCCCTGCAGAGTTAAAATTCAGATTCTACACAGATTTTAAACCATTAGATATATTTTATCTTTTAGCATATAATATAATATTTTAACCAAGTTATTTTTATAACACTGAAAGGGCACTAATGATCTCAGATGTTTAGGTGCCCAAAAAATTACTATTCAGAAACAGAAAGAAATGTTTGTACAATTTTTTTTATAAATTTGACAGATTGTTCAGTATTTTGATGAAGGTTTTGAGAGCAAACAGAGAACTTGTGACATGACTAATTTATTGTGCTTTTAACGCAGAATCTTTGAGAAGGAGATATAAGAAGCAAACAGTGAATCTTAGTAATATTATCCTTTGCACACATTTTTTTATGCACTTTATTTCAAGTAGTAGTTATATGTGATACTCAAAGTCTGATGGAGTTTGTTCTTAACTCTTCCTATACAGGTAAGGAGTTGTTGATGAAGTTAGATTTCCAGACACTCATCAATGATGTATATATATTTTTTCTTTGTTTTGGATAGAATTTTAATTTAATTTTCTGAACCCACTTGCCTCAAGCAATTTGGTAATGAGGTAAGCGAGGTAGAATGTTGTTTAATGTTGTCTGATGTTCTGCTACTGCACATAACCTTATTTTAGTTTTTACCTTAATACTTATACAGAAATGCCAAGAGATTTTTTTTATATTTCTTTTTGTAATGCAGAACTGAGAACTTGACTGAAGGACTGTCTTCATCCCCAAATCCTATCTGACATTGCACATGTAATTGAATTAACTCAACCTCGTACTTTGTCTACAGTGCCCCCAAAGTATGAACAAGGAACGAGGAACTACTGTAAATAGTTTTAGATTAGATAAGATGCCAATTGTAATAGATGTTTACCCAAACAATCATGACCAATAAGCAGTTGGAATATAACTACAGCAAATAATATTTAATTTCAGGAAGTTACGAGGTGTGATCAATAAGTTTCCGGAATGGCTTCAAAACAATTATGCCATTGAGGAGTTTTTAATTTTCATCCAGGCTGTACACTCAGAATTTCCTTGTGATGAATTTGAGGGGTCGCGCGACCTTCTCTGACCTTGCAGTATGCTGGTAGAAGCTCTGAAGTGAAGACGTGTTTTGTGCGTGCGGCGATTTCTCTGTGTAGCAACAATGCGGGATTACGAGGAACAAAGAACATACATCAAATTTTGCTTTAAACTTGGTAAAACTGCAACAGAAACATATCAAATGTTAAGAACAGCTTATGGTGAAGAAGCAATGGGCAAATCTCAAGCATTTGAGTGGTTTTCGAAATTTAAAAGGGGCGTGACATCGGTTAAGGATGAAAATCGTCTGGGACGACCAACTTCCAGCAAAACCAATAAAAATATCGATCGAGTGAGGGAAATGGTATTAAATGATAGGCGCATTACAATACGAGAACTGTCTGATGCACTAGCACTCTCGTTTGGAAGTGTTCAAAGCATTTTGAAAGACGATTTGAACATGCGAAGAATTGCTGCGAAGTTCGTGCCCCGCCTCCTTTCAAATGACCAAAAGGAAAGTCGTGTGATTGCCTGCACAGATCTTAAAGAACAGCTTAAAAATGACCCACGGTTCATGGAAAAGGTTATTACTGGTGATGAAACACGCATTTATGGCTACGATCCAGAAACTAAACAATAGTCTTCGCAATGGAAGAGTCCTGCATCTCCACGCCCCAAGAAAGCCAGACAAGTTCGATCGAATGTGAAGTCAATGATGATTGTTTTTTTTTGACATTAATGGAATTGTGCATAAGGAATTTGTACCACGGGGTCAAACAGTGAATCAAGTGTACTACAAACAAGTGTTGCAAAGATTGAGGGAGAATGTGCAATGCAAACGGCCAGAGAAATGGAGGACTGGTGACTGGTTCCTGCATCACGACAATGCGCCGCGCACAAAGCAATTTCTGTCCGCCAGTTTTTGGACAAAAATAGGATGAGTACTGTTCCCCATCCAGCCTATTCTCCAGATCTGGCTCCAGCAGACTTTTTCCTGTTCCCACGGCTAAAAATTCGGCTCCGAGGACATCGTTTTGAGGACATTGATGTCATCCAGCGCGAATTGCAGAAGGCATTGGACACATTTAAAGAAGACGACTTCCAGAAGTGCTTCCAGCATTGGCAGAAGCGCTGGGACAAGTGTATCAACTCCCAAGGTGACTACTTCGAGGGTGACAGTGCTGAATAGAAACTTTGAAGTGTTGTGTTGTGTTTATGGCCTCATTCCGGAAACTTATTGATCACACCTCGTATGTTTTGAGGTTATTTTAATTATATTATTTTTAGTTTGATCATCATTAATATTAATAAGATGATCAGACTAAAAATAATATAATTAAATAACTACAGCAAATTTACATGGTAGATTAGAAATTAAATGAAGATTTCTAGTATATTTTTCCAATGAGAATTTTCTGAATATAATTATTTTTAATTTAATTTTTAAGAAATTGTATTATTAAAAAATTTGAAAAATTACAAGTTGAATTTTGTGGGATTCTAAAATATCTTTACTAGAATATCAGCTCTCTCGTTTCCACTTATGTCACAATATGTAGAGATCCACTGGAAAACTACGTTTTTATTTAAATTTTGAATTTGTTTAATTATCCATAATGCTGATGACTACTCAATCACTACTGCAGTAATGT
This sequence comes from Diploptera punctata, assembly GCA_030220185.1. NCBI lineage: Eukaryota > Metazoa > Arthropoda > Insecta > Blattodea > Blaberidae > Diploptera > Diploptera punctata. The sequence goes on from JASPKZ010002698.1 coordinate 451,202, forward strand.
TTTACTTCACACTCAGAAGTATGTGTTTGTTTCCCCTGTATGTCGGTTTTTGATCAAATTTTTGTTATTTTTTCTTCGACAAAGTCAGGAAGTTTAGACTAATTTTTTTGTCAAATATTCTTTAGTCAAGTATAATTGTTTAAAGATTTGTCATCTATCTGTGGAAGGTAATATGTCTAATTTATACCAATACATAGATATGTACGTTTAGAACATTTTATCTCTTGGCATTTTCAATATTTGTGAATTTGTTAAGTTTTGATATAATGGAACAAGACAGAATTCTGATGTTCTCATAACCAGCAGTGTTTTTTATTTAATCAAGCAGGAGGTGAAGTGTTTCTAATGACAGCTGTCATAATATATGAATGTAGTCTTTTTTGAAAAATTACCAATCAGATTGAATCATTAACATCTCTCTGAATGCATACAGAAACTTGTAATCTTTCTTAAATTCCAAATTTAACTGTAATGCTAATAATAAAAGATACCAAATATTCATTTACATTACAAAAATATTTATATCTGATAATATGTATATGGATTTTTATCTTTGACCTAAATACAACCCTGAGATACATATTAAAATGAAAATTGAACAGACTAAAACAAAATTAAAGCAAAAACCTTAATATTTCAATGTATTAATTTAAATTTTAACATTAGCAGTGATGGACAATTATTATTTTGAAAAGAAAAATCTTTTTAATTAAATCATTATTAGAAATGTAATATTCACTGTAGATAAGTTGTTTTGAGCCATCAGGACTCTTCATTCTCAATATCTGATGTATATGTATATACAGTGCATCTGATACATAAGGTCATGAAGATTCTCTGCACACTTGTCAGTTGGGAGATCATGTATTTGGCTGCAAACTGAGCTTGCATGCTGTTCCAAGTTAATTGTTAAATTATATTATTTTTAGTCTGATCATCTTACCTCAATATTAATGTTGATTAGTTCTTGAACATGTTTCAAAACAATTCTATTTTATCGTCAGCTTGTCCAGACTTGTCCAGCTTATCAGTCTGGACAAGCTGACGATAAAACAGAATTGTTTTGAAACATGTTCAAGAACAAATCAATATTAATATTGAGGTAAGATGATCAGACTAAAAATAATATAATTAAAATAACCTCAAAATATAACTTCCTAAAATTAAATATTAATTGTTAAAACCTAGGTATACATTACATTATACACATGTTGTAGTGTTCTTATCCTACTCACAGAAGATACTGTGGGTGTGTGTTTGTGTGTTTGTGTGTGTGTGTGTGTGTGTGTGTGTGTGTATACATACAATAATTCAAGTTTTGTCACACTACTGACAGTGAACAATCCCATATGTTGTCCATTTTCTCTTTTACATAATTAAGACATTTTGTCTGTACATTCTTACCTCTTATGGTTGTTTTTGTCGAACATATGTTTCAAGGCTTCTGAGCCCCATCGTCAGTGATTACAGACTGAATTTTATCAAGTTGTCGGCCCTGATTTTGATTCCTGCTCTCTCTGCCTCTGGTCCACGTATGATGTCACAATATGTAGAGATCCACTGGAAAACTATGTTTTTATTTAAATTTTTGATTTGTTTAATTATCCATAATGTTGATGACTACTCCATTGACAATCACTACTGCAGTAATGTTTTACTTCACCCTCAGAAGCATGTGTTTGTTTCCCCTATGTGTCGATTTTTAATTGAATTTTTGTTATTGTTTTTTCTTTGACAAAGTCAGGAAATTTAGACTACAAATTTTAAAATTAATTCTCTTTTACATTTAAATTAAATTAATATTGAGAAGCTAAAGCTATTACTATGATAGAAATAAGTAAATTAATGAACACAACTAAATTATTGTTAATCAATGGTAAAGAGAAAAATTTCTGCCTGGACCGGGAATCGAACCCTGAACCTTTAGTTTTCTGTGCTAATGCTCAGACCACTGAGCTAATCCAGGCTTCATTCCCATCCAAGCAGAAATCCTTCCTTTACCTTACTCTACTGGTCCCACATTGTTTCACATGTCATAAACTTTCCATTCATGCACACTAGTTCTTCTACTGTAATGAACCTAATTATGCATATTTTCTTTTAATTCTTTTACTCTTTGGGGATTAATTTTATAAACTTTATTTTTTAGCATTCCCTGTAAACAAATATCACTTGATGTGAGATCTGGCTGGCCATAAATTTGTGCCTCTAATTTTGTCCCAAAATATCTGACTTTCTTTGGTCGTGTATTTAAATACACAGACACACATACTGTATACATTAACTCATCGGTCATCAAAAGGAGGCCCCAAAATGTGACTGATGTACCTTTCAAAATTTATTGTTTCTTGATAGAAAATGGTTCCAATAATTGTAAGGCCACTGATGGCACACCATGCCCCTATTTTTGCATTGTACAATGGAGCTTCATGCACATCATCTGATTCTCTGATGACCAAAATTTTTCATTCTGTGATGATTTGTGGCTACACAGATGAAACCAAGCAGCATAATAAAAAAAATAATTTTAGAAATAAATATTTACTGTGTTTAACATCCAATTACAAAAATTAAGTCTGTGATTATAGTACTGAGAAAATGAATGAATTTAATAATTGTATTGCCACTTCTGTTGTGCCAAACATCTGAGACTTGCATGGACTAAAAATTGAAGTTTATAAAACTATTCTCCAAATACTAAGTGAACTAAGAGAAAATACACAAAAAAAAATCAGTTAATTATAGTAAAACTTTTGTGTGTGTGTGTGTGTGCGTGCGTGCGTGCATGCGTGTGTGTGTGTGTGTGTGTGTGTAAAAGAAAATTTCTTGAGAAGGTTTGAAACATGCTTATAAGAGAAAATGGACAATACTTACAGCATCTTCTGTGAGTAGGGTAAGTACCAAAGTGTGTATAATGTAATGTACAACTAAATTTATCAGTAACTTGTGAGAAATTGCAAGCTTGGTTTGCGGCAGATGTGTAGTCTCCCACCTGGCAGGTGGGCAGACAATCTTTATGACCACATGAATCTAATGCAGTATATATATACATACATGTTCAATGAACGAACGAGTCATTTCTTATCTTACCTCATAGTTTATGTTTTTTTAAATATGGGAACTGCAGTTTTCAAGAGGAACATCCCTCCCATTTTCAACTGGCATTATGACTACTAGATTTTTGTTGGAATCTCCATCTATAACTGCTTACAGAACATGACTATTTGGCCAAACATTTATATAAAATAGGAATCTACACAAATCCAAATTGTCTCTATGCAACAAAGACGAAGAAATGAATGAAGAACACCTACAAACCTGTGAAGTATTTATTACCTGTTGGATCCACCATAGAGAAATATTGGAGAGCAAGAACGCTAATGGCTTCGTTGCCAAGGCCCAGCATTTGAAAACAACAACAACATTTTGCTATCTGGTGTTGATTTGATGAACTTCGAGATTAGGTCCTGTTCTTTGGAAATTTCGAAATTCATGGATCTAAATTTGTTCTTCTGAATATGTAACTTATCTTCTCCCAAACTGTGAATTCTAAAGGTTTTTCAAATGTTTTAGAAGTTTAGTCTCTTTTTCAATTTTATGACTCTCTAACAAACTATGTGCTACAATAGCTGATTTTTCAATTTCACCATTTTTAATATTTCTAAAAATTGAAAAAATCAGCTATTGCTGCAGATAATTTGTTGGAGAGTCATAAAATTGAAAAAGAGGCCAAACTTCTAAAACATTTGGAAAAACCTTCAGAATTGACAGTTAGGGAGAATACATATATATTCAGAAGAACAAATTTAGATCCATGAATTTCGAAATTCCCGATAAACGGGACCTGATCTCGAAGTACATCAAATCAACACCAGATGGAAATCTGGTAGCCATAAATCAGTTGAAAATGGGAGGGATGTTCCTCTTGAAAACTGCAGGCCCGTGTTTAAGAAAACATAAACTATGAGGTAAGATAAGAAATGACTCGTTCATTCATTGAATTAAGAACATCATAATGTTATTTCCCATATTTAACCATGAATACATACATGTTATTCTCAAACACAGGTCTTTACACCATATATGTTATTTTGCTCCTGTTATAAAAATAACGTTTGAGTCATCCGGAGGGTAGTTTTCCAGTCATTTTCAACTTCTTTCATGTACCAAAAGTGAAAACAGTTGATTATGATAACCTTGATTTTTTTATTATAGGAGCAAAATAACCCCCTCTAGGTGTATCTACAATCTAACTCACTTTTTACAGATATTTTGAGTTGTATTTTATCCATTGCCTTTCAGAACCATTTCTAATAATATGTTATAAAAATAGTCCATTCTTAATTATTAAAGGTAGTGGAAAATAAAGGGGAAAAAATGTCTATAGTACTGTAAAACATACAACACAAAGTTAATAGAAAGTAACACTATGAGGTATTTTAGCAAAGGAATTAAGTTTGTTATTTATATCTGACCTCATATTTTGCTCTCTCATCTAGAATGTGTTTCGAAGGACATTTCCTCATTTCATTTTCAGCCAAAATCTGACTATATTCCTAGGTAAGGTATTTTTCGGGGTTTTTCCTCACCTGTAAGACAAATGCCTGGAAGCTTAGTGCCCAACGGTCCCCGAAAATCATCCGGCCATCATCTTCACCCTTATCATTATCATTGTCATCCTTCACCAATGTGGAAAGCAACGGGAAGCTACCACACTTGTAATTCTCTAGTAAAGCTGCAAAGCATAGCATAGCATGAAAATGCTATGATTGCAGTGAAAGACCTGCCCTCGAGCAAAATTACTATGAATGGATGGATCTGACTATAGGATGACTGTTAGAAATCTTGTATATCCTCTCTTGCTTGTGTTGAGCAGCAAAACATCATGATCAAATATTTCTTCCCGGAACTTCAAATTTCATTATCACAATTTGGAAGATCTACCAGCCAGAAAAATAGAAACAAGATAATGAATTTTGAAATTTCCAGTGAGATGGATTGATTGTGAAATTTGTCTGTGTTTCAGTGGTTATCTCAACAGTCAGTTTGTGATGAAAATTAAGGAAATGTCATTCCTTACATGTCTTAGATGGAGGGCAAAATGGGTAGGTGTAAATAATTGTAACATCTTTTGAGCATGTATAGAAAATAGATTTGCTTCGCGTTCTTGTCATATAATTATTTTCATATTCATATTAAGTCCACCGCTGTAGTCTCCTGGGACTCTTCTGGCACACCACTATCATCATCATCCCACAGAGTACCAGAGAAGAAAGTGGGCGAGTTGCGCGTACATGCCACAGGCGGCGCTAGTGTAATACAACTAACGACACCTAAATTTTTTCGGTTCTTTTTTTGGTACTAATATGAAATTCAGCACCACCTGGTGGTAAAATTATGAATTATAATTATATAACGCCATCTGGTGAATAATTATGGAATTTAACTTTTATAGGAATAAATAACGTATTAATTAATCTTAAATTGTGGAATTATGTATACCCAGTCTCTCAGACCTACAGATTTTCTTTAATTTTAACAGAAAGGAAGAATGGAAATAAATAAAACATGTTAATTTATTTTCGTTTATTAACATTTTAAAACGTGCATTATGAGCTCTTTTAATAAATATGTACAATTGACCTACCCCCTTATTCTCACATACATATTTTATACAATATTTATTAAATAACCTTAGCCATGTCGTACATCTGTCCATTATAAAGTCACATTTTTAAAATGTTTATTAGAAATGGCTGTACACTAACATCACTCTTCCTAACCTAACAAATTTTAGAATTTTATCACTTCTAGTAGGTTTATCTTTGAAAATAGATTCACATTAAAAATCTAAACAAGCTTGAATTTACTTACAAATTAGAGTAAAATAAAATCTAAGTAATGATTTTAACTTTCGATAATTTACAGTACCGTCTACATAGAACGAAAGGACAGCAGTTAAAAATTTAAATTTACAAAATGGCTAACTTCCCATAATCCCGAGTGAACACCGTTAAACACGCCGTGTGCCTTGCATTTGTTTTATTTAGTTACATATTCTGTTACTACGAAACAGCGCTACCATTGTAGTTTGCTCATTGTAGTTCATCGTAAACGACCGAAATTTTTTAGATGTCACTGTACTCAGTTTCCCCTCTATTCGAAGTTTCTCTATGATCATCACCCATCATATCATCGGGGCAACGTAACCCTGCCTTTCAGGTGCCCCAACCTCAGAAGTGGGTTACAAGAACGCCATGCCAGGAGAGAACACCAGGAATGTTGAATGACAACCTGGGGCATTTGCAAAAAAATATATATATTCATATTAATTAATTTTTTTATAATGGAAGTAGAATATTCTGTTGTAAATTATGTACATAAATAAAAATGTAAATGAATTTATCCATTTAAATGTAATTTTTATTAAATCAAAAATTTTGTAAATATGTTTTATATTTTTGTTATATCAATGGATAAGTTAAATTTTTTTCAACTGCATTGTTTTGATTGCCAGTTGTTTGTGACATGTCTGCAGTTTATTAGAATCACTTCATCTGTACATATAACATAAAAATATGATTGGCACTTACTGGATGGTGAGCTTTATATGGTAACAATGATTTGAATGTGAAACAGATGTCTTTCTAACTTAATGTGCATGATACTTTATTAAATGCTTTTGCAGCGCTTTGTACATATTATTTTATACTCATTTATTAACTTACAGAAAATTTCTCTCTCTTGTTCTTAGGACACTCCAAGAGTATAAAAAAAATTAATAATTAGTGTTTTACAATCTCTTTAGCACAACATTTTTGCTGAAACAAATTATTTAGACTCCTATGTGTGTTATTTCCTTCCTTTTAGTTATTCAGTTGAAATACCAACACAAATATGACAACTGATGGTGGATACACTTATTGGGATTCATTACTTTACTTTATTCAGTTATGGCTTGTATTGTCATTCTTTTGTTTTAGCTTCAGTAGTAGACTGTAATTTGTTGCAAACAGTTTACTATAAGCCATGGAATTTTGAGAGAAAAACAAGGTACAAAATTAGGTTCAGTTATTGAACAGTGGGCTAAATATCTGATTCCAAGTCTTATAGTATTATAACAATATCCTGCTATTATATTTAATCTTGCTGTGAAACAATAATGCAAATTTTGCTTTTAGTTTTATATTGGGTATTTTTGTTACAGGTAGAAGTTTTTGTATATTTGTTTTTTTGTATGTTTGGTGCATGTTTTTTAATGTTCATGGTTTTAATTTGAGATTTATTCATTAACTGTAACCATATTCTAAGAATATTGTAGTTCCAGAAAAAAATGATTTATGTTCCCTTGTTTCATAAATGTTCTTTTCAGCAATGCTTTACAATATAACATTTTTAGAGACTGATATATGATATATGTAGATAATTTAAAATTTTGTATCTTTTTTCATTGAAACTTGGATTATTGTGATGCACCAAACACTTCAGCTCATTTATTGTCAGATATTGAATGATTACGTGAATTATATAAACTAAATTATAACATTAAAAATCACATTTTATACACCTTTGAAGAAATAAGAATTACCATTTTTTAATTAGGCAATTTTGGGAATCATGAATTTTACTTTAGTTAATGCATGGTTATTACGAAAAAAGGTAATTTCCTGTTATCTGGTACCATACTCATTACTTATGTCACATTTAACTTCAGTTGGGTTTGTTTTTGATTGTTACTTTCCACTTCTTTGTGATATTCAGTCCTTAAATCATATTTTAACTAAATAATTGTTCATCTCCTTACTTTTATATTCTATCATTCCTCTTCTATGCCCTTATTTCCATACTAACTACTGCTATAAACTTACCAGTATCACTGCAGATTAGTAATTACTCACAAAACTTAACCTTCCATTCAAATGAATTTAAAAAGCTAATAAAAATAACTCGCCTAACATTGAACTATCTGCAACATCTTCTGGGTAATAATTGAGGTTAAACATTAGTGCTTTTTAAGTTAATTACTAATTATAGTGATTTACCAGATTTTGAAAGTGTTTCCATGGTAAATCTGCATTTAATTAGTTTCCAGAATACTGAGAAGCTTGCATTCTGGCACACCCTATAATTCATTCCTGCTCTACCCATTATTCATTCAGGGCATATTCAATATGTGAATATTGCAACTTTTAAGTTATTTCTGTCTTCACTTCTAATTAAGTTTTGCTATTTTTCATTCTTAATTTGGTTCAATAACCTTATATATCATCATCATCATCCAGTATCATGGCAGCTGCCGCCGTCTGCCGGAAACCAGATGCCATTCCTCTCTATCCATCCATTGATCTTCTTCCAATCCTCTGATGTTCATAGCTGCTTGTAACCTTTCTATCCAAGTTTTCTTCGGTCTTCCTCCTTTCTATTGGGATCCATTCCATAGCAATTTTAGGCAATCTTTGCTCTGGCATTCTTTTGACATGGCCACACCACTATAATCTTTTCTTTTCTATAGTGTCTGTGATGTCCGGCTCCTCTTGTACACCCATAATTTCCCTTATTTCTTTTCGTATTCTATCCATTCTAGATTTTCCAGCTGATCTTCTTAAAACATCCATTTCTGTACTTAAAATTCTTTTCATTTCCCTGGTTGGAATTTGCACCTTATATATATATTTTCCTTAAGTCACCAGTCACATTCTGAAACAATATTTTTTTTTTTTTTTTTGCTTTTTTCTTCAGATTACAATATAATTATAGCTACTTGTGCTAGAATCCCCAAATCTAAAACTAACTACATAATTGATTTATGGCATACACGTACTAAGATACTTCCCATTTTTGTCTAAATGTTATTTCCAATGAAAATCTATGGAAATGAACAAATGAAGAACCCATTTATAACCAAATAAAAACAGGAAATGGAGACAGATTGGTCATACTCTTAAAAAAATCATGATACTGTTGGGAGAAAAGCACTCAAGACCAGAGGAAAAGATGAAGACCATGACTGTTAATGGAGAAGAAATGTGGAAGAGAGAGAAAATTATGAGGAGAGTTGAAGATTTTAGTGCAAAATGGGATGTGTTGTAGTTGCATCGTTGAGGCCTAATGCTCTGATTAAAAGTAACTGCTACTATATGAGTACTAAGGAAAAAAAAAATCAAGAGAGAGCAACTATATTGGTGAAGGTTTTAAACCATACACTGCTATTTGAGAGATGACTCCTTTTACAGTTTGTCTTAATATACTCATGAAATTGATTATATATTTAAATTAATCTTGGGAAGTAAACATTATGAGGTTTTATCATTAATAGTGAGTGGAGAACATATCTTTAACGACTCACTTCATACAATTTCAAATTTCTTTGATACCGAAGGTTTCAGGCAACATCTTGTCCCTCTTCAGTCATTACTTCCACTGATGAAATTCTCTGGTTGTTGTTTCTCTATGGACATCACCTCTTGTGCTGCCATCTTTGGTTGGGATTATAAATTCTGAAATTAAATTTTTATCCACTGGAATATTGAAGTTCATAGATTGATATTTATTCTTCTGAATGAATATTTTTTCCTAAACTGTCAATTCCAACTGTTTATCTAATTGTTTCAAAAGTTTTGCCTCTTTTCCAATTAATTCATTCTACTGCTAAAATATTGCTCTTCTCCAGAACACATGAATTATTAAACTCATAAAATGTATTTAATAATTTATTCTATTGTTAAGATATTGCTCTTCACCAGAACATTATGAACTTCAAATTATTTATTTTATTACTTTTAACTCCTATTTAGTGACCAAAATATCAGGAATCATTAACATTTACAAAATGTCATAGTTGTGTACTCTTTAAAGGCATTGATATTTATACTAAAAATAAAATTTGACAAATGTTCAAGGCTATATTTTATATTTTTGCCAATCCACACTGGTAAATAAAAATCCCATCACCTCCCCAAAAAGTTGTTATATACAAATTTCATCCAAAGAAATGGATTAAAATTAACATTACAGGGACTTTTAGGTAGAATTTTTTGTCACTTACCTCATATTGTTCTTCTTATTTGACTATAAACTAGTTTTGGAACATAGTTTCTGTTCCATCCTCAGTATCGTCACGATCGTTATTCTGTCATCTTGAAGAGCCGTCCTTCGCTCCTTCCATTGGCTGACTGAAAAACCTCGAAACCAGGTCATTCTTACCGGGAATTTCAAAGTTCATCAATTTCTTCTTTTCGCTCTTTTGAATGTAGATCTTTTCCCAAACAGTAAGTTCTTTTAGTTTTTCTATTTGTTTTAATAATTTAGCTTCTTTCTCGATAAGATGTTTTTCAGACAATGCATGGGCAGCCACTACATGGTCTGAAAAACATCTTATGAGAAAGAGGCTAAATTATTAAAACAAATAGAAAAACCAAAAGAACGAAAAGAAGAAATTGATGAACTTTGAAATTCCCAGTGAGAATGACCTGGTTTCGAGGTTTTTCAGTCAGCTAATGGAAGGAGCGAAGGACAGCTCTTCAAGATGACAGAACAATGGTCGTGACGATACTGAGAATGGAATAGAAACTATGTTCCGAAACTAGTTTATAGTCAAATAAGAACAATATGAGGTGAGTGATAAAAAAATTTTACCTAAATGAATATACCTCATAGTGTGAATTCCTAAAATAAGTAATTACAGGGACTCTTGTCATCCCAACTTTTCTCAAGAAACATTAAACTGAAAGTATATAAAACTGTCATATTTCACTTCCATATAATTTAACTGGGAGAATAATAGTTTTATATATTTTCAGTTTAATGTTTCTTGAGATAAGTTGGAAGGGCAAAAGTCCCTGTAATGCATAATAGCATGATTTCCAGAATTAACCCTATGGTATAATTTCTTTGTGCGCCTCATTCCAGTTTGTAATTATTGTTTCTAGGTATTTGAATTCAGCCACTTTTTCAAAATTTCCCTCATTTGTCATTAACTGTCCACTTCTATTATGTATTGTATTTCCAAGTGTCACCATATATTTAGTTTTATTGGCGTTTACTTCAGCCCCAATTTCTTTGTGTTGCTCAATAGAGTACATATGTTGACCCTTAGTATCTCCTCACTATCACTTAATAATACTACATCAGCTACACTAACCATTGAGTTGTAGGTCTTCTTCACCCTCTAAACATTTGATCGCATGCTCTAGTACAAAACTGAATAGTAGAGGAGATAGTGCATTTCCTTGCTTTAACTCATTGTGAATTTCAAAAGTATCTGAAAACTGTATGCCTAAATGCACCCTACTTTTTGTGCCATTTAGACACATTCGAATATTAATTATACGACCTCATAATGTTTACTTCCCAATATTAATTTAAATATAACATTTGAATAAGTCTAACTTTTTAGGAATTTGGATACTATATAACATCTCCCTCTTAATTGAATTGTTTACCTTTTTGAAGTATACATATAGTTGATGCACAGTGCCATTATATTCCCATTTATTTTCTAAAATTTGTTTTATACTAAAATATGATCTATTATAGACCTATTTGTCCACTGTTGTGATCTCGAGGTAGCGTGCTGCCTTGTCATGCAGCAGGCCCGGGTTCGATTCCCGGTCGGGACAGGCTCCTGGGTGAGGTTTTTTCAGGGTTTTTCCTCACCTGTAAAACAAATGTCAGAAAGCTTAGGGCCCAATGGTCCCTGAAAATCATCCGGCCATCATCATCATCATCCTTATCATTATCATCATCCTTCACCGGTGTGGAAAGCTGCAAAGCATGGCATAAAAATGCTATGATTGCAGTGAAAGACCTGCCCTTGGGCAGAATTACTATGGATGGATGGATAGACCTATTTCTTTTAAATCCACATTAATATCTCCTATTATGTCATCAGTATAGGGAGTAAGTTTGGATATTAATATATTTGTTAGAATTTTGTAAGAAGTTGAAAGTAAAATCAGATGGCACTGTAGTTGTTGCAATCAGTTTTATCTCCTTTCTTATAGATTGGTATGATAATCTATTATTTCCATCAATTTGGAAGACCCTCTTTTTCCAAATCATGTTAAGCAACTGACATATCTTGTCCATCAATTTTTCTTCCTGTGATTATATCAGTTCTGTAGGGATCACATCTGAATCTGATGCTTTATACAGCTTTAATTTTTTCTATTGCCATTTCAACCTCTAATGCATTTGGTTCTGTTATTAATATTTTTGCTGCCTGTAAATCATCCTCTTAAATATCCAGTTCGCATGTAAATTTAATAACTGATTGAAGTAATTTAAGGGGAAGGAGTTACAAATTTAAATTAATCATGGAATTAATAATTATTTATTTAGATATAATTAAAACATTTGGTCTGTTCATTCTTACCTCTTAGAGTTGTTTTTGTTGAACATATGTTTCAGAGCTAAGGAGCTCTGAAACATATGTTAGACAAAAACAACTCTAAGAGATAAGAATGAACAGACCAAATGTTTTAATTATTAAACAAACCTATTAATTAATAGTGAGTGGAGAACATATTTTAATCAACTCACCTCATACATTTTCGAACTTCTTTGATACTGACGGTTTCAGACAATATCATGTCCTTCATCAGTCATGGCGTCCACTGATGAAATTCCGTGATTGTTGATTTCTTTAGTGACATCACCTCTTGTGCTGCCATCTTTCGTTGGGATTATAAACTTTCTAATTAAATTTTTATCCACCGGAATATCGAAATTCAGATCGATATTTATTCTTCTGAATGAATATCATTTCCCAAATTGTCAATTCCAGCGGTTTATCCAACTGTTTTAAAAGTTTTGCTTCTTTTTCAATTTTATGATGTTCTAGTAAACTATGTGCAGCAATTGTTGCATTTTAGAAATATTAAAAATTGTGAAATTGAAAAATCAGCAATTGCTGCACATAGTTTACTAGAACATCATAAAATTGAAAAAAGAAGCAAAACTTTTAAAATAGTTGGATAAACCGTTGGAATTGACAATTTGGGAAATGATATTCATTCAGAAGAATAAATATCGATCTATGAATTTCGATATTCCGGTGGATAAAAATTTAATTAGAAAGTTTATAATCCCAACGAAAGATGGCAGCACAAGAGGTGATGTCACTAAAGAAATCAACAATCACGGAATTTCATCAGTGGACGCCATGACTGATGAAGGACATGATATTGTCTGAAACCATCGGTATCAAAGAGGTTTGAAAATGTATGAGGTGAGTCGATTAAAATATGTTCTCCACTCACTATTAATGATATAACCTCATAATGTTTACTTCCCAATATTAATTTAAACCTCTTAATGTTACTTCCTATTGTATTTTTAAATTATTTAGATATATCAGAGTTAAATCCATAGGGCCTATTTTCTACTCTTTTGGTGAAGTAAGATATAAAAAATGCAATAATACAGTATAATTAAATTTCAAATTAATATTAAATTTTACTGACATATAAATGCATGTAAAAATGAAATCTTCAACTAATATACTACTAACATAAAAATGCATCATCCTTCACCAGTGTGGAAAGTAATGGGAAGCTACCACACCTATAATTCCCTAGTAAAACTCCAAAGCATAGCATGAAATGTTAAGATCTGCCCTCAGGTAGAATTATCATGGATGAAATATATTTGTAGAAAAAACCTTTCAAAAATTTGCTGTCCTAGTCAATGGCTCATGCATAAATAGCCCTCCATCTGTGCACATGTACAAAATTTAAAATTATTGTAAATCTGTGCTGGAATATGAGTTTATATTTGGGGAATACCTTTTCGAGTTCCTCATTAATTAAAGATGTGGAATTTTGGAGAGAAAATTAGTCAAAATTAGACTCGACACAGTTCCAAACTGTTTTGCATAATTTTGAAAGTTTTATACAATATGATATTTTGTTCTCCCTCTAAGCAACCACATTTTTTTTGTAGTTGATAATGTACTTGATATCAATCTTAATCTTGTTTAATTATAGTGTATAATATTCCACAATTTTTCCTCATCACCTCATTTTTAAGAAGGCATAATAATAAAAGAAAGTAGTGACATAATTTACTAATTTAATTTCTGAATTTATACATATTTAAAATTGTTTATTTAAATGTGTTCTATGTTTAGTTTCTTTATTATAAAAATATGGGAGAAATTAACTAATTAAAACTTAATAGTGAGTGGAGAACATATTTTAATCGACTCACTTCATACATTTTCAAACTTCTTTGATACCGACGGTTTCAGACAGTATCATGTCCTTCATCAGTCATGGCGTCCACTGATGAAATTCCGTGATTGTTGATTTCACCTCTTTTGCTGCCATCTTTCGTTGGGATTATAAACTTTGTAATTAAATTTTTATCCACCGGAATATCGAAATTCATAGATGAATATTTATTCTTCTGAATTTCGATATTCCGGTGGATAAAAATTTAATTACAAAGTTTATAATCCCAACGAAAGATGGCAGCAAAAGAGGGGGAAATCAACAATCACGGAATATCATCAGTGGATGCCATGACTGATGAAGGGCATGATATTGTCTGAAACCGTCGGTATCAAAGAAGTTTGAAAATGTATGAGGTGAGTCGATTAAAATATGTTCTCCACTCACTATTAATGATATAACCTCATAATGTTTACTTCCCAATATTAATTTAAATATAAAACTTATTACCTTATTTCTTCAGCAACTTTAAAACAATTTATCATGTTATTTGTCACAAAAGAGGTATAAAGGAAATATTTGGGAATTTAGGAATTTATTTTGTTAATATATTTTGTTTTTCGATACAAAATTGAAAAGATTAATAATACTTAGAGAATAACGGCTTTTATGGCTGGTGTCTTAACTCTTAAGTTGATTGATTGGCCATGATCCAGTTTTATTTAAACTCGACATTTCATCTATTTCTGCAGTAGACATCTTCAGGAGATTCTGCATGCTTTCTTTGAACTCAGTCTGCAGCCGACAGTTGAGGAGTTCACAGAGTGCATGCAGAATCTCCTGAAGATGTCTACCGCAGCAGTAGATGAAACCATAAGTTTAAATAAAACTGGATCATGGCCAATCAGCCCGGAAGACCAACCTAAGAATTAATACTTGGAGATTTAGAGAGAAGCTGTCTTTTATTTTACTCCACCATTAATCTTTACATTTTGTTCCTAAATCAGCACGTATTATGACATTTCTTCTTCTTCTTCTATTTCATTTAAGAAATGAATCTGTAGATTTTTTACTTCTCATCAGTTTACTAATAATTTCTAAATCTAAATAGACCAGTGACATGTGAAATAAATTATTAATTCTATTATTCGATATTGAGTTAAATTTAACTCTTACTTTTTTTTTCATACAGCACAACAGATATGTAAATTAGAAATATCCTCAATTGCAGCAGCATGTATTATGCATGATTTGACATGCATGTGGGGCTTAGTTGTAAGCTTTCACTTCCAGTTGGTGCCAAACACATAACTGTATAACAGATGTTTCCCTTTCAGAAACAAGAGATGGCAGTATTTTATTAATGCAATAACATGGATTTCCAGCTTACAGTGAATGGTGTTGTGTGATTCTTACAATCCTTTTCAATTTCAGCTGAACGAGAATTCATTATAAATATTTATTAATGTTATAAAAAACATAATGAAAGAATTGCAAACATTTTTAAAAGAATTTTCATATAAAATTGCTTTTAATAAGTGTTGAATTCTTTCATTATTTTATGAATTGATTTGTTACTCATACATTTTTTCTTTTTCCTTTCCTTTCTTATTTGCTTCCCCCAATTTGAAATCCTTGAATCCTTGTTTCATATGACCTATACCTGAAGCAGGTGACAAGAGGCAGGGAGACCAGGAGGTGAATGCCAAGAGACTTAAAGGAGGACCAGGCAAGTTATCTAGACTTTTCTTTTTTTAATTTTACATATGCATGTGAGGGTACAGTAGAGATTGGTGGCCTATTCTTTAGAACAGTGGTTCTCAACTTTTTGTAGTTGGGACCACAACCCATAAGTTAAATTAGTACTCACCAAACTAGTGTTATGTTTGGGCATAAGTTGGTTTATGTTGAGTTCAATTGGTGGAGTGTACTCATGAGCTTCACATGGCATGAGAGTAAGAAACAACAATCTATGCCATACTCACTGTTAAGTAAATAAATAAATTTAGCCTGTTTCGTGCCTCCTGCCTAAGTAGGGATTAGCTCAATTTTTTTTACTCTTTAGATGAGCACATCCTTGGGCTCCTATGTGGTTCTTTTTGTGGTTTGCCTGTTTCTCCTCCATTTTCATTTTTGCATTTTCATTATTTCCTTTTTCGCTTTCACTATTCACTGTCTCAGTTTTATTAATCATTTAATTGAATGAAGGCAATTATTAAAAGTTATTTAGAAGTGCAGGGAAATAAAGTTGAAAAGAAAGTATCAAATCAGAAATAGGTTATTGACCCTCAGGGGTCCCCATCTAGGGGATATGTGGATGGTGCCAAGTAGGCAAAGATGCTGCAGGAAGTTCAAACAGGCTGAGCAGTACATGTCTTGAATGTCATTCCTGATCCTTTGAGAAAATTATTCTTCTCAAACGGAGATGTCTAGAAGCAGAAGTCTCCTCCCACTGCACACCGTACTGGCCAAAGAAGCCGTACTGGCTTTATAATGTAATGTAAAATTCCCAATTAAATGTTTTCTTAATAATGAAGCCACCATTTGCAAGATAGAAGCAAAGGAATTAACGGTGTATATAAGAGAAAGATTTGTGTTTAGATTGGAGTTGCTCAGATAGCTCACTTGTAGATCATTCGTCTAGTGTGTGAAAGGTCCTGGGGTTCAAACCCCAGTCTGAGCATATAATTTTTCTCTTCAAATATAATTTATCCATCATTGAGATGTATGAAATGAATAATAGAAACATCGAAGTATAGCCAAGTTTGTTAACCAGCAAAATCAAGCCGTAAGGTGTAGGAGTTCACCTGAAATAAAAATTTAAAAATTACTCTAGTGGTAACAATTATCAGTGTTTCAGAAGAAACTCAGAATATGTTATTAAAATAAACTGAGGGAAAAAAACAGTAAAATCTGATCATTTGAAGTGGGGATTTACCTGTAAAAAATTGTCTCTAGCAACTGTCATGTTTGATTCGTTGCAATGTATATCATACAATTTAATTAACCCTTAAATTGGTAATGTATAAGATACATTATTTTAATTTATTTCACATTTTTAATAAAGTAATCGAAAAATGAGTTGGTAGATATTATTTAAATTGGCATCAACTTATACAATAATATGCAATACATAGATAATAACTTATGGTTATGCATAATTTTTTTCACTTCAGTCTAAGATTTTTAAATAAGCTGGCATCGCAAATTGAGTTTTTCCAATCTAACAAAAGAAATACGAACCAGGAAAATGGGATCATGATTTGACTTGCTGAGGAATTCACTTAGTTTATGCAGTTCCTGGATGATAGAATTTCTTCTTTTTAGGTTAGGATAAAAAAACTCCGAACTATAAAGCATTACTTCATAAACTTTAATTTTAGTTTCCTTTCTGGTATTTTTTAGGGATCTATTGATAATACGATATATACAGGTGAGTTTATTGATTTTATTTTGAATATCTTCATTCGTCTTATAAGAAATATAATATCGTAGGTAATTGAAATAATCTTTTCAACAATTTTACCTTCCAAGACAATTTTGACTTTAATTGGTATTTATTTACAGTGTTGTGTCCTAGGGCAGGTCCTTCACTGCAATCATAGCATTTCCATGCTATGCTTTGCAGCTTTACTAGGTAATTACAGATGTGGTAGCTTCCTGTTGCTTTCCACACCATGATGAAGATTATAATGATGATGTTTGGGGACCGTTAGGGCCTCAAAGCTTCCTGGCCTTTGTCTTACAGGTGAGGAAAACCCCCAAATAAAACCTCACACAGGAAGCTTGTCCCGACCGGGCCTGCTGCGTGATAAGGTAGCACGCTACCTCAAGATCACAATGGTGGGCTTAATCGGTATCTGCTCCCCTAAATATTAAACAAATTATAAAAATTACAAACAGTTAGAGAAAATACAAAAGAGATGACTATTTGGGAAAAAAATCTTTATTCAGAAGAACAAAAATAGAGTTATGAATTTCGAAATACCGACGGAATGTGACCTCGTTTGGAGGTTCTTTGGCCAACCACAGGAGGGAGCTAACATCTACATCCAGGGTTTACAACATAAATCCAACCAGTCTGGGCAATATGCTGAAGACGATTGATATCCAATCAAAACATGTTCCGGGACAAATAGGCATTAATATTGAAGTAAGATAAACAGACTCAAAATAATATAATTATAAGTATCTGTTTTTAATTTTCAACAGGTTTTTGTTTAGAAGAGGGTGAAGATCGCGAGAGGGAGCGAGAGAGGGAGGAAGTTGAGGGGAACAACAATGCATCATCTACAAGCAGTTCTGGACATCGAGGTGACTTCCAGCAGCATTCCAGAGGTGGCCCTGGGAATCGAGATAGACCTTCCTTCAATCATTATTCTTCTAAACCACAGTTGTACAATGCAAGCTTACCATTCCACATGCACGGAATAAACATGTATCCACCTCCACCACCGCCACCTCCACCAAACTCACAGCAGCAAGCTCAACAGCCAGGGTTACTTCAACCCCCACCGCCACCTCCACCACCCCCTCAGCATCACCCTCATCAACATCAGTATCCATACTATGCCCCACAAGGCCAGTACCAGTATAATCCATACTGGATGATGCCGCAGTAGTTTTTGGTTTTGTTGCACACCGTGTTCGGCTTATAGATTTAAACATTACAAACTTTCATAACCTTCATTATATCGGAGTCTATTAAATTATTTCATAAACGATTAATAGATTTCTTGCAATTTGTTGGTTCTGATGGATGAGTGCTAATATGATCAGCTATGGTTCTGAGGTTCACATATTCAAATCAGTGGTGTATTTAGGTATAAGCCCGGGTTTTGTGTGGCAAATTTTGAGGGGCAGCATTTTTATAATCCAAAAGATGCACTTTCATGCCATTTACACTTTGACATGATAATATATTTAATTTCATCTTTGTATGTTCAAACAATAATCGTGATATGGACACCACAACAAAAAATTGTCTGTGCTCTTGGACTGACTGCAATAAATCTGTAGTGCGTGTACAATAAAATTTTCATTGTGAATTTCTATTGGGTTTTGTGAAGGATCAAGTGAACGGGATACCTGTGAAGAATTTATTTGTGATATAAGATTTATCAAGCCATCGCTAATGTTACACTGCAATATTTCTAAATACCTGGAAGAATGTGGAGTGCAGGTTGGACAAATCCCAGGGTACTGTGGGTATACATATCAAAACTGTTTGGATGTATCATAAGTGGCATAGCTTTCTCTATCAGACAATATCTTTTTTTTATTATTAATTATGGCTTAATTTAAAATATATACTCACTTAGAATATTAAACGTATAAGCCGGACTCTCTATATTGGTCTAAAAATAAGACTCTGTTATCCTCTTCATTTACAGTAGATTCCATTACAGTAAAACTTTCCACTTAGTCAAGGACAGAAGTCATATCAGTGATTTTCTAAATTACTCTTTAAGTTATACAGAGTAAAAGTAACGTAAGTGCCCATGTAGGTATGAATTTCTTGTGCCAAATATGATGAAAATGTCTTACATGTCTATGGTTTTCTCAGAAAAAAAAAATTTACAGATATTTATTGGGGCATTACTTTATAATGATGGTATTGGGCTGATTTTCACACAGTAGAGGACAACTTATTCCTTTATTATTTTTCAATAAATGCATAATATGCCCCTACAGTGTTATTTCCCTTGTGTAATTCCATTAAAAAATTTATTTCATTTTGTTTCTCTTAATTGGACGGCACTATACATCAACTAGCTGTGCCCCATTATGTAGGTTTTGAGAATAATATGTTTAAAGTTTAGATCAATCTTCACTATCTATTTTAGCACCAAACTAACAATACTGGATATTGCAAGTTATTTTCTTTGTTTGACAGTTATGCATCAACAGTCTAAGAGCAATAACATTGGTGCTTAGCTGCATGTTGCAAAATTCATATTAGCATTTATGAAGATTTGGTTTCATACCCTTTGTCGCAAAACATAGAATCTCTTATAGGACTGATGTCGTTTACGTTTTTGTTTAATAATAAGGCTATATTTAAAGGTTTGACGCTAAAAGTATGTGTACACTTACTTCATGAGCCAGTGCAATAGATGGTATCAATTTTTTAAAAATGGCACTTAGCCAGTTGATGCATAACATTGTCCAATTTATTTTGTGCTAAAGCGGTCCATGACATCTTAATATACCAAAGGAAAGAGTTTTGCCACTTTATGCCTCATATGTACTGTGTAGTTATTTATGGCATGTTGCCTTGGTCAAGAGTTGTGGAACTTGTGCTAGTTTGAGTTCCCAAAGGAAAATAAATTTTCTTGTGGAATTTCTGCCAGTATGGGACCCACCCATCTGAGGAATTTGGTAGTTACAATGAGTAGTGGCTCCTGATTGAGAAAATCAACTATACTCGTAATGGCTGGAGGACTCGTCATGCTTACCTCATGTCAGCCCTAAAGTGGCTGGATGATCGTCCATCACATGTGAATGTAAGATCAGCAGCCAGCTAGTAGGACAAGAGCCTTCTAGGCCTGTTGTGCTATGGAGTTAATGTGCTGTGTAAAAATGACACAATACAGCAGTAATACATCAATAAATTTTTTATGAGAAAAATCATATTTTGCGACACAAATTATATAAGATATTTTAAGTTTACCAGAAGGAATTTATGCTTAAAATCAATGCACTTATATTACTTTTACCCTGTTTACCATATTTACTTGAATACCCCAAAGTTTTTCTTCTAAAAATCAGTGTGTGTAGATTTTCTGAATCATACTTCACACATCTTGAAGCTATTTTTTGTATTTAAAATATATAAGAGAGTAGGAAGGTTGTATGATAATTTTCAAATTTCAGGCTTACTCATCTCTACCATAGAACTATTTGAGATATTGTAGTCAACATTTTTCCAGTTATGTTTCACACTTCTATATTTGCACTAAAGATTTCTTTTTATTTTCTTATTGTTGTTCCTGACTGCAAAAAATATTGAATTTACTTCTATCTTTTGTAAAAAGTATTTTTATCAGATTCTGAAGGAATTAAGCTATTGAGGTTATTTTCATGAATATATATATATATATTTTTTAATTTTTACAGATTTTACACCATTTGTATTATTACTTATAACAATAAAAAAATTAAAGTTGTTTCAATTAGTATGGCCAGTTGAAAAAATTGAATCCAAATTTTTTCACAATTATTAAAATTCATGTAAATGTAAAATAATATTATTTATTTATCCTTATGATTAAATGCAGTAAATACTGATGATATGAACTTACAGTGGAAGCCCTCTTAACTGGTCCGTATGGGACCAAACCTCTGGCCAGATAATCTGATTTATAGGTTTTGGTCAACCAGTAAAAGGAAATAACTTTTTCTAGTACTACTATAAAATTAACATTTTACATACTTAGCTATCTGATTCTCTTGTAATTTATTAAGGAAACATTGATAAATACATTATAAGTATATTTTATACTGTGCAAACTGTACAGTACTGGAGAGAATATTAGTTGCATAGGATTCAGTCAGGGAATTAACTCCACAGATGTTTATACAAAATTTCCAAATTCACTTTATTTATTTAACAGAATTTCACAGATTCTTTACAAATAATTTTCTGCCAATAAAGTCTCTTCCTTCACAATTTATTTGATCATTCTATTCTTTCTACTCGCTGACAATTTCGTTTAGAGCATCTTCTTGTCTTCACTCTTGAGATAGCTTCACTGGTTCACAACCCAGACACAAGTGTGTCTGGCTGGTCCTACCCTTGCACCTTATATATGAGAGGGTAGGAATAATCTGGAATCTCAATCTAGACACTTCTTGGGTCGAAGACTCGAAACTGACTTTTTCATAATGGAGGTATAGACACATGTGGAAATTTCTCCACAGGCTCACCAATTCATGAGTCATCAGCTCATGAATTTTCCCTTACCATTTAAAGCGAGATCCTAACTCAAGTTGTCTCCTGCAAAATTGAAAAGCTAGCCCAACAATGTTTCACAGGTATTTTTGCATAACTAACTACTCATGCAAGATAAACGCTGTTTTATTGGAATAATGTTTACGAGCTGATTGGCATGCCTTACCTACAATACAACAGTAAGTACCAGCCAGTTAAGATTTCTTATCACTTTTACTGTATTTATATTCATATAATTTCTGTTGATTATCCTTGCTTGTTTACTTAACAAATTATTAGTCAAAACTTACCATTGATTATGCATATGTTGGCAAAAGTTGCATCCATTTTTGTGAATATTACAGTAGAAAGGTTTTTTCATTTCAATGCCACCAGGTTGTCTTTTATGACATTTCTGGCTTTGTCCCCAGGAATTAGCGAAATTGTAATCTATTTCTTAGGTTGGGGCACCTGGAAGACAGAGTTACATCACCCCAATTATATGATAAGTAGTAAATGATAATGAAGTCCTTAGCCTACACTTAATATAAATTTCAGACCATGGGCAACCACAGGAATAATTCCCTCTAAGGAAAAATTCCTAGGGTCTGACTGGGAATCGAACCTGAGACCTCATGAACTGCAGTCAGAAATGTTGACCTCTATAGTCCACCGCTGTGGTCTTGAGGTAGCGTGCTGCTTTGTCACACAGCGGGCCCGAGTTCGATCCCCAGTTGGGGCAGTTTTTCTGGGTGAGGTTTTTATTGGGGTTTTTCCTCACCTGTAAGACAAATGTCAGGAAAACTTTCAGGCCCAAACGGTCCCCAAAATCATATGGCCAGCATCGTCACCATCATCCTTATCATTATCATCATCTTCATCATCCTTCACCGGTGTGGAAAGCAACGGGACGCTACCACACCTACAATTCCCTAGTAAAGCTGCAAGCATAGCATAAAAAAATGTTATGATTGCAGTGAAGGATCTGCCTTGGGGCAGAATTACTATGGATGGATATATATATATATACCTCAGGATATATACATGAATAAAAGGGAGGTTAAATAGAATCCAAACTGCAGTGACAGAATTTCTTTATAAGCTTATGTAAGAACTTACTATAAATTATTTACTTTTATACATTTTTTACTCTGTAAAAGTTTGCTGTTCGTGATACGAAATTATAGAGTTCTAAATGGGGAAATGTTAAAAAATTGGAGAATAGAACAATAAGAATTATTCCCAAAATAATTTTAGACTAAACCAGATAGAGATACAGTCTAGATGTAAATTTTTCTTTTTAAATAATGTAGATTCACTATTGATGAATTCCATGCTAACTAATTAATGAATGCAACACAATATAATATTAATTTTTTTTTAACGTCAGATAGTCTACTTTTCTCTTCAAAACAATTATATGTAGGTTTCTGTCTTTAATATAATTGTACTTAAAATATATTATTTCAGTTTATTCAAATTCTATAATATTTTGGGATTGTAGACACATCAAAATATTTTCCATATACCATTTTGGGAAACAGGGGATACTTTAATTTCCTGTGCTATATAAAATTTTCATCTATTCTATGATTGTAAACAGGATGTTTGATTAAAATTAAGAAAAGTCTTCAAGAATAAGAAAGCAAGAGAAAAGACACAAAAAAAGAAAAACTTTGAAATGGTAATATACTTGCAAAGGAGAGGATATACCATTAAATTAAAATTTGAAATGACTAATTATGTACATATTAATAAACTGTATAAAGTGTAGATATTATTGCATAGTCTCTATTTTTAATTGTAGTCATTTCATATTTTAGAACTAAATATCACCGATGAACCCTTTTGGATTAAAACAATTGTTTTTTTTTTTCATTGTTATGAATTCATTTTTTAGGTTTTACAATTTCTAATACTCTCAAGATCATTGCAAACTGGCCTCAAGAAAGTATAATACAAGAAAGCCGCCATTACAAATAAAAATTCTATCCTATATGTGAATACAATCATATTTTGTCTTCACTTGAGAGAATCACTTGCATAATAGCTAATAAAAGTGTTGTTTGTTTAATGTAACCCCCGATAGCCCCTCAAGGACCGAGGCCAATAGCCCTTTTGTTTGAGGCACTTCACTTGAATATATTTATGATGATGAAAGGCTAGGGTCTTTCTTCTTATTTCGTAGATAAGGTATTATCTGTAACGAATATTATTGGGGGAGAATTTAAAAATGATATAACTGTTGATTACATCCTTATTATGACTGTTACAAAATTACATATTACAACTGAGAGAACATCACTCTTATAAATATTTTATAAAATGTATTACATTTAATTTCTATGTATTTTGATTGATTGAGGCAACAGTATGACAAAAATCATGGCCAGAAGTTGATGGCTGAAAATAAAATACAGTATGACTTCACTTTGCAAGGAAAAAAAAAATATTAACCATTTTTGTTGACTATTGTGGCTCAGATGGAATCATTTGTAATTTTGAGCTTTGTTTTTCAAGTTTTCTACTTTTAGCTTTTTTGGGGGCATGCCATAACATCATTGGTTAAGACTCTATACTAAATGCCAGAAGATTGCAGGTTTTTGTCCCAATTGGGATCAGGATTTTTAAACTGGCCTAAACCTTCTGGCCCTCAAGTGAACTCAGCCACTAACAGAAATGAGAACCAGATGTATGTTCTGGGGGTACTGGGGGTAAAGGAAGCCATCATACACGGCTGACTTCTTGTGTTGATTGTCCACCTACTGCCCCAAAGATTTTTATTTCCAGTTTTCTTATTTTCTTACATATAGAAGTTGGACTATAAGCAATATGTCACCTCTATCAATATCAGATTTTATACTTATCTGAAATGCCTTAGCATAGATAACATGGTCCACAATGTAGGTAAGAATATTGCATTATGTACTTCATAGTGAAGTCATTTTATGGATCCAGCTATTTTCTCATTCTGATGTTCAGGCTATAAACATATACAGAGAGAAAAAAATTAAAATTTTTTTCTCAAGTAGATAACTTTATTACCCATCCAAGTGTTTTGTGCAGGCAGATAATATGTTAACTAACAAACTGTCTTTCTCTTTCTATTCTTACTATGTTGCCACTTCCTGTCCTTTATATTATGTTGTTTGATTGGCAGGTAGAGAGCTGATAAATACCATGTATTTTAATGATCCATCGTTCTGCGTGGTCAGTGGCAGAATGACTAACTTGACAACCCTGTTACTTTTGGGGTTACGTCTAGGAATGAGCTGTCCCTTCCTTGCCCTTCTCATTACATGTTGCCATTTGTGATTTATTGTGAGGCTGGTAATAGAGAGACGACAAATACTGTGATTTTAAATGATCCGGCCGCTTGAGCGTTCCGTGCTTAAATGACTAATTTGACAACCATGTTAAGAACTTTCACACGTGTTTAGAGATTCTCCCCCCACATTTGAAGTTGAAAAATTTCAATATGTGATCGGATGTACAGTTTTCTCCTACATCCCTTCCACAGATTCAGTAGATCGACGACACTAGCGCTAAAACTCTTCCCCTCCGCCCGTGAACAGTTAACTTGGATGTGTAATACATGTCAGTATGATTTTTTTAATTACTTGAAAATATTTTTATCACTTTTAATATTATCTACAGATATGATCTGAAAGGTTTCAAGGTGATAGCTTATTTTTAGACCAATCGTAGCAAATGATGAAGGTAATAATATGGAGTCCTGCATTTATTATAAGATTATTTCCATCAATTACAGTTTTCAGCTAATGTACAGCATTGCTCAAACTTGTTACATTTTGTTTCTTTAGTGTGGTTTATAAATGTATTGATATGTAACACATTTAATATGTAAAATTGCCAATGTGTATTTTTGTGTAATGAGATTTAAAATCATAAAAAGTTCTGTTTCATTGAAGAGGTCATAATTTGCAGTCCCCTCTCATACTTATAGGATGTTCCAAATACAGGGATGAGAAGCAAAATGTTCCAAGAAACAAAGGACCTGAAAAATAACTGAGTATGTGATGTCATTTTTTTATGTTTTTATTATTCACTAGCGTACCCGGCAGACGTTATCCTGCCCGAACGTTCAATTCTCATGTCATGGGCGGACGATAAAAATATGTTACTTTTTTACCATAAAATTCAGCAAGTAGGACATAATTAGATATTAAATAAGTTCGCAAGAAAACCTCTTACAGCCTTCTGTTGTGGCTCAAGAAGTGTGAATGATGACGTCACATAGTCATGAACATTAGAATTGTATCCTCCTTTGCAGATAAGTTAAGAACCATCATATGACAATTATATTAGAGTGGGAAAAAAGAAAAAAAAAAAGATAAATTGATGAGAGTGAGTCAAAACAGTTTTTTTCAGCTAGATTTCATTTCTGACCCACTGTGCACCGGTCCCATACTGGCCGACATTCCATGAGAAAAATTTCTTCCCCCCATAGAGACTCGAACCAGTGTAAGACCCGTTGTTCTGTGCCAAGACTTCTTGCCTTAACCACTCGGCTACGGGGCGAGCTCTTGGTATCAATGAAAGACAAAAATGGTTATTGTGAGTTATCCGTAAGAGATAAACATATGCTATCATGGGCTTTTTTGTAGAGCTTTTTGAAATATTCAATTCTGTGTACATTAATTTTGTGTATTTCTTATGGTTTAGGCCGCGTAAGCCATTTAAGCGTCCAAAGAGCTACTTTTTTTCACGTTTTCCACTACAAAGGGCGATTTTTAAGGGTGTAGGAGTTGAGTATGACAACTCTCTTATAGCCTATGTTCATCCCGGGAATCTCCTGAACATTTTGCAAAAAACTCCATCACAGTCGGATCAGCGCTATGGCCACGCATAAAGTACGAACAAACAAACATTAATTTTTATATATAAGATTTCATACATCTCAATGATAGATAAATCATACAGATGTATGAAATGAATAATAAAAACATTGAAAGAAGCCGTACTGGCTTTATAATGTAATGTAAAATTCCAAAATAAATGTCTTCCTAATAAAGAAGCTGCCATTTGCTAGACAGAAGCAAAATGTTTCATAGCATTTGGTGCACGGGAATTAACAGCATATATAAGAGAAACATTTGCATTTAGATTGGAACTTGCTCAGTCGGTAGAGTCTTGGCCTAGAAAGCCAACAGTCCTGGGTTCAAGCCCCAGTCTGAGCATATAATTTTTCTCTTCAAATATAATATTTTTTATTGCTGGTTAGAGCTCATTGAATACAGCAAGGAGCGGATATGCACTGTGCATCATTAAATTAAATTAAATTTTCTGAGATGGAAGTACATTACTTACTATTTAATGTCATCTGTGGTTAGTGCACAATTTACTTTAATAGGAGTTATTTTAGAAGAAAAAAGTAAGAAATAGTTATGGGAAATCAAGCATATTATGCAAATTCCAAACTGGTATGATTTAAATAATCAATTGAGTTGGTGTTTACTTGATGAAAATCCATATTTCTTAATTAAATAAAACTTAGTTTTATTTGATTTTCATATTTATTAAGATATATATATATATATATATATATGATTTAAATTACTAACAAGTACATCTAAAATAAAACTATATAAAAGCCTAATAAGACCAATAGCCACATAATGCTGCTGAGACATTGGCATTTAACCAATCTGATGAGAATGCTCTAAGAATAACTGTAGGCTTTCACGGCCGGCGTCTTGATCCCTATTAGGTTCGTCTGGATGAACAACCAAGAACATATAATAAGATTCGAAGAAACACAGGTATTGTCCCAAACATCACATTATTACACCAGACTGTACAGAGAAGCCATTGAAATATATAAACACAAAAATTCCTTTAACAAAAAAGAAGAAACCATGAAGATAAACAAAATCTGGATCCCGGCATTGCACAATACGACAACGAAGCCTATGACTTCTGCTAGCGACAGCCTGGGCAAAACAGCACGCAACACGGACCGCGCAGAAAACCGCCTCTCCACCAGGGGCGTGCCTATAAATAGGGAGGGAGTTTCCAACGACCAGCCAGTCTGCAGCCGACTGTTGAGGAGTTCACAGAGAGCACGCAGTATCTCCTGAAGATGTCTACCGCAGCAGTAGACGAAACGTCGAGTAGAAGAACGACTGGACCACGGCCTATATGCCCGGAAGACGAACCTAATAGGGATCAATGCTCTAAGAATTATTTAGTTGTATATTTTGACTCATTAATAAGTAAAAGAAACCTCATAGTGTTGTTTCCTACACATATTTAATAATAATAATAATGCTCTAAGAATATTTGAAAAAAAAAATTATAAAAATAATGTATGCCCCTGTCTGCAAAGAAAATAAGATCAATCACTGAACAATGGTATATTATGTGGAGAATATATTGTAAGATATAGTCTTTCAATAACAATTTATCAACCATGAGACAATCACAGCTTTCAAGTGCAGACAGATACAACCGCAATAGCTCCAATAGACATTAGTCCACAAGTTAACTTCAAGAGTAGGTAGATATCTATTGACATCATGGAAAAAACGCAATCATCTAATTAGGTGGCCCATCTATAATTTTTTGCATAATTAAATAAGAAATGGAGGAAGTTACTAATTATTGGTACTATCTTACCTTGATGTACTGGATAACAAAACAATAGAACAAGTATCACATTTCCAATATTTAGGATGTGATATAACTTATAGAGAAACTAAAGATATAGAAAATAAAGTAAATAAATTTCAGACTATTTGTGGAACCATAAAAAGAACCTTAGGTCGGAAAACAAGGAAAAATATGAAACTTAAATTATATAAAACATTGGCTGTTCCTTTGTTGTTGTATGGAAGTGAAAATTGGATAATGAAATCAAGGGATAAAAGCAGGATACAGACTGCGGAAATGCTGTTTTTACGTAATGTGAAAGGATGCACAAGAGCAGATAGAATAAGGAATGAAACTATACGAGAAGAATTAAATATATATAAAATTGAAGATAAAATCAGCGAAAATAATAAGAAATGGACAGAACACTTAATGAGAATGAACATCGAAAGAATACCAAAAAGAACCTTCCTGTATAATCCCAGAGGAACAAGAGATGTTGGCCGACCACGCAGAAGATGGACTCCACTTTTAACTTCGCCGGAACAGGCTGCATAGCCTAAACCTTGTAGTAGAAGAAAAAGAAGATCTTACCTTGAATTCAGTCTTGTTTCCCATAAAACACAATGTTGCCTAAAAATTTTTTTATCGATGACTGTTCTGTACACAATTCAGTCATATGGCAGGTAAAAGTAGCACTACAGTTCCCCCAATAGACACTGTCTACGAAGTAAATACCTTATGCGAGTTTCTTTGCGGTGCAACTGGAACTTAGCTTGGAATTAGTATAAGAAGATGGCTTATGATGATCTTAAAGAGTTAAAAATAAATCTGTTTGGAATTGACTTTGTTCCAATTTAAATCAAGAAATAATTATTCTAAGTATTGACTTAGGCTTTCACGGCCGGAGTTATTATGATGATATTGTAGAAGATTTCCGGGCTGTTGGCCATGATCTTGAGGTTTGTATTTCCCCGACGTTTCGCCAAAGACTGCGTCCGGCATCCCCAAGGGTTATCTTGACACTGGCAATTTTGTTGACTACCTGCCCCATTTATACATGTACGTCGCAGATAAATGTATAAGTAGGGCAGGTAGTCGACAAAATTGCTAGTCTCATTACAACCCTTGAGGATGCCGGATGCAGTCTCTGGCAAAACGTCGGGGAACTACAAGCCTCAAGACCACGGCCAACAACCTGGAAATCTTCTACAAGATCATAATTATTCCAAGTTTAATCTGGTTGGAGAAAGCAGTCCTTAGAAAATAAATAATAAAACCTCTAAATGGTTATGTTAAATATACAGTATATTTAAAGCATCATTTATTGAGACATAAATTACATATTTGTTAATGAACTAATAAGTAATAAAAATAGATACTATATTTTTCTTTCATGATTAATAGTTTTGTACAGTTTACAACAATATGTTAACTACATGTGGGAATGCTTTCTTATCTGAACTTATCAGAGTGTTGAGTGTTGTCAGGGCTGGGTCTCACAGTAGTTCCATTACGACTGAAATCTTTCATGTCATGTGCATTTCCTTCATCTTCTTGCATAACAGGTTTCTCTTGATGAATGGCGGGGCAGCAAGAAAACACTCTCATGAAAACATGTCTGAACTCCTTGCTACACAAGAAGTATATATAGAAATTCAGAGCAAAGTTACATAGCTCTAAGTTGTTTGCAGCTGCACGAAATGCCTGAAAAACCATATTGCAGTTAAAATTATTAATTTTCGTTACATTAAGGAATAAATCATGGCAATTGTTATTATGGGTGTGAAACATAGAGAAGAAATAGGTTAAATGTAGAGAAACTACAAATATTTACTAACATATTGTTTATTTTTTATTATTTCACTCACCTCATACTTCATAAATCATAGCAGACCCTGGGTTTCTTCACGTAATTTGTGACATTGTCAATGCTGCGTCACGTTCACAACTGACGTCCAACGGCCTTCAGTTGTGAACGTGACGCAGCATTGACAATGTCACAAATTACGTGAAGAAACCCAGGGTCTGCTATGATTTATGAAGTATGAGGTGAGTGAAATAATAAAAAATAAACAATATTAAAGAACCTCATAGTGTTATTTCCTATCTACATAACTTAATTTACTAACATGTTTAAGAATCATAATGGGAATATTGAGGCCAAGAATTGTATTAAAAATTAGGATCTATGGAAAACAACTAACCAACAGAAAATATGAAAAAACCAAGTATAAGAAATGGCACAGTCATTAATCAGATTTTACATCTCATCTTATATTTTGTATCTTTTCCAGGAATAAGTTTCAGGGAAAGATTCAAAATATGAGATGTGTAAAATCTGATTCATTAATGATTGTTAAATAAAACCTTGTAGTGTTACTTCCTAAAAATATTAATAGAAAATGGAAATGGATCGGACACATGTTAAGGAGAAAAGATAAAAACATAGCTAAAATGACTTTTGAATGGTGTCTCCAGGGATCAACCAGAGTCACAACCAAGAATCACATATAGTACTGCAAGAAGAGTTAGAAAAGAGTTGAAATTAAATCAAGACATTGACAAAAAATAGAATATGCTGGTGTGCATTTATTAAGACCCTATGCTTCCCAGAAAAGTGAGAGGATATATAAATTATTAGAAAAAATGCAGACTTTAGGCATTCAAGGGAATATGCTACTCTGGATCAACAATTTTCTCATCCAACGGTTCATCGCTACAATGTATAATAATCACCTCTCTAAATACCAACAAACACATCGAGGTTTACCACAGGGTTCTGTACTCAGTACCATTCTCTTCAATATCTACATTAATGATCTACCTAAGCATATAGAAAAGCTCGAAACAAAAACCCTACTTTTTGCTGATGATGATGTAATATGGGTCTCCAAACCGAAAAACCAAAGTCAACAATTAATAACCATAGCCCAACAATCACTAATACAGTTAGAGAATTGGACATCCCAGCACTTAATGAAGATAAATATACAGAAAACAAATTATCAACTATTTACATTAAGAAAGAAACCACTACCCATCACTCTGAAATTGGAGGGTGAATTATTAACTCAAACACATGAAGCAAATATTTAGGAATAACTCTGGACACAAAATTAACATGGAAGAAACACATGGAGAATATATGTACAAAGATAGAAACAAGGTTACCATTATTAAAACGATTAGCAGGGAAAAAGTGGGGTTGCAACACACAAACCCTAAACACCTTCTACCAAATGTACATAAAACCTGTACTTCAATATTGTGAAGAAATCCTAGTAACTACTAAAGTGGAAAAACTTAATAAATTGCAGAACCAAATCCTCCGTCTGATAACAGGAGCCTTTAAAACAACACCAATCACTGCCATGCAAATCTTAACAAATAACCCAAACATAGCATTTGAAATTGAGAAAACAGCAGTCACACAGTATGAAAAATTTTTAAGGCTACCCCATAATAACTGGACCCAAAGAAAACCACAAGTATGTTTAAAATCTCAGCAAAGCTTCCTAAGCATTGTACAAGAAATCAAACAGAAATTGCAACTTCCACATTCAAAAGAAAATATGCAGATGAGAAACAACCCTCTAGAATTTTTGGAAATCGAATATAACCTTCATTTAACAGAAGACATCAAGAAATCTGAAACTCCTCCCATATATTTTAAAACAAATGTCACTGGAAATAATAAATCTAAGATACCCAGCTCCTGAATGGATACATATTTTTACAGATGGCTCCAGCCTACCAAATGACGGTGGCACTGGTGCTGGTGCAGTATGTCCACTTTTTTCCTTTTATCGTAAACTAAACACAAATTCAACAAACTTTGATGGCGAAATTCTAGCAATTTTCTTAAGTTTACAAATTCTTTTATATCACATCCAAAAATTTACAAAAGTTGTAATTCTATGTGACTCCAAAGCAGCCATTCTTGCTATAACACGAGACACAACACCCAAAAGCATCAAAATTATCGAATGTCACAAAATGATAAAACAGTTATCCCGTCTACAAAAAAAGGTTGTACTTCAATGGATTCCGGCCCATTGTGGAGTGACAGGCAATGAAATAGCCGATTTTCTAGCCAAGAAGGGTAGCAAAATTGTTTCAAACCCAACTTCTGCTCCAGTTTCCTTTCACTCTATCAAAAGAATTATCTCAAATAAATACATCAATAAACTTAGAGAAGAATACACCACCAAAACATCTGGAAAGGAATGGGAAAATCTACAAGCTTATGACATTACTACATTACAAAGAAAATCCGCAGTAGCAACATTCAGACTGCTAACGGGACATGACTGCTTGAATAAACACCTACACAGAATTGGCATAACAGATTCACCTAAATGCCCTTTTTGCAATTTAAATGAAGATATGGAAAGAAACCATCTCCTCCGTTGTCCAGCTTTTGTAGAAGAGACCAGCCTTTCTGCTAAATATTGGAGTGCAAGAGAGCGAATGATTTCATTATCAAGTGCTCGACATTAGATACCAACCAACCATATTACTATTTCTCCCTCTATCTTCTGGTTTTTACAGCTGCTGCCGTCTTCCCGTGCCAAACCTCCAAAGCCTACGGTCTTGGGCATCTTCGATGCTTAGCCCTCTAACTTGCATTACTGTCTTCATGTTTTTCTTCCATGTTAACTTTGGTCTCCCTCTTTTCTTCTTTCTGTTCGGATGCCATTCATATAGTTGCTTCGGCCATCGCTCATCTTCCATTCTTAAAACATGTCCTAATCACTTTAATTCCTTCTCCTCAATTCTTTCAATTATGCTTTCTTCTGCTTCCATTATGTTTCTAATTTCCTTATTTGTGACATGTTCTAATTTAGACTTTCTGGCACTTCTGCATAAATAAAACATTTCTATTAGTCCATTCTTGTAGTACTTATTGATTGTCCATACCTCACTTCCATACATTGCAACAGATTCCACCAACGTTTTACCAATATATTTTTTGTGTCTTTCCAAATATGCTTATCCCACCATATGGAATTTAACAATGATATTATTTTGCTACTCAATTCAATTCTATGTTTTATTTACTACTTCTACTACTAATAATAAAAAAAACTCCTGGCGTGACAGGCCTAGAACTATCCGGCTGCTGGCCTCACATCCACATGTGTCAATCACAGAGGTAGATGATCCATCCAGTGTAGGAGTGACATGTGGTTAGCATGTTGAGTCCCCCAGCCATTATAGCAGGTTTTTTCAACCTGGAGCAGCTACTTACTGTAGCTACCCAAATGCCTCATGATGCTGGGTGGGCACCGGTCCCATACCGACCGAAATACCATGAGAAAATTTCTTCCCCCATGGAGACTCGAACCAGCACAAGTCCCATAGCTCTGTGCCAAGGCTTCCTGCCTTAACCACTCGGCTACGATGAGGGACACTACTAATAATAATGTTGATTATAACTGCACTATGCCATTTGTTACATTAAGATTTCGGATCATGCTCTGCCCAGCACTCAATAATCTATAGATCACGTATCAGTCCAAGTAGACTAGTGGTTACCATGCTTGGCTCTCGTTTTGTGGTTTGTGGATTGAAACTTGATAGGGATTAATGGATTTCTTTCAGAGTGTAAGAAGGAGTATGTCTTCCTTTGGAAGGGAAATAAAACAAAGAGTCTTATGTTATAGATCTACAAACACATTAAAGAACTTCGAGTTCGAAGTAAGAGGCCTTGTCAAAATTTGTCTGTCATTTCATGCCCACACATGAATTGCGATAGTTAAAGAACTTCATTAACTTTCCATCGGGCGCATCTGATCTGAGAGGCACAGTTGTCAATTTTGTCCCATTCCACTGTCATCAGACGACATAGATGACTGGGCATCCGAGTAGCTGTTTGTTTTTACCTGCTCTGAACAACCACCCCACTCAGTTTGCTCTTGGCCGTTATCATGGCTGGTTGTAAATATTTTGTTCAGAAAAGCTCATTGTGCCCAAACTCGTTACATTATTGAAGTATTTTGAAAATAATTGCAAAAAGAAAACTATTTATTTAACTTATTTAGACTAAAACATAGGCTAAATGTTGATAATATGAACTATTTACAAGTATATTTAAACTGAATCTAACTTGTTCTTACTTTTATATCATGTTGTTTGGAGGCTTGTCACAAATTTTCTTAAAATTTGTTTAATCTATATTATGTCCAATAAAAAGTTTTCTAGCAGCAAATTTTGAATATTTTATCCTTTGGACATCCCTAACAATAACATTTCTTCGATTTCCCATTGTTCAGATTGGCAAACAGAGTGTTAAATTTTTCTTTTTGAGCGTGTGCTGATCAGGTACATTGCACCCGAACTCGAAGATCAGAATATTGCGCCCGACGGAAGGTTAAATAAAATATTACCTACCATATATCATATGTCTGTCTATGCCCATCCATCCCTACATGGGGCAAGGGTGCTCCTTTGCAGGAGTTACTTAACCAAGGCTAATTTAGTTACACTTAATTTGTTTCAGATGTCAAAAAGTGGTTAGCTCATAACCTCAGAAAGACACCTAGTGGACAACTAAGGTATTATATTAAATTAATGTTGGGAAGTAAACATTATGAGGTATGATTGTTGAAATTCATCGGAGAACATTTGACAACTCACCTCATAAATTTTGTGTTTTTCATCAGTTGGAGTTATGGCTGAGGATGGATGTGATTACGTTTGAAACTGCAGTTTTGTGAAAAAAACATGAAATTTATGAGGTGAGTTGTCAAAAAATGTTTTTGATGAATTTCAACCAAGGTATTAGATGGGAGAGACCAATTTTGCTAGATTATCTACTTTAGGCTTGAGATTCATTTATGATCCTGAAAATCTTCAAGCGCAGGACTCATTGCTTAACCTTTAGGTACTGTGAGCCAATTAGATCGGCTCTGATGTTTCTATCCATTTCATACCAGATAATATACTTAGGCTCAAATCTATGAACGCATTAGACCGTAAAAGTCGTTCTCTGCCTGTACTCTGCTGAGAAAGTTGCATCCAAATACGTTTTTGCATACTCAAAAATCTGTTCATGTGATAATAATTGTTGAAATTCCTAAGCTACCTGGCGAGGTGACTTAGCAGAGAAACGAATCATGGGAACTGATGTAGTTTGAAACCTTGCCGCGTACCTTGCTGCTTTATCCAAGATGTTGGACCTTGAAGACTTCGATCATGTTTTCGGTATATGCGGAGAACAGGAATTTGATAGAGTCTACCAAAGAATTCAACTGGAAGAACAGGAGAATCGGCATAATATTGCGCGATGCAGACGTATACGGTATTATTTGCAGGATGCAAGCATAAATGCATTCCTCTAGTAGACGAAAATAACAGAAGTGGTTTTGTTGCTGAGAATTCTGGGTAATTTCTTGCCAATATTACAAAAACGACTTTCTGCATGACCAGTGGGTAGCTAATTCGATCTTTGCACTTTGCTCACGGAAAGTCAGCTCACCAGTGATTGGAAATAATTTGAGTAGAGACTAATGTAGCTCAAATGGTAGAGCACTTGGACTAGAAAACCAAGGGTCCCGGTCTGAGCGTATAATTTTTCTCTTCAAATAAGAGACTAATGTGTTTGCATGCGGCCCTTAAACTACTTGCAAAGCTGATCACATGGACAGATGCGATTTAAATCTCTGACACAAGAGATTTTACCAGTGGCATGCAGAGGGTTAAAGTCCCTCCCAGAGGACTTGTCCCTTGGATTTTTCCATCCTTAAAATTCTATTGTCCTTGGCCAGGTTTGAACCTGCAATCCTCGGGACCAGAGGCAAGAAACTTAATCCCTCGAGCACTGAGCTCGATATATATCTCATATATTACTTTTTAAAAAGTTATTGAATAATTTATTAATCTTAAAAAATAGAGAAGTAAGGTTAAAAACAGGTAGCTCCATGGTGCAAGTGGTTACCTCTCACCACTGGGGCCCTGAGTTTGCATTTCAGTCACTCCATGTTGTGGACAAAATGGAGTCTAGGTAGATTTTTCTTAGAATTTCTCCCGTTTTTCCCTGCCACAAATTCCATTCCACCATTTGTTCACATTCATTTTGTTTCATTTTAATCCATTTCTTCAGGCATGATTGGCTGGCATCCTTATTATTTACAGACCTTTAATGTAAGTGGCTGTCCACCGCTGTGGTCTCGAGGTAGTATGCTGCCTTGTCACGCAGCGGGCCCGGGTTTGATTCCCGGTCAGGGCAGTTTTTCTGGGTGAGGTTTTTATCGGGGTTTTTCCTCACCTGTAAGACAAATGTCAGGAAAACTTTAAGGCCCAAACGGTCCCCGAAATCATATGACCATCATCATCATCATCCTTCACCGGTGTGGAAAGCAACAGGAAGCTACCACACCTACAATTCCCTAGTAAAGCTGCAAGGATAGCTTGAAAAAGCTATGATTGCAGTGAAAGACCTGCCCTCGGGCAGAATTACTATGGATGGAATGTAAGTGGCTTCATTGCATCTCATCTCTCAACATGGCCCTGTGTCGGATACAAGTTGAGAAGGAGGATGTGGTTAAATATATAATACTGTAGAATATTTTTTTAAAAAGTTTAATATTATAACTTAACTATCTTTTTAGTTTAGACAGTTATATCCCAGCTTAATAATAATTGTTTTTTCTTTAAGAAAATACCAATTTGTATCATCTTTAATGTGAATTCCACTCTCATCATTGATCCTACATTTTTTTAATCATACTTAATCAACTACGTAGATGAGGTGACTTGAGAGAAATGTTATTTATGAGTTTGTGTCCCTTATTGCAAGAACAAATATCTCATTATTTTCAATCATTATATTTAACAACTTCTTAGGGTTATTCCCACTGGACACAATCTCTGTTCAAGGTTTCTTATATATACTAGAGATGCAATACCTAAAAAAAAGGAGACATTCCTAAAGCAACTAGGAACAGATAAAGATCTCGCAGCACAACTTCTATCTACCATGCTATTTCCATCTTGAAAAATTATCATAAGTAATGCCACGAGTGATTTCTAATTTATCTAGAGAATTTGGAAATCAAGAGTGGCATTTGTTAGGAATATTTAATTAATAAAATTAAGCTGTTTACTCACAAATCATTATTTAACTATAATTATTTTAAAACATTTATATATTTAATGTAAACAGCGATGTCTGAAAACAAATGAGAAACGATTGGTATGCTTCTTTTGTTCATTACTGCAACCAGATCATATTATTTATTGCCAAAGGATCGCAATATTGTAAGAATGCGTCCTAGTGGAGAAACATATAATCAACATTATAGGTATTAATTAATTTCTGATGTCCTATAATGTAAATATGTCAATTATATTTTTCTGCAACGTTATTTCCTGGGTTATAATTCGTTTAAGAAAGTGCAAACAGTGATTTATTTTTTTTTTGTGGTATAATCAGTTGCTACAAATGTTTTTATATTATCTCCTGCATGCACTGTTTGCTGACATTCATGCACTATATATACAATCTGGTAGTCGTATTTCTTGGAGAGTCAGTCACTGCAAAATCATGCTATGACCTATTCAGAAAGTTAAAAAGGAGGAGCTTTCTTTAATATGATAAACTTGGGTTGATAAATTCGAGGCGAAACACGACTGTGATTAGTTGTAAATCAAGAATCATTGAAATGTGATTGGTCATTGAATCCCATTTGGGGCTTGAGTTAAATAGTCTCCAAAATCTGGTTCTTGATTTTCCTCTTCATTCAGCACCTTATGTTATAATAAATAAGGAGAGACTATTGCATCTTACCTCATAAAAGTTGAGTTTTTCTAGGACATGTTTCAAAACAATTATTTTTTTATCGTCAGCTTGTCCAAACTCTGGATAGCTCATGAAAGTTGAGTTCTTCTATGACAAGCTGACAATATAACAAAATTGTTTTGAAACATGTCCTAGAAGAGCTCATCTTTTATGAGGTAAGATGCAACAGAT
The DNA here is from genome assembly GCA_030220185.1 of Diploptera punctata. NCBI lineage: Eukaryota > Metazoa > Arthropoda > Insecta > Blattodea > Blaberidae > Diploptera > Diploptera punctata. Next base: position 489,894 of record JASPKZ010002698.1, read on the forward strand.
TCACATTATTTATTAAGAACCTCATAATGTTACTATCTGTTATAATTTTATAACCTATACACATTCTAAATTTGGTTTTTTTTTCTCTCTAAGTTTTTAAAATTATTTTATTTTTCTATTATCAAGTATACTTAGTTGTTTTGACAGACTCTGTTTGGGTGAGTTTATTAAAGCAATATATTATATACATTAACAAAGATTAAACTTGCAATTTTCCTCAAGAAACATCATCAGTGGTACTTCTTGTTTCTGGAGAACCCTTAATTCATCTACAGAATGAAACTTGCTATCCGCTTGGATAATGCAATCAGCAAAATTATAAATTACTTCTGCATTGTAATAAAAGATGATTAGGAATGCCACTTCATAGATTTTAGCAAATTCCGAAGGAATAAAGATATGGGTTGTTCTCATGAAAAGATTTTTGCAAAATCTTTAAAGATCTTCACCAAACCTATCTAGTAGACACCAAAATTACCTTGACCAAATTTATATATTAATGTCCATTAATGCTCCAGTGGCTGCAATTTTGTTTCATCGAAACCAAACTTAGTATATAGCAATAATTAAAAAAATTAAGATTGAGTTTGTTAACCACCAAAATCGGACCATTAGGTGTAGGAGTTCGCCTAAAATCAAAATTTAAAAATTGCTTGAGCAGTTGCAATTTTTTGTTTCACATCGAAACTTAAGTATATGCTATTTAAATAAACAGTGGAAGTTATTCTCCAAATATCAGCGAAATCCAAACATTATAAGTGATTATTTAACATACCTGGAATCCAAGTTCTCTCTCTCTTTGCTCGCTGTAAAGTAGTGAAAGAAAAGCTGAAGGTGTCATTGTGAGAAAGAAGAGATGCATTATGGAAGTTAAAAGTATTACCAATCTTCTCTCTTCATGATAGTTTTTATTTCTCATTGTTCCTTGTTGACCTGTATCTAGCAAATTTTGTGCTCGCAAGTTTTCTGTTGTTGCTCGGAATTTTCGTCGTTTTCTAGTGAGTCTTAGAAATTTCCGGATTATCAGTGTGTTAAGCACAGCTAACATGAGAGCAGGTCCAAATCGAACTGTAGTCTCTGAAGTCCATAAATACACTAGCCAGGCAAATGATGATGTGACTTGTATGTTTTCCTGCAACAATGGAATATCTATAAATTATTAGCTGCTCTAAAGAATGTTAAAATGTCTAATATATATTTAAAGGGTATGTAGTGTGTATCAAAATAAATGTCCAATACTTGGGCCTTCGATAAGTAAAGGCAACACTGGTATATCATCATTCAAAAATTATTTAGGTTACTTTTGACATTATGAACTTCATTTATAGTCTCCTGTAAAGACAATTAAATGTTGCCAAACCCCTGGAATGTAAATCACTTCATCTGCAGCACCACTTCTGAATATCTCTCTCATTTGATCGATCCAGAGCTTTCTGGATATCAACTCTTGATTGAAATTGAATGCCTCGTAGAGGTTATTTGATCTTTGTGAATAAATCAGTCACAAAGGCTCATGTCCAGTGAATTTGGTGGATGTTAGAGTACTTCCCAATTCCACCTTCTAAACAAATTCTACTGAACACCATTTTAGGGCGGTATTACTTACTAAATGTGAGAAACAGTGAATGTATTCACAAAATTGCTATTTCAATATTACAGATTTATACAACAAAGTCTGCTCAACTACATACTACAAGATTACAATGTTTACCATTAGGATTGCTGATTTACAATGTGTTGCCATTACTTATCGAATGCCCTAGTATATAATGGATTCTAAATTAACCCCTCAGCATGGGAGCATTTAAATATATATTCTATGTTAAAGGAAATTTTAATATCTCCTCTATGAGATGGCAGTTCATAAAGCCTGTTTTCTTGGTATATTTTCATTAAGAATCATAATAAAACAAATGTGGTGCATGTCGAACATGCTCAATAAGCACTCCGCAGAGAAGTAGTGTTTATTTTATGCGGGCACTGCACGTCATTCCACGCTGATGGGTTAATATCTTTATCAATCCTGGTGATCTAATGGTTTAAATTCTCACCCTAGGTTTGTAGATTCAAACCCAGCCAGGGTTGTAAATTTTTCAGGTTGTAAAAATCCTGACTGTGGGAAATAAGCCATGTTTCCCATGTTGTAGATTTACAGTATGTAAAAGAACTTGAAGCCAGAGAAAAGAGCCCTCTAAGTAAAATTTGTTGGCCGTTTCATGCCCAGTGAATTGTGATGGTATGACCTTAGCTGTTAATGAGCATCATCAAATAAAATAATATTAATGATAGTGCCACAGTTCAAATTTGATCTTGAAATTTATCACATTTTGTTCAGGCTCTTGGTTTATTTATGTGCAGTAAATCTACAACATAGGTCCCAAAATTTTTTTTTTCTTCCAAAGAAATTCATACTCAGGACTTTTATGCTCTTAAAAAATACATTAGCCCCAGTCAGGTTTGATTCTGGGAACTTATGAACTAGAGGAAAGTATGGTAAACAATAGTTCACCGAGACCAACATGAAATAGGACTTCTCTGCTTTTGACTACACAGAATTATCATGTGTAGAAGAGAATCACAAGTGGCGTCTCTTAACCTCTTAGGTCCCTAGGTATCATATATGATATATTTGGTGTTCAATTTTTTTCTTGCTTTGGGATTAACTCCAACTCACTATGACAGGTGATATCATATGTGATACCTTCAGAGCTTCAAGCTCTCTCTCTCTCTCTTTTTTTTTTTCAGACTTTATATGGGAGCATCTATTAAAGGACAAAAACTTGTTTAAGGCCAAAGATATATATGATACCTTGTATAAAACCCCTTAAATCCCCCCTAAATAAAAACTTTTTTTTTGTTTCTTGAAAATGTATTATTTAACCCATTAAACATAAAAATAGAATTATAATTGACAAAATCCAGATCCCCAAAAATTTTTTAAACTCCCAAGTATACTTTTGTATATATTATTTGGCTCCCTAGAAATCTATTAAGCACAAAAATGAGTATACATATATATCTTATTAAACTTTTCATCGGAATGCAGGAGATTTGCCTAAATTTGACTGGAGCTGACATAGAATGTGTAAGAATTCATGCAAAAGTTGCTGTTATATTATAAATCTAGTCCTGGCTGGTGATTATAACAGCAATGCCCCCCCCCCCATTTCTATTTCAGTCATTTGCTATGCTAATGCTATAAAAAGCCATCTGTATTCAAGCAACTAGCCCTAGTTTAAAATATAGCAATAAGATGTTTCTGTGAGGATCAGATTGACTACTGACTCTCATGTGGCAATTCTCTGTTAAAGTCCTGTCCGATTGGCTGGCAAAATATTGTGCTACTCTGTATTGAAAAAAATTATCACTGAGACTTGCCTGAAATATACAATAGATGTTTCAGATGAATAAGCACTGAGGATACTATATTTCTTAACTGAACTGCTTGTCTATATGATAGAAAAGCAAACTTGGAACTGAATCAACATGTGTCCAAATTTCAAGATTGAGCAAGTATGCAATTGCTGTGAAAGACAATTTAATCTTAATCATTATGCAATAATAGCCTCTTTGTAGAGATCCTATTTTCATGGCTCTTATCCTGCCCTTGCAGATTGAGCCGCAAATTACAACAGTATCAAAGTATAATACAGTATAAGCTTCAAGATTATAGTAATTATTTTGATTAACGAGTCCATATTTCTTTTGGGTCCAAGTCCTGGAAGATCCAAAGGATAAGACATTACTGCAAATTAGCTAAACTTTTCAATCTGTGACATGACATTTTAAATTCCTTCATAAACTCCCTGTCAAATTTTATTCTTAGGTTTTCATTTTTCAAATTATTTCCCACCATTTACAATGATTTTTTCTAATGATTATTTCTGTATTTTTCTATGATATTTAACTACATATGTAGCATGAAGACATGGCAGCCATATTGATTTTAACAAATATTCTGTGCAACAACATAGACATGTTCCAGTGCAACCAACATAGAGTATGTACTAATTAACTGTACACATATACTTCAGAACTTACAATTTATTTTTGAGTGTTGCATTCTTTTACAGCACCATAGCATAGTGGTTAAGGCACTGCGCTATAAGCCAGAAGGTCGAGGGTTCAAATCCCAGTGGGGTCAGGATTTTTAAACTGACCAAAATCTTCTGGCAGCACTATGCCCCTGGGGTCGACTCAGCCTCTAACTGAAATGAGTACCAGACCTGTTCTGGGGGTAAAGGCGGTCGTCACGCAGGGCTGACAACCCGGCTGACATAAAGTGCCGATTGTCTAGAAAAGGGGGAGCATTAACCTCCTACTATCCCGAGGCCTGTAGTGGGATCACTTCATTCTTTTACAGGTTAGAGTGCTTAAATTGCATTAGGTTAGCTTTTAGGTTGGTCTTTCACAGGTTATAGTACTTAAATTTTGATAGGTTAGCTTTTAGGTTCATTAAATATCATGTAACCCTCAGGGGTCCTCATCTAGAGGATATGTGGATGGCGACTACAAGGTGCCCAAGCTGAGCAAAACATTTCTTTCACTTAACTTGTGTTTTGCACTCTTTTAACTTTACTATCTAACCTCCCTTGGTTAACTCATGTTTTTTCGACCCCGACGCTATTAGGGCATCCAGGGGCTAGGGAGTCTTTCCTTTCTTCCATTTCTTCTTTCCTTTATTTTCTTTTCTTCTCCAGAAAAGCCTGACCAGAGGCTATAAGATGGCAGCCCCATCACTGGTCTTGCCTTCCTTTGGCCAGCAACCAATCGAAGGGACTATTATTGTGCTTTCAAGTCTTATATGAGAATTTTCCGGAAGGATCAAACTATTTACGCTGGAGGGAAAATTTTCTATAGGATCATAACAGGCCTTGGCCTAATACTTGGAAGGAAGAAGAAGGAGAAATATCATGTATATGTTGGCTGCATCCCGTGATTGCATAGTGTAAACTGCTTTGCGTTTGTTGGCGCATGCCCGTGGTATATGACTGGACCTTAGAAACATTTTTTGCATTACGTGTTGTAAAGTATTTCCCAAGAAACTTACCTGGAATGCAAAATGTGTCTCCTCCACAATGCATACTTCATTGAGAGCTGTAAGAGGACAACTGATTGCTATGGCAAGCAAATAAGATCCTGCAACTGCCAGGTGTGCATTGCGTCTGGTGTGCACGCTCCTGAATTTGGTGGGTAAACAAACTGATATATATCTGTCCACTGTCAGACACACTACGTTGAAAATACTGGATGCCATTAAGCTGTTGATTGCAGCTAATTCAATATGTGCATGGAAGAATGCTGCAAAGTAGGAATGTCCATGGCTTTTACTTAGGCGCACAGCCATGGGAATAACACACATCATCACACCAAGATCTGCCACTGCCAGACCTGTTCATAGAAATAAGTTCAATTCTTATTAATAAAATTACATTTATCAGGTGACAAGATTGTTTTCTGAATGACTGTAATTAATATTCAAAGCTATAGGTATACCCTAAGTTTTTAAAGAATTGCTTTCATTCATACATATACAAAACGATGGTTCGACCAGTTATCGTATATGGAGCAGAAACTAGGGCTGATACAGCAAAAACTAAACAAATAATAAGCACATGTGAAATGAAAATCTTAAGAACTATTCAGGGGAAAACATTATTTGATAAAATACACAACACAGAAATTAAGGACAAATGCCATATTCAAGACATAACCAAATTTATTATAGAGAGACAAAAATATTGGAAGGGTCATATAGAAAGAATGGAAGAAAACCGACTTGCAAAAAGAGCTAAAGAAGATAGACCAATGGACAGGAGAAGAACAAGAGGAAGACCAGCCAAGAGATGGATAGACAGTTAATGCACATCCAATACGTCTTCCTCCGAGGAGTGATTTTGGAATAAACAGGATGAAAATCCTACAAATTAAGTTTAAGAGGAAGAAGAAGCTTTCATTCAGCAGGGCGTGTGCGAACCATTGTCATCTGGCTAGCAGTAAATCCTCCACCTCATATGACACTATTAAAATAAGCACCATTCTATCTCTATACCTATAATTAAAATCTAAGATCCAAAAACATTTTAGTGTCTAGTAGTAAGTACACTATTATAACATTGCATTTAGGAAAGCAAGTGGATTTTATCACAATTGTTGTTGATTGCTATGGACAGTGAGTAGAAATGTGTCCAAATGCTATGAAAACTTGTCATTTTATGTTTCAAACTCAGTTTAATTTATAATTGAGTTGGATAAAATGTTTTTACGTCGCCTCATGAAATTCCATGTTTTCATGAAAACTCGGAACTTTACAAGGTGAGATGTAAAAATATTTTATCCAACTCAATTATAAAATGAAAATTACCTCATAGTGTTACTTCTCACATTAATTTTGATTAAAATCACTTTATTATGTGGTTTTTGAATTCATGATAAAATAAGTGAGAAATAGTGTTTTAATGACTTCCCAATGAATAATAAGAAATTTGTATAATATAGAATCTTATATGTCTGTGAGCCATAAATCTTCGGGTTCATAGTATCAGTGGGTTATAGAAAAGCATTGGGAAATGAGTGGAAGAAGTTAAACTCTAAAATTAAACTCCATGGTGCGACAGGCCTAGAAGGCCCTTGGCTTACCAGCTGGCTGCAGGCCTCACATCCACATGTGTTATCACAGAGGTAGACGATCATCTAGCCAATGTAGGGGTGACATATGGTCAACATGGTTTCTCAACCTGGAGTTGCAAATGTCTCACGATGCTGAGTGGGCACCAGTCCCTTACTGGCCAAAATTCCATGAGAAAATTTCTTCCCCCATGGAGGCCTGAACTAGTGCAAGTCCTGTAGCTCTGCACCAAGGCCTCTTCAGCTACTGCTCGGGATGAGTGGAAGAAGGGTACCCATAATTCAATTATCTCCAGTTTTGAGTGTTGGAGATGGAAAGAGGGAGTGACTTTTTTTGTGTGAGTGATCATTTGCACAGAAGAACTAACCACTAGTAGTTAGTAAAGTGTCTGGCAAGTACAGTATCTTTGTTATAGACAATTGAATGTTAACACGAAGATGATTGAATTACAAACAATAAGCATAAATGTCAGATTGGTGATTAAAATATTCTAATGTGAAAGATGTGTAAAAAGACATTGGCTTGAGGAAATAGATATATTGGAGAAGCATACAAAAAGTGATCACATAAATAAAAACAGTATTACTTACAAGGAAACTGTTGACCATTGCATGCAGAAACGTACTTTGAAATTTTTCTCATAGAAACGTTGTGATGTACCAACGCCGAGTCCAAAAAAAAAGACCTGCCATTTTTAACTGCAAGGCACAGAAATTGAAGCCAGAATCCAGTAATGACAATCCTCTGCAAATCAGATGGACTCACTGCATGAGGAAAGCAGAATGTAGTGAGATGGGATGTGGCATGCAGGCGGGATGTCAGGGTAGAATTGTGGCGGGATGCAGCATGCGGGCAGGTTGTCAGGGTTATCCATTTCACCAATTCAGGAGTTGTATTACTTCTCTGTAGTTAAAATGAGAGCTTTGGTGCTGGATTTTAATGTCTTGCAGTTAAAAAAGGCACACAATTTTTTGGATATGGCTGGTATATCACAAAGCTTCTCTAGGAGAAATTTCAAGGTAGGTTTTGGCAAGCAGTTTCCTTGTTAGTAAAACAAACATTCAATATGTTAACTATTACTACTTACCTTCCATTTCTTTATTTGATTTCTTACCTCCTTTTTTTTTTTAATACAAGCCATATAATTTATGGTCAAATTAAATGTTTCTTACCTCTCCTCATATAAATCTTCTAAGTAGATCGCGATTTCGAGACCATAACGGTCTCATCTTCAGTACTTCTTTGGCGACTGATGTTATGTTGATCGGAAGAAACTCTTCTTCTCTGAAGAAGTACTGAAGATGAGACCGTTATGGTCTCGAAATCGCAATCTACTTAGAAGATTTATATGAGGAGAGGTAAGAAACATTTAATTTCACCATAAATTAAACCTCATAGTGATTAATTCCTATAAAAGATAAATACAAGCCATATAAATGAAATTAACTTGTGTTACATGTCAAAAACATAATACAATAACCAATTTATCCATTTTCCTATATCAATCTAACAAAAGTTTATATCATACTCATCCCTTTGAGAATAAGTGAAAAGCTACTTGAATTGAGAGGTAGTACAGAACAGTTAAGATTGGGACTAAGATTAATGCATTGCATAATGCTAAACATATAACACCATGTATTATCAACTAGTCAGTGACAACAATCACTTCATCTAGCCTTAGCTCTTTGGTACTGTTGTGCCATGGAATCAATTTAATTAAAAGTGAGCATATTTTTTGGTTATAGAAAACAGCCCCATTTTATTTTGTCCAATGCATCTGAAACTTGGTCACTGTCAAAATTAAATGAAATACTACCGGTATTATCTGGATTTGAAAAAAAAATCAGGCAATTTTTGGCTCCGTTGAAAATAAATATGGAGAGATAGGTACAACTTGAACTGTACAAATTATAGAATAAACCAGATATTGTTAAATTTATAAAAAAGTGGACTGTTTGCCTAGCATTGCTCGAATATTTTTTTATCCTAATCTTCTTGGGATCAATCAGTTTAGTGACCCCAAAAACTATGAATTTGACACTATTCTTGGTCAGTTTAGAAATATTTCTTACCCCTTCTCACCTCCTCTTCCCTAGGGGTGCTAGAGGTCAAATATGGGCTTAAAATGTCATCAAAGCTATCACCAATCAGAAAACAATAATGAAAATAAAGATTTTGACACTGATCTTGATAATTTTGGACATTTTATTATCCACTCATTCTCATCCCTTAACGGTTCAACGGTCAAATTTAAGCTTAAATGGCATCAGAACTTTCACTAATCATCTTAGCGACCCTGAATACTTTGGATTCGATACTAATCTAGGGCACTTTTAACATTTTATTTTTCCTCTTCTCACCCTCATAGAGTCAAACTTGGGCTTAAATACCATCTCGATTGTCACCAATTACCTTACTGATCCCAATAACTATGGATTTGACATCAATCTCAATTCTTTTTTTCATTTTAGTTTTCACCCCCTCATCCATTTGTGCTGTGGGTCAAATTTGGATTTAAACGTCACTGGAACAGCCAATAATGGGCTTGGCGACCCCACAAACTAAAAACTATGAATTTGATACTAATATTTGTAGTTTTTTTTATTATTTCTTCAGATTTAAACCCCCTCACCTCCTCTTAGGCGTGCTAAGAGTCTCTTTCCCCTAAAGAACTTATTGCAGATTGTAAGTTATATGCATACCAAGTTTTGTTGAAATGAATCTAGATAGAATTTATGTTGATTGTTTTCAGTCATTTTTCCAATTCAACCCATCTCTTATCTCCCTTAGGATTCTAGGGGTATTTTACCGCTTACATCCACATTGCTGGATCATAATTTATATGTGTACCAAATTTGATTGAAATTGCTCCACGCGTTCAAGATGTATGCCAGAACATACACACGCGCGCACACACACACACATATATATATATATATATATATATATATATATATATATATATATATATAATGTGTATATGTCTCGTAGACTGCGATGGGCAGGACATGTGGCACGAATGGGGAATGAAAGATGTGCATGGAAGCTTCTTGTAGGAAAACCAGAGGGAAAACACCGAGTTGGTAGACCAAGAATGAGATGGGAGAATAACATTAACTATGAATTGAGGGAAGTAGATTATATAGGGGATGATTGGAAAACATTGGCTCAGGATAGGGATGTATGGAGAGATTATGTCCGCGCGGCCATCAACCTATGGGTTCGATAGTGCCAGTGAGTATATATATATATATATATATAAAGTGGAATGGGCTGGACATAAAATAGCAATATGATAACTGTAAAAAATAATTTTAAATCAAATCCAGAAGGAAGAAAAAATTGTTGGCCTAAGACTGGCATTGGAATATTGGGAGTTAAGAACTGAAGAATTGTACCATTGAATAGAGAAGACTGCTATAGACTTCTGAAGAAAATCAAGTTTCACATGGGGCTGCCATATCAGTGATGATGTTAAAACTACCCCTATTTATCAGTTATTGATCAATCAAAATTAGTTTATCCCAATCTGCCCTCGTATGGCTAAATTACCTGATAAGTAGACATAGGTGACACCCTTGAGAGATGGCCTTGTCAGCACAACCAAGTTGAGCAAATTTCCCAACAAACCTCCAGCAATAATAACTGGCATCACCACTCTATAGGCCACCCATCGTAAGTCACTCATTGCATCTTCAAACTCTTGTGTCGTATTCTGAGATGTGTTTCCACATAGTTCCGATGTCTGGATTCTGAAATTAATACAAAACAATTATTAATTCTGATCATTTATTTATTTTGCTGGTATGTAAATGGTCTTCTCCACACAGCCAAATATATATATATATATATATATATATATATATATATGAGTTAAATTACAAATTATTAATTAATTATATGGCATATGAGCACAATAGAATGTACCTTTGAAATACAAAGTATACTGAAATATACATATACATATATGAGTAATTTAATATACATTATATGGGAAGTAAAGTAAACCCTCTACTTGTGTCTAATGTAATGCCAGGTTGAGAGATGATGTACCATACAATGAAGCCCCTATTATTGAGGGTTTGTGATATATATATATATATATAGGCCTATATATGATTAAGAAAAGTTTCTTGGGTTTTCTGTATCATGGATTCAAGGTTGGCCTATGTCCACTGATTCCGACGTTTCGACTTTGTCCCACATACCATTATCATGAAATGATAGGTTGAAGTTACTGGTATATGTCTTATATAAGGCCGGACTTAAGACCTATACCAGTAACTCGAACCTATCATTCCTTGATAATGGCATGTGGAATTATGTCGGAATCAGTGGCCAAAGGCCAACCTTGAATCCATGATTAGAAAAACCGAAGAAACCTTTCTTAATCTACTTATATCTGCGAAAATCTACAATATAACACACACATATACAGGGTGTTACCGAAATAAGTGCAGATTTTTCGTGTGGTGGTAGGGAACATCCATACAAGTATTTTAACACAATGAACCTTGGGTCAGAAATGCTTTGTTGTGGGTCTACAGAATAAAACAGCATTTAAAATTGTTGAACACATTGTTGTTTATTTATTCATTCTAAGAAAAATGGAAAGTATTACGTGTTATTTTACAGTAATTATTGGAAATGGCGACCATTGACCTGGATGCACACTCCGCGCGTCTCACCTGGGACTGATGAACTCTAAGAAGCATATCTGGATGCTCCCTGATTTCCTCAACCGCTGCCACGATCCTTGCTACAAGATCTGGAGATGTGCATCCAGGTCAGTGGTCGCCATTTCCAACAGTTACTGTAAAATAACTTGTAATACCTTCCATTTGTCTTAGAATTAATAAATAAACAACAATGTGTTCAACAATTTTAATAAATGTTGTTTTACTCTGTAGACCCACAACAATGCATTTCCGACCCAAGGTTCATAGTGTTAAAATACTTGTATGGATGTTCCCTACCACCACACGAAAAATGTGCACTCATTTCGGTAACACCCTGTATATATATCCATCCATAGTAATTCTGCCCCAAGGCAGGTCCTTAATTGTAACATTTTCATGCTTTGCTTGCAGCTTTACTAGGGAATTGTAGGTGTGGTAGCTTCCCGTTGCTTTCCACACCGGTGAAGAATGATGATGATAATGGCCATCTGATTTCGGGGACCGTATGGGCCTTAAAGTTTTCCTGACATTTGTCTTACAGGTGAGGAAAAACCCCGATAAAAACCTGACCCAGAAAAACTGCCCCGACCGGGATCGAACCCGGGCCCGCTGCGTGACAAGGCAGCACGCTACCTCGAGACCACAGCGGTGGTTGTATATATATATATATATATATATATATATATATTCATATGACCAGTATTATCACAGGAGCAGATGAAATTAAATTAAACAATATGGTTGACATGAGAATGGAGAAGTGATGGAATTAAACTTTTGGCAGGGGAGGAAAACAGGAGAAACCTTGAGAAAATCGACCTTTTTCTGGTTTGTCCATCACGAATCCCATATAGAGACCTAGAAGTGGTTGGCGAATGACTAATCACTTTCATTATGGAGCCGTTATTGAAAGATAAAATTAATAAAATAGGAATACGTAATGATAGATTTATATAAGATTTATTAATGAAGAGTTATAGATTATTTAACAAATAGCCTACTTGTACTTTCTTATTTTTTTAAAAATTCTATTAGTGCCCAACAGTACAACAATAAAAATGATAGGAAGATTTATATATATATATATATAATGACATGTAGCCATACTTAAAATTTAATATTCTTATCAAATTTTAAAAAAGTGTATTGTAGATGGTAAGAAAACTGCATCTCAATATAGTAATGTGATGATTCATTCATTTATTTTGAGAATTTTCCTCATAATTGAGGGTTTTCTCCAACCAATCTTAATAATTAATATGCATTTTAGAAATACATAGATGACTACAGACTTACAGTAGACTATCAGTTCCATGTTGGAAAAGGGTGAAGAGGAGGAGTAACAACCTCGTTAAAAAAACAGGGTTCAGTACGCTCGGCTGATAGTACTCTGCGAGAGCAAACTCCAATCATCTCATAACTAGTTAATTTCAAAACACATGTTTACTGGAACATATTTGCTTCTCATAATTCTTACATCTCATCCCTGTATTCTGGAACATTACTTTTGAAACACACTGTATTTTATGATACATGGTCATTTGAAATTCATAGTAAATTATTATATACTCACCCTGCTGGAAACCGTGACAGCATGTTGGAAACTGAAACATAGTATAAATATGTTGATTTAGTACGGTATCAATTTTATTATTATTATTTTATTTATTTGTTTTCGTTTATACTGTTTTTTCCTTTTTGTTTTACCTATTTTGTTAACTTTTTTTTATCCTCACATAGACACAAGGACAGAACACAACACCCAGACCTAGGGTGGAGATTTAAAGTCCCCTACCCTGCCAGGAATCGAACCCGGGTCTCCGGAGTGGAAGGTAGGGATGTTATTAATGTGAGTTGAAACTTTGATATACCATAATAATCTTCTATTCAGTTTTTACTAACATATTCTTACAATATAAGTTATAAACTGCTAGAGGTAGATTATGTATATAGCTGCTGATCATGGGCTAAGGCGATACGTTTCTAAATGATCAATTTGAATTCAACTTCAGTTGTGGATTTTTTTACCTTTCTTTATTTGATGTAGGGATGTCGGGCATGCGCAAAAAGTTAAGGCCCATTTTGTTAATCCACCCTACGCCGATGGCTAATGTGTTGCAATACCTCAGGGGCCCTCATCTAGGGGATATGTGGATGGCGACCACAAGGTGCCCAAGCTGTGCAAAACATTTCTTCCACTTACTTGTGTTTTGCACTCTTTTAACTGTACTATCTAACCTCTCTTGGTTAACTCTTGTTTTTTTTATACCCCCGACGCTATTAGGGCATCCGAGGGCTAAGGAGTCCTTCCTTTCTTCCATTTCTTCTTTAATTTATTTTATTTTCTTCTCCAGAAAAGCCTGACCAGAGGCTATAAGATGGCTGCCCCATCACTGGTCTTGCCTTCCTTTGGCCAGCAACCAATCGAAGGGACTATTACTATGCTATCAAGTCTTATACGAGAATTTCCCATAAGGGAAAATTTTCTATAGGATCGTAACAGGCCTTGGCCTAATACTGGGAAGGAAGAAGAAGAAGAAGAACTTTGTACTATAACATCAAAAACAATCCGATGGCGGTCAAACCATGAATAACTGGATCTCGGTTCCTTTTTTGCTGAAAAAAAAAATTATCAGTGTATCGTCCTGCCGCAACTTAGTAAGAATTGACTTTGTTGTTTCTATACATGCTGTGCATGAACTTCTTACTTAGCTACTCACTGGCACTATCGAACCCGTAGATTCATGGCCGCTTTTTGGCATGGGTTCCCTGAAGTAGTCCCCGAATGGGGACTATTTTGACCTCCGGAAAATTTTACCCCAGTTGAACCCATGTCCGCATTTCTTGACGGTTGTATTTTACGGTCTTTCGACCAAGGTACTTTTTCGTCTGGCTTATCACCTTCGACCAGTCCGGCATGGGTAACCATGCCAGCAGCAATGCTACCGCCGGCATAGCTCTCAGGATCATTTAAGCACGCAAGCCACTCCACCACGACAAGGTAAAGATAACTTGTTAGTGAATGATATGTATTGTCACAATAATCAAGGGTATATGATATGTTTTAAAAATAGTATTAACAGATTCCAGGCTATGTGGTCGTGGTCCATGACTGGTGTCTCTTTCAGACATTTCTCCCTCAAGTGCGGAGCCTCTGACCAGGGAAACACTATCTAGAAGTACTCGCCACTGAAGATGCCCTCTGCACTTGAGGGAGAAACGTCCGGAAGAAATACCAGTCGTGGACCACGGATATAAACTTCACAATTTAGGATAATTATTTTATATCACCACAAATCAGAATTTTAGTTAAACTACACATAGCCCGGAATCTCTTAATATTATGATTATTATCGGCCGTGAAATCTTGCATTCAACCACGTTTTCAAAAGTTTGTCACCTGAAACTGCTCAAAATAAGCAAATTCATCAGCAAGTCGAAATGTATGGTCCAATTTTGCTGGTTTATGGAATAAGCATTTTTTTTTAATTGAAGAAACTCAATTTCTGTTGGCAGATTATTTAAAAGTGTCAGATTGAAGGGAAAACAATCCATAGCCGTGTTATTACCTATTTGTGTATCATCATCAACAATCACGGATTAAGCCCATGTGGCTTGTTCCGGTCTCATAGATTCTCATTCAAAAGTTGGATCCATCTCTTCTTCGGTCTACCAACATTCCTGCATCTTTTTGGTTTGTATTTAAGTATAATTTTGGGAATGCGATCATCTTCCATTCTTTGAACATGTTCTTTCCATTTTTTTTCTAGATTCTTTTATTCTATCTAAGAGTTTAAAGATATTTAGCTCATTTCTAATATCTTCACTTCTTCTCTTATCTAGGAGTTTGCAACCAGCCACACTTCTCAGAAATCTCATTTCAGCTGCTTCTATGATCTTCTCTTCTCTTTTAGTTAAAACCCAAAATTCACTACCATACAATAGTAAGGGGACTGCCACTACTTTATAAAATTTTAGTACCTATTTGTGTATCGTTGTATAATTTGACTCAAATTTAAATACTATCTACCAATTCATGTTTCCATTACTTTATAGAAAATGTTAAATATCTTATAGGTTAAATAGCCAATTTAGGGGTTAATTTAATTGTATAGTGCACATTGCGACGAACTAAACATGGCAGTTGCTTGAGTAAATTTTTAATTTCGGGTTTTAAGTCAACCACCAGTTCTAATAATCGGATTTAGCTTATTTATTTTTTAGGATATCTTTCTTCGTTTATTTTAGTAGTATATGCTGTATTCCCAGATATGATGAGAACAGTTAAGTCTCGTATACTGCGATGGGCAGGACATGTGGCACAAATGGGGAATGAAAGGCTTGCATGGAAGCTTCTTGTAGGAAAACCAGAAGGAAAACGCCCAGTTGGTAGACCAATCATGAGGTGGGAGAATAACATTGACTATGATTTGAGGGAAGTAGATTATACAGAGGATGTTTGGAAAACATTGACTCAGGATAGGGATGTATGGAGAGCTTATGTTCGCGCGGCCGTGAACCTAAGGGTTCGTTATTGCCAGTGAGTTAGTATATGCTGAATTTCGTTGTGAAACATAGAAAATTGCGACCGCTAGAACTTTTTTAAATGTTCGCTCCAGTTGACTCATAAACATAATGGTTTGATTTGATTGGTTAACGAATCGACCTTACTTATTTTAATTAATTGCTGTATATCAAGTTTGGTATATAATGGTACTGTACATCAACTATATGTAGACTTCAAAAAAGCATATAATTCAATTAAGAGGGAGAGTTATATAGTATCCTGCTGGAGTTCGGAATTCCTAAAAAATTAGTTAGACTTATACGAATGTGTCTAAATGGCTCAAAGAGTAGGATGCGTGTAGGCAAACATTTTTCAGACACTTTTGAAATCCAGAATGGGTTGAAGAAAGGAGATGCACTATCTCCTCTACTATTTAATTTTGTACTAGAGCACCATTAAATCTTTAGAGAATGAGGAAGGCTTACAACTCAATGGTATTAATAAGATGTTAGTTTATGCTGATGATGTAGTACTACTGGCCGATAGCGAGGAGATACTAAAGGCCAACACGCACACACTATTGAGTAACACTAAGAAATTAGGACTGGAAGTAAATATCAGTAAAACTAAATATATGGTCACACGTAGAAATTCTGTATATATTGGAAATGGACAGCTAATGACAAATGAGGGAAATTTTGAGGAAGTGGCTGAATTCAAATACCTAGGAACAATAATCACAAATAGGAATCAGATGCACAAAGAAATTAAACATAGGCTCAATTCTGGAAATGCATGCTATTGTGCATTGCAGAGACTTTTGATGTCCCAACTCCTTTCAAAAAAACGTTAAGCTGAAAATATATAAAACTATTATTCTACCAGTTATATTATATGGGTGCGAAACATGGACTCTTACTTTAAGGGAGGAAAGGAGATTACAAGTATTTGAGAATAAAGTACTTAGGAAAATTTTTGGACCAAAGAGAGATGAACAGACAGATGAATGGAGAAGACTACATAACAATGAACTACATAGTCTTTATAGGAAGCCAGATATAATAAGAACAGTTAAGTCTCGTAGATTGCGATGGGCAGGACATGTTGCACGTATGGGGAATGAAAGACGTGCCTGAAACTTCTTGTAGGAAAGCCAGAAGGAAAACGCCCAGTTGGTAGACCAAGAATGAGGTGGGAGAACAACATTAACTATGATTTGAGGAAAGTAGATTATACAGGGAATGATTGGAAAGCATTAGCTCAGGATAGGGATGTATGGAGAGCTTATGTCCGCGCGGCCATGAACCTACGGGTTCGATAGTGCCAGTGAGTAAGTAAGTATATCAAGTTTGGTTTCGATTAAACAATATATATATATATATATATATATATTTATTTATTTATTTAGGTCATGGTTAGGCCTACTTTCGACGTCTACTAGATAGGATCGGTGAAGTTCTGATTTTTTAAATATATTTTCTTGAGAACAACTTCAATTATTAAGTGAAAAAGGAATTCCACTACACTTGATAGCAGTAATTAAGAAAATGTATGAGAAAACAAAAATAAATCAAAGGTAACCAATACATATAACAGGAGGAGTTAGACAAGGTTGTCCACTTTTTAACATTTATTTCGACGACATAATAAGATCATGGAAGCAAATGACTACTGGGAGAATTAACTTAGGAAATATAGTAATAAAAACAGTAGCCTTTGCAGATGACCAGATTTTAATAGCAAAAACAGAAGACGAACTACAAAGAATGCTATATGAACTAAATGAAATATAACATGGAAATATCCTCACAAAAATAAAAAAAAATGGCCTTCAAGGCCAGTTCGGACAAAGATATTAGAAAATAAACCAATAGAACAAGTGGTAAGATATAACTTCCTAGGTTGCGAAATATCATACACAGCGGAAACAGATATAAATAACAAACTAAATAAGTTTAATTATATAACAGGTACACTAAAAAGAACTTTGAAAAATAAAGCCAGGAAAGACTCTATAATGAAATTATACAAAACAAAGGCAGTACGTATTATTACTTATGGATCCGAAACATGGACAGTGACAACACAACAATCGGCCAGAATACAAGCTGCTGAAATGAGATTCCTCGGACCAATAGTAGGATATCGAAGAACAGACAAAAAACATAACACAGAAATAAGACAACAACTAAAAGTAGAGGAACTAAACACAACAATAGTGAAGTACAGAACATACTGGAAAGAACACTTGGCAAGGATGACTGAGAATAGAATACCAAAAGCAGCATACAGCTATTCACCATGAGGAAGAAGAAGTTTGGGAAGACCAAAGAAAAAATTGAAAGAGCAGCAATTTGGAGCCGAAACAAGCTAATATAAATAAGCCTAAACCGTGAAGAAGAAGAAGGAGAACATCTTCAATAGCTTCATTCCTTCGAAATTCACTAAAAAACTGATGTAGGTCTATACTTCACTGTTGCTTTCTCATGCTATATAAGTGCGTGTGTCTCGTGTTGTTTGAATGCCAACTTTTGCAACTGTTGTACGTATAACGCAATGTTCAGTTGTTTATTAATGCCATTGTATCGCCATTACTTCCGACCTAGTGCTAAAATGACTACGTACAGGGTCGTCTCTTTCATATGAAATATACTGCATTTTATTATAATTTACGATCTCAAAATTGGGAACCGGATTCCAATTGCCATTTAAGAATATCCGCCCCTGGAAGAGAGAGAGAGAGAAAGTTTTTTTTTTGTAAATGACCATGTGTCTAAAACAAATGATTGAATGACAAAATCATTAAATACTACTGTATAGTTGTAACCAGGGTTTAAAATCGATAATTATTTTTTCCCAAGAAAACATGATCCATCCATAGTAATTCTGCCCGAGGGCAGGACTTTCACTGCAATCATAGCATTTTCATGCCATGCTTTGCAGCTTTACTAGGGAATTATAGGTGTGGTAGCTTCCCGTTGCTTTCCACACGGTTGAAGGATGATGATTGTAATGATAAGGATGATGATGATGGCCGGATGATTTTCGGGGACCGTTGGGCCCTAAGCTTCCTGATATTTGTCTTACAGGTGAGGAAGAACCCCGAATAAACATCACCCAGGAGCTTGTTCCGACCGGGAATCGAACCCGTGCCCGCTGCGTGAAAAGGCAGCACGCTACCTCGAGACCACAGCGGTGGACGAAAACATGATATAATAATTATTTTTAATGAAAAAATTTAAAGATCATGCGTGATTTTTCCATAAAAATAAAAACCAATCTTTGAGTTTTTTATTCAAATGAAAATAATGAGCACTCTCTGAGCGATACTTTTTCAATTAAAAATTATTATTAATGCTTGATAAAAAAATTCACTCAAAAAATAAGTCAGACAATAAAAATATGTTTTTTCTCAGGTTGTTTACATAAATGTTAATTCAAGAATATTAAGTAGTTTTAAGTAGGTAAATACTATCTCTCCCCCTCTCTTCCTAATTCTAAGAATGTTTAGGGCTGCTAAGTTAGCAAACAAGCTATGTTTCCCCCCCCCCCGAACAGTGCTAACAAATTCCCAATTATGTAAACAATTCAGGAAACAGTTTATTTCTGATTATCAGCGAGTTCACATCGTTTATAATTTACAAGTTGATAATATGGGGCGAAATAAAAACTCGTGCATCCCCTGAAGCCTTCGATATAAATTCTGAAGGAAACACAAGTAAGTGTAAAAATTGTGGAAAAATTCTTATTAGTGTCTATATGTTTAACATGAAACGCCACATTGTCAAACTTGTCTAGGAAGGAAATTATCTTATTTTTTATACATATAGCCTATATTAAGTCCACCGCTGTGGTCTCGAGGTAGCGTGCTGCCTTGTCACGCAGCGGGCCCGGGTTCGATCCCCGGTCGGGGCAGTTTTTCTGGCAGAGGTTTTTATCGGGGTTTTTCCTCACCTGTAAGACAAATGTCAGGAAAACTTTAAGGCCCAAACGGTCCCCGAAATCATATGGTCATCATCATCCTTAACATTATCATCATCATCCTTCACCGGTGTGGAAAGCAACGGGAAGCTACCACACCCAAAATTCCCTAGTAAAGCTGCAAGGATAGCATGAAAATGCTATGATTGCACTGAAGGACCTGCCTTCGGGCAGAATTACTATGGATGGATAGCCTATATTACAACAGTGAGCAAAAGTAAATATTGTCAATCATATTTTGATAGAACATATTTTGCTCAGAAATAATGATCAAGATATGATTTGTGAGTTGTTCACAAAATAAAGATCACTGTTGATAAAAATCATAAAATTATTTTTAAAATTATGCGACGGTACTAGTCGCTGCCTTTTTATGTGAATGCTTTCAAAATTCCACGCAAGAAGTGGGCGAAATGGGACATGGATCGAAACAGATGGTAATATGAAGGTAAACGATCAAGACTATATATTAAATGTGGTAGCATTTCAATTTCTCCCAATTCCTGAATTCTTGTCATAGTTGATGGTGCAATATGGTGTGCGATCAGGTTTTAACTCGCGACCTCAAAATTTCAATAACTCGTACCAGTTGTTGAGAATGAAGTTCAACATCGACTGCAGGCCCGTTTGGAACATATTCCTAGTGAATCACGCCCTCAAAATTCCACGAGACTTACAATATTACATTAAAAATCCACATTATTTATGAGACCACCTAATAATTTCCATCTCCTGAAAATTAACGAGTTAATAAAACGCTGTTATTGGCTGCAGTTTTTTTTTAGAAAATTAAAATTTTATGTCACTATGTAATATTGTTCTATGTAATTAAGATAAATATATAAAGTTTAGAAATGATAGCCTTTGTTTTATACATTTATTTTTAGATTGAGGAACACATTCATCGCAATTGCACTACTTCCTACTAGTAGTATCCTTATAATCTCTTGACGGAAGATTTTATCATGTTTAATGACAAAGGTCTCATAATATTCAGGGGGGACGTTATGGGAGTGAAGAGAATGGATTTTATAGATTAGATTAGATTAGATTTAATTAGCCTGGTGGAGTTAAGGCCATGTGGCCTTCTCTTCCACTCACCAGGACAAACATATATTACATCAGAATACAACAATCACAATTAACTCTAATATTAAATACTGAATAAAAATTTGATCAAAAAGATATCTATTATATTACGATCTATAATGCAACCAGTTAATGTTAGTTAAAATTAAGACTAAAACTAATAATAAAGTGTATACAAACAAGACATATTAAATTGTCCCTGTCTAATGTTTATAAAAAAGAAAAATATAAGAAAAATAATGAGATATAGAAAACTAATTTTACGTTTATACAATATTTAAAACAAAAGAAAACATTTGTTAATCTTAATATTATTTTCATAAATAATTAAATGTATTAATTGCTAAAAGAATACTATCAGTGAGGTGTGTAAGTTAGTTTGTTATTAAATAATTCTTCAGTTTGTTTTTGAAGGATTAGTTTGGCAGTCTCTGACATAGGGCGGAAGGGAATTCGATGTTTTGGTAAGTGAGACCGTAAAAAATAATGAATAATATAGGCCTACAGTGTGATGAGGAGGGATATAAAGGACAATGTGCTGATGGGATCGAGTGTCAAGATTATGTGCGTCGGATAGTCTGATGAAGCGGCGTGATAAATAATTAGGCGATGATGTGTGAAGTATTTTATAGAGAAGGGATAGGGAATGGACAGTTCTACGATCTCTTAGATGAAGCCACGATAATTGTTCCAGGGACGGTGTAATATGGTCAAATTTGCGAATACCACAAATAAAACGTGCGCAAGAATTATGAACACGTTGAAGTCTTTGAGTGTAAATAATATTTAAGTCTGTAAAAAATGTGTCACAATAATCAAAATGAGGCATTGCAAGTGTTTCTACTAACATTTTCCTAAGAGCGAAGGGCAGACAATTTCTTACGCAATTTAATGAACGTATTATTGAGAAGCCTGTTTTGCATGTATGGTTTATAGGGTACGTATGGTGCAAACGTGATTTTAAACATCATCATCATCATCATCCTAAACCGTTGTGTTTTTCACATTCTCTCTTCTAGGATTACGAAAAACATTTAATAAAACCTAATAATAAAAAGTAATTGTTCAAACTATTAAATCTGGAAAAAAAAATACTGATTTCAAATAGCGTTCCTTACTATTTTTCTAACTGTGTCATTATTTTATAAAGTTAATGTCAAGATTAAAAAAATCTAGAATGAAATTTTGTATAGTCATGATTACCTATATAAATTCCCCCTATTTACTGTCAATCTAATATGTGAAGATGGAAACAATACTTTATTGGGTAACGAGTTTCTATAGAGCTATAGAATTTTTCTTATTATTTTCTAGTAATTGTCGTTTAGACCACATTCTTAATTTATAATGTTTGATCTAGAGTCTCACACTGTGCCTTGGATGGTTCGATTTCCAATCGGGTAAGAATTATTTTATTGAGTTTCGAATGTATGGGACCGGTGCCCACCCAGCATTATGAGGAATTTGCATGAATATGATATGTAGTAAGTAGTTTATATGCTGAAAAAATCAGGTGAACTGGCTGGGTTGACTATATATTACCCATGTATTGGCTGGATGATCGTTCATCTCTGTGATCAATACATGTGGATAATCGTAAAACCAGGTGCCAACTTGAAGCGAGATTCTAGATCGTACGTTATAAAATAATAGAGTCGCGGAATGGAGTTTAGCTTTTGACAAATTAATCCGGACTGGACTGTCAATTTTAGGAAAATATATTAACATGATGTTTATAGACTATTTGCAGTCCAAGAAGCAATTATATAATCTTCAATCCCGCATATATTTAACTTATATATATATATATATATATATGATAAAGTGATTATTGAATTGCGGAATTAAGTTCATATTTTTGTTCGCCTTCCACATGCCTGATGTGAGTTATGTTATAGGCCTAGTGCCAGATTCCATTGCCCTAGAGCAGGTCTTTCACTGCAATGATAGCATTTTCATGCTATGCTTTTGCAGCTTTACTAGGGAATCATATGTGTGGTAGCTTCCCGTTGCTTTCCACACCGGTGAAGGATGTTGATGATAATAATAAGGATGATAATAATGGTCGGATGATTTTCGGGGACCATTAGGCTTTCTGACATTTGTCTTACAGGTGAGGAAAAACCCCGAAAAAACTCACCCAGGAGCTTGTCCCGACCGGGAATCGAACCCGAGCCCGCTGAGTGACAAGGTAGCGCGCTACCTCGAGACCACGGCGGTGGACTAGTGACCGATGGTGGGAGGTAATTCTTGTGGAGAAGAATGAGTCTTAAATTTGTTTTGGCGAATATAGAGGCAAATAAGAATGCAGTATTGTATTGAAATTTCATGTACATAATATTAACAAAATTAGCCTGTTAGGTCTATAGATTACTTAAATATATTCAATAACTGGAATGAATGGATGGAATGTATTGTACCATTTCTCTCCAAGATTTGCAATAATTATCTACACATCACAAACGAAATACGGTTAAATATTACATCAATTATTTCCGCAAATGAAGTTATATACAGTGTATACTGTATATGAAAGAATAAAGTGTACGGTAACAACGGACAAAGAAAATTTGTAATGCGAATTGCTTTTAAATCGTAGTTGAAATTCTTGTTTAGGAAAACTCAGTAAAATAATTATAATATGCTAAAATAATACTGAATTATATAATAAATATGAAAATCAAATAAAACTACGTTTTATTTTTATTTAATTAATAAAATGATATTAATGTGTGAACGAGCAAATTAATGACAAATTACTGTAATTATTATACGATATACACATACCTTTGCTTTCTATAATAAAAATATCTCATATTCAAATGTTTCTTCAAAAACCACTAATAATCTGATAATAAAATTATAACTGAAACCATATCCAACCGGAAATCACTGAAATTATATTTGAGATTTTATCCTGGTTTTTCACACTCATAACTTATCCTGTATATATAGGCCTATTTAATAATAATAATAATAATAATAATAATAATAGCTTTATTTTACCTGACAGAGTTAAGGCCTTAAGGCCTTGTCTACCACTCAACCAGGTTTAAAAAAAATACAAACAAAAAAAAGTAGTCTTAAATCTAAATTACAATATATATATATATAAACGATTACAAGTTATGAATACAATACAATTAATATTTATAATGTATTTTGATTTACTCTAAATTTAACGAATTAAATATATAATATGTACAATATATATAAAAAAAACGAGGAAAAGATTAATGGCATAGTATAAAATTATATAAATAGAGAAAAATTAATTATTAGACAACAGGTAACTGTATAAGCCTGACTTAAAGGTTCCAAGTGTGCGGCAACCCCTGATATCTTGAGGAAGGAGATTCCAGGAGCGGGCAGAGGCTACTGTGAAGGAAGTAGAATAGGAGGAAGTGCTATGAAGAGGAATTGTTAGCAGACTGCTATCTTGTGACCTAGTGTCAATATTGTGGTAAGAGGATAACTTCTCAAATCTGGACGCCAGGTAAGTAGGGATGTAGGAATTCAGAAGCTTGAAAAGTAGTGAAAGGGAGTGCAATTTACGTCTGTCAGTAAGACGGAGCCAAGAGAGGTTATTAAAGTGTTCGGAAATATGGTCATAACGGCGGATATTGAAAATGAATCGAACGCAAGCATTATGAACACGCTGCAGTCTCTGCGACAAGTCATAGTTTAGATCATTATATATAATGTCACAATAATCGAAGTGTGGTAACACAAGATTCTGCACAAGGATTTGTTTTAACGAAACTGGGAGGAAAATTCTTTAAACGTCTAAGATAATGTAAGATGGAGAAAGTCTTTTTACATATGTGTTTCACTTGTGTTTGCCAGGTTAAATTTGCGTCTAGATGTAGTCCAAGATCTATTACTGAAGAAGAATAAGGGATAATTATATTATTTATAGTAATGTTTGGAAGTGTAGATATGTCAAAGGTTGTAAGCAGTCTTTGTTGTCCCATTAGAATTACTTGTGACTTGTTAGGATTTAGATTTAGACCGATACTTGAAGACCAGTTAAAGATGGATATGAGATCGTCATTCATTTTATGCTTCCTTAATCCGCAAAGTTAATACAAATACTTGATATACATTATAATGTAGGCCCTATTAATAAAGCGATACCATAAAAATAACTTTTTTTTAGTATGTTATATAATTTACGCAATTATAACACACAGTAGAACATTGATTCCTTTGAAGTCCCGCGCAGTGACGAGTGGTTTATGGCATCATGTCTGGGTGCAGAGCTACGGAATTTTCGTAGGTTCGTGTCCCATGGGGGAAGAAATTTTCTCATGTAATTTCGGCCAGTATGGGACCAGTGCCCATTCAGCATCATGAGTAATTCGGATAAATACAATAATTAACGGCTTCAGGTTCAGAATACAACGTATAATGGCAGGGGGACCCGTCATGCTGACCATCATGCCATCCCTACACTGGCTAGATGGTCATCCACCTCTATGATGAACACATATGGAAGTGGGACCAGTAGGCGGATGGTAGGGCAAGGGTCTTATAGACCTGTCATGCCGTGGAGTTTTGGACATTTCTTTAAAACACAGTTAGCCAAATTTGTCTACTAAGAGAAGGGAACTTAAAAGTTAGAGCTTATTATTGAGGGTACTTCCATGAATAGGAAAATATTGATTAACTCAAATATTTTTATAATTTGGTGTAACGGATGAAGACACAGAGGACAGAGAACGATGTACGGGGTGAATCATAAATATGGTTGTACGTTTGATCGCGTTGTGTGATGAAAATATTACCATTACAAGAAATATAAAATTACCGTTGGAAATGCAATTATTCAAATTACAACAATGGAATAAAACAAAACAGTGTAGAACTTACGTCATTAGTCAAAATGGCGTTGAATATGCAACAGCAAATTACAATTGCTGCATGGACAATAATGTATGCTAATGATCGTGAGGCCGCAAGACGGGAGTTTAACGTAGCATTGCAGCCATCGACTGTGGGGAAGTGGAGAAAACGACTGCTGGAAACGGGAAATTAGAGCTATTCCTCTAAACATGTATCATAATGCAATGAATGACTTCCCAAAGCGTTGCCAATTATGCTTGGATATAAACGGCGAACAGTTTGAAGCAATAAATGACTTGCTTAGTGTTGTTGTAAGTGATTTGTTTTGTTCTATTGTTGTAATTTGAACGATTCCCTTTCCAATGATAATATCATATCTCTTTTAATAATAATATTTTCGTCACATAATGCGATCAAACGTATAGCCATATTTCTAAATCACACTGTAGAACTTTAATTACGGGAAATTTGTGAATGTCTGTTACAAACAGATAATCTGTAAGTCCTTAGTCATTTATGTATTTTTTAAAACTCATGTTAATTATTAAGGTTGGTTGGATAAAATCCTCAATGAGGAGGAAAATTCTCAAAATGGGGGGAAAAAATGAAATAATTGAAGTTCAATGTTATATTATTATGTTATATTTAACAGCTAAGGATATTAGTGTCGTAATTCAAATCTGGTAATGAAAGCATAAAAAATGTTTGTCCAGAGCCCTCGTTTTCTACTTCTTCAACTTCAAGGTTAGGCTGTAAGCCTGTGCCGTCTCAAAGCATATCCCTCCATCTGATTATGAGGCGTCCAACGGAACGTTTATCATAAGTAATGCCACAATTTGTCTAGAGGATTTGGAAATCAAGAGTGGCATTTGATGGACTATTTAACGAATAAAATTAAGCTGTTTACTCAAAAGTCATTATTTAAATATCCATCCATCCATAGTAATTCTGCCCGAAGGTAGGTCTTTCACTGCAACCATAGTATTTTCATACTATGTTTTGCAGCTTTACTAGGGAATTATAGGTGTGGTAGCTTCCCGTTGCTTTCCGTACCAGTGAAGGATGATGATGGTAATGATAAGAATGATGATGATGGCCGGATGATTTTCGGGGACCGTTGGGCTCTAAGCTTCTTGACATTTGAGGAAAAACCCCGAAAAAACCTCACACTGGTGCCTGTCCCGATCGGGAATCGAACCCGGACCCGCTGCGTGACAAGGCAGCACGCTACCTCGAAACCACAGCGGTGGAATATTTAAATATAGTTACCTGTATTTTAAAATATTTATATATTTAATGTAAACGGCGATGTTTAAAAACAAATCAGAAATGTGAGGTTATGTATATTCACCGCAACTTGATCATATTATTTATTGCCGAATAGGATCGCAATATTGTAAGAATGCACCCTAGTAGAGAAATAAAGAAAAACAACATTCTGTATAATTATTATAATCAATATTACAGGTTATTAATTTATGTTTTAGTAAACAACTCGGTAAAATCAACAAATCTGTTCATTATTTGCTGTACAGGGTGATTCATAAGTCACTGTATAAACTTCGTGGGTGTAATGTAGAGGCAAAAAGCAGACGAAAATGTCCTATACCACTTTTTCTGAACGTGCTTCATTTCAAACTTATGAGCGGCATTGGGATGTCCATGCACAATGTCATAGAGTGCATGTGTACAGTAGTGTAGCTGCACTACTACAGTAGACTACCTACTATAGTGTACTAGTAAGTCATTCAACTGTTTACACCAGTGGTTAAGTAGGCTACAGTTCTGAGTGCACAGTACGATGGCACACACAAACAATGAATATGCAGATATGCATCTCCTTTACGGCGCAGCAGACGGAAATTCACGAAAAGCACGTCGACTGTACAGAGAATGTTTCCAAACAGACGAGTAACAAACCATCAAACGTTTGCAGCTGTGGACAGGCGTATGAGGGAGTACGGCATTCGTGATGTGGTACGGTCTGGACGGCCGCAACTGCACGAAGTGGCTGTGAGGAAAACATTCTGCAACCAGTCGATGACGATCCGACTACAAGCACTCGACGCATTAGTGCCGCTGTCGGATTTCACAAACATAAGTATGGCACCTGATTCGGATACAGCAATTACAACCATTCCACCTGCAGAAAGTACAGGATTTGCTACCAGCGGATTATCCTACACGCCAGCATTTCTGTCAGTGGTTTCACCAGCAACATACGGTTAATCCCTTGTTCACCCGTCGGATACTATTTACAGATGAGGCCTTATTTACCCGTGGGGGCATCATCAACTCGCACAACATGCACCTGTGGGCTTATGAGAATCCAAACGCAACAGCGGTTCGAGGATATCAACGTCGATTTTCAGTGAACGTTTGGTGTGGTATTGTGGACAACCACTTGTTGGGACCGCATGTTCTACCACTGCGCTTGAACGGTCCAGTGTACGGAAATTTTCTGGAACATGAGTTGCCTGGTCTGCTGCAAGACGGTGTCCCACTCGGTACACGAATCTCCATATGGTTTATGCTCATTTGAGTCGCGTAGCCAGGGAGTATCTCAATGTTGCATATCCCAATCGGTGGATAAGTCGTGCAGGTCCAGTTGCTTGGCCACCCAGATCACCTGAATTAAATCTCCTGGACTTCTATCTTTGGGGACGTCTCAAGACGCTCGTTTATGCTACCGAAATTCCGAACGTAGCTATACTATAGCAGCGCATTGAAAATGGTTGTGTAACAGTGCGCAATGAGAAAAATGGGATCTGCAACATTCCACGAGCATTACGACGACGGGTATGGTACTGTGTTAACCTGAATGGACGTCACTTTGAACATGTTGTACGGTAAATGTAACGAGATGTTGTTTCCTATGCTGCTGCATAACTCTGTAATAAAGCACTTTCAGAAAAAGTAGTATAGAACACTTTCGTCTTATTTTGACCTCTACATTACACACACGAAGTTTGTACAGGGACTTACGAATCACCCTGTATTCAATGTTAAATTTGGAGACTATTTAAATTCATGTCGCAAATGGTTGTCAATGACCAATCACGTTTTAATGAATTCTGTTTTACACCAATGACAGTCGTGTCTCACCTCGCTCTTTATCGATTTCTCTTTATCAGCTCCTGCTTTTGTGATAAAGAAAGCTCCTCCTTTTTTAATATTCTGAACAGGTTAGACCATTATTTTTCTCCAACAAATACATTGAATATAGCAAATAATGAATATATTCAGTGATTTTACTGTGTTGTTTATTCAAAATATAAATGATTAACCTATAATGTTGATTATAATAGTTTGATGTGTTTCATTATTTCACCACTAGAGTGCATTCTTACAATATTGCGATCCTATTTGGCAATAAATAATATGATCGAGTTGCAGTGAATATACATAACCTCACATTTCTAATTTATTTTCAAACATTAACACTAACTATATAAAATATTTTAAAACACCGGTAACTATATTCAAATAATTATTTTTAGTAAAGAACTTAATTTTATTCGTTAAATAGTCCTAACAAATGCCACTCTTGATTTCCAAATTCTCTAGATAAATTCACTCCTCACTTCGTGAGTCGTGAATGTATCGATAATTTGGAAATCACTCATGCCATTACTTACGAAAATAATGTTCGAGCTGTTCAGAATATTAAAAAGGAGGAGCTTTCTTTATCATAAAAGCAGGAACTGATAAAGAGAAATCGATAAAGAGCTAGGTGAAACACGACTGTCATTGGTTGTAAAACAAAATTCATTGAAACGTGATTGGTCATTGACTACCATCTGGGGCATGAGTTAAATAGTCTCTTGGAATATATTGTAAAGCCTGTTTTGATAAACGAGATGTATCCATTCTATTTATAATTTGAAACCATTTTAATTTGCTGTCTGTCAATTTATTTGCTAATTCATATATTTGCAATTGTTCTCTAATGTCGATATTGCGGATATGATTTCTCAAAGTGTGTCCTGCTCTCCTTTTTAAGAAACGCATTTCTGCCATTTCTATCTTCCTTTTTCCAAATTTATTTAATGTCCAGTTTTCACTTTCGTTCGAGTATGTTAGGAGCGGGATTGCCAAGAAATTATAAAATCTCATCATTGTCTCTTTCCTGGTTTCTATTATACAAGACTTTTTGAATAGTGTCTAGATCTTTCTATTTTTCATATGATAAAAATCATCCTAAATAGGCTAATTAAATCATCTTATTTGATTTATTGTTTTGTTTTGTAGAACTATTTTTGATCGGATAGGATATTTTCCTTCAAATGCCATTACTTTTAATTTGTTTGTTGATATGTGTAGATTATAATGTAACATAATTTTTTGTATTTGATATATTTTTCATAAGTAATGCCATGAGTGATTTCCAATTTATCTAAGAGGATTTTTAAATCAAGAGTGGCATTTGTTACGACTATTTAGCGAATAAAATTAAGGTGTTTGCTCACAAATCATTATTTAAATATAGTTACTTTAAAATATTTATATATTTAATTTAAAAGGCGATGTTTGAAAGCAAATGACAAATGTTTGGTTATGTTTTATTTGCCATCCACTGCAACTAGATCATATTATTTATTGCCAAACAGGATCGCCATATTGTAAGAATGTACCCTAGTGGAGAAAAAATTAAACACATCAAACTGTATATTATAACATTTTATAACCAACATTATAGGTTTTTAATTATGTTTTTTTAGGAAACACCTCGGTAAAACCATTATTTAAAAACACGATTATTGAACACACAATTATAAAATGTATAGTTCGAAAGAATCTGTTTATTATTTGCTATATTTAAGGTATTTGTTGGAAAGTCAGTCACTGCAAAATAATGCTCTGACTTGTTCAGAATATTAAAAAGGAGGAACTTTCTTTATTTTGGTAAATAGAATTCGATAAATATCGAGGTGAAATATGACTGTCATTGGTTGTGAAACACGACTCTCATTGGTTGTAAAACAAAATTCATTGAAACGTGATTGGTCATTGACTCCCATTTGGGACTTGAGTTAAATAGTGTATGTAATTCATTTTCAGAAGCTGCGAGGATTACTTCGGTCGTCATCAAATAAAATATAATTTAAAACAATTTTCCCTAATTTAAAATTATAACGTAATTGTCTTTGCCATTGATTTATTGCACCGTCAATATATATGTTTTTCAGGTAATAATTTGTTTTGAACTGGGTTATTGAATGGTAGCGAGGAATGCTATAAATCAAGTACATTCTCTTACGTCTGTATTGCGCTTAGGGTAGGTGTAGAATAGAAAGGAAAAATAGTATTTAGAATTTTTTAAATTTATAAAATATAAAACACAATTAAAAATTCACCTTTCGAGTCCTAAAAATATATCACGATATGCAATTATAGCGACTATAAAAGTCCACAAAATAAAAAAAATACGATTCCTTTATAGAGTTATGCATATATAGAGTATTTCCGAATGACTCTCAGACGTATATAGTGGCATATAGAAGAGGGATATTTGTAATGTTGGAAAAGAGTAGATTAGACATTTATATAAATGTATTAAGAAAAAACGATGGTCATTAGGGATAAAATAATGACCGAAATGCGCTTTACCCAAAGTAAGAAAATATGACAACGCTATCTTGATATATTACAGCTCTCTTTATGCGACAGAAATATCCGCACTAACAAGCGCCACGTCAGTTTGATGATAACGTCTGCATATCAATTTATGTGTGGCAGATTTGTTGTATTTAAGATAAATGATGATTTCGAAATTACCATCAGATATTACTTGTCGATGACGATAATGGTAATAATAATAATAATAATAATAATAATAATAATAATAATAATTATTATTATTATTATTATTATTATTTATTTATATACAGATTTTCAATGTTTACACATCTTTCTGTGCCTGTCCCAAGCCAAGTTAGAAAAGGGTGAGGAGGAGGAGTAACAATCTCGTTAAAAAAAACAGGGTTCAGTACGCCCAGCTGATAGTACCCTGTGAGGGCCCCTTATCTAGGGTACAGATACTGCTGCCTTGCAGTTCATTAGTTTGATAAAGGCTAGAGGAAGAAAACCTTTACCACCAAAAATCACCTGGTCCTCCAGGTTGGGGGTTGATGCATCAGGCCAGCTCCTCGTTTGTCACAAAAACATAACAATGCTAAAAGCCTAAATAATAATAATAATAATAATAATAATAATAATAATAATAATAATAGTAGTAACAATAATAGTAATAAAAAATTAATAATAATAATAATAATAATAATAATAATAATAATAATAATAATAATAATAATAATAATAATGCATCCATCCATAGTAATTCTGCCCGAAGGCAGGTCTTTCACTACAATCATAGCATTTCCATGCTATGCTTTGCAGCTTTACTAGGGAATTATAGGTGTGGTAGCTTCCCGTTGATTTCCACACCGATGAAGGATGATGATGATAAGATGAATATGAATGATGATGATTGCGATGGCCATGTGATTTCGGGGACCGTTTGGGCCTTAAAGTTTTCCTGACATTTATCTTACAGGTGAGGAAAAACCCCGATAAAAACCTCACCCAGAAAAACTGCCCCGATCGGGGATCGAACCCGGGCCCGCTGCGTGACAAGCAGCACGCTACCTCGAGACCACAGCGGTGGACTTTAATAATAATAATAATAATAATAATAATAATAATAATAATAATAATAATAATAATAATAATAATAATAATAATAATAATAATAATAATAATAATAATAATAATAATAATAATAATAATAATAATAATAATAATAACAACAACAATAATAATAATACTAATAATAATAATAATAATAATGTTCGTTGAGAGAAGTTGGGACAACAAAAGTCCCTGAAATGCATAATAACTAGGGGCAGATTTCTATGACATGTCATATTTTTACCAAAGCCAATATTCTAAGCTTCGAGTAAGTAAAAACATAGCCTATAGGCATATATATATATATATATATATATATATATATATATATATATATATATATATATATGCCTTATTATTAATATTAAGTGGTTTTTATTGGGTCTTTAAAGTAATATTTCTCACTTTTTCAGTTCTCTGGTCATACTTCTGCTTATTTCTATGATAAAGTCATATTTTGGTCATATTTTGGGTTTTTTAATAGCCTAGTCATCAGGCGATTGGAAATAACCAACATTGTATCTGTTTAAAAATCGTCAGTTTCACAGTACACTTGTTTCGAAGGTTTCTGTTAAGTGGCAGCAAACGTTTGCACTGGGCAATAGAAGAAGGTTTCCTTTTTCTTATGATAAAATTGAAAATATATATATATATATGAATGAACAATTAATATAGTATGGGTAAAAAGTTAATTCAATTATAAGGTCATATTTTTTGTCTTTTTGGGTCATATTTAAACCTTTTTGTAGGTCATAAATACATGCATATCTTCCATTTTTTATGTCATAGAAATCCGCCCCTTAATAATAACAATAGTTTACAAAATTGAGGAGATAGTCTTATTAGGTAACAATGTTATAATTTTATATTATAATTTTAATTTTATCAACTGAATTTTATCAACGGAATTTTATTAACGTTGATTATCATCCTCTCTCCCCATTTAAGAACTTATGATTCCGGAATACATGTACAAATGATCAGCAAAATAGAATTGAATTAGAGCTGTTAATATAAATGGTGTCCACCGCTGTGGTCTCGAGGTAGCGTGCTGCCTTGTCACGCAGCGGGCCCGGGTTCGATCCCCGGTCGTGAAACTTTTTCTGGGTGAGGTTTTTATCGGGGTTTTTCCTCACCTGTAAGACAAATGTCAGGAGACCTTTATGGTCCAAACGGTCCCCGAACATCATATGGCCATAATTATCATCATAATCATCATCATCATCATCCTTCACCGGTGTGGAAAGCAACGAGAAGCTATCACACCTACAATTCTCTAGTAAAGCTGCAAAGCATAGCATGAAAATGCTATGATTGCAGTGAAAGACCTGCCCTCGGGCAGAATTACTATGGATGGATGGAATATAAATGATAAACATTTAATAATATATTATTGCATTTGAAATAGTATCCGAATAATGCATGACATGGATAATTATCTGTACATATAGGATCAAAATTAGACTTACACGAAGAGGAGTATTGTCAGAGAAGTGATGATGATGATGATGATGATAATAATTATTATTATTATTATTATTATTAACAATAGGCTTACGATAACTAATGTTATTAGGGGATGGAGAGGAAATACTAAAAGACTGATCATATCCTATTAAATAAGTTATAATAAATATAAATAAAAAATAAATATATGGTCACATGTAGAAATAGGCCTATATTATTAAATGGCAATGGCACTAAACAATAAATGAGGGAAAATTATGAAGAAATTACAGAATTCAAATATGTAGGAACAATAATTACAAACAGAAATGAGGAGCACAAAGAAGTTAAACATAGGCTCAATTCTGGAAACGGATGTTATTAAGCATACAACAATCCTTGACATCCCGATTTCTCTAAAAATATTGAAACTAAATAGGCCTAGTGTAAAATGGTTATTTTTCCAGCTACACTATAATGAAGCAAAACATGGGCTCTTGCTTTAAGAGAGAAGATAAAAATATTTCAAGTATTTGAGAATAATGTGCTTATGAACATTTTTTGACCTAAGAGAGACGAACAGACAGGTGAATGGAAGAAACTACATAAAAGTAAGTTACATGATATTTATGGGAAATCAGATGTGTAAGAACCGCTACTTCTCTAAACTGCAATGGGAAGTACATGTGGCATTATGAGAATGAAAACACGGCATCTAGTAGGAAAACTAAAGGGAAAGCGCCCACTAGGTAGGGCAAGAATGAGATGTGGGTAATAATATTAACCATGATTTGAGGAAGGTGAATTGTACAGGGAATGATTGGAAAACTTTAGTTCAGGATAAGGAGATATGGAAAGATTATGTCCTCATGAATCTCGGGGCTCGATAGTGGAAGTGGGTATTAGTTATTATTAGACCTCGGATTTTAGGCAAAAAACATATTTTGTTCCTGAAGAGATAACTTCAAATGAAGTTGTATTTAGACGTTTCTATATACTTATATGATAAAAATGTGGTCCTTTTTTTTTGCCTCATATTTATAAAATTCCTATATTTTACGAGTATTACTGAATCGAATAAAAATGTCTTTATTTCATTCCGAGAAACTAAAATATTTACATATTCGTTTTCATTATTTTGAACAATATGTTCTTGATTTTTTTTTATAGTTTAGGAATATTCCCCAATACAGTGTTTCTCCTTCAACTCAAAGTGATTTATCGCCAGATAAATCCCTCAGATCTCTAGCTTCCATATTTCTCTTCACTCCATTCATCCATCGTTCTCTAAGGCCTGCTTCTTCCACTTCTTCCATTAGCTTTCCAATTAAGGATCTTCTTTGGTATTCTCTCTTCTTCCATTTTTATGAGGTTTCCATACCATTTCAAACGTTTTTTTTTCTATTTTTCCTAATATGTTTTTTCAACCTGCATAATTTCCCTTATTGCGCTGTTTCTGACCTTATCCCTTCTTGAAATTCTTGTCGATCGCCTCCAAAAATCCATTTCTACTGATAACAACTTGTTGGCTTGTTTTCTACTTATTGTCCAGGTTTCGGACCCATATAATAAAATGCTTTGTAACAGAACTTGTAGTTTTCTTCGTTCTGTATATTATATTTCTATTCCAAAACACTGAGTTCAACATACCAATGATTCTTTCAAAGGCAATACTTTTTAAACAAAACCTGACTTTTAAGCGAGAAGCTATAAAACAATTAATACGTCCCGGAAGACCTCTCTGAAAACCAAATGCATGGGACGCTATGTTAAACTCCCAGATTCCCTAAAAGCACCCCCATAATATGTGTGTCACTAGGCTGGGTGCTGTTCATTGACCGGCTGGAAACAAAACTTTTCATTTCATTCTGTAAGAACATTGTATCGTGCCGAAAGTTCCAACTTTCAAGTCGTCTTTTTAGAACCTATTTTGCATGTGATCAGAACTTATTTTAGGCACATAAAATAAGATTTTTAGAACCTAAAAATCCGAGGTCTAGTTATTATTAAAAGGTCATCATCATCATCATCTGCATTCATGGATTAGGTCTGTTGACCCGTTCCGACTTCAGCCCATCTCTTTCTAGGTCTGCCCACAACTCGGGTGCCTTTAGGTTTATATTTGTTTTGGATATCTATCTTCATTCATTCTGTCTATGTGTTGCTTCCATTTTTGTCTATATGTTTCAATCCGGCTTTTCTTCTGCTGAAGTTCATGAGTAAGTTATTTTTTACTAGTAGAGGTTACCAGCCTCTAGCCAAACCCCTCTTCCTGGAGGGCAGGGAACTGCAATTTCGGAGTGTTCGTCTCCTAGAGAAGTTACCTTCACTACGGCTTTGGGGACTTCTCTTCTCCCCACGTAACCCTGTGGACGGGGCCCTACACAGGTACTACCCACTGGGCGAGTGGGACCTGGAGCTCACAAAAGGGCAGGGGCGCCTACTCCCTGGAGTGAACTACCTCTTTCAAGGGTTCCACTCTGTTACCCTGATTATTAAAAGGATTTACAACGTATTATGCATCTTCCTGTGACTAAAATTATTTTAAAATATTTCTTCTTCCACTCTTCTCTGTTCGTTCTATCAAACTCTTGTAGTCTTTTTTCCTTCTTCAGCATCATCCTTCAGGGGAGCCTGAAACCCTAGACGGCGCGTCTCCGGATGGCGGATAGGGAAATGCTCCTTAGATATGAGAGGAAGGAGGGGAATAAAATATATTCTGCTACCAAACCACCCAGGCCGAACAAGCTGTTTAGCTACAATGTAATTGTTCTAGGGAAGGTACCTCGTGGTTTTCTATGTTGGGAGTTGATGTATTAAGTCAGCTCCCTTACTTACTTAATTACTTACTCATTGGCACTATCGAACCCGTAGGTTCATGGCCGCGCGGACATAAGCTCTCCATACATCCCTATCCTGAGCTAATGCTTTCCAATCATTCCCTGTATAATCTACTTCCCTCAAATCATAGTTAATGTTGTTCTCCCACCTCATTCTTGGTCTACCAACTGGGCGTTTTCCCTCTGGCTTTCCTACAAGAAGCTTCCATGCACGTCTTTCATTCCCCATACGCGCAACATGTCCTGCCCATCGCAGTCTACGAGAAAGCGACTATATTCAAGGGCGATTTATCTAATTCCCGCGTTAATATCTCTAGTGCTCCGTTATTGTATAAAGTCCTAGGAACATGTCCCTGTGTTTGAGCCTTTGGCATGGGTTCCCTGAAGTAGTCCCCGCCCGGAGAACCGAATGGGGGACTATTTGACCTCCGGAAAATTTTACCCCAGATGAACCCATGTCCGCATTTCTTGACGGTTGTATTTTTACGGTGAAAGATCGTCACTCTTTCGCCCAAGGTACTTTTTTCGTCTGGCTTATCACCTTCGACCAGTCCGGCATGGGTAACCCTATCGGCAGCAATGCTACCGCCGGCATTGCTCTCAGGATCATTTAAGCACGCAAGCCACTCCACCACGACAAGGTAAAGATACCATGGAGGGTTAAGCCAGCTCCCTAATGATTAAAAAAATACTAATGCCTTATCCTTGATATTTATAGACTTTCATGTAAGGGTCTTCATCCCTCGACCCGTCCCTGTGTCGGACATGAATTGAGGAGGTTTATAAGTTATAACAATGCCAGTTTTTATGTTTAATAATCTTAATTATTATTATGCATTGTACTTATAAGCCAGAATTAAAAAAAAATCAAAATATGTAGAAAATATGGGCTAAAGATACAGTGGTTTTGAACATTTTTCGTAAAGTACTCACCTTGAACGATGTTAAACATCATGCGACCCATAGATTAAATTAGTACACTACAGGGTTTTTCATATCTAGAAAATAGTATTGCTCCTATGGGAACACTGTTGCCACTTGACGCCGCAGATTGAGTGACAGAGATGGAAATACAATTATCTCAAAGTTTCGTTGAAAGAGGATGGTTCAATGGCATTTCCGCTAGCAGCTGTTCGGGTAATTGAGTTCACCTCTAACTTTATTAAATATGTGGGTGATAATTAAATGTTCTATAATTGTATCTTTTTTTCTATTAATCGGGCACCCACCATCTTGGTAAAGTTGTAGGTCAAACTATTTAACTAAATTATTTATTTCAAATGAATTAACTAATAAATAAATCCCACATAAAAGGACACGTTTACTAACAAGAATTGTTCCTTAAGAGCAATGCTACTCGTATTTTCTAGACTTAAAAAACCTTATGAAGGGTCTAACTTCAAAACTCACATTCTCCATTTTTTTAATTTTAAGTAAACAGCAAAAAACTCATACCAATAAAAACGAACATTAATTTGAACTTATTCTGAAATTTTCATGAATTTATCATAAGTAATGCCACGAGTGATTTCCAAATTATCGATAAATTCACGACTCACGAAGCGAAGAGTGAATGTATGTAGAGAATTTGGAAATCAAGAGTGGCATTTGTTAGGACTATTTAACGAATAAAATTAAGCTGTATACTCACAAATCATTATTTAACTATGGTTATTTTAAAATATTTATATATTTAATGTAAACGGCGATGTTTGAAACCAAATGAGAAACGATTGGTACCCTTCATTTGCTTCTTTTGTTCATCACTGCAACCAGATCATATTATTATTTATTGCCAAAAGATCGCAATGTTGTGGAGAAATTTATAACCAACGTTATAGGTATCAATTAGTTTCTGATGTTCTATGATGTAAATATGTCAATTATATTTTTCTGCAACGTCATTTCCTGGAAAATAATTCGTTTAAGAAAGTGCAAACAGTGGTTTCTTTTTTTTTTTTTTGTGGTATAATCAATTGTTACAAATGTTTTTATTTTATCTCTCGTATGCGCTTTCTGTTGACATTCATGCACTATATATACAATCTGGTAGCCGTATTTCTTCGAGTCAATCACTGCAAAATAATACTATGACCTATTCAGAATGTTAAAAAGGAGGTGCTGTCTTTATTATGATGAACTTTAGTTGGTAAATTCTAGGCGAAACACAACTGTGATTGGTTGTAAATAAATTCATTGAAATTTGATTGGTCATTGACTCCCATTCGGGGCATGGGTTAAATAGTCTATACAATTTGACTTGATTCACATGAATATCAACATTTAGAGCTGAGATACAACAACATATGCATTTCGCCTAAAAGTGGAGAATGTGAGTTTTGTAGTTAGACCCTTCTTATAATCCCTGATGAAAATATCACTTTTGTGTTACATTAAAAAAAACCAAATTACTCTGATTGAGCACATGCTAAAATTTTCTCACCGGAATAATGTGTTGTTTGAGCCTAAGGTGATGTTCGATAGGTTCTGGTGAACCAAGTGTCCATGTGAGGAAACGATATATGTGTTGTAGGCCTACTCAAGGCGATAGTTAAAAGTTGTATGAAAAGTGTAAGGAAATAAAATTAAAAAGAAAATAAAATTTATTGCAATCTTATCATGCAGTAGGCTAAACATTTTTGAGGATAATTTATCACATTCACAATGAATGGTTTCACAATCCATCGAACCCTATCCCTTCAGGGCTCACTATTAGGCCGGGATCCATAGGTAAAGAAACGCTCTTATAAACGATTATAAATATTGTACTTTTTTATGAATTGTTAATATAATCTTACAGATTTTTTTTTTCGTTTATACTGGTTTTCCTTCTTGTTTTACCTGTTTGTTAACTTTCTTTAGTTCTCACATAGACACAAGGACAAGACACACACACCCAGACCCAAGGTGGAGATTTAAAATCCCCTACCCCGCTAGAAATCGAACCCGGGTCGCCGGAATGGAAGGTAGGGACTCTACCGACTACGCCACGGCGACGGACTTAAATTTCATTGGCTTTTTTTTTTTTAATTTCTTTCTTTGTCGTTTTCTCACTGTTTTCCTTTTTGTTTAACTTTGTTAACATTTTTATCTTATTCACACATACAAACACAAGACAGGACACACACCCAGACCCAAGGTCGAGATTTAAAATCCCCTACCCCGCCGGGAATCGAACCCGGGTCGCCGGAGTGGAAGGTAGGGACTCTTCCGACTACGCCACGGCGACGGGAAAACTGTCCCGACCGGGGATCGAACCCGGGCCCGCTGCGTGACAAGGCAGCACGCTACCTCGAGACCACAGCGGTGGACTGGTAGATTAAACACAGTATAAATAATAATTGAGTCAATATATCGCACCCCGGCAAGAATAATGTCACAACTCAAAAATGGACGAATTTGAGTTAATCCCCAATTCAAAACATCACAATTTGTTTAAACTGTATAAAATAAGTCAGTCACTGAATTCCTAACTAATCAACGTGCAATTTGCACATGTAGCTATTCCTAAACCATTTGAATAATAATGTAAATGAACCTTCTTTATGTTGTGTTGGAAAATGAGGTTTTTATTGAGTTGAGACGTTATTCTTGCCGGTGCAATATGTATCATCACTAAATAGGCCTAAGTTGTTTTATAGGTCTAATACATTAGGACCTATTACAATTTGGTTCACCTTATTCTGCCAAATTTCTAAGTGTGAAAAGCAAAGACAATTAGGAGCAAATATTTGTATCCAACTAAGAGCAAAACAGTCCATGAAAAATAACAGAATGCATTCGAGGTATTTTGATAATAGCGAAATAAATGTTTAATTATTATCTAACTAGAAACATTTTGAATCTTAAAATATGGAAGTGATATCAAATGAGATGTTAAGTCCATGAGACAATGTTTTGCAATCATTCTCTGTATCAGGGCTAATATTATTATCCCATATCATTCTTGGTCTACCTAATGGACGAATTCCCCTACAAGAAGCTTCCAAATTACCTCTTTCGTTTTTCTTTTGTGCCACAAGTCCTGCTCACCGCATTATTTATAGGCCTAGTTTCCGCACAGGTTATTTATTGTTTCCATAACACCTATAAAATTACAGAATATTCACAGAAATTGTTATGAACCCATAGACATGACTCAGACATTTGTTTTAGGAATTAACAGCCGTAGATTTTCAGTTTTTATGGTTGTTATGGAAACAATAAAAATAGGAAAATCGCGGTCGTGGTTTAGACTTCAGTCGAGAAATCTACCCATTGGCTCGGAGTCATGGGGAAGTACATGAGTGTGCCTCTTATTGCATACTGTAACCATACTTTTAAACATCTATGGTTTGGTAAACCAGATTATTTTGTACCAAACATGAGATGAGGTAAATGGTGATTTGAAATGAATGAATGAAGATGAAATGACATGATGATAGGGGGGGGGAGAGAAGTGGAGAGATTTGGTTGGATGAAACTCGGGAGGCGTAAGAACCCCGGAATAAACCCGAAAAATCCAATACCCCTCCGGACCGCCAGAATTCTAACCTGGCATCCCAGTTGGGCAGCTGCTCACGGTAGCCACGCATCCAACAAGATAGCAAGTCTACATATAGTTGATGTACTGAGCCATCACGTTTCTATTTATTTTCTAGAATCTGTCTTTTACTTTAAATCTGATCTAGTACAGACCTATTTCCTCTAAATCCACAATACTAATAAGCAGGGAAAGTACCTTGGATGGAATTATAGTGCTCTATAATGAGCATTTTTTAGTTGAAACTGGAGTATGTATACGATGTGACGGTGCAAGACAGCAACGCAGCCTAGTGCGCAGCTGCGGTGCATACGAGAGTGAACAGAATACAGATGCAATGGTTCTGTGTATAGTAGGGCCTATACCTCATTTCCCAACCAACTAATGTACTTTCCCTGCTAATAAAATTCACGATGAAATCCGTCGAGGTGACGTAATACAAAATTATAATATAAGATTATAAAATTGATCTGATAATATTCAGTCTCCTCAAATTAAAACCTTTAATTACTATAGGCCTTTTGAACAGGTTCCATCCTCAGCAGAAGAAAAGTAAAACAAATATATGTTGAGGATTGAACCGGCTCCGAAAGGCCTACAGTAATTTAAAAAGTTTCAGTAGTTGAGGGGACTGAACCTTACCAGGTATTCAGTTTAACAATTGTACTCGTATATTGTAAATCCACATTGATGATCACCAATTACGTCGTCAGTATAGGGTATAAGTTTATATACTAACATATTTGTTAGAATGTTTTCGAAGTTGAAAGTAATGAGATGCCCTGCAATTATTGTAATACTTTTTTTTCTTTCTTATAAATCGGTACGATATCGATTTTTTACATTCATTTGGGAGAGCATCTTGTTTCCCAAATAATGCTAAGGAATCGACCGACGTATCTTGTCCATCAATTTTTATCCTCTTGGTTTTATCAGAGTCCCGCGCCGTAGCCGAGCGGTTAAGGTAGGAAGCCTTGGCGCAGAGCTACGGGACTTGCGCTGGTTCGAGTCTCCATGGGGGAAGAAATTTTCTCATGGTATTTCGGCCAGTATGGGACCGGTGCCCACCCAGCATCGTGAGGCAATTGAGTAGCTACAATA
This sequence comes from Diploptera punctata, assembly GCA_030220185.1. Classification (NCBI taxonomy): domain Eukaryota; kingdom Metazoa; phylum Arthropoda; class Insecta; order Blattodea; family Blaberidae; genus Diploptera; species Diploptera punctata. The sequence goes on from JASPKZ010002698.1 coordinate 532,225, forward strand.
AGTAGCGGCTCCAGGTTGAGGAACCAGCTATAACGGCTGGGGGACTCGACATGCTAACCACATGTCACCCCTACACTGGCTGTTGATCATCTACCTCTGTGATTGACACATGTGGATGTGAAGGGCCAGCAGCCGGCGTGTAAAAGGGCAACCGCTGAAAAGTGGAAAGACCCTCAATCGGAATCGGTTTTATCAGTTCTACTGGGATCCCATTTGAACTTAATCATATACCGGTATATTTATATAATAACTGGGGGGAAGATGCCAGGCGGTCAATGATGCCACTTGGTTTGTTTTTGCACCCATTCTTCACCAAATAATGATAAACCTGTGTCGTGTAACGTGATGCTGTTAGAAAGGATACCGGTAGATATACGCACAAGACTTTCCATATTGACCGTTTCAAATCTGAGAAATCCTTAAACATCTGTTTAAACAAAATTGTGAGAAGTCTTCTTATAATATCCATCTTTTCTTTGATAAAGTGTGGCATTATTTATTTTTGTTTGAAGTAGATTTATTTAACAAGTTTGAAACCACATGCAATGAATGTAATGGCCTTTTGTACGGAACACTTTCGATATACTCTTAGGTGGCATCTTCCCCTTATGATTTGTGTAAGATGCCACCTAATTAAAAATATTAACCTCGTATAATACTTTAACACAAATTTTGAACATTATACGAGAATCGGAATGTCCATAGTTTTGATAGAGTAATTATTTTACACACTTAAGTAACATTTTGGCAAATTTGTTGAAAAAGTCAAGCTAAAACAAAATTTAATTTATAGTCTATTATTTTAACTAGAAATGTCTTTTACCAACTGCATTAGGAAGTAATGTGAATTTTATACACTTTGTATATTGAGAACTACATTTTTTAATGCTAATGGCATACTCCCCCATTATAAGTGACATCTAACCCAGACCTATTGTTAAGATACCACTTTTGAAGGTTTGAAAATAAAATTCAATTATACAATAAACGTGAAGATCTTTAGTGCGAGTATTTTCAACGGTGGAATAAACAGCATGAAATAGTATTTTATAACTGTTTAAATTGCATAGTTCTTATTGGTTACTTTACATTTCTTGGTTTTATCTTAATTATGGCATCTTCCCTTCCGCCATACCTTATATAAATCACTTTAAATAGATTCTTTAAAAATCAAATGAAGTTATGTTAATGAAAAATAAATATCTGTTTACTATAATTCTGGTTATAATTGTAAATGACTTTACGTAATAGAATCTCTAGTCTGAAATAAGTGGGCCCTAATCAAAATATGTCGGTTCGTTTACATCTAGATTTAAATTACGACACTAATTTCCAAAGTTTTTAAATAGCGTCGTATAATATAAATATTGTTCATCCATCCATAGTAATTCTGCCCGAAGGCAGGTCCTTCACTGCAATCATAGCATTTTCATGCTATGCTTGCAACTTTACTAGGGAATTGTAGGTGTGGTAGCTTCCCGTTGCTTTCCACACCGGTGAAGGATGATGATGATAAGGGTGAGGATGAGGATGATGGTGATGGCCATATGATTTCGGGGACCGTTTGGGCCTTAAAGTTTTCCTGACATTTGTCTTACAGGTGAGGAAAAATCCCGATAAAAACCTCACCCAGAAAAACTGCCCCGACCGGGGATCGAACCCGGGCTCGCTGCGTGACAAGGCAGCACGCTACCTCGAGACCACAGCGGTGGACATATTGCTCATAACGTCTTATATTCAAACATTTTCCAAATGTTTAATTTAAAGATCTTGCAGAAATCTTTGTCAGTCTTAAATTCATTAATTTAATATATTGTTACGGATAATTGGGTTTTGTTTGTTCCTTTCTTTAGTTTATTTCTGTTATGAGGTTAACCGCTACACCAATGTGAATTTCTATATTTGACCTCCTACACGTGACGTTATTTTATTAACTGAGAATTCTTTATGATTGACACGAGACCGACAGCTCTTTAACTTTCCTCCAAATGGAGTCGGTCCTCGAATTTTCCTTATCCGAAGAATTTCATCAATATTGGCTGGAATCTAACACACGATCTTTAGATAGTGATGCAATTGCACAATCTAGAAACCACGAGCCACATATTTAGATTGGATTGGAATGTTAAGAAAATATAAAGTCATATCGTGATTCATGATTAACGTTTGAAATCATAAATTATATAATTTAATCAAAGTTAAGATATTTTGGGCTGATCCCGGTGGACTGGTAGTTCATGGGTTCAGACCCGCCCGGGATCGATTGATTTTCAGAACGTAAAAATCCAGAGCATGGTTCTTAGTAATGGACTAAAGTCGTATATCCTGTGTCCTCTAGCCTGACAAAAGAAGCCTCTGAACAAAATTTGTCCATCCTTTCACGCCAAGGTTTAAATTACGATGCTAATGACTTCAGCTGTTCAAAAGTCTTTATATAAAAATAACATAATTATTTTTATTAATTATTTACCACTTTCACTTAAAATGGGAAATATAAACACTTTTACTTTCACAACATATTTATAACTAAATACTAACTGTATCACAGAATATTAGAAGATATAGCACTAAAATAACTTTTATGCGCGATAGTGCGTTTTGTCATACAGTAATGGCGGCCATGATTGAAAGTTCAACTTCCTACATTTTGGGGTTGCCAACCTAAATAACTTCTTCTTCTTCTTCCTTCCAAGTATTAGGCCAAGGCCTGTTACGATCCTATAGAAAATTTTCCCTCCAGCGTTTGAGGGAAATTCTCGTATAAGACTTGAAAGCATAATAATAGTCCCTTCGATTGGTTGCTGGCCAAAGGAAGGCAAGACCAGTGATGGGGCTGCCATCTTATAGCCTCTGGTCAGGCTTTTCTGGAGAAGAAAAGAAAATAAAGGAAAGAAGAAATGGAAGAGAGGAAAGGCTCCCTAGCCCTCAGATGCCCTAATAGCATCGGGGTCGAAAAAACAAGAGTTAACCAAGAGAGGTTAGATAGTAAAGTCAAAAGAGTGCAAAACACAAATAAGTGGAAGAAATGTTTTGCACAGCTTGGGCACCTTGTGGTCGCCATCCACATATCCCCTAGATGAGGACTCCTGAGGGGAACCTAAATAACTATACTATAATATTACATATTACAAACCTCTTGCGGGAAGTAAAACTACTGTCATTTATGTATACTACTTACAATGTATAAACAAAAATATATCCAAAAGGTAGTGTTAATATACATTATACAAAACAAATCGCTGCATTTTAAATGATATGAACTTTATTTGAAACAATATAAAACAATAAATACGTACTTGCCGCGATTTTATGACTGATTGGTGTCACGGCCTGCTGTAGTCTCAACTAATAAACATTGCCCATACTGTTAACGTTAGTCAGTTGTCTATGATGAACGCAAATATTTCCAAAAACAAATATTATTTTAATATTATTTGTTATTTTGAAAACACCATCGCGCAAAAATATTGTACAACAGACGTTTGTCAAGTGTTATACAGAATGCCGGAAATTAAAAAACTCGCTCAATTCTGTAAAAACCACTTCCTAACCTCGCATCGTAATATACTACGATATTAAGTCAAAGTTAATCCCATGAGTCAATCGGTCAAATGAAAAAACAAAATAAATGAACCATGACCACGATTTTGCAATTTTTTATTGTTACCTTAACAACTATAACATAACTGAAAATCTACAGTAGTCAATTGCAGAAAAAAAAAACGGATTATTACGAAAGTAGTCGCTGAGCTCTTCTCATTTATCTAGCCATCCGTTTTAAGACGTATTCTTATTTTTTTAAATAAATGTCTCGTTATACTTCTATATATAACTTATTTAAGTTTTAAGATAGTTTAATAATGAACTTAAATCTAAAAAAGAATGGTTCTAACTTGAGCTATTAAGCTACTTTTTCTTGGTAATAAAACAAAAAAAAGTCCTAAAAATGACTATTTCCATGGATATTCATATTTATAGTTATCATGGAAACAATACAAACTATAATACCATGATTGCGGTTCATATTTCTTCTTAATGATTAAACTTTCTCAAATATTATTCCAGGACTTAGGAATCTCATTTCATCAGTTTTCGCACTAATTAGGTAATATATCTTATTTTACAGTTGAAGATTTGATACTTACCTTAAGTAAAGTCACGTTAACATGACGCTCTGCTCTGCTACTGTCAGTTGTTTTCGTCTTACGTATCTGCATTTGTTACTCTGACATGCGCACGTTACATCCTCACAAAATGGTAACTAATTATTATCCAATTCAATGAAAATACATGTTCCTTGGGAAGTTTAAATGCAGATAGGAGTAATAGTAAATATCAGATTTCCCCCCTAAATTTTAAATAATTGTTCAAAGTTTACGTGATGATAGTATTGTGATGACATTTGATCACGTGTATCATGATTTGTATGGCGATACCTTCGTTGCTCTCTACATTTTAGAAACTAGCGTGAGTTTTAACTGCAATCTGTGAGTTCATAACGAGCGAATAATCAGTTAGATATCCAGAAAGCAATTTGAGATATCGATAAGCCTATGAAATAGTATATTGCGATATGAGGATGGTAAGTAATTTTTATTGAATCGAGGAAAAGTTTTAGAAGACTTTTTATATTTGCGAGAATCTGTAATACCCTTAACACACATGTATTGCTTATTACTTTTTGGGAGATGATGAGTAAATTGTATTATTAATATTCATAATTGACTAATTCCCTGGCTCTATCCAACACGTAGGTTCATGGCCGCGCGGACATAACATCTCCATACATCCCTATCCTGAACTAATGCTTCCCATCCATCCCCTGTACAATCTACCTCCCTCAATCATGATTAATATTATTCTCCTACCCTTATTATTGGTCTACCAACTAGGCGTTTTCCCTCTGGTTCTCCTATAATAACCCACTATGCCCATCTTTCATTTCCCATTCGCGCCACATTTCCTGCCCCGTGGTCTACTCAAAAATTCTTGTGCATCATACACTAAAACATAATTATAGAGGAAAAGTAAGCTAAATCAAGCTAATGGGTTCATACCCCATCTATAGAGGGAGCACCTCTCTTCTCTAATCTCTAATAATTCAACCAAGATCCTATTTATAACTACACTAATTAGTGGTCTCTTTATTACAATTTCATCAAATTCTTGAGACTTAACTGTTCTTATTATATGTGGTTTCCTGTATATGTGATGTAGCTCACTCACTCACTGGCACTATCGAACCCGTAGGTTCATGGCCGCGCGGACATAAGCTCTCCATACTTCCCTATCCTGAGCTAATGCTTTCCAATCATTCCCTGTATAATCTACTTCCCTCAAATCATAGTTAATGTTATTCTCCCACCTCATTCTTGGTCTACCAACTGGGCGCATTCCCTCTGGTTTTCCTACAAGAAGCTTCCATGCAAGTCTTTCAATCCCCATACGTGCAACATGTCCTGCCCATCGCAGTCTACGAGACTTAACTGTTCTTATTATATCTGGCTTCCTATAAAGACCATGTAGTTCATTGTTATGTAGTCTTCTCCATTCACCTGTCTGTCCATCTCTCTTTGGTCCAAAAATTTTCCTAAGTACTTTATTCTCAAATACTTGTAATCTCCTTTCCTCCCTTAAAGTAAGAGTCCATGTTTCGCACCCATATAATATAACTGGTAGAATAATAGTTTTATATATTTTCAGTTTAACGTTTTTTGAAAGGAGTTGGGACATCAAAAGTCTCTGCAATGCATAATAGTATGCATTTCCAGAATTGAGCCTATGCTTAATTTCTTTGTGCATCTCATTCCTATTTGTGATTATTGTTCCTAGGTATTTGAATTCAGCCACTTCCTCAAAATTTCCCTCATTTGTCATTAGCTGTCCATTTCCATTATATAATGTATTTCTACGTGTGACCATATATTTAGTTGTATTGATATTTACTTCCAGTCCTAATTTCTTAGTGTTACTCAATGGTGTGTGCGTGTTATCCTTTAGTATCTCCTCGCTATCGACCAATAGAATGTCATGTAGCTCACTGTTATGAAATCTTTTCCATTCATCTGTCTGTTCATCTCTCTTTGGTCTAAAATATTTCCTAAGAACTTTATTATCAAATACTCGTAATATTATCCTTCCTTAAAGTCCATGTTTCGCAAAAATATAACTTGGAAAATAACCGTTTTATATATTTTTAGTTAACGTTTTTTGAGATACGTTGGGATAACAAGAGTCCCTGTAATGCATAATAATATGCATTTCCAGAATTGAGTCTAAGTTTATTTTCTTTCTGTATAAACAACTCCAATCAATGCTACAAGAGCTCTCAGAAACTAGCAAAATTGCAGGCCTTTCGATGAACAAAAGCAAGACACAAATTATGTCTAATGGTCCGGAAAACCCAATCAAAGTCGATGGAATGGATCTTCAATATGTAAGCGAGTACATATACTTAGGACAACTACTCTCCTTCCATCAGAAAGTAGAGAAGGAAATAAGCAGAAGAATAGCTCTCGCCTGGAAGGCGTTCTGGTCACTGAAATTTATACTGCTGGACAAGTCACTCAACCGGAAACTCAAAATGGAAACACTACAAACCTGTGTTCTTCCAACACTGTTATATGGCTGCCAAACTTGAATTCTTACTGCCAAACTGAAGTACACACTCCAAGTATGCCAAAGGAAAATGGAGAGGAAAATCTTAGGCATAACTCTGAAGGACAGAATCTCGAATACAACACTTCAAGCGATATCCTCAACAACTGATCCCGCACAACAAGGCATCAGGAAAAAAATGGAAGTGGGGAGGCCACGTCGCAAGAATACAGGACGACAGATGGACAATAAAAACAACCACGTGGGACCCGTACACAGGCAAGAGACAGCGCGGAAGACCAAGACGACGATGGGCTGACATATTCAAAGAACGAGCAGGGGCGCAATGGTCCAGAGTCGCCAGATGCAGGAAAAGCTGGAGAACGATGGAGAGCCAACTGTGTATTAACTAATCACAGAACAGACAGTGTATACAAACCAAGTGCTACATCCAAGTCAACTTCTCACCACGGAGTAGCTCACCGGGTGACACTCTCAAATAGAGCTTAACCCCTGTACAGGGAGGCCTTTGCCCTAAAGGGACATATCAGGCTTTATTTATTTATTTATTTATTTATTTATCTAATTGCTATTTGTAATTATTGTTCCTAGGTATTTGAATTCGTCCATTTCTTCAAAATTTCCCCAATTTGTTATTGACTGTCCATTTCATTATGATATTTTAAAATAATTATTGATTAAAATATGAAGATGGCGTTTGAAGTAATAATCTTAAAAGTAGAGCGTCGGTATGAGTGCAACAATTATAAAAGTTACAGCCCACAAGTGCTAAAAACACGTAACTTGAATAACATTTCATGAGATAAAAAACAAAATTAAAATTTTATAAAACAATGGCTGTCCCTGTCCTTTTGTATGGGAGTGAATCTTGGATTACCATTACCAAACACGAAAGTAAAATCCAAGCAGCCGAGATGAAATTTTTAAGAAGAGTAAAAGGCTGGCTAGAATGGACCAGATAAGAAACGAGGATATCCGTGAAGAACTGCAGATCTACTCCATAAAAGCAAAGATATTTAATAACAAGATACAGTGGAAAGAACATGTAGAAAGAATGGAAGAAAGTAGATTACCAAATAAAATCTTCCATTATTTTCCAAGAGGAAGAAGATATGTTGGACGTCCTCGAAAGAGATGGTCTTAGATCTATTAGTGAAGACGGAACAGGCAACTCTTGCCTAAATCAGGAAGTGAAGAAGAAGAAGAAGAAGAGATAAAGAATAATGTAGAGAATGCAATCTGTATTGCTACAAGGTGAAGGAAAAAACTAACTTGAATGAAGATCATAGCCAAGAGAGTAATGTTTATAGGCCGTGGTGAAATGAAGCTTGATTTTTTCAGTTCATTAAAATCCTGATTACGTTTTCTTTCCGAAAGGAAATAAAGCCATGGATTTCTTGATTCACCTCAAGAAAAAGAAGCTCAAGCCAGAAAAATAAGTTATCTGGGCGAAATTAGTTGATTATTTCACGCCCAAATTTGAACTTTAATGCTAATGACCTGAAATGTTAAAGGGCGTCGTTAAATAAAATAATACTTACCTACCACATACCTGACTGAGAGTTTTTTATCTTACTCCACACCTCCATCCTTCTTTTCAGACACAGTTGCTAACTAAACGGTAGACACCCAAATGAAAAAGAAACATTGGAAAACTGAGATGTTTACATTTGGTGGAAATTGGTTCAACAACGATTTTTATTCTTTGGTCAAGCTCTGCTTATCTCTGTTCTTAATTTCAAGCTAAATGTGACATTACGTATTTGTTACATAGATATGGATATATAATACAATTGCATTTTTTTTTCGTGCCACCAGGTTATCTTTTATGACATTTCTGGCTTTCTCCCCTGGCATTGGGGGAATTTTAATCCATTTCTTAAGTTGGGACATCTGGAAGACGGAGTTACGTTACCCCGATTATATGATTGGTGATAAATGATAATGAAGCGCCAGGAGAGTTCTTAACCTAAATTCCAGACCATGGGTAACCACGGGAATAATTGCCTTTAATAAAAATTTCCTATGGTTTGACCGGAAATCGAACCCGGGACCTCATGAACTGTACTCAGAAACGTTGACCACTAGCACATGAGACTAAAAATATTGAGTTTTCTTCTGGCATACCATATGTGTCTTCCAATGTCACTGATTGTCCTTTTCTTTCTTCAGATTCTGCACCCAACGAATAGATCGTGTTTGTGTGGTCTATTTCCACATACTTGCCCTGCCTATCGCAGTATATGGGACTGTTTTTATTACATCTGGTTTCCCACAAAGGCCACATAACCCATTGTTATGTAGTTTTCTCCATTTACCTCACCCGTATATTATTTTTTGAAATTATATTTTAAATTTCACTATCAAATAAGATAAAATTTGTAGGCATGTATGGAATTAGATTATATTAGTAAATATGGGTTCAAGTTTTAAGCTACTAATACGGTAACCTTATTTTTTGTTCATTTACTGTACAATTTTACTTTATGGAATGAATGAGATAAAATCTAATATGCGGTGTTATGTAGTCTGTTATGGTGTTCCTGGTTCGACACAATTCAAGCTTTCACACACATGACTCATACCGTAATTCATTTAGGCTGAGTCCAAGACCTCCATTTGACCAGTGTCGGAGCGTGGAATTTCGACAAGTGTTAGCCCCCGTTTTATGGGTATAATATTGTGTATATTATATTATTTCTAATAAGTAAATGAACTTCTATAAAGAACGACATGCAATGTTAGGAGTGTCAAATATAATGCATATAATAAACTACTATAGGTTTAGGAAATGGAAGGAGGTAATTGGACATATTAATAATTAATTAAATATATAAATGCATGATTTTAAAACACAGATATTCGTCTCCACGACCAGCTAGTTTCTAGAGCTTGTTAGTGAGCTCTATCGTCGGTAGCCTCGGAGAGATACTAAGGGTGAGATCTCTTTCTCTCATTTATTGAATAAAGTAGCGGATATAGAACATATTAAGTCGTTTTCAACATCGTGTGATGCGACGATGAACACAGTAGAAATTTCCAAATTGTTTTTTTTATTTCTCGTCTATGGTGCAATAATCCAATATAATTAGGCCCTACCTCTTTTGTTAGATTCAAAATTTTCTAAATGACAGCTCTTGTTCGGCTAAGAAACACACAGCGTCTATTAGACAGCTACAATGCACTTGTTTGCTTTAACGCTTTCGTTATGCTTATCCGTATTAACTTAATTTTGATAGCCCGGCTTCGGGACTCTTCAATTCTAATGTTTCCAAAATTATGTAGCGCTATTTCATAGTTAACATGGGTTTCAACTAGTTCATGACTTTTTCAGCGTATGAAAACCATTTACATCAGAAACCCCCTTTGTTGTCCAAAATATTTTTCTCCGTTGAATATAGAAGGCAGGGCTGACAGGGATCATGCCTTCCTGCAGCCATATGTCATGTTCACACCAACCTTCATGTTCTTCATTAAACGATGCACTTTTGTTTTTGTTTCACTTATAATGATATTTAAATAAGGAGTTGGTTTATATATTTTTTTTCTTTTCTACAAAGCTTCGGCAGGAAAAGTGTTGACTCAACAAGTCTTCAGTAACTCAAGCACATTCCTCTCCCATGATAATATTTATTTACTGGTTTAATTATTGTATTTGATACGCTCAGAAGCACTACGTTTACATAGGACTTAATCGGAGCAACTGAATCCTCGCTGTTAGCCGTTTCTAGAGTGCTAACAGGGCAGCTACAGAGTAGCATTGGGCTCAGCTTGAAATGCAGCAGGATGTAGTACCGATGAGCATGAATGCGCCTGCGCAACATACTCTCCCCATGTTAGCCTCGGGAAATCGGCTAACAGTGTGGGCATTTAAAACGTTGAAGCACATGGTATTGTATTGGAATGCTACAGAATATACGCAACGCGTACAATATATATTATTAAGTTACTATTGTTTACAACATTTAGACTACTATCAATGCATTGTTGATCTCTTCCGGTATTATGCTTCGTTTTAGTTAAATATCAAAGCGTTTAATTCTAACTTTTGAAAGTGTTAGTCGGGCTAACAGTGCTAACATGGACGCTCCGCCACTGCACTTGACCCTATTTGTTCTAAGTTGACACACAAGCTCAGAGTCGTGAGGAAGTGTATGAGTGTTCTCATTAGATCGCCACAAATAAAGGAAGAACATTTATTTTTATTTCACTATTTTCAATCATTATATTTAATAACCTTCTAGGATTATTCATGCAATCCAAATAATAAACAAAATTTCATCTACCAAAATTTAATATCCAAGCAATAGCCATCAATAAAGCTACATCCACATACTTTAAATACTATGGTTTGCTAAACCAGATTCATTTTTTACCTAACATGAGATGAAGTTAAAGATTATATGAATGTATGAACGAATGAATCCCGGCGGGGTCAGGATTTTTAAACTGACCCAAACCTTCTGGCGGCACTATGGCCCTGGGGTCGACTCAGCCTCTAACTGAAATGAGTACCAGACGCTTGTTCTGGGGTAAAGGCGGCCGTCACGCAGGGCTGACAACCCGGCTGACATCAAGTGCCGATTGTCAAGAAAAAGTGGGAGCCTTAACCTCCTACTACCCCAAGGGCCTCCTGAGGCCTGTAGTGGGATCACTTTTATGAACGAATGAATGGTGATGAAATGGCATGAGGGGGAAGGGAAGAAGAGTGAAGAGTGTTGGTGGGAAAAAATTCGGGAAACGGGAGAACCCCGAAAAATACCCAAAAATCCCGGTGTGGCCAATCACCAATATCCCTCCAGAAACGCCAGTTTTCGATCCTGAAATCCCAGATGGGACAACCTCGCCACCTAAACGGTCAGGCATGTATGTCAAAATACTAATTTTTCACTGTAAAGTGATCCCACAACAGGCCCGGAGGCCCTTGGGGTAGTAGGAGGTTAAGGCTCCCACTTTTTATAGAAAATCGGCACTTTATGTCAGCCGGGTTGTCAGCCCTGCGCGACGGCCGCCTTTACCCCCAGAACAAGCGTCTGGTACTCATTTCAGTTAGAGGCTGAGTCAACCCCAGGGCCATAGTGCCGCCAGAGAGTTTGGGTCAGTTTAAAAATCCTGACCCCAACGGGACTTGAACCCTGGACCCTCCGGCTTGTAGCTCAGTGCCTTAACCACTACGCTACGGCGTGCCCCTAACTTTTCAGTGTAAAATACTATTTTTTGTTGCCAAAATGAATCTGATAACAGCAGTTGAATATGATTTTAGTTGAAATTTCTCCCTCCCTGATGTTATCAAAGCGTAGATTATATGTTTGACTTATTTGGAATCATGTCACTAAATTTAACCGTGAACATAGCTTACAGTGATCACTGTCATTGCCGTGAGACCTGGACATTGGGATCCACTTGCCCGTGATTGATGTTACTACAAACACAGCTTGCAATTTCAATATCCATAACCATGTTATGTTATTTTATAAAAACACTATTTGGCTCAACTGCACTTTTACTAGCGCTTCATTTTTCAGTTATATTATTGTAAACTATAGCTCTTCTTCTGTATTTACTAACATTATGTAATTTCTAAACTTTTTCAAACAATTTTTATAACATTGTTAGACAGTTTTGAAGTATTTATTTAAATATGCAAATCACAATATTATGACACTGTTAAACAATATTGTGTTGCTAACTGCTATTTTCTCCATAGAGAGATTACTTAGTCCATGATTTTTCTATTGCTGTTTTGGGTTATCGCTGGTTGGATCAGCGTTAGGAAGCGATAAGTAAGTGTACACCCATTTTTAATAAACGTTTGGTAATTTTAATATTATTAATATATCTTTTTAACATAGATTTGGGGATTTATTGCAAATATTGGTTATTTAAATTTCATAGCGACAGATAGTAATAAAGGATGCTAATCAATATGTTGTTCGATTGTGGGTTATCGGTGGCTCTATAAACTCTGGCGCATGCGCACTGTTATTCTATAGGACTTGGAAAATATTTCAAGCTAGTTTAAGTGCAGTTTTTCCCACTATTTTTTTAACTTTTGATATTGTTACTTGTGAAATCTATCCGTGTTATTTATTTTATTCCATAATGCTTACGTTAAAGTATTTTTACAGAATTACAAAAAAATAAAACAATCTAGAAAAAACTGGAAATAACATGTCCAAATAATGAAAGATGAATGAATACCAAAAATTATACTTGATTACAAACCAAAAGGAGACAGGAATGTTGGTAGAACGAAAAAGAGATGGATTCAACTTTTTGAATGAGAATCTATGAGAGATCGGAACAAGCCACATGAGCTTAATCCGTCACTGTTGTTGATGATGAAAAAAAAAACATTATGCTGACATTCAACATATGTAATAACTAATGTACACTCATTTTTAGTGGATTTAACGTTACTTTCCTAAGTAATTTATTTAATTTATAATATCCTTTAAAAATAAGAATATCAACATCATTAACGTTAGCAGATTATTAAAAGTTATCCAAGTCAACTGTATTAAAAACTAATTTATTGTTGAAATCAGAGTCAAAATTAAAAAAAAAAAATCTTTGAACTTAGAAAAACGTGACAATCTACAAAATAGTTTAGCTGAGAAAATTGAAATTAAGGTCTGATATGTGTCATAAATCTGTTTAGATTTGTTTCACTTCTAATCATAAAGGAATTTGATACTTTTTATTTTGCAAAAAGTAAAATATTCAAAACTTAATGAGGAGGTAGATAATACTTACTTACTTACTTACTCACTGGCACTATCGAACGCGTAGGTTCATGGCCGCGCGGACATAAGCTCTCCATACATCCCTATCCTGAGCTAATGCTTTCTAATCATTCCCTGTATAATCTACTTCCCTCAAATCATAGTTAATGTTGTTCTTCCACCTCATTCTTGATCTACCAACTGGGCGTTTTCCCTCTGGCTTTCCTACAAGAAGCTTCCATGCACGTCTTTCATTCCCCATACGCGCAACATGTCCTGCCCATCGCAGTCTACGAGACTTAACTGTTCTTATTATATCTGGCTTCCTATACAGACCATGTAGTTCATTGTTATGTAGTCTTCTCCATTCACCTGTCTGTTCATCTTTTTTTGCTCCAAAAATTTTCCTAAGTACTTTATTCTCAAATACTCGTAATCTCCCTTCCTCCCATAAAGCAAGAGTTCATGCCTCGCACCCATATAATATAACTGGTAGAATAATAGTTTTATATATTTTCAGTTTAACGTTTTTTGAAAGGAGTTGGGACATCAAAAGTCTCTGAAATGCATAATAGCATGCAGTTCCAGAATTGAGCCTATGTTTAATTTCTTTGTGCGTCTCATTCCTGTTTGTGATTATTATTCCTAGGTATTTGAATTCAGCCACTTCCTCAAAATTTCCCTAATTTGTCATTAGCTGTCCATTTCCATTATATATTGAATTTCTACGTGTGACCATATATTTAGTTTTACTGATATTTACTTCCAGTCCTAATTTGTTAGTGTTACTCAATAGTGTGTGCGTGTTGGCCTTTAGTATCTCCTTGCTATCGGCCAGTAGTACTACATCATCAGCATAAACTAACAGCTTATTTATACCATTCAGTTGTAAGCCTTCCTCATTCTCTAAAGATTTAATGGCATGCTCTAGTACAAAATTAAATAGTAGAGGAGATAGTGCATCTCCTTGCTTCAACCCATTCTGGATTACAAAAGTGTCTGAAAACTGTTTGCCAACACGCACCCTACTCTTTGAGCCATTTAGACACATTCGTATAAGTCTAACTAACTTTTTAGGAATTCCGAACTCCAGCAGGATACTATATAACTTCTCCCTCTTAATTGAATCATATGCTTTTTTGAAGTCTACATATAGTTGATGTGCAGTACCATTATATTCCCATTTCTTTTCTAAAATCTGTCTTATGCTAAAAATCTGATTTGTTGTAGACCCGTTTCTTCTAAATGCACATTGATGATCTCCTAGAATGTCATCAATATAGGGAGTAAATCTGCTTACTAATATATTTGTTAAAATTTTGTACGAAGTTGAAAGTAATGAGATGCCCCTGTAGTTGTTGCAATCAGTTTTATCTCCTTTCTTATAGATTGGTACGATAATTGATTCCTTCCATTCATCTGGAAGAGATTCTTTTTCCCAAATCATACTAAGCAAGCAGCGTATCTTGTCCATCAATTTTTCTCCCCCTGATTTTATCAGTTCTGCTGGGATCTCATCTGAACCTGATGCTTTATACATCTTCAATTTTTCAATCGCCATTTCAACCTCTAATGCACTTGGCTCTGCGACTAGCATTTCTGCTATCTGTAACTTATCCTCCTCAATGTCCTGTTCTGTATGTACATTTAATAGCTGATTAAAGTAACTTTTCCATCTATTTAATATACTCCTAGAATCTGCAATCATATCCCCATTTTCATTCCGAATTATGTTTGTTCTAGCCTCGAAACCCTTTCTTCTCTATACTAATTCCCTGATATAATTCTCTAATGTTCCTATTTTTTGCATTAATTTCAAGATCATTAATTCTCTTTCTCAAATATTCCCTCTTTTACTCTTTAGTAGCTTGGTGGTTTCCCGTCTAATACTACCCAATTGCTCTAAATTTACCTCATTTGGCTCGTGTAACCATTTCATTTTTGCTAGCTTTCTTTTCTTTACAATGTCGGCACATTCCTCATCAAACCATTTCTTGTTTTACCTCTTTTTTAAACAACCAACGCTTTCTGATGCTGACAATTTAATAGTATCTCTTATAGCCTCCCATTCTTTATTTATATCAGTTTCTTCTTCGTTTGCCACATTGTCATCTGAAGATTCTATTACTTCAAATCTATTAGCAATTTTGATTTGGTAGATAATGCAAAAAAAAATCATTCTTAAGAAATATGTGGTTTGTCAAGTTTTTCATCCATACCCCTCAGTTATTGTTCTTAAATTGTTTGCTATTAAACAAAATTATATTCCCATAAGAAAAAAAATGTATTAGATTCAAGGTTTAAACACCCTCTCCCGACAGGTCGAAACGTTGTAAGGGATGGGTAGGACGGGGCATTTGAAAGTTCCTAAAAAGAGAGGTTAAAATAACATAAGAAACATAATGAAAGGAAACAGTTTTTTTAATGAATATGAAACTAAAATAAAGTTACTTAGGTCCCTTTTACAATATTCGATCCACATGAATTTCACTTATTTAAGCATGTAAATTCTGTGTTGACCTTCACAATTCAAAATACTATTCTTGTAACCCATCTCAAGTCTAAGGTAGACTTCCATTGCTGATCGTACAAATACCACTAAAAAATAACCGTTATTACATTTGTGATGCATATAGAGATATTGAGCATATCTGCTGTCCAAACAGCAAAACAATTATCGATAAATTAAAAATAAATACAAAACCTATTCAACACTCGTATTTTAACATATGCTGTATTTACTACATAGGCCTAACAATATTATACCACATATACTTAATTTAATGATCTGATTAAAGAATATTTAAAAAAAACATTTTACAGAATAACAACTAGTGACATCTATAAAAACCAGATATTAAGATATTCTTAGGATATCTTAGGCTTTAGATGGTCTCAGACACCAAAAGTGTCTCAAAATAAAAGAAAACAACAAAACCCCAATGTTTTAATTGCAGATATTTTGTCATTTCATTGAGACTAGTATGACGCAGATTTGATAATCATATTGACTATAGATCTACAAATAACGAAATTACTTATTTCAAAGGTTCGTTCTCGTGTGTTTAGGGGCTAACAAATTTCATTCTGTTATTAGTTGTGAGATACATTGTTTAAGACTCTCAGAAACGAAAGTTCTTCTTCCTTTTTGTTGATTTTGCATCGTAGGATCACTTCTTCTGCTTGAACGTGTATGCATTTTGCATATTTTGTAATGTTGTTTCTTTAAATGGAACTTTACTGGTAACAATAGGCCTATAATATACTTGTGGATTAATTACTTCATCTCTTCCAGTAACAAATCCCGAGTTCCTTGGTTTATCGTTTGATGATACATGTAAAGACATCGTATTTTGTTTTGCAGATGGACGTTCTTTAATGGAAGAAAACATAGGAACATTTTTCTTTTTTTTAGGTAATTTTAATTTAGCCGTACGCTCAGTTGCTTTTGCATTCCTTTTTGGATATCCTTGCATTCCTCCTTCATTTAGTTGGAAATTACTATTGAATTTTGATTGATCAGAAACTATGTCTAGAGGTGTAAGTTTATTTTGTTTAGCATTTTTATTTGAACGATAGGTATTTCCATTTTTCTTTTTTTCAGGTAATTTTAATTTAGCCGTACGCTCAGTTGTTTTTGCATTCCTTTTTGGATATCCTTGCATTCCTCTTACATTTAGTTGGAAATTACTGTTGAATTTTGATTGATCAGAAACTTGGTTTGATAGGCCTATGTCTAGAGGTGTAAGTTTATTTTTTTTAGCATTTTTATTTGAACGATTGGCATTTACATGTCCAGATCTTACCGTGCTCGTTAATTGTGAAATATGCTTCTTAGAAGCGGAACCTTTTCTAATCGGTTGAGCACCTCTTTCCTGTGAGCTGATAATAGCTCTGATAATTTCATTAATTTTAACATAATCATTGACTTTCTTTTGATATTCCCTTTGTTTTGACATAACTTCTTCTAACTGGTTTTTATGAGAAAATGGGTTCATCTCACTATACGGATCAAATATAAAATTATTTTCAGTAGTAATTTCATGTTCTGTATTCTTTAATGTTGTGGCTGTATCTTTAACATTTTTCGATGAATTATTATTTACGTCGATGGAAGGAAACACAAGAAATACCTTTTCTTGTACTTTAGATTTATTAACATACGTATGTTGCGGGTATACTACATGTGGTGGTGCCTGTATTTTGTCTATTTCTCCATTTTGTATTTTATCTGTATTTGATTGCGCATTTGTTTTATATTTTGATTTTTCAGAAGTCTCCTCATCCTTATTAGAACCGTCGACTTTTAACTGATCTTTATTTGTTGATATTTCTGAGTTTGAATCCATTGGTATTGGGAAATCTTGTTCCTTATTTTGAGAGTTATTTGTGGTCTGGGAAGATGTTGATTTATCTGCTTCTATTTCCTGAGGGACATTTGAATGTTGTGAATTGGACAACGTGGATATTGTTTGAGGAACTTCTGTTTCACTTATAATGCTGAACGAAGCTCCACAACAGCGTACTTGACTATTATTCATGCAATCAGGAAGATTACCGAAGAAACTATTGTCGTGTATCGATTGTCCAAATATACGTGGACACAGGTTTCTTGACATACATGGACATTGTGACTCCATTGAATCACCGCCTGATGTATGTAATATCCAATCTTCTTCCGCCATTACCATTACCACAAATACTATCAAACTTGCAATCCTGAAATAATAATAATAATAATAATAATAATAATAATAATAATAATAATAATAATAATAATAATAATAATAATAATAATAAGAATAACAATAAATTACAACATCACTCTTTCAGTTAAATAACATTATACAGAAATATAATTTCAAAATATCAATAAGTAGGCCTAAAACGAAAATCCTAGCTTTTAAGGGATCAGATACCGTAAGAGCTAAAATAATTCTGGAGGGGAAACCCATTGAACAAGTGAACCATTTAAAATACCTGGGTTATGAAATCTCCTATTTTAAAAATGAAGATCTATTTAACAAACTTAATAAATTTAATTATATATGTGGAACAATGAAAAGGATATTTAAAAGCACAAGAAAAGAAACAAAACTAAAATTTTATAAAGTAGTGGCAGTCCCCTTACTATTGTATGGTAGTGAATTTTGGGTTTTAACTAAAAGAGAAGAGAAGTTCATAGAATCAGCTGAAATGATATTTCTGAGAAGTGTGGCTGGTTGCAAACTTCTAGATAAGAGAAGAAGTGAAGATATTAGAAATGATCTAAATATCTTTAAACTCTTAGATAGAATAAAAGAATCTAGAAAAAAATGGAAAGAATATGTTCAAAGAATGGAAGATGATCGCATTCCCAAAATTATACTTAAATACAAACCAAAAGGACGCACGAATGTTGGTAGACCGAAGAAGAGATGGATCCAACTTTTGAACGAGAATCTATGAGACCGGAACAAACCACATGGGCTTAATCCGTGATTGTTGATGATGATGATGATGATGAATTACAAAATGACAAATGAGGGAAATTTTGAGAAAGTGGCTGAATTCAAATACCTAGGAACAATAATGACAAATAGGATTGAGATGCACAAAAAAATAAACATAGGCTCAATTCTGGAAATGCGTGCTATTATGAATTACAGAGACTCTTGACGTCCCAACTCCTTTCAAAAAACGTTAAACTGAAAATATATAAAACTGTTATTCTACCAGTTATATTATATGGATGCGAAACATGAACAACTTGCTGTAAGGGAGGAAAGGAGATTACGAGTATTTGAGAATAAAGTTCTTAGGAAAATTTTTGGACCAAAGAGAGGTAAATGGAGGGGACTTACATAACAGTGAACTACATGGTCTTTATGTGAAGCCAGATATAATAAGAACAGTTAAGTCTCGTAGAGTGCGATGGGCAGGATATGTGGCACGAGTGGGGAATGAAATACGTGCATGGAAGCTTCTTGTAGGAAAACCAGAGGGAAAATGCCCAGTTGGTAGACCAAGAATGAGGTGGGGAATAACATTAACTATGATTTGAGGGAAGTAGATTATACAGGGAATTATTGGAAAAAATTAGCTCAGGATAGGGGTGTATGGAGAGCTTACGTCCGCGGGGCCAAGGACATATGGGTTCGATACAGCCAGTGAGTTAGTTAATTAACAATAAATTACAAAATTATGCAAATTGGTTAATTCAATGAATACGTGTAGTTGTTATATATTTACGAGGGCGGATCGGAAAGTAACGCACAATATTTTTTTTCTGCCTTGGTATTGCAGCTAGAATGTTGAAATTTCACAGAGATATAGTTTGAAGTTTTCACTACAGATGGTATTTTTTCTCAGGTGCACCTCTTGCGAGAGAAGCTTGGACTATGCAACAAAGATGGCGCGCATGCTACAGTCGTCCACCTGTGAGGGATGGATCGGATCGGAAAGTAACGCACAATAATTTTTTTTAAAAAGTTTAATAGTAAAAAAAAGGAAAAAAATCACAAATGAACTTACATCTTTTACCTACTTTTCGACATAGTCACCAACTTTCTCAACACATTTTTCCCATCGTGTTACCAGTTTCAATATGCCCTGTTCGAAGAAGTCCGTTTAGTTGGAGTGTAGCCATCTGCGCACTGCTGATGCCTGCTTTGTTTCGGGCGTGTAGTGGTACGCCCACGACTCATCACCTGTGACGATTCCTTCCAGAAAGTCATGTCCTTGTGCGGTGTACCGCGTTAAGTGGTCCAAGCTTGCCATCATTCGCTGGCCCTTGTGGTCGTCTGTCAGGTTCTTAGGCACCCAGCGAGCACTAACTTTACGGAAGACATTGCTACGGTCCATACAATCATCCCCATACATGCCATGCATGTCCCTGTGAATTTCACTGGGTTTATGCCCTTTGGCCCACAAAAATCGAACAACACTTCTCTGTTCCTCACAGGTGGACGACTGTAGCATGCGCGCCATCTTTGTTGCATAGTTCAAGCTTCTCTCGCAAGAGGGGCACCTGAGAAAAAAATACCATCTGTAGTGAAAACTTCAAACTATATCTCTGTGAAATTTCAACATTCTAGCTGCAATACCAAGGCAGAAAAAAATTATTGTGCGTTACTTTCCGATCCGCCCTCGTACGTACACATATTGATTATGTACACTTTTTGTTAAGAACAATTCTGAAGCGGCATCATTCAAGTAAATCTGTGGTCACAGAGAATAATTTGTTCTGTCGAAAAATGACCAAAAGTCTTAAATGCGCTGTGATCATTTCCAAAGCTTCCTACTCACTGTTAAGAAGTTGGTAACACAGGACTCTATTTTCCTAGTTTTAAATATGTTTGTTTTGATATGTCGTAAGATTACTACATGTCGGTAAAAATATTTTTTTTGTTCTAAAAGGTAGTGACTTTATAATTAACAACCAGTATTAAGTGCATTAAGGAATTTTCTTAATCTCTTCTATGAAATATTTATTACTAATAACCTCTTATTCACTTAGATTCAACATATATTAAATTTATTTTGGGTCATGATAAAAAACTGACAACTATTAAAAAACCCTTCAAAATAGAGATATTCGATATTTATTTGGCATGAACTATTTAAGTCCTACTCATATTATTACATAAAAACTAAAAAGAAATATACAGGTAGCAAATAAATTTAGTGCACAAATATTTATGTACAAATTAACCCATAATAATAAGTTAAATTTTAATTTTTAGATACAATGTCATAAACATTTAGCTTACATGTTTATGGTATGAGAAGAAATTACCGTAAAACATATATGCTCTTCAGTTTAATTCAGTTTTTATGGAATTAAAATATTGCAAATTATTTAATTAAAATGTATAATGTCTGATCACACATACACTCACACACTACAGTAATAGCTCCTTACTCGCGGGAGATATGTTCCGCAAATAATATTCCGCGAATACAGAAACCGTGAATAAGGAATGGCAATTTGTATGGGTATATAGGGGATACGTTCCAAGGTTCCAAAATATAATAAAAATTATGAAGATATAATCAATTAATGAGAGATTTTGAACAATTTCTGTTAATTATTAGCGTCAGGATTAGGCAAGGGATTAAAGAACTTAGTAATTTTTTTCCTGTTTTACCGCTTTTAAAAAGTCTTTCAATTCAGATTGATATTCAGTTGTGAAATCAGCGATACAATTCTTTATTTTGCCTTCGGATTTCTTGATGAATCGTACAGTTAATTCATTAACATTGAAACAGCGCGATATAGATGCAAAACGACTCGCCAACGTGTAAACGGTCAAGCATTTCTGTTTTTTACTTTAAGCGACAACACTACTTTTTTCATTTTCTTTCCTTTTACTCGACATTATAAACTGGCAACAAATCAGAAGAGACACGTGTTATTGAACCAAAATTATTGCAAAATGACAGTGTTGAAACAAACTTTAGGCTTAGTGACAATAAAGTTTATTTTACTTTGAAATTAATTTTTCCATTCGGTTTGAATCACTCTTTGTAAAAGCCGCCTTGGCACGAGCCTGCAGTAAAAAAAAAAAATTGCCGATGCATTAATGGAGGATACTAATCCTTCTAATATACCGACTGGATCCGCGAATAAAGAAAATTTTAGCCGCGGATACAGAAACTGTCGCAATTTTTTAACCCGCGAATAATGAAATCGGGGATAAGGAAACCGCGAATAAGGAGTTTTTACTGTATTTAATTAAAAACATAATTTATAACCAGCTTGAAGACAATTCAATCTATTATTATGTCAGTTGTGCCAAAATTCATAATAACTTCTACTCATTATTATTATTATTATTATTATTATTATTATTATTATTATTATTATTATTATTATTATTATTATTATTATTATTATTATTATTATTATTATTATTATTATTATTATTATTATTATTATTATTATTATTATTATTATGTCATTCATCCATATCTTTGCGTAGTCAAAAAAGTATGTTTGTGATCTAAAGTTAAAAAATCCTCTCCCGACAAGCCGTGTCACTGTAAGGCTCGGGTGCCGTGTAGCATGTCAAAATGCCTACGAAAGGAGAAGTTAAACTAAGGTAGAGAGAAAGAGATAATTATTATTTATAACTATTAATTGCAAATGTCTATCTCTCTCTTTACTTTTGTTTAAACTCTCCCTTTCACAAGCCCACGCCACATGAGCCTTACAGAGACACGACCTGTCGGGAGTGGATTTGTAGCTCTGGATCACACACATACTTTTTTGACCACATATGGACTGGCAGGCCTCTGGATGAGTGATTAGCTAAATACCAAGATTACTATTATAAGGATTTACAATTTAGTTTACTAATTTTGTTCTTTATTTATTTAAAATAAAAATTCCCGGTCGGGGCAGTTTTTCTGGGTGAGGTTTTTATCGGGGTTTTTCCTCACCTGTAAGACAAATGTCAGGAAAACTTTAAGGCCCAAACGGTCCCCGAAATCATATGGCCATCATCATCATCATCATCATCACTATCATCATCATCCTTCACCGGTGTGGAAAGCAACGGGAAGCTACCACACCTACAATTCCCTAGTAAAGCTGCAAGCATAGCATGAAAGTGCTATGATTGCAGTGAAGGACCTGCCTTCGGGCAGAATTACTATGGATGAAAGGATTTAAAAATTAATTTACAGTGTCGTATATTAGGATTATAACTTTTTTGAATTTTGTGAAATAAAATATTTCCTGTGCAATGAATGTTTGAACTTTTGCTTAGAACCATTGGAAAAGGCCTTTATTGCACTGAGCTTCAAGAAAAGGTCAACCCTAAATCAATATTAAATATCATCATCATAGTACATTCACGAATTTAGGCCATTTGTTGACCTGTTTCGGCCTCAAGAGAAACACCATCCAGAAGTCTTTTGAGTGGACGTCCTGGTCTTCTTCTTCCTTCTTAACATTTGTTTGGGTATTCTGTGATCTTCCATTCGATGAACATGTTGCATCCATCTTGACTTATAATCAGAAATTTTGTTTTCTAAAGATTCCATGTGTAATTCTTCTAGGATGTCTTCATTTTTTTGTGATCTAGTAGTGTGTATCCTGCAGTCCTCCGAAGATATCTCATTTCAGCAGATCTAAGTCTCTGTATATCCTTCTGTTTCAACGTCCATACTTCGCTACCATACAAAAGAGTTGGAAGAGCCAGTGTTTTATAAACTTTCAGTCTTGAATGCTTTTGGACTAACTGTGGCTTGAAGATAGAATTTATTAACCCTAAAATTCTTAAAAATTTAGATATTTTTGCATTTACATCCTTTTCTTCTTCATATGAGATATTGCATCCTAGATATGTAAAATTATTCACCTGCTCCAAAATGTTATTGTCCAGTACAATTTTACTTCTGACAGGATCTACACCTTGAAATGCCATAATTTTTGTCTTTTCTGTAGATATCTTTAATCCATATTCTTCTGTAATTTTGTTAAGTTCATACAGACCTTTCTGTAGATTATCTTCGGAATTTCCTATTATTATTTGGTCATCTGCAAACAATAGGGTGTTTAATTTTCTATTTTCTGATATTCTTATTCCAAATTTATATGTTTTGTTCCAGCAACATATTACTTCATTGATATAAATTGCAAAAAGTGTTGGTGATAGGGGGCAGCTTTGTCTCACACCACGATTTATAATTCCTTCTTCAGAAAACCTCTTATTTAATTTAATCTTTATGGTGTTGTCTTTGTAAATATTTTGTATGTTCTGCCGAAGTAAATTTGGTATATTTCTGTCTTCCAATATATTTAAGAGTTTTGATCTCTTGACTGTGTCGAATGCTTTTTCAAAATCTATGAAAGCAAAATGTGTTTCTAAGTTGAATTCTCTTCTTTTTTCAAGCAATAGTTTAACAGAAAATGCTGAATCAATACAAGATCGTCCTTTCCTAAATCCATTTTTAGGACATTATTTATATTGATATATAAATATATTTTGGGGTGACTTTTTCTTGAAGCTCAGTGAAATGAAGGCCTTTTTCAATGGTTTTAAGTAACAGTTCATCCATTTATTGCACAGGAAATATTTTACACCCATTCATTGCACAGGAAATATCTTATTTCACAAAAGTCCAAAAAGTTATAATCCTAGAGGGTTATAACTTTTTGAACTTTTGTTGAAATAAAATATTTCCTGTGAAACGAATTGTTGAACTTTTACTTAAAACCATTGCAAATGGCTTTCATTTTACTGAGCTTCAAGAAAAGGTCACCCCCAAATCAATATTAAATATTGATATATAAATATATGTGGGGGTGACCTTTTCTTGAAGCTCAGTGAAATGAAGGCCTTTTTGAATGGTTTTAAGTAAACGTTCATCCATTCGTTGCACAGGAAATATTTTATTTCACAAAAGTTCAAAAAGTTATACCCTAGTGTATATATTAATATCTTATATTACCTCCTTAAGTAAACACTTAGACTTTAGGGTCTTTGAAGGAAAAAAAAATCTTGTGACCACACACACACACATATATATATATATATATGTGTGTGCTATAAAATGTGCATATAAATTTGGATTACTTTGTATTTAAAAACTATAGACAGTATTATATCAATATTTGTTAAAATTTAGTAAAAACATCTAATTATGCCTATAATAGCGGAAGCTATTGTAATTCCATACTATATAAAACTCTACTATCCAATTTTGTACTAGAGCATGCAATCAAATCGTTAGATGATGAAGATGGCCTACAACTCATTGGTATTAATAAGCTGATGATGTTTATGCGGATGATATAGTATTATTAGGCGATAGCGAGGAGATACTAAGGACCAACATATCCTTTATTGAATGGCACTAAGAAATTGGGACTGGAAGTAAACACTAATAATACTAAATATATGTTCACAATGCATTTTTCTTCTTTAGCAGGCGACTACAACCTTATTGAAGTTTTGGCCTCTTCAACAATTTTTCTCCACCTGGATCTATTCTGGATACAGACTGGCCAATTTCCAATTTTCATTTCTAATATATCTTTTATAACATCATCCTGCCATCTGTTTTTTGGGCGTCCAGCTGTTCTGGTGCATATTGGTTTCCATTTGTAAATTCTTCTTACAAGCTTGTCTTCCTGCATTCTATTTATATGTCCAAACCAGCACAATGCATTATATAATGTAAATGGACAGTTAATGACAAATGAGGGAAATTTTGAAGAAGTGGCTGAATTCAAATATCTTACTTACTTACTTACTCACTGGCACTATCGAACCCGTAGGTTCATGGCCGCACGGACATAAGCTCTCCATACATCCCTATCCTGAGCTAATGCTTTCCAATCATTCCCTGTATAATCTACTTCCCTCAAATCATAGTTAATGTTATTTTCCCACCTCATTCTTGGTATACCAACTGGGCGTTTTCCCTCTGGCTTTCCTACAAGAAGCTTCCATGCAAGTCTTTCATTCCTCATACGTGCAACATGTCCTGCCCATCGCAGTCTACGAGACTTAACTGTTCTTATTATATCTGGCTTCCTGTAAAGGCCATGTAGTTCATTGTTATGTAGTCTTCTCCATTCACCTGTCTGTTCATCTCTCTTTGGTCCAAAAAATTTCCTAAGTACTTTATTCTCAAATACTTGTAATCTCCTTTCCTCTCTTAAAGTAAGAGTCCATGTTTCGCACCCATATAATATAACTGGTAGAATAATAGTTTTATATATTTTCAGTTTAACATTTTTTGAAAGGAGTTGGGAAAATTCAAATATCTAGGAATAATAATTAGAAATAGGAATGAGATGTACAAGGAAATTAAACATAGACTCAATTCTGAAAACACATGCTATTATGCATTACAAGGACTCTAGTCTCAACTTTTCTAAAAAAAAGTTAAACTTAAAATGTATGATACTGTTATATTATAGGGATGCGAAACATGATATCTTACTTTAAGGAGGGAGAAAATGATTACGAGTATTTGAGAATAAAGTTTTTACTAACATTTTCGGACCAAAGAGAGATGAACAGACAGCTGATGGAAAAGACTTCATAAGAGTGAGTTACATCATCTTTATGGGAAGCCAGATATAATAAGAACAGTTATGCCACGTTGACTGCGATGGGCAGGACATGTGGCACGAATGGGGAGTGAAAGAGGGGCCTTGTAGGAAAGCTAAAGGGAAAACGCCCAGTTGATAGACCAAGAATGAGGTGGGAGAATAACATTAATCATGATTTGAGTGTTGTAGATTATACAAGGGATGATTGGAAAACATTAACTCAGGATAGATTTGTATGGAGAGCTAATGTCCGCGCGACCATGAATTTACGGGTTCGACAGTGCCAGTGAGTTAGTTATAAAACCTCCTATTTTTCTAAATATATGATATCGATCGTGTGGGCTAGTGGATTTCATGCTTTCCTCTGGTTTTGAGGTTCGTAGGTTCAAACCAGGCCGTGACGGACGAGTTTTTCAGGGCATATAAATTCTGCCTATGAGTTCTTTAGAAAGGGAACTAAAGGCGTAGTTTTTGGACACGTAAAAGAACCCGAAGCCTGAAAAAATAGACCTCTGAGAAAAATTAGTTGGCCTTTTCACGTCCAGATTTGAATTGCAACGGTAATGACTTCAGCTGTAAAAGAGTTTCCTTAACAAACACATTTTTTTTATTTTTCTTGGTTCAATCTCACCGATTGTAGGTATCCTACTTTAACGTACCCCACCGTACTCCTGGCTTAGAGGGACACGACCTGTTCAGGAGGGCATTTTTTAATTTTTGAATCACATACATACTTTTTGACCACAGAATGACATGTATGGTCTTCCGGGATGAATCATTATCAATGCCAAGGCCATTCCGAGACAACACCAGCATTTAAGACAAGACACACTATTCACTCATACATTCACACTAAACAGAACGGTCATGATAGGGATGCCCAAATGGTGTTCGGAGACTATTTTAGCCTTAAAGTTTCCCAACATTTGCTTCACAGGCGAGGAAAAAAAAACTCATGAAATTTGTCCTTAGGGGGAACGAAACCTGGTCTGCTGCGTGCGAGGCACCGTTTTTATCCCGAGATCACAGAGATAGACTTGATAAATTACCAACTTAAATACATCATAATAACTTACGCAATGTTTTATTAATATCACATTGCGTGTATGATATTTTGTAGGCTGTGCATGTCCCCTGTGTAAATGCAACTGAAATTAGGTTTCATTAATTATAAAATAATGCTATAAGTCTCCATTAACTTTTATCGCGGAAAAATATACTGAATCGCTTTGCGTTGTAACCCATCTCCAAAGGCTTTAGTTCTATAACGTGTATTTCTTATTTATAAGATTGCAGTAGTTTAATTAGGCCCAACAAAATTACATCAAAATACGGTCACATTTATTATATGAATCATAAATTAAATGGGTGAAAACCATAACAGTATAAGTGAAATGTTTGTGAAAATTGAGTTAAATATAGTAATCGCATGTTATTGGGTCCTACTTTCGAACTGCAGAGAGATACAAGTGTATGCTGTCAACTACTGCCATCTAGCGACGGATGAATGCAACTGTTTGCATTGGTTTGATACAGCAAATATTTACTATTTTATCTTTGAATTATCGAAATGTAACTTATATCGTTATGTTTTCACTCGTTCAATTGGGTCTTGACAAAATATTATAAAAAAAGTAAAATTGAAGACCACAGGGTAAAAACAAGTAACATCACAAAACAATGAGTAAAGATGATGACCGTGATATTCGATGTAATTTGAAAACGTTTCAATTGGCAATGATAAATTTTGGAAAAACATGGGATTTTGATGTACTGGAGAAAAGCAAGTATTGCTCAAACATTAAAATTAAGTAAGACATCCGATGTAATTTGAAAACCTTTCAATTGGCAATAATAAATATTGGAAAAACATGGGATATCCGGGTTTAACGTTTAGATATACTGGAGAAAAGCAAGTATTGCTCAAACATTAAAATTAAATAAGACATCCGATGTAATTTGAAAACCTTTCAATTGGCAATGATAAGAATTGTAAAAACATGGGATATCCAGGTTTGATGTTTTGATGTACTGGAGAAAAGCAAGTATTGCTCAAACATTAAAATTAAGTAAGACATCCGATGTAATTTGAAAACCTTTCAATTCGCAATGATAAGTATTGGAAAAACATGGGATATTCGGGTTTGACGTTTTGATGTACTGGAGAAAAGCAAGTATTGCTCAAACATTAAAATTAAGTAAGGCATCCGATGTAATTTGAAAACCTTTCAATTGGCAATGATAAGTATTGGAAAAACATGGGATATCCGGGTTTGACGTTTTGATGTACTGGAGAAAAGCAAGTATTGCTCAAACATTAAAATTAAGTAAGGCATCCGATGTAATTTGAAAACCTTTCAATTGGCAATGATAAGTATTGGAAATACATGAGATATCCGGGTTTGACGTTTTGATGTACTGGAGAAAAGCAAGTATTGCTCAAACATTAAAATTAAGTAAGACATCCGATGTAATTTGAAAACCTTTCAATTGGCAATGATAAGTATTGGAAATACATGGGATATCCGGGTTTGACGTTTTGATGTACTGGAGAAAAGCAAGTATTGCTCAAACATTAAAATTAAGTAAGGCATCCGATGTAATTTGAAAACCTTTCAATTGGCAATGATAAGTATTGGAAATACATGGGATATCCGGGTTTGACGTTTTGATGTACTGGAGAAAAGCAAGTATTGTTCAAACATTAAAATTAAGTAAGACATCCGATGTAATTTGAAAACCTTTCAATTGGCAATGATAAGTATTGGAAATACATGGGATATCCGGGTTTGACGTTTTGATGTACTGGAGAAAAGCAACTATTGCTCAAACATTAAAATTAAGTAAGACATCCGATGTAATTTGAAAACCTTTCAATTGGCAATGTTAAGTATTGAAAAAAACCATTAGATATCCGGGTTTGACGTTTTGATGTACTGGAGAAAAGCAAATATTGCCCAAACATTGAAATCAAGTAAGACATCCGATGTAATTTGAAAACCTTTGAATTGGCAATGATAAATATTGGAAAAGTCATGGAATGTCCGGGTTTGACGTTTTTGTGTAATGGAGGAAAACAAGTATTGCTCAAACATAAAAATTAAGTGTTGTCTATTTTTGTTTTCCCTTGTAGTCTTCAATTGAATCTGTGCTTTAATAAATCATTTAAATAGTCTGAATGTATGTCTTTTCTTAGCAAGCCTTAAGCAAGATTTAAGTATATATATATATATATATATATATATATATATATAATTTGTCTAATAACACCAGATTTTCTTTTATGACATTTGTGACTTTCTCACTTGGCATTGGCGGAATTGTAATCCATTTCTTATATTAGGGCAAGTCCACCTCTGTGGTCTCGAGGTAGCGTGCTGCCTTGTCACACAGCGGGCCAGGGTTCAATCCCCGGTCGGGGCAGTTTTTCTGGGTGAGGTTTTTATCGGGGTTTTCCTCACATGTAAGACAAATGTCAGGAAAACTTTAAGGCTCAAACGGTCCCTGAAATCATATGGCCATCATCATCATCATCATCCTTATCATTATCATCATCATCATCATCCTTCACCGGTGTGGAAAGCAACGGGAAGCTACCACACCTACAATTCCCTAGTAAAGCTGCAAGCATAGCATGACAATGCTATGATTGCAGTGAAGGACCTGCCTTCGGGCAGAATTACTATGGATGGATATTAGGGACCTGGAAGGCGGAGTTACGTTACCCAGATGATATGACGGGTGATAAATGGTATTGAAGCCGCAGGAGAGTTCTTAACCTAAACCTAACCTAAATTCCATACCATGGGCAACCACAGGGGTAATTTACTTTAAGGAAACATTCCTGTGATATGACCCGGGACCAGAAAAGCTGACTACTAGCTCATGAGGCTAGAAGCTGATGAAGAAGTTTAGGAGGTTTAGAAGAAATGAATAGAACAGCTTCATAGTTAGAGCGTGAGATTCTAAACAAACCATAGGTCAACGGTTTAACGGTTTAATTTTTGTAGACGTAATTTAATTTTAAGTCTGAATGAGTGTAGACATGCAAGAATAAAAATTCCCCAAGCAGGGGCTTCGTAAACAGATCGATTTTTTCAATATGTCAAAGCGTTCAGAGGGCAAGCCTTTTAAAGGACCCTAAATATTATCATAGTCGGTATGATAGTGTTAAATGTGGTGAAAATATATTGAACATATTAAAAATCTTTAAAAATGATACTAGGTGGTGAAAGTAACAATTTTTTAATATAATTTAAAAAATCTATTTTTATAATCCTGTCTTCGACCAGCCTCAGCGTTTCGGACTACTGTTCATTAGGCCCCGAGTTCGATTCCCGGTCAAACCATAGGAATTTTTACCCATGATCTGGAATTTAGGTTAAGTTTATGTTAAGAACTCTCCTGGCGCTTCATTATCATTTATCACCCATCATACCATCGGGGTAACGTAACTCCGCCTTCCAGGTATCCCAACATATGAAATGGGATTACAATTCTGTCAATGCTAGGGGATAAAGCCAGAAATGTCATAAAAGACAACCTGGTGGAATTAGACAAAAAATAATCTTTTTTTTTGAAGCATTTTAAAACTTCATTTCTAGATAAATTATAGTGTAATTTTTTTATAATTAACTAGGTATTAGCTAGCGCGCTACTCCTAAATAAATGTTAATGTGTTTTTACCACCAGCCTTGAGCTGCTATGCTTGCCCGGGAATCAGCTTATTCCGATTTTCTGTGAATGAAAGACAAAAATGGTTATTGTGAGTTATCCGTAAAAGATAAACATATGCTGTGGCGGACTTTTTTTGTAGAGTTTTTTGAGATATTCAATTCCGTGTACAATAATTTGGTGTATTTGTTATGGTTTAGGCAGCGTAAGCCATTTAAGCGTCAAAATAGGGACTTTAGTTCACGTTTTTCACTACAAGGAGTGATTTTTAGAGGTGAAGGAGTTGAGTATTACGACTCTCTTATAGCCTGTGTTCATCCCCGGAATCTCTTGAATATTTTTCAAAAAGCCCGATTACAATCGGATGAACAGTATGGCAGAGCACGCTTGCCCGGGAATCTACTTATCCCGATCTTCTTGGAATCAATGAAAGTCAAAAATGGTTATTGCGAGTTATGCGTAAAAGATAAATATATGCTGTCGCGGACTTTTTTTGTAGAGTTTTTTGAGATATTCAATTCTGTGTACATTAATTTGGTGTATTTGTTATGGTTTCGGCAGCGTACGCCATTTAATTGTCAAAAAGGGACTTTATTTCACGTTTTTCGCTACAAAGGGCGATTTTTAGGGGTGAAGGGATTGAGTATTAGAACTCCCTTATAGCCTATGTTCATCCCGGGAATCTCCTGAACATTTTGCAAAAAAAACCATGAAAATCGGATCAACGGTATGGCCGCGTACATAATACGAACAAACAAACAAACATTCATTTTTATATATTAAGATTATGCTAACAAAAATGATAACATATGGGGTGTTGGTTGATTCCTTGAGAGGGGACATACTATGCAGTTACGCCACTGATTGGAAATATAATCCCCAATTTTTGTGTCGGTCATGGTGAAATAGTAGTTAACAGGCTCGCATCTAGTTCCCAAGATCGCAGGTTCAAATCCCATCGAGTTAAATATCCGATTCCGATTGAGGGTCTTTCCACTTTTCAGCGGTTGTCCTTTTACCAGCCGGCTGCTGGCCTTTCACATCCACATGTGTCAATCACAGAGGTAGATGATCAACAGCCAGTGTAGGGGTGACATGTGGTTAGCATGTCGAGTCCCCCAGCCGTTATAGCTGGTTCCTCAACCTGGAACCGCTACTTATTGTAGCTACCCAATTGCCTCACGATGCTGGGTGGGCACCGGTCCCATACTGGCCGAAATACCACGAGAAAATTTCTTCCCCCATGGAGACTCGAACCAGCGCAAGTCCCGTAGCTCTGCGCCAAGGCTTCCTACCTTAACCGCTCGGCTACGGCGCGGGACCGAGTTAAATATATTGATGTAAAAATAGTGGTACGGTATTATTCGGAAAATAAGTAAAGTCGTATCGCGGATTTAGGGTGTGACATGTAAAAAAACTTCAAACCTGAAAACAAAAAAAGAACTCTGAGCAAAATATGTTGACCATTTCACGCTCAAATTTAATTGCGATGCTAAAACCTGAGTAGTTAAAGAGCGTTGTTAGATAAAATACTAAGCACCATCGAACCCTTGCGTTCATGGTAGCGCGGACATAAGCACTTCATTCATCCCTATCCTGAGTTGATGTTTTCCAATCATCCCTGTACCCCAAATCATGGTTAATGTTTTCTCCCACCTTATTTTTGGTCTACCAACTGGATGTTTTCCTCTGATTTTCCTACAAGAAGCTTCCATGCCCCTCTTTCATTACCCATTCGTGCCACATGTCCTGTCTATTGCAGTCTAGGAGACTTAACTGTTCTTATTATATCCGGTTTCCTAAAAAGATCATGAAGCTCACTGTTACCGGCTTGTGGTGTTCTCCATTCGCCTGTCTGTTCACCTATCTTTGTTCCAAAAATATCCTAAGAACTTTATTCTCTAATACTCGCAACCTTTTCTCCTCCCTTAAAGTACG
The DNA here is from genome assembly GCA_030220185.1 of Diploptera punctata. Taxonomy (NCBI): domain Eukaryota; kingdom Metazoa; phylum Arthropoda; class Insecta; order Blattodea; family Blaberidae; genus Diploptera; species Diploptera punctata. The sequence goes on from JASPKZ010002698.1 coordinate 565,231, forward strand.
ACCCCATTTTTAATATGTATAGATACAAAAACACATTTTTAATAATTAGTACCGGTATACAATTTTTGTACCTTTTATTACCAGTACCATAATAATGTTTTTTTGCGCAATAGTGCGTTTTGTCGTACTTGCAGCAATGCGACCATGATTGAAAGTTCAACTTCCTACATTTCGGGATTCCCAACCTAAATAACTATACTGTAATAAAAATAACTATACTGTAATATTACATATTACAAACACGCGTATGGGAACTAAAATCACTGCCCTCTATGTATACTACGTATAATGTATATATAAAAAATATCCAAATTGTTGTGTTAATATACATTATACGAAACAAATCACTGCATTTTAAATGAACTAAACCATATTTGAAACAATATAAAACAATAAATACGTATTTGCCGTCATGTTATCATTGATTGGTGTCATGGCTTCCTGTTGTTTCAACTAATAAACATTGCCCACACTGTTAATATTAGTCAGTTGTTTATAATGAACGTAAATATTTCCAACAAAAATTGTATTATTTTACTATTATTTATTATTTTGATAACACCATCGTGCAAAAAAAATAATGTACAACGCACGCTTGTGAAGTGTTTTTCAGAATCTCGGAGATTAAAAAACTCGCTATCGATCGGTTTTTAAACATTTTAACCGATTCTGTAAAAAACACTTCCCAATCTCTTATTGTAATAGGCCTACACTATTATTCTCCATGTTCACAATTTCTGCATGACAAATTCCATTAGATTATTACTAATATTGTTTTGTAGTGTTTTCGTTTTTGTAATTAATTCTATAGGCATATTAACATACTCTATGTAGACCTATTTTACAAGCTTTATATAATCTTGACCTGTATCTATCTATGTAACGGAATATTTCAACGCGATTTTCATCCACTTAAAATCATTAGATCGACTTGAAACTTTGTATACTTGTAAAGGACCAATGACAATACAATAATTTCATAACCTTTTTCTAAAATCCTGGCCAGAATCATCAGAAAATCAAAAAAGTGTCTGTGTAATTATGTAATGGAATCTTTCAACACGATTTTCACCCACTTAAAATCATTGGATCGACTTGAAACTTTGTATACTTGTAAAGGATCAATGATAATACAATAATTTCATAAATGTTTTGTAAAATCCTCGCCAGAATCGTCAGAAAAAAACCGATATAATAGGTTGCGGACTTATCAACTTTTTAGTCAATCGTTATAAGAGCTCAGTTGGTAGAGCGGTAGACTGTAGTGGTATATAATTTCAGTAATCCATAGGTCGCTGGTTCAAATCCGGCCCGGAGGATTTTTTTAGAAGAGTATTACTTTTAGCTCATACTACAATAGTATCGAATTTAAAGATTTACATTTTTATCTTATTCTGTACAATATTAAACTAAAAAATAAAAAAATAAATAATAGTTTAAAAAACTAAAACAACACGCTTTATTATAAAACCGAACTAAAAAATGAAAAATAATTTTAATTTCCAACACGCTTGGGATAAAATTAAAGTGGTCAACAAAAAAAATCATCTCTAACACATTTGGAATAAAACTATAGTTATCTACAAAAAAATAATTTTACCATCAAAAGCGTGGGGTGCTTTTATGGTTTTTACATTTTCTTCTCAAAGACTTTACTTTTACCAATATCTGTTTATTATCAAATATATTAATTGATAAAGAGCACCCCACGCTTTAGATGGTAAAATTATTTTTTTGTAGATAACTATAGTTTTATCCTAGATGTGTTGGAGATGATCTTCTTGTTGACCACTTTAATTTTATCCCAAGCGTGTTGGAAATTAAAATTATTTTTCATTTTTTAGTTCGGTTTTCTAATAAAGCGTGTTGTTTTAGTTTTTTAAACTATTATTTATTTTTTATTTATTGTTCTGTCGAATGCCCTTTGAATTCTAGTTTATATTCATTCATGGGAAGAAAAATAATGTTTATGTTACTTCTAAAATCTATGTCCACCGCTGTGGTCGCGGAGTAGCCTCGCTATATCGCATGTATCGACCCCAGGTTCAATCCTCGGTCGGAACAAGTTTCCTAAGTGGCGTTTTTTTAGGATTTTCCCCTCGCCTCTAAAAAAATGGCAGGTCTAAATGGTCCCAGAATATAATCTAGTCATCATAATCATCATTATCATATTCTTCTAATTTAGTATGAATGTGTTAGTGAATGGCGTCTTTTGTCTTAAATGTTCGTGTTGTCTCGGAGGAGGCTCTGGCTTAAACTAATCACTCAATTTGCGAGTTCCCCCATGACCTTGTGTTTTAAAAAAGTATGCATGTTTGTGATCCAACGTTTAAAATCCCTCTCGCGTCAGGTCTTGCCTCTCTAAAGTCCGGGTGACGTAAAGGTACCGATAATGTGATAAGATGGAGAAAAAGAAATAACATTTATAATAAATGAAAAATGCATTTAAAAAATAACGCCTTTACTTTTAGTATCTTAGTTTCATTAGCGCGCAATTCAAAACTAACCTAGAAAAGAACGACAAATTTTGGTCAGAGGTCTAGTAGGCCTATATAATACTTGAGATTGTTTTAGGCCTATGTGCCTAAATCTAAGACTCGGAACCCACGACTTTACTTTATTAAGCTACACTCATTCAGGATATTTACGCTTTAAAAAATCCTTACACCCCGGCCAGGTTTTGAATTCAGAATCTTCGTATCCAGACACCGGCATGGAACTACTAGACCACGTGACCGACTGGAATAATCATTTTAAGAACAAAATTTGAATATTCTGCAAATTGTTTAAAAAAAATCTTGAAACAAACTTTAGTGTACTAATTTGCAGGGTCCTAAACAATAACAATTTTGTACATTATTTTATAAGAATTCATTGCCTGAATTTGCAATCGCTTGGATGTATTATCTATTTAGCCTGGTGAATTTAGGCCTTGTCTTCCACTCATCAGGGCAAACATATTACTTCCAAATATAGTATGTGTCCCATACATGGAGACATGGGAAATCCCTGACCAACTAAATTAATAGCAATTTGTTAACATGTCTGAAGAAGGTACAGTGTACCGAAACAGCTGTCACTGAATTATATAATAAATATGAAAATCAAATAAAACTACGTCTTATTTTTATTTAATTAATAAATTAATAGCGCTTATTTCCCTATACATATGGTCAGCACATCGCCTCAATTATACATCAAGTAGGAACTAAGGTATTACTTGAATGAGAAATGTCGGTTACATTTTGCTCAGATGCACTAATTTAGGCTTGAGGTTCTTTTACGAGCTCGAGAATCTCCAGACTTGGGAACCATGGCTTAAAGTCCTCCCCGAAAGACTTGTCCCTTGGTTTTTTCCATCATAAAAATGCATCGAGCACGGCCGGGTTTGAACCCGTGATCTTCGGGGTCTAGAGGCAAGAAACAAAACCACTCGAACACTGAGGCCGATTTAAAAATATAACAATCACAATAATTATATTAACATTGAATGAAAATTCGATTAAACTGGCGATAATAAGAGTAACATATAACTAACTAACTCACTGACTTGATTGAACTCGTAGGTCCATGGACGCGCGGACATAAGCTCTCCGTACATCCCTATCCTGAGGTAATGTTTACCAATCATGTATTGTATAATCTGCTTCTCTCAAACCATGGATAATGTTATTCTCCCACCTGATTCTTGGTCTACCAACTGGGCGTTTTCCCTATGGTTTTCTTATCGGAAGCTTCCACACACTTCTTTCATTCCCCATATGTGCCACATGTCCTGCCAATTGCAGCCTACGAGAATTAACTGTTATTATTATATTTGACTTCCTATACACATCATTAGCTCACTATTATGTAATTTACTTCATTCACCTGTCTCTTCATCTCTTTTCGGCCCAAACATTTTGCTAAGAGCTTTATTCTCAAATACTCGTAATCTCCTTTCCTCCTTTAAAGTAAGAGTCCATGTTTCGCTCCATATAATATAACTGGGAGAATAACTGTTTTATATATTTTCAATTTAATAATTTTTAAAGGTATTGGAATGACAAGAGTCCCTGTAATGCATAATAGCAAGCATTTCCAGTATTGTGCATCTCATTCCTATTTGTAATTATTGTTCCTAGATACTTGAAATCAGCCACATCTTCAAAATTTCCTTCATTTGTCATTAGTTGTCCATTTCCATTATATAACGCATTTCTATGGGTGAACATATAGTTATTTAGTTATGTTAGTTGCAATCAAAAGTAATACTAATATTAAAAAAGATAAAAGTAAGATAAATTATGCAGTAGACAATCATTATGCGATTGGTATAAGAAAAATACAAGGGAAAATAAAGAAAATTAATGTACCGGTATTTAAATATCGGTTATGTATCGTGTTTTAACTTAAAATATTAGCCAATATTAATAATATTTAATAAAAACAAAGTGAAATATATGATTACTAGATAAAATAATACTATTAATGAGGCATGTAAGTTAGTTTGTCTAAGAAGCTCCTCTACTCTGTTCGACACAGAGCCGAGTCGAGGGACGAGATGCGATGAAGCATCTTTTATTGAAAGTCTGTGATTAACAAGGTTGCTGGCCGACCACGCCTGACGCACCAACACAGGGGCAGATCAAATTAAATTAATGAGATGAGTTTGGAGAAGTGGAATGAAATTTGTGGCAGGGAAAAACTGGAGAATCCCTGAGAAAAATCTACCTTGAATATTCATCCACCACGAAACCCACATATAGTGACGAGACGCGAATTCGGGACCCTAGCTTAGAGAGACGAGGACTTAACCGCTTGAGCCACGGAGCCGCCTGTTAATAAGTTATCATTAAATTTATTTTTAAATTATCTTTTAGTGTTACAGTCTCTGACACAGGATCGAAGATATTTCATACTCCGGCAAGTGAAACATGAAGGACAATTAAAATATATAAGCCCTAGTGTATACTAAAAACAAATTTCAAGTTATAGATCACAATGTCGTAATTTATGAATATTATATAACTAACACAAAATGATAGATAGATAAATAAATAAATATTGTAGCCTATATATTACGAATGCAAATCCATCTTACCTGATCATGTTTGCTGGTGTCCTGGTGATGATTGAGTTAGTCTATGAATAAGAAAGTTTAACACTTTCACCCTCATTATAAATAAACAAGAATACTGTTATATATCTGATGGAATACAAATACATTAAGTTATTATTTTCTAATTTCTTGTTAACCTAATTAAGTTCAAATAAGTTTAATACTGCATTTAGTAAAGTAATGTAAATCATTCACTTTCACTATCGAACCCAGAGGTTTATGGCCATACATTCAAATCCTAAGTTAAAATTTTCCAATCATTCCTTCTATAATTCCCATCCATAGTAATTCTGCCCGAAGGCAGGTCCTTCACTGCAATCATAGCATTTTCATGCTATGCTTGCAGCTTTACTAGGGAATTGTAGGTGTGGTAGCTTCCCATTTCTTTCCACACCGGTGAAGGATGATGATGGCCATATGATTTTCGGGGACCGTTTGGGCCTTAAAGTTTTCCTGACATTTGTCTTACAGGTGAGAAAAAACCCCGATAAAAACCTCACCCAGAAAAACTGCCCCGGGCCCGCTGCGTGACAAGGCAGCACGCTACCTCGAGACCACAGCGGTGGACCTCCTATAATTAACCTCCCTAAAATCACAGTTAATATTATTCTTCCGCTTCATTTCTGGTTTATCTATTGGGCGCTTTCCCTTTGGTTTTCCCCATTTGTGTCATATGTACTATCCATCGCAGTCCACGAGACTTAATTATTTTTATTAAAATTGGTTTTTCATAAAGAATGTAGCTCATGTTATGCTGTTTTCTCCATTAATTTCCCTGTTACCATCTCTTTGGTCCAAAATTTTTGCTATGCATTTTATTCTCAAATACTCCTTTCTCCTCTCTTATTGTAAAAGCAGTGTTTGTTGTTAAATGATTTAAAATAATCCCGTTACTTTTAGCATCGTTTAACACTAGTCCGATTTTTTTTCTTATTAACTTATAGTTTATAGATGTGCTGATTTCAAAATATTTTATTTATTTCATGCCGCTCACATTAAATTTGTCACGAAAATTGTTATTGTTGATGACGTGTCTCAACCGTCTTGTCCTAAACCATAGCTTCTCAAACTTATTTCGCCCACCGCCTACTTTAAGAATCAAACTATTTAATGCCCCCAACATTTTTTAAACTTACCATCTGTTGAAAATAATAATTGCAATTACTGATTTTAAAATCCGTTCTTAAAAACTTCATTGCAATTATAATTGTTTTTAAAAGCGTCACATCCTACTTCTGAGTTCAAATTTACAAAAACCAAAAACAGATTTAATGAAGCAGAAAGATGGTACGAACTGTGCAAGGTTATATGTCTGTGCATAAACCTATCAAAGACCTTGTTAGTTTTTTTGCAGGTAGGACGTGGTAGCGATCACAAGATAGTTCACACAGTTTACAAACACATGTTGCATTCGGGTCATGGCACGTCTTTACTTTTGACACTTTGTAGTGATATCCATGCGTGATTAAAGAATTCACTAAATGGCGTAGATCTTGACTTGTTTCCATTCATGTTCTGTTTACTATGGCCTTAGTTGTAGAGAATTCGGGCAAGATCTCTGTTGTTTTTTTTGTCTTCTTATTTCCAATAGTTTATTTCAGTTTTCTATACATGGTAGAAAGGTTTCTCTGGCCAATTCATAAACGAGTCTTGAGCGGGTATATTTTATTTCCTAGAGGAGTCTTCAGAAACCGTGAGAAACCGTCTTCAGAGATCTTTTATTCCTAATTTTCCCCAAATCATTTCTATGTCCTATGTGAGTATGGGCAAGATTTTAGCTTCAAAGATTTAAATACAATAGATTCAAAACTATTAAAATCGTAAAAAAAAAACACACACACACACGTTATAGCAGGTATCTCAAATATAGAGGCCGGTTGGAATTTTTCTCCTCGATCGAGCATTAGAGAGTGTCGGAAAGCGAATTCCAAGAAATGTCCTCTCCTCTTGTCCCGTAGCTTCTTATCTAAAGAGTAGACAGTAGGCCTATTTAATTTCAATTTTAAACATCAGATAAACATAATTTTTTGCCATTTTTTTAATCAGCCATTGCCTTCCTAGACCGCCTCAACGCCCGCTCCCAATTTTCTGTAGGATTTCTACCGTACCCCTGAAGACCTCCACTGCCCACAAGGGAGATCATCTCCCACTTTCAGAAAAACTGAACATATGCTCTCCATAAATTCCTATTCTGAGCTGTTTTCCAATTGTCATGGATTCCCTGAAGTAGTCCCCGCCCGGAGAACCGAATGGGGGACTATTTTACTTCATCATCATCATCATCATCATCACTCCAGGGATTAGACAATTGCCCGTTCCGACTTCATAATGCATCAGCCCAACGTCTTCTAGGTCTTCCAACATCACGCCTTCCTCTTGCTTGATAATTTCTTGCTAACAATGGATATCTCTCCTTACTCATTCCATCCATGTGATCAATCCATTTCTGTCTGTAATTCGTGACTTTATCCAATAAAGGCTGTACTTTCAATTCTTCTCTTATATCCTCATTTCTTATTCTATCAAGTCTTGTACATCCTTTTACTTGTGGAATACATGTCTGCGTTTCTTGACGGTATTTTTACGGTGAAAGAACGTCACTCTTTCGACCAAGGTACTTTTTTCGTCTGGCTTATCTCCTTCGATTTGTCCGGCATTGTTAACCCTTCCGGCAGCAAATCTACCGCCAGCATAGGCATTTTCGTCATACAGTGGGGTTATTGCTATGACCCCGCTCGCCACTGGTACATATATTCGCCAACTCTAAATTAGTAGGCACTCACATAGACATGTAAAACCCAAATACTGGAACTTAATACTTCTATGAATGCATGCTTTATTACCTATAAAGGACTATTTGTGATTATGACCACAAACATAGCTGGATTATGTTTCGATATTATATATAATTAAATATCTCGTTTACTCAGATTTTTATGAATGCATGTTTTATTATTATATATAATATAAACAAATTAATGTGACCAAATCGTTAACCAATAAATTCGTAAAATGTTGCGTGTTTTTAAAGTTTTGGAATATGAAAAGTTCTACCACTAATTTTAGATTATAATAATAGGTATTTTTAAAAATTATTTTGTAGAATCAGAAAATTTTATCTTCAAAGATATCGATAAATTTATTCCTGTGCCAATTTCAAAATTTTCACTTCGGTATATCATTTTCATGAAATCGCTCTATACTAGCCGATCGCTCGGCATTGCCAGAGTATTTTCCCAATATTTTTGTCACAAATGAGCTTAATTACCCCAGAAAACTATGAATTTGACATTATTATCGATTAATTTTGACTTCATTCACCCCTTCTTATCCCATGCAAGTGGGGCTGAATTTGGACTTAACCGACTTGGTATTGTCACTATTTAACTCAGTGACCCCTAAAACTTTGAATTCGACATTAATATCCGCCCATTATGATTATTCCTATATTTATCCCCTCTGGGGATTGTAAAGGTAAAATTTCGACTTAAATGTCATATATTTTAAGATCAATGCCATCAGTGATCCCAAAAGTTGTGGATTCGACAATAATTACGGCCACTTTACTAAATTTTATTTTTATCTCTTCTCATACCATCGAACACCCTTAGGGATGGCAGGGTTCAAACTTAGGCTTAAGTGCCATCGGTACTGTGACCAATGAGCTTAGCGACTCTGAAAACTATGGATTATACACAAATAACGGTCATTTTAGACATATTATATATTATCCCTTCTAACCCCTAGGTATGATAGGGGTTAAATCAGGCTTACATGTCATCTGCACTGCCACCGTCTTAGCGAACTCGAAAACGATGGATTCGACACTCATCTCGATCACTGTCGTAAATTTATTTTTCATAAGTATTACCACGAGTGATTTCCAAATTTTTGATAAATTCACGACTCACGAAGTGGCATAAAATTAAGCTGTTTACTCACAAATTATTATTTAAACATAGTTATTTTAAAATATTTATATATTTAATGTAAACGGCGATGTTTGAAAACAAATGAGACACGATTGGTACGCTTCATTTGCTTCTTTTATTCATCACTGCAACCAGATCATATAATTTATTGCCAAAGGAACGCAATATTGTAGGAATGCACTCTAGTGGAGAAATAATGAAACACATCAAACTGTATATTAATTCATTTTTGATGTCCTATGATATAAATATGACAATTACATTTTTCTGGAATGTTATTACCTGGGAAAAAATGATTTTAAGAAAGTGCAAACAGTGGTTTCTTTTTTTGGTGGTATAATCAATTGTACAAATGTTTTTATATTAACTCCCGCATGCGCTATGTGTTGACATTCATGCACTATATATACAATCTGGTAGCCGTATTTCTTAGAGAGTCAGTAATTGCAAAATAATGCTATGGCCTATTCAGAATGCTAAAAAGGAGGTGCTTTCTTTATTATGACTATTTAACTCATGCCACAAATGCTAGTCAGTGACCAATCACGTTTCAATGAATTTTGTTTTACAATCAATGACAGTCGTGTTTCACCTCGCTCTTTATCGATTTCTCTTTATCAGTTCCTGCTTTTGTGATAAAGAAAGCTCCTCCTTTTTAATGTTCTGAACAGGTCAAAGCATTATTTTTCTCCAAAAAATACATTGAATATAACAAATAATGAACAGATTCCTTGATTATATTGAGTTGTTTACTAAAAAAATAAATGAATATCCCGTAATGTTGATTATGATATATAGTTTGATGTGTTTCATTATTTCTCCACTTAGGTGCATTCTTACAATATTGCGATCTTATTTGGCCATAAATAATATGGTCAAGCTGCAGTGAATGAACATAACCTCACATTTCTGATTTGTATTCAAACATCGCCGTTTACATTAAATATATACATATTTTAAAATAACTATAGTTAAATAATGATTTGTCAGTAAACAGCTTAATTTTATTCGTTAAATAGTCCCAACAAATGCCACTCTTGATTTCCAAACTCTCTAGATAAATTGGAAATCACTCGTGGCATTACTTATGATAAACTTTAGTTGGTAAATTCTAGGCGAAACACGATTGTGATTGATTGTAAATAAAAAATCATTGAAATGTGATTGTTCATTGACTCCCATTTTGGGACACGAGTTAAATAGCCATCTTAATTTCTCATTCCCTTACCACTCTTAAGGCTGCTAGGGGTCAAACATGAACCAAAATGCCATCGGGACTGTGACTAATGTTCATGGCGACCCCGAAATCTATGAATAGGACATTAATATCTGCCACTTTTTACGTCTTTTTTTTTCACCCCGTCCCATCCTTAATGAATTATAGGTTCAAACTTGGGCTTAAATACTATCTAAACTGTTACCAATTAGTTTTGCGACCCCGAACACTATGGATGATACATTAATCACGATAATTTTAGATATATTATTTTTCACCCCTTCACACTCCTAGGGATACTAGGGTTCAAACTTAGGCTTACACGCCATATGCATTGTCACCAATGAGTTTAGCGATTCCGAAAACTATGTTTTTGACACTAATCTCGGTAATTTTGGATATATTATTTCTCACCCCATAAGTTTGCTAGAGGTTAAATTTGGGCTTTTGTGATACCTGCATATTTACTAATCAGATTAGTAACCCCGAAAGTTACGGATTTGAGACTAACTTCGCTCACTGTTTTCATTTTCACCCATTCTTAATCCCTTTTGGAGTGCTAGGGGTCACACTTGGGCTCAAATGTCATTGAAACTTGACTAATTAGCATAAAGACCTCGTAAAGCGCGGATTTGTCATGATATCGGCCATATTTTGAGATGTTATTTTTAACACCTCCATACTCCTCCACCTCCTCCTCAGGAGTTCTAGAGGTCAAATATAGGCTTAAATGTTACCAAAGATGTTAACAATCAGATAAGCGGTCACAAAAATAATGGTTTCGACACTAATCTTGCTCGTTCTGGATATTTTATTTTCCATCCCTTTTCATCTCTCAAGGGTGCACGCGTTAAACCTGAGCTTAAATCGATCAGGACTGTCATCAATCGGCTTAGCGACCCCGAAAACTATGAATTCGATACTAATCTCGGTCACTTTTGAAATTATATTTTTCATCCCTTCTAAACCCCTTCACCCCCAGAGGGGTGTTAGGGACAAACTTGGACATCTGGAATGTCACCAATCAGCTTAGCGACTGAAAAATACGGTTTACACACTAATCTCGATTCTTTTTGACATTTTAGTTTTCTCCCTTCATCATTTCCCTCACCCTAAGAGCTGTGCTAATGTGTTAAATTGGATTTAAATGTCACCGGAACTGCCATTAATTGACTTAGCTACTCCAAAAACTACGAATTTGACAATAATATCGGTCGTTTCTATTATTTTTATGTCACCCCATTTCATCCTCCGTCATGGTGGTGATAAGCGGGGTTTGAGTAAGTAAACAGACGCTTCGTGTTACCTGCCACACGGAGCATGTACTGCGCAGGACTCCTTATTCTACAACAGAATGTATCTTAACGACTGTATTATTTATTCGTTGCTTACAGAGTAGTAAAAAACTGTACGTTTCGGAAGTGTATTATTGTACATTGCAATAACTATAATCATGATGTATGAGAATATATTTATGTAAATTAAACCCTTATTCAAAATGAAGTAGTTTTATTGCACACTACAAATAACTAAGCATACGATTGTTTGCTTCCTTCTATAATTCCTTATCCTGGTGCAATTGTTTTTGAAGCAGGGTATAATGCCTTCCACCGAACATCATTTTGTTCACACTGAACACTGCACGGCCACAGGTGCGTCCTCCCTCCTTATAGTCCATGCATTCTTAACTTCACTGTATACTTACTAGAACCCCGCTCTCTGGTGATAAGGGTCTCTAATCCCAAATGGAACCTTTTCCAGATTGTATGTATATGCATACCAAGATTGGCTGAAATTACTCCAGGTGTTCTAGATTATGCTGAAACATATACAGGTCGTTGTCGATCATGTTTCCATTTCAACTCCTTTACATAGGTATCAACCCCCTAAGTGCGCTAGCGGTATATTACCCATTACAGTCACATTCCCACATTGTAATTTATATGTGTATCAAATTTGGTTGAATTTGCTCCGGGCATTCGAAACATTCCGTCACATTCACACATACATTTTATGTATGAAGGGTACAAGGAAAATAATAGGTAAGTCACTTGTTTTCTTGAAACCTAGAAAACGTACTTTTAGTTTACGAAATCCATACCACACTCTAATTCAACCCAGGAAGTTACTACAGGCCTTACGGGCTACGCCAGTATCCCTCTACGTACAGGTTGTAGATGTTGTCAAACTCATAATAACGGTATTTGTTTATTTAGGGGGGAGGAGGGGGAAGGTTAGCAGTACTTTTTCCAAATATATGTATTATACATAAAATAAATATGAAATTATTGTATTGTCACGGGTCCTCTACAAGTATACAAAGTTTCAAGTCGATCCAATGATTTTAAGTGGGTGAAAATCGCGTTGAAAGATTCCGTTACATAGATAGATACAGGTCAAGCTAATATAAAGCGTGTAAAAAACATAGTTTTTCTTTTACGGCATGCAAACTAGTTTTATAGTAAATATGAGGGTCGACAGTTTCACACAGGATTGTACGGGTCCGCACGAGGTCAGTGACAAGTGGTAACTGTTTTTTTCTTGGACCGCTACAACTTACAACTCTATACCTGCTGTGTTGCATACTTCAGTTTTATTTAAGGATTTTTTTCAAGAAAACACTCTTAAAATGGCAACCCAGTTCCCTATTCCAAACATACAGTAACTTCCTGGGTTGAATCTGACTGTACCTTACCTGTATGCCGAATTTTGTAGGCAAATAAAGCTATGACTAAACTGCATTTTCTACTGTTTCACATTTCTACAGGGGTTTTCACGTCTAGAAATAGCATTGCGCTTATGGAGCAATTATTGCTAGTAAACGTTTATTAGTTATTCATTTGAAATAAATAATTTAGTTAAATAGTTTCACCTACAACTTTGCCAAGAAGGTTGGTGCCCTATTTATGAAATAAATACCATTATGGAACGTATAATTATCCCCACACATTTAATAAAATTAGGGGGTGAACTCAATTACCGCAGCAGAGGCTAACGGAGATGCCATTGAACCATCCTCTTTCAACCAAACTTGGAGATTATTATATTTCCATCTCAAGTCTGGGGCGTCAAATGGCATCAGCATTCCCATAAGAGCAATACTATTTTGTAGATATGAACAATCCTATAAATGATAGTGCTTTGCAGGGAGAATATAATGACACATCAAACTCCATTTCGACACAAAAGTAACTCACCCATTTTTTTTCCCCTGTACTCTTATATAGATATTATTCTTCAATTCCATTGGAATGGCCTAAGCTTAAATATATATTTTTTACAATGTTAAAATATCGTGTATATGTTGGCTGTATCCCGTGATTCCATAGTGAAAACCGCATCGCATCTGTTGGCGCATGCGCATGGTGTATGATTGGAAATTATTTAATGTTTTGTACGCGTCACATATTGTAAAGTATTTTGCGATTTCTTATTTAATGATTTGTGCATATGTTTATTCCTTTTATATTAATATAAAATTATCTGACAAAGTTCGATCAGATCCATTTCTACAATTTTACGTAACAGTAGCAATTCCGACTCAGTGGCTCCAAAGTTTGGATCCGAACATTAAGCCAATTCCAAAGAATAGAAGCCGCCGATATGAGATTGGTGAAACCATTGAATGGTAGAACTGTTATCTAATAATCTTTGGTTGTGCTCTTAATGACCACAAACAGAACGAGGATATCCGAACATAACTAACATCAGCAAACATTCACACAATCAAGATTTGTCGGAACCACATAACGCTATTAAGGGGTTAATTATAACTACAGATAAAATTGTGATTAGATCTTGGATACTATAGCCACAGACAAATGTTTTTATTAAATACTAGTAAATATCCGGCGTGCGCTGCTACGACTAAATACATTAATGTGATTTTATGTTTAGTTAAATAAGTAAAAATAAAAATAATTATAAATTTATATCGTAATTATTTTTAGATACCGCGTGCTTACTACACGGCATTGCGCCAGTCACTTTCATCCAGTGCACAGAGCTCCCCTTAGTATACTGCAACCGCATCTTCAGGTTTTGAAAAAAGCTTCCCACGCAATCGAGGGAACAAAAAGAAGTCTCACGTGCCAGTTCAGGACTGTAAGGGGGGTGGCTCAACAGCTGCACAGGAGTCCCCCTCAGAAAATCATCTGTCAGATGGACCGTGTGGGCAGAGGCATTGTTGTGGCGCCCCTCAGTTCAGCTCTTGGGCGTTTTTTTTCTCACAATTTTTGGAATACCTGTGGAAAGGCAACTGTGGTGTACAACTGTACTATCACTGTCCTTTGATGTTCAAGTGGTATTGTTGCCACATGACCACCTGTAGCAAAGAAAGTGAGCACCATTTTCTTCCCAACAAAATATGCTCTCTTCACTTTGTCTAGTTGATCATCATCAGGAAAGACCCATACCAACGACTGACGCTTTTTATCTGGATCACATTGGTAAATCCGGGTCTCGTCACCTGTAATGATCTCAGAAATGCGGCGAGAATTCCCATTATTGAATCTCCGAAGCATTTCACGTCACCATTCCACTCGAGTGATTTTTTTACCTTCAGTGAGTCTATGTGGCACTCAACGAGATGACACCTTGCTGACCCTAAGATAGATGTGCAGAATTTTTGTAACCCTCTCCGATCCAATCCTCAGGGATGCCTCAATATCTTTATAAGCCATAGGGGCGTCATCTGGCACCATCTTCTTCACATCATCGATGTTTTTCACAGTCACTGCCATCGAAGGGCCTCCCACTCCTCTCTTCATCTTCAAGAGAGGTTCTATCCCTCTTAAACTCCGAAAACCAGTTGAAAACCGTGGCACTGGAAGGGCCTGCGTAAGCCTTTCAAGCGATTGAACTTGATTTAAGCTACTTTTAAAATCATAGAAAACCATTGCTCGAAAATGTTCTCTCTGTGGTTCCATGTTGAAGTCTGATAGCACCTGTCACCCCCTACCATTTGACCCACAGCTGCTAAGGGATGAGAGATGCGGGCGGGCGGAAACTATGTCAGCTGACTAAGAAAGGACCTCCCAACACTGTTATCTTTCTATCGTAAACGGTACAGTCAGGTCCGGAAACTTTCTGAGTGACCCTCGTAAAATCCAAATAGTAAATAAAATTTCATCTTCCAAAATTTAATATTCAAGCAATCACTATAAGTGAAGCTATATCGTAATTATTTTTAGATACAACGTGCTGATTACGCGGCGTTGCCCGGGAATCTACATATCCCGATGTACTTGGTATAAATGAGCTGAAACACAAAATTCGTTATAAAAGAATACCCTCCGTGCGTTGCTACGCTTGCCCGAGAATCTACTTACCCCGATCTTCTTGGCATCAATGAAAGACAAAAATTGTTATTGTGAGTTATCCGTAAAAGATAAACATATGCTATCGCGGACTTTTTTCTAGAGTTTTTTTTTAGATATTCAATTCTGTGTACATTGCTTTGGTTATTTGTTATGGTTTAGGCAGCGAAAGCCATTTAATTGTCAAAATAGGGAATTTATTTCAAGTTTTTCGCTACAAAGGGTGATTTTTAGGGGTGAAGGGATTGAGTATTAGAACTCCCTTATAGCCTATGTTCATCCCGGGAATCTCCCGAACATTTTGCAAAAAGCCCCATCACAATCGTATCAACGGTATGGCCACGCATAAAGTACGAACAAACAAACAAACAAACAAACATTCATTTTTATATTATACTAACTAATACCCGGCATGCGCTATTATTCCTAAATAAATATTAATGTGTTTTTACCACCAGCCGTGCCCTGTTATGCTTGCCCGGGAATCTGCTTATCCCGATCTTCTTAGCATCAATGAAAGACAAAACTGGTTATTGTGAGTTATCCATAGAAGATAAACATATGCTATCTAGGACTTTTTTGTAGAGTTTTTTGAGATATTCAATTCCGTATACAATAATTTGGTGTATTTGTTATGGTTTAGGCAGAGTAAACCATTTAAGCGTCAAAAAAGGGGGCTTTATTTCACGTTTTTCACTACAAAGAGTGATTTTTAGGGGCGAAGGGGTTGAGCATTACAATTCTCTTATAGCCTATATTCATCCCCGAAATCTCCTGAACATTTTTAAAAAAGTCCCATCGCAATCGGATGAACGGTATGGCAGAGCACGCCTGTCCAGGAATCTACTTAACCCGATCTTCTCGGAATCAATGAAAGACAAAAATTGTTATTGTGGGTTATCCGTAAAAGATAAACATATGCTGTCGCTGACTTTTTCGTAGAGTTTTTTGAGATATTCAATTCCGTATACAATAATTTGGTTATTTGTTATTGTTTAGGCAGCGTAAGGCACTTAAGCGTCAAAATAGGGACTTTATTTCACGTTTTTCACTACATAGGGTGATTTTTAGGGGTGAAGGGATTGAGTACTACAACTCCCTTATAGCCTGTGCTCATCCCGGGAATCTCCTGAACATTTTGCAAAAAACCCATCAAAATCGGATCAACAGTATGGCCGCGCATAGAATACGAACAAACATACAAACAAACTAACTAAGAAACAAACATTGATTTTTATATGTAAGATTAGATATTGTCCAAGGATATATTTAATGAGATTTTTTGAACTGTTTTTGAGTTTGGCAGTCCTTGATATAAGAGGGGAGAGAATTCCAGAGTCGGGTAGCTGAAACAAGGAAGGATGAGAAATAGTGAGATGTTCGATATATGAGTTAAATTTTCTCTGGATCGTATGCTCAAGTTATGGTGGAAAGATGGTGAATGGAAGCGAGTAGGAAATTGATGAGGTGGAAAAGTGTTTAAGAAGGAGTGGCAATGTATATTTCCCTGTCTTCCAATTGGTGCTAAGAAAACTTTTCAAATGCTCTGATCTGATTTACGTAGGTTGAGTGTAATATACACAAGCACTCGTTGCAGTATGTCCGAATGTGATACTTATGTCCGTTAAGAGTAAGTCACAATAAATGAAATGCGGCATTATCAAAGTTGAGATAAGCATTTTTTTTTTCAATGAAGAAGGAAGGATTTTTTTTTTCAAACGTTTTAGGGAATGAAAGATCGAATATATTTTTTTTATAAGTTTCTCTTCGATTAACTTCGACAACTAAGATTTTGGTCGAAAAATATACCGAAATTTTTAAATGGAATATATATTCAAACGTCTGATCAGAAATGCGCTGATCACTTTAACAAAAATATGCGGCTAGTCACTTAATAAAAAATATCTAAATTTGAGTTGTCTGTTCCTGTCGGTAGATCTGCAATGATGCATAGGCCTATGCAGAAGAATATTAGATTAGGTCAGTATTTTATTTAATGATGCTTTTTCACAAATGAGATTATCAGTTTCGCAATTCAAATCTGCTTGTTGTTTAGAAGCCTCTTATTTCAGTTTTCAGGTTTTTTTATGATCCGTAAATTTATGATACGGGACACATGGTTTTACTTCCCCTCCGAAGGAAGTAAAACTCGGGTATTTTATGCTCTTAAAAATACAAACCAAAATGGAAAAACTTGTGAATGTTAAAAAAAAATGCAATCTGTAGAAAGTGAACTTATTGTTAAAATAAACTATTATATTAATTTTGTTTTGGATTTTATCAATATGAAATCCAATGCAAGCTCCATGTTTACAAAGTACCTTTAATAATGTATGTTATATATTTTTAATGTATTTTTCATTTTAATAACCTACTGTTCATTTTAACCCTGTTTATATCCTTTTATTTTATAAGTGTGCAATATCTATCTACGGTGTTCTGTCCTAGGACAGGCCTTTTACTGTAATCATAGCATTTTCATGCTATGCTTTACTAGAGAATTATAGGTGTGGTATTATCGCCTCACTATGATGGTTGTCCAGCGGCTCTCTTTGTTTCCCCGCAGCTGTTAGGACCTATATATCCATCCATTAGTAATTCTGCCCGAAGGCAGGTCCTTCACTGCAATCATAGCATTTTCATGCTATGCTTGCAGCTTTACTAGGGAATTGTGTAGGTGTGGTAGCTTCCCGTTGCTTTCCACACCGGTGAAGGATGATGATGATAATGATAATGGTAAGGATAATGATAAGGATGATGGCCATATGATTTTGGGGACCGTTTGGGCCTTAAAGTTTTCCTGACATTTGCCTTACAGGCGAGGAAAAACCGCGATAAAAACCTCACCCAGAAAAACTGCCCCGACCGGGTATCGAACCCGGGCCCGCTGCGTGACAAGGCAGCACGCTACCTCGAGACCACAGCGGTGGACCGGCCTATATATAATTAAATACAAATATGCCGACTACTGCTACGTGAATGTTAATCATTGTCAAGCATTGTCGCGGCATCCGCTTTTATATACTGTAAACGTACAGCCATCATAGCGAGGCGATAATAGCTTCCCATTGCTTTCCATACCGGTGAATGATAATGGTGATGATGGCCGGATGATTTTTGGGGACCATTGGGCCCTCAGCTTCCTGACATTTGTCTTACAGGTGAGGAAAAACCCCGAAAAAACCCTCACCTAGGAAGCCTGTCCCAACTAGGAATCGAACCTGGGCCCGCTGCGTGAAAATGCAGCACGCTACCTGGAGTGGACGTGTGAAATTTAATGATAAGTAAATGTATACATTTAACACAATTTTTTTTTTTGGGGGGGGGGAGGCGTTCTATGTCACATTAGTCACTGTTCAAACAGACAGCCAACTTTTCTTAATGGTGCACCAGATTACCCAGTAAACTATAAACTTACTGGTGTGCACTAACTTGCCCATTTTCTCACCCAGCTTGTTCATTTTGCTCATCCAACGAATTAAAATTAATGTAGGTGGACTCATAGCATAGAATGCCGAAGTTTGTATTTTATAACCAACTCACTGACACTATCGAACCCGTAGGTTCATGTTCGCGCGGACATAAGTTCTCCATAGATCCTTATCCTGAGCTAATATTTTCTAATCGCATCTTGAATAATTTTCCTCCCTTAAATCATGGTTACTGTTGTTTGTGTTTTATATATTTGGGAAATTTATTTTCTAGTGAAATTTTACTTGTCATGTTGGTATTATATCTCCAGCTGTTACTCGTCTTGCTGTTATTCTTATTTCGTAACGATTTTGACATTTTCGATAAACGAAATGCGATTGGTGCTTCGTGAATAAAATTGACAGATTTGTTGTTATGAAGATATGAATATTGAATATTTACGAAGAGTTTAAATAACGTAATAGCTAATAACGTTATTTGACGACATAATTCATCACAATACTGTTTTTTGTGTGGCTACTAAGGTATATTAAAATATGTCCAATATATTACAATGTTATTGGTTTATTTAATATATCAAAAGATTATTTTTCAAATACATTATTTCTTATGTGCAAGTATAGTAGATGCATTGTAATTATTTACTTGTCGACCGGATATTTCATTCAAAGAAACGATGAAACGTAAATTACATGATTAATAACAAATGGTATGCCTAGGTGTCATTTTTAATTTATTTTTTCTGATGTCAGTAATAGTATTTGAACTACAGTTACACAATAAACATTTATATTTGAATTTCACTTCTCATAAAGGTCTTAAAACTTTCAAATCAGATATAACACTAACCTTACATTTGTTCTTCTTTAAAATGTCTAGGCAAATTATCTCATTTCTATGTGGTAAAGTGTAGCACAGAACATTCCATTTTTGACATACATATAAGCAATATTATTTTTGGAAAAACTGCACTTAAACTTATGTGAAATATTTTGAAAGTCCTATAGAACAAAAGTGCGTATGCACCAGCAATAACCCACCATCGAACCATATATCGATTATCATTCACGATTATTATTGATATAGTACTATACCAGACGCTTGTTCTGGGGTAAAGGCGGCCGTCACGCAGGGCTGACAACCCGGCTGACATAAAGTGCCGATTGTCTAGAAAAAGTGGGAGCCTTAACCTCCTACTACCCCAAGGGCCTCCTGAGGCCTGTTGTGGGATCACTTTACTATAGTTGAAAAAGCTTATGCTAGATGGCAGAACGTCACTATGAAATTTAAATGGCTAGTCTTTGCAATAAATCCCCAAATCTATGTTAAAAAAATATTAATATTAAAATTACCAAATGTTTATTAAAAATGGGTATACACTTACTTATCACTCCCTAATGCTGATCCAACCAGCGATAACCCAAAACAGCGATAGAAAAATCATAGACTAAGTAATATACTGTGTGGAGAAAATAGTCAGTTAGTATCACAGTATTAATATTGTGTTTTACGTATTTAAATAAATACTTGAAAATTGTCTAATAATGTTATAAAAATTGTTTGAAAAAGTTTAAAATATTAAATAATGTTAGTAAATGCAGAAGAAGAGCTATAGTTTACAACAATAAACTGAAAAATGAAGCGTAAGTAGAAGTGCATTTGAGCCTTATTTTTATTTCACCTCACATGTACACGCATAGATTTTACTTTATAAGGACAACTAAAATGACTTGCACTAACCTTATATTTGATTGTCCGGCTCAATTGCACTTCTATTAGCGCTTGATTTTTCAGTTATATTGTTGTAGACTATAGCTCTTCTGTATTTACTAACATTATTTAATATTTTAAACTTTTTCAAACAATTTTTATAACATTATTAGACAATTTTGAAGTATTTATTTAAATATGCAAATCACAATATTATGACACTGTTAGACAATATTGTGATGCTAACTGCTGTTTTCTCCACAGAGTATATTACTTTGTCTATGATTTTCTGTTGCTGTTTTGGGTTATCGCTATTTGGATCAGCTTTAGGGAGTGATAAGTAAGTGTACATCCATTTTTATTTTACGTTTGGTAATTTTAATATAGATAGATGGATCATCGGTTGATTAATGTCTTTGACATTGTCCGATTCCTAATAGCCAATTTTGTCGGTCCATCCAATCTCCTGGTAAATTTGTCTTCCGTTAATCTGACCGGCTTATCTCTATTAGGTTTTTTAGCATTGCAATTTTTTTCTGATGGAAGGGAGCTAGCCTACCGCATCAACCCCCTACCTGAAGGATCAGGGATTTTTTCAGGTGTCAATCCTTAGATCAGTTGCTTTCACTACAGCTAAGAGCTTGATCTGCTCTTTAGGAAGAATTTGACAGAAAAGATAAGATGAAATGATCCCCTCGGCCTCGAAAACAACAAGTGTTCAGTCCAGAGAGACTGGATAGGAAAGATAAAGAAGAGATATGGTATGGAAGTGGAAGTAATACCATATCAGTCAATATCTCACCATGCTAACCAGTGCAATTGGTGAGTAGCCCATCCCGTCCGTTCACCACATAAGTTATACATATAAGTTATATGGTTACTAACAGCTGCACCATGTGAAGTTGGGATTGGACACTAGAAAGATGTGCAGGTCGGTTCCTCTAAGTCTTAGAATTTAAAGCAATTAGAGGCTCTCCTTCCTCTTAGCATCCTCCCTTTTACAACCAATTTTTTTTTTTAATATTATTAATATATTTTTTTAACATAGATTTGGGGTAAGGTAAAAGGTAAAGTGATCCCACTACAGGCCTCAGGAGGCCCTTGGGGTAGTAGGAGGTTAAGGCTCCCACTTTTTCTCGACAATCGGCACTTGATATCAGCCGGGTTGTCAGCCCTGCGTGACGGCTGCCTTTACCCCAGAACAAGCGTCTGGTATTCATTTCAGTTAGAGGCTGAGTCGACCCCAGGGCCATAGTGCCGCCAGAAGGTTTGGGTCAGTTTAAAAATCCTTACCCCACCGGGACTTGAACCCTCGACCTTCCGGCTTGTAGCGCAGTGCCTTAACCACTACGCTACGGGATTTATTGCAAATAATGGTCATTTAAATTTCATAGCGACGGATAGTAATCGAGGATGATAATCAATATGTGGTTCGATTGTGGGTTATCGCAGGCTCTATAAACTCTGGCGCATGCGCACTGTTGTTCTATAGGACTTTGAAAATATTTCACGCTAGTTTAAGTGCAGTTTTTCCGATCGTCCTTTTTGTCTAGCATGTTATTTGTTAGGGTCAATTTCAGCCGGTTAGATTTTAATGTTTATTTTCAACATTTATTGGAACTTGATGTCATTTGTAACAATGGGTGACATCACTTAAATAACATAAATAATTTTGCGAATGTTTAGAAAATAGCACTCACAGAAACAATGTGTATTTATTACACCAACATCACTATTATCATCATCATCACTGATATCAAGATGCATTATGAGTTTAGGTGGCTTTGATTTTCATGTATATAAGGAAATTTCAGTTCAACTTTAGATTAATTTTCACTTGATTTTCCATACTAAATTCTTGTAATTCTGTTGCTCTATGAACTTCTTCTGTCTCAACTAACATTTCATACTATTTTACATGTTTTACAATAATACTTACAACATTTTTAAAAATTATTAAATATTTATCTACATATGCAATAATTTCTGCAAAGCTCTACAGAACCGCTGTTCACATATGCAAGATGTGCAAATGCTTAATGTAACTTCTGCAAGATATCAGTGAAATTGATGTTACCAACATTCGTTGTTAATTCCACACCATATTTCAAGAAATTAACTTCATTTTGTTAGGTTCCATTGGAACAAGTTAGTGTACACAAGATTAGTTTATAATTTATTAAATAATGTGAATGTAATTTATTTTGTTTGGTTAGGAAAGGGACATTAACCCATTCGATTCAGATTTAAATGCTCAATGCATATTCCCAGAAACCGAATTTAAGTTACCGTAAATTATATAGTGTATTCTAGACATTCAAAATATAACGGTACTTGAGATCACAATAAGGGTGAAGGCAAAAAACACATTCCTCTACTACTCATAAATGTTAACAGAAAATTATCCTGCCAAGCGATGTACAAAATATTGCAAAATATATAACAGAGTTAAGCGAGTGTACCTTGTCTTCTGAGGCGAATGGGTTAATGTACATCCATTTCTAATAAACATTTGGGAATTTATTGTGAAAGTTGGTCATATCGATTTCACAGCTACGTGGTAACATCTAGCGACAACTCTATAAACTTTTTGCATGACTTCACAGATATGTGGTTCCACCTAACATCACTGTATAATCGTTTACGCATGCACATTGTTATTCTGTAGGGCTTAGAAAATTTATGGTGGAAATCAAACTAAATTTTTTCTTAAGTTATGTAGATAGGAAATAACACTATGAAGTTTTTTAATATTGTTTATTTTTTATTATTTCACTCACCTCATACTTCATAACTCCTCGCAAACCCAGGGTTTCTTCACATCATTTGTGACATTCTCAATGCTGTGTCACGTTCACGACAGCCGTTGGATGTCAGTTGTGAACATGACACAGCATTGAGAATGCCACAAATGATGTGAAGAAACCCTGGGTTTGCGAGGAGTTATGAAGTATGAGGTGAGTGAAATAATAAAAAATAAACAATAAATTTTTTCTGCACAAAACATTCCACTTTTGACATATATATAAGCAATATTATTTCAATTTCACTTCACATATACACACATTAGTTTTTACTATAAAAAGATAACTAAAATGACTCACACTGATCTTATATTAGGTTGTCCTTTTTTTGTCTAGCATATTATTAGTTAGGTAAATTTCGGCCTGTTGGTTTTTTAAAAATGTTTATTTTCAACATTTATTAAAACTTGATATCACTTGTAACAAGGGTGACATTAAGTTATGTAGATAGGAAATAACACTATGAGGTTCTTTAATATTGTTTATTTTTTATCATTTCACTCACCTCATACTTCATAAATATGAAGTATGAGGTGAGTGAAATGATAAAAAATAAACAATAAGGGTGACATTACTTGAATAACATAAAAAAAATTTGTGAATGTTTAGAAAATGGCACTTACAGAAACAACATGTATTTATCACACAAACTTCACTTTAATTATCACTAATATCACTGCATTTTGAGTTTAGTTGGCTTTGATTTTCATGTACATGAGGAAACTCTCTTTAGAGATTGTGGTCGGGGTTCGGGATGACTCATATGTGACATACCTTAAGTTTTACTAATCTGAATTGTTTGTTCATTTGAACAATTCAGATTGAACAAAATCATTGGTTGATGACATGCAAATACTTATCAAGAGAGGAATTAAATAGTAGGTAATTCAAAACAAATTCATCGCTTATAATTAATTATGTGGTCTATATTTTAGAACAGCGATGTAAAACACGAGCTCCATGAGACGGTGTGCTTCAATATGCACCAGGAGCGCTCCGCTGGACAGGTAACCAAGTAGGTGACTTGGTTCAGTTTCACTCATCAAACACAATGAAGAGCATTGCTATGTTCAGCATGGAGACCTTGTGAGAATCAAGCCTTCGTATTTTTTTTGGCACAGAATATCTCTTCCAATTTTGAAACGGTTACATTAGCTAATTCAATGAAAAAACAAGACAAAAACTTAAAACTTGCCTTTAAAACTAATAACAAACTCAACAACGTTGTATCAAACAAAATTGAAGTAACAAATAAATACGAAATAAAGGCATTTATAAACTAAAATACAAAATTGCGATAAGTTTTACATCGGTAGAACAAGAAATTTTAACACAAGATATACTGAACATTAAAAAAATATATTAATAATGAAGAAAAATCAAGTTTTGCCAAACATATTATAAATGGGTCATCAGTTTGACAAAATTGATAATACTATGTCAAAATTACACAGAAAGAATAACAAGAAGATTAGCATCCTAGAAGACATAAACATTTTAAGCTGAGAATAAAGACTTGCTCAACAAGAACACAGCTGCAGATGAACCCGTTGTACAACTTATACAACATTAACTTATACAACATTAGTATTGCAGCCCACTATGATGGTTGTCCAGCGGCTCACTTTGTTTCTCCGCAGCTGTTATATATAATTAAATACAAAGATGCCGACTACCACCACTATAATAATTCTGCATGTTAATCATTGTCAAGATTGTTGCACCACCACTTTTATATAAATGGACAACCATCATAGTGAGGCGATAATACCAGTTGAAATGCAGAAGATGAAACATTGTTTTGAAAGGCCATCATATTTTTAACTACTTGACGAAGTTTTCAAACAGAAATTTATTTTAGTTGAGGACGATTGGTTTATCAGGTACTAATTTTATATTTTTAATAAGAAATTAGTAAATGGGAGTAATAGACGAATAAATATTATTGCATTTAGACCATCTTCTAAAATTGGTATGATATTAGATTCCCCAATCCGTTTTGAGACTCATAGTAGCCAATGCGAGGAAGTTAACTCTGAAAAGAATGCCATATATGAGCCAACAGTTGACTATTACAAAGATAAATGCCACTTAGATAGTATAACTGTCACAGGATTGATGATCGGGACAAGAGGTACTATACCAGAATTCTTAACTAAATTTTGAAATTTCTTAGATTTGGACAGTGTGTATCTTTTTAAAATTGCCATCGTTGCCATTAGAGGATCAATTACAATTTTAAGAAACCATGTTGTGTTGTGTGGTAGCTTCCCGTTGCTTTCCACACCGGCGAAGGATGATGATGATGATGATGATGATAAGGATGATGATGATGGCCATATGATTTCGGGGACCGTTTGGGACCTTAAAGTTTTCCTGACATTTGTCTTAGGTGAGGAAAAACCCCGATAAAAACCTCACCCAGAAAAACTGCCCCGATCGGGGATCGAACCTGGGCTTGTTATGTGACAAGCCAGCACGCTACCTCGAGACCATAGCAGTGGACCCATATATTATAACTGGTAGAATAATAGTTTTATATATTTTCAGTTTAACGTTTTTTTGAAAGCAGTTGGAAAGTCAAAAGTCTCTGTAATGCATAATAAGATGCATTTCCAGAATTGAGCCTATGTTTAATTTCCTTGTGCATCTCATTCCTGTTTGTGATTATTGTTCCTAGGTATTTGAATTCAGCCACTTCCTCAAAATTTCCCTCATTTGTCATTAGCTGTCCATTTCCATTATATAATGTATTTTTATGTGTGACCATATATTTAGTTTTATTGATATTTACTTCCAGTCCCAATTTCTTAGTGTTAGTAGTGTGTGCGTGGTCTTTAGTATCTTATTGCCATCAGCCAATAGTACTACATCATCAGCATAAACCAACAGCTTATTAATACCATTGAGTTGTAGGCCTTCTTCATCCTCTAAAGATTTGATGGCGTGCTCTTTAGAGGATGAAGGCTACTGATGCAGACTACTGTTTTTTTTTCCTATTTATGGAATTATTGTTAATAGTTTTTCTGCACTTTTATAGGATGTCATCTGCAAACTCTGCAAATGAAGTTTACAATTCAACAGTTTCAAGATTAAACAACTTAAGATTGGAGGAAGGAGCTCAGAATCAGAATGGAGCCCAGTTTATGCCAGTTGATAGTGTTCCGCAGAACATGTTACCTTCGAATGCTGCTAATAGTCACCAGAACCATGGTCATTCTTCAGGAGTAGAGAGAGAAAGTACGAGTCATTCTAGCAGGAGGCAGAGTACTAACAGTTCCACAGGCTCTAACTCAAGTTCCACACAAAGTCTCCAATCTATCAGTCACCCAGTGTACAACTGGCAAGCTACCAAGACAACGGTCAAAGAACGCTTTGCATTCATGTTTAATAATGAAATATTATGCGATGTTCATTTCATAGTTGGCAGAGATATCCAGCAGCAGAGAATACCAGCACATAAGTTTGTTCTGTCAGTAGGTAGCGCTGTTTTTGATGCTATGTTCAATGGAACTTTAGCTACCAAAGCTGATGAGATTGAACTTCCAGATGTAGAACCAGCTGCTTTTCTTGCTCTTCTAAGGTATGTATATTGTTGTTATCTCATTGTTATTTTAAGGACACTTAAATATCTTAAGATACATTTTAAGATATAATAATTTTAGAGAGATCTAATCAATGTAAAAATCTTGGATATTCTCTATCTGGGATGAAAAGGATATCCCTGAAAAAATTACTAGTTATAATAAAGTTTGGGAATTATTAATCAAGTTATGAAACCATCCCTTGTACAAAAACCACCAGATTACATTTATATAACACTTTGGCTAGACAGTGTTGACCTATGCTAGTGAAGCATGGACACTAAAAAGACAACATGAGAGCAGAATAACGGCTTGTGAAATGAGATTCATGCACAGAACAGCGGGTTACACCAAATGGGATCGAAAAAGGAACACCGATATCTTAAAAGAATTGAAGACTACGCCAATTTTGGAATATATTAAACAGTACCAACTAAATTGGAAACACCATCTTGAAAGAATGAGTTCAAATCGGATCCCCAAAGCTGTTTATAATTATATAACAAGAGGATGAAGATCTCTGGGCCGTCTTATGAAATGCTGGAGGGAAAATTTTCTATAGGATCATAATACGTGGAAGGAAGAAGAAGACATTTCTAAGATACCAAAAAGCTATATACAATAGTAAATGCAAAAATAAACTGAACAAATATATTGTCACCTCTATTGATGCTTCAGATTCAGATGAAATTTCTTTAAATAAACTCCACAGATATTTATACAAAATTTCCAAATTATCTTTATTTTTATATAATAAATTTGGGAATTTTTAACATTATGAGGTTTCATTCATAAGAATAAAATGAATCGTGATTTCTTCTTACCTCATGCTTCTATGTTTTTTAGACACAGCACTGCAGGATCACCGAACATCGTCACCACCTCAGCTGTTTTCACGACTGTCAATTTTTTTCTTTTGCCGGTAATTATCCAAACTGTCATCTGGTGTTCTTTTGAAGGAATTATTTTCTAAACTGCCATCTGGTGTTCTTTTGAAGGAATCATTTTCTAAACTGCCATCTGTTGTATTTTTGAAGAACTTTGTAATCATAATGTACATGTTACTAAAATAAATGGTTTTGATGAAGACATAATAAAGAATAAATTAAAGAAATTTAAACAACAGAAAAGGTTACAGGAATACAACATGATTCCAAGAAAGATGTAAAATTCAAGAAATTTACTTACCATCCTGAAGTTCATAATAAGTTTCAGAAAATTTAATATAACATTGGCTCCAATTAACAAATTCAGCCTGGGTAATCTTCTATTAACTAATAATAAAGTTAACACCCCAGACAACAAAAAATCTGGAATTTATCAAATTGATTGCAAAGATTGCAACAGGATATATATAGGAAAAACAAAAAGGAACTTGGAAACTCGTAAAAAAGAACACTTCAGAAACATAAAGAATGAAGAAATTGAAAAATCAGCTATAGCAGCACATAGTTTATTAGAGCATCATAGAGTTGAAAAAGAAGCAAAACGTTTGGAACATCTATCCAAACCTTTGGATTTAACAGTTGGGAAAAAATATATATTCAAAAAAACAATACTAGAACCATGAACTTCAAGATTCCAGACGAACCGAGCTTGATTACAAAGTTCTTCAAAAATACAACAGATTGTAGTTTAGAAAATGATTCCTTCAAAAGAACACCAGATGGCAGTTTAGAAAATAATTCCTTCAAAAGAACATCAGATGGCAGTTTGGATAATTACTGGCAAAAGAAAAAATTGACAGTCGTGAAAACAACTGAGGATGGTGACGATGGTCGCTGATACTGCAGTGCTGTATTTAAAAAAAACATAGAAGTATGAGGTAAGAAGAAATCACGATTCATTTAATTCTTATTATTATCTTTATTTATTTCACTAAAATTAGCATATTGTTCACAAATAATTTGTTTCTAATAAAATCTTATGCTTCACAATGTATTTATCACTCAGTCCTTTATACGGTTTTACTTAGAATATCATCAGTTGGTTAGTTGGACTCATCGACTTTATGGACTCAACTGACTGATTTCAGATCCAACCTGCACATGCAAAGTTTTTTCACGTGAATGTGCATATTTAAGTAGCTTAAATTTGTTAAATTATATTTGAAGAGAAAAATTTTTTGTCTAGACCGAGACTCGAACCCGGCAGCTTTGGCTTGCCGGGCCAAATGTTCTACCAACTGAACTACCGAGGCGAGTTGCGATCTAGACACAAATTTTTCTCTTATATACGTTGTAATTCCCTCGTGCCAAATGCTTTGAAACCTTTGCTTCTATCTTTGCAAATGGCTTATTTGGTAGAGCATTTGGCCGGCAAGCCAAAGGTCCTGGGTTCGAGTCTTGGTCTAGGCGAAAATTTTTCTCTTCAAATATAATTTATCCTTCAGTGAGAAGTGTTAAATCAGTAATAAAAATAATTTGGTTCATTTGTATGAAATGTGTCAGACCAGAGGCTCTGAATAATATTTGTGTGAATTGAATAGAAATATATAAAGTAATAGTGAGTGGAGAACATATTTTAATCGACTCACCTCATACATTTTCAAACTTCTTTGTTACCGACGGTTTCAGACAAAATCATGTCCTTCTTCAGTCATGGCTTCCACTGATGAAATTCTATGATCGTTGATTTCTTTAGTGACATCACTTCTTGTGCTGCCATCATTCGTTGGGATTATAAACTTTTGTAATTAAATTTTTATCCACCGGAATATCGAAATTCATAGATCGATATTTATTCTTCGGAATGAATATCATTTCCCAAATTGTCAATTCCAATGGTTTATCCAATTGTTTCAAAAGTTTCGCTTCTTTTTCAATTTTATGATGGTCTAGTAAACTATGTGCAGCAATTGCTGATTTTTCAATTTCATAATTTTTAATATTTCTAAAATGTTCTTTAGTGCATGTTTCCAAATTCCTTTTTGTTTTTCCTATGTATACTTTGCTACAATTATTACAATTAATTTTATAAATTCCAGATTTCTTACTGTCTGGGATGTTGATTTTTTTATATTGGTATTTAGAATTCCAGACTAAATTTATTTATTTGGTACCAAAGTAATGTTGTATTTGTCAAATATTTTTTGAAATTTCCCATGTACTATTGGATGGTAAGTAATTTTCTTGAAATTCTTCTTTTCTTTACTAACAATTTGTAGGGTAGAGCATTCTTTAAGTTGTTTTATCTTTTTGAATTTCTTTAATTTGTTAGATATTATATCTTATTAAAACCATTCAATCTGGCTATATTTAGGATATTCTCTTATTCTTTCTTAAAATTTTCTTCTTTTAATGGGACCTTTATCAATCTATATAAGAGGCTATTAAATATTGCATGTTTATGTGTCAGAGGATTGAAACCTGTTGATTTTATATAATTATCAGTATGTGTCCTTGAGTTTTTTCATTTCTAATTATGTATAAATCCAGAAACAGAATTTTGTTTTCAATTTCTGATTCTATGGTAAATTTAATTGATACATCTTGAAGATTAAGTAATTTCAACGCATCATCAACATGTTTAAAATTTATTATCAAAAAAATATCATCAACATATCTGTACCAAGTCTTGAAAATCCATGGGTAAGCCTTGGTGATATGGCACTCGAAGTAACTCATTTATAAATTAGCCAAAAAAGGCGAAAGAGGATTTCCCATAGATAAACCCGAAACTTGTTTGTAAAATTTACCATTGAAAGTAAAATAGGAATTTTCAATACAACATTTTGTAAGGTTGATGTATTCTTCTATTACTTCTTTATTTAAATCCAAAGAACTCAACCATTTTTCCAAAAAAATGTAACATTTTTCCTATTGGAATGTTTGGAAACAATGAAACAACATCGAAAGACACAAATCTGTCATTGTGAACCACTCTAATGTTATTCAATTCATCAAGTAGTTGTAAAGAATTTTCAATACTTTTATTTTCAAATTCTGTAAAACTCTTAAAATTTCTGTA
Source organism: Diploptera punctata (assembly GCA_030220185.1). Taxonomy (NCBI): domain Eukaryota; kingdom Metazoa; phylum Arthropoda; class Insecta; order Blattodea; family Blaberidae; genus Diploptera; species Diploptera punctata. Next base: position 596,297 of record JASPKZ010002698.1, read on the forward strand.
CTAACCATTTTGATAAATAATAAGACGGGGACCCTATATTATTAATTATCGGTCTCATTTTATTCCCAACTTTATGAATTTTGGGGAGACCAAACATTCGAGGATTGGAAGAAATTTAAGAGTTTAAATAATTTTTTAATTTTTTTTTTTGAAACACTATAAATTTCAAAAAAATTTCAAAAGGTTTAATATAAGATTAGCACCAAAGAATGAATACAGCCTTAATAGGATAATTAAAACCAATAAAAATGAAAAAAATTGAAAATGAAAACAAATCAGGAATTTATCAGATAAAAGATGATTGTGACAAAATTTATATTGGAAAAACGAAAAGAAATTTGAAAACAAGGGTGAAAGAACATCTTAGAAACATCAAAAATGGAGAAGTGGAAAAGTCAGCAGTAGCTGCTCATGCTTGGTCCAGTCTAATTAAACAAATAGACAAACAAAAGGAACTCACGGTTTGGGAAAAGATCCACATTCAGAAAAACAAAGGAAAACTTATGAACTTCGAAATTCCCGCAAATTTTGACCTGATCCAGAGGTTCATCAGTCCACCAACAGAGGGAAGAAGAAGAGTTTCTCCCGATCGACATAACACCAGTCGCCAACAAAGTTCTGATGATGAAACAGTTATAGTCTCGAAATTGCGATCAACTTAAAAAATTTATATGAGGAGAGGTAAGAAACATTTAATTTCACCATAAATTAAACCTCATAGTGATTAATTCCTATAAAAGTTAAATTACCTTGGTTTCCTAGATGTCAGTATGAGGCAGAACACTGACCACGGACAACTCAAATGACATCTATACGAAAACAAGTGTAACTAAATTAGTATGGTTCAAATTCTTCCCTGTAGGGGGATAGTGTCTAAATCTCTGTTAAGGGAAACATGGGCTTACAAGAAGAGAAGAATATAATTTGTCATTCAGTGAGAAGTGATAAATTTATAATAAAAACATCAGATATATTATTTAAACATAAGTGAAATGCAGGACTGAAGTATTTATGATTATAGGTTATCAGAATTAACTTTATATTTTTGAGAATATATTATGTCCTCCAAATGGTAGGTTAGTATTAGGAATGAAAGAGGAGCATAGAAACTTCTTGTAGGAAAAGCAGAGGGAAAGCATCCAGTAGATAGGCCAAGTTTGAGGTGGAAGAATAACATTAATTATTATTTGAGGGAGAGAAAATATACATTGAAAAATATTACTTAGGATAGGGTTGTATGGAGAGTGTATGTCATGCAACCATGAACCTCCAGGTGAGTTAGATATTTCTCAAGTTTTTACTCTGAAATTTTGGAATTGTTACTTATTTGATTGTGTTAGGTAATTGAAAAAGGTGCAGTAATTTTAAAGTCATATTTATATGTATGTATGTCCACCGCTGTGGTCTCGAGATAATGTGCTGCCTTGTCACGTAGCTGGCCCGGGTTCGATTCCCGGTTGGGACAGGCTCCTGGGTGAGGTTTTTTTGGGGTTTTTCCTCACCTGTAACACAAATGTGAGGAAGCTTAGGGCCAACGGTCCCCAAAAAATCATCCGGCCATCATCATCATCCTTATCATCATCATCATCATCCCTCACTGGTGTGGAAAGCAATGGGAAGCTACCACACCTGTAATTCCCCAGTAAAGCTGTAAAGCATAGCATGAAAATGCTATGATTGTAGTCAAACAAGTTACTATGGATGTATATATATATATTTTATTTTTATTTTTACAGGTTTCTGTATTCAGATGAAGTTCAGATTGGACCTGAGACTGTGATGACAACGTTATATACTGCCAAAAAGTATGCTGTCCCAGCATTAGAGAAACATTGTGTAGATTTTCTTAAAAGCAATCTGGGGAGTGATAATGCATTTATGCTATTGACTCAGGCAAGATTGTTTGATGAACCTCAGTTGGCTGCTCTGTGTCTTGAAATGATTGATAAGAATACTACTGAAGCTCTTGCAGCAGATGGATTCACAGATATAGACCTTGATACACTCAATGCAGTATTGGAAAGAGATACTTTACGAATACGAGAAGCTAAATTATTTCAAGCCGTAGTAAGGTATAACCTATAGCTTGTAAATAGCATTTAAATTTGTATTAAGTCCTTTCCACTTTAAGTCCATTCATGTCCTAAAATTAGATGTTTAATTTTTTTCTGCAGCCAATCCAATCCTTGTCATTTTATTTCTCTTGTTCAGTTTCATTTTAATTTATTCTTCTTTCAATCCAATTGGAATATATATTATTATTATAATTTATTGAATTTTTAGTCCTAATATCAGTACATTTTATAATTTGTCATCTAATACACAAACCTGCTTAAGGATATTTATGTGTGTTATGGAAACTCAAATTATGTCTTGAAATTCACGTTATATAATTAAGTTATGTAGGTAGGAAATAACACTATGAGGTTTATTTCATTTCATAACCGCACACATCATCTAAAACTCTCTCTGTAATCAGAAATAAATCCCTAATCAAATTGATTTTACAGTTTTAACAAATATAAGATGGCGGACATGACCAACAATACTTGCTATTTCTCCATAGCAACACATATAGCCGATTCACCTTCCAAAATCTAACATTTATCTTCAATTATAATTATTAATATTTTAGCTAATATCTTAATTACTAAAATAAATACACATTGTGCAAAAAAATAGTATGCAATACTCATGTGGTAAACACATAACGGAATCTTGGAAATTAAAAAAAACTCTGCACAAGCACCTCATTTTTTAAAACTTTTCCTCTATCCATATCAAGTGTTTACCACACTCTTATCGCTATATACTATATTTTGATCTTTTAGCACTTTTTAGTAAAAAAATTGTTGTATACTCATGGTTTGATATGTTAGAGTAATTATTTCATCATCGTTAACCATTTTGAGTAAAAAGAAATATGCTAATGGTTTGACATGTTAGAGCATCTAATTCATCTCCTTTAACCATTTTTGAGTAAAAATATGGCAAAGGTGAGCATACAACAAAAGAAAAATGTTTATATCACCTTGTAATTGATTTTTTTAAAAGAGTACCAATTAGATGTTTTTTTTTTCAATTTTTTGCATAATAACTTTTTGGTATGATTAAAGATGATAAAATGGTCGCTCTAATATGTCAAGCTATTAGCATATAACAAAATAAATAATTGCTGCATGGAAATACATTAGTCTCTACTCAAATTACTTCCAATCACTGGTGAGCTGACTTACCGTGAGCAAGTGCAAAGATCAAATTAGCTACCCACTAACTGGTCATGCATGAAAGTCATTGTTTTTGTAATATTGGCAAGAAATTACCCAGAATTCTCAGCAATAAAACCACTTCCGTTATTTTCGTCTGCTAGAGGAATGCATTTACGCTTGCATCCCGCAAATAATACCGTATACAATGACGTTTGCATCGCGCAATATTACGCCGATTCTACTGTGCTTCCAGTTGATTCTTTGGTAGACTCTATCAAATTCCTCTTCTCCGCGTATAATGAAAACAAGATCAAAGTCTTCAAGGTCTGTCATCTTGGATAATGCAGCAAGGTTTCAAAGTACATCGGTTCCCATCAGGATTTTCACGATTCATTTCTCTCCTAAGTTACCTCACCAGGTAGCTTAGGAATTTCAACAATTATTATTGCATGAACAGATTTTTGAGTACGCAAAAACGTATTTGCATACAACTTACTCAGCAGAGTACAGGCAGAGAACGACTTTTACGGTCTAATGCATTCATATATTTGAGCCTAAGAAGAAGATTATGAGGTGAGGTAATATCATCCTAACCTTAATAAAATTCATGATAAAGTTCTGTTGAGGTATTATTCAAGTTGAGGAGACGGACCTTTTAGGTAAATATTTCATAATTTTATATTTTAATATCATTTTACTTAAATATAAAAAAAATAAAATGTTTATATCACCTCATATTGATCGAATTAGATGTAATATTTTTTTCATTATTTGAACAATAACTTTTCAAATACTGTAAAAGGCAAACCAATAGCATTAACTTTATGAAATTTTATTCGTCACATCAAGAAGTTTTATTTAAAATCTACTATAAATTTTACTGTTGTATTATGTGTAAAAGTGAAAAGTTTTATATAATGTGAATTTCAAGGTACAATTTGTTTCTATTACACACCTTAATATGCAGTGGTAGAATTATCCCTTGAGTAGGGTTTCAATGAGATTTTCATTGCATTTTATTAGTGCCTATAAGAATTGCACATTATGAATAGAAATACTGTTCTTCAATTTTTGGACAAGCAGAATATTTGTAAGGTATGTGTTATTTGTTCCCTTTTTCTGATTTATTTATTATTATTTTGGAACAGATGGTCTGAAGCAGAATGTAGTAGACAGCAGCTGCCTGTTACCCCTGAGAACAAACGCTCAGTACTGGGTAGAGCATTGTCTTTGGTTCGATTTCCACTTATGTCTGTGGAGGAATTCGCAGTGGGTGCAGCTCAATCAGGTCTGCTGAGTGACAGAGAAGTGGTTTCTCTCTTTCTTTACTTCACAGTGAATCCTAAACCTGCTGTTGGCTTCTTGGAGGTGCCACGATGTTGCATGACAGGGAAAGAACAGACTGTAAACAGATTTCTGCAGATAGAAAGTCGATGGGGATATAGCGGCACCTGTGATAGAGTCAGGTATGATATTGATGCTAGGAATAAATAAATATGTGATTGAATAAGTAACTTTTTATGAATACTATTTTTAGACTTCTAAAATTTATTGTTAATCGCCATTGAAGTTATGTAGTAAAATGTTAGAGTAATAAAATAAGTACCTAATATATTAGTCATCCTCAACTAAAATCAATTTCTGGTTTAAAAAAATGTGTCAAGTAGTTAAAACCATGTAGGCCTTTCAGAAACATGTTTCATCTTTGGCATGTCATTTGCTAACATGTGTCTGAAAGGCCTATATGGTTTTAACACTGGACAAAGCTTTTTAAACAGAAATTCATTTTAATTGAAGACAACTGATATATAAGGTATTTATTTTAATATTTTTACATTTTACCAGTACTATTGTTAGAGATAGTACATTTTAGCAATTATAAAATTAAATTTTGCATTTAAAAATGAAATTTCATATTTTATAGCAATGATGAAGTTAGTATGTAACATTATGTAGCGTTTTATGATTGTAATCATAACCACTTAAATACTATTTGAACCCATCATCATCATCATCATCCATGCAAGTATTAGGCCATGTGGCCTGTTACGGTCTCAAAGAGGAATTTTCCATCCAGTGCTTTTTTGGACATCCCAGTGATCTTTTGCCTTGGGGGCAGTAGCGAAGTATGGCTTTTGGAATTCTATGAGACGGCATTCATTGAAGATGGGCTTTCCAGTTGTTCTGGTAGTTTTGTATATGGTGAAGAATGGGTTCTACATCCAACTCTTCCATAATTTCCTCATTTCTTTTATGGTCCCACTTTGTGTAGCCTGCTGTACAGTGCATAAATCACATCTCATTTGCTGTTATTCTGCTTTCATCTCTTCTTCATATTGTCCATGCTTCACTACCATATCTTAATACTGGTTTTGCGAGAACCTTATAAAACCGTAATCTTGTGTTCTTCTGTACTAAAGATGGTTTCATTATACTGTTAATTATCCCCGTTGTTTTTGTAAAATTTGTGATTTTCTTTGACATATCCGCTTCATCTCAAAATGTTACATTATAACCCAAATAATTAAATTCATTTACTCGTTCTAAAATTTCATCATCCAAAACAATTTTGCTAGAATGGGGTATTTCCCACAAAAGGCCAACACTTTAGTTTTCTTTGTATTGATTTCCATATTGTACCTTTTTGCAATTATATTAAAATTGTGTTTAGAATAGTGTAAATCTGTTTCCGTTGGAGCTAAATTAGTAAAATATTAAACGTCTAAGTAATACTTATTTTTTGTTTGGATACTTTTTATATGCTTCTCTAATAGAATTTTTTTTTTACCAAGACAACCTTTTTTTTTACAACTAGCACATTAGAATTTTGAATCAATAACATAAAACTGCTCACTTTCTTAGTTTTTCACTCATTTTTGCAACAAAACAATACTATCTAATATGGATTATTTCTTCTGTGTGAGTGATCACTTGAACACAAGATATCACACTGTTTTCTCACCTTTTACATTTTATCATGAATTTAAAAACTGGAATAGCATGATCTAATGAGTTTGAAACATAAAATTATAAGTTTTTATAGACTGTGACACATTTTTAATTTATTGCGATTTTGAAAAAACTAAGATTTAAATTAAAATTTATGAACCTCACCTCATATTCAGTCTTCTAATTTTACTAGTTTCAAAACCTAGGTGGTTTCATCTTCAGTAATATCTCGACTGATGTTACATCGTTCAGGTGAACTGCTTCTTACTCCCTCTGTTGGTAAACCAATGAACTATATTTGAAGAGAAAAATTTTTGCCTCGACCGAGACTCAAACCCAGGACCCTTGGCTTTCCAGGCCAAGTGCTCTACCAACTGAGCTACCGAGGCGAGTTGCGATCTAGATGCAAATTTTTCGCTTATATACATTGTAATTCCCTCGTGCCAAATGCTTGAAACTGTAGCTTCTATCTTTGCAAATGGCAGCTTCTTAGTTAAGAAGACATTTATTGGGAATTTAACACTACTTTATAGAGCCAAGTAGTGTTAAATTCCCAATAAATGTCTTAACTAAGAAGCCGCCATTTGCAAAGATTAGAAGCTACGGTTTCAAGCATTTGGCACGAGGGAATTACAATGTATATAAGAGAAAAATTTGCATCTACTAGATCGCAACTCGTCTCGGTAGCTCAGTTGGTAGAGCACTTGGCCCAGAAAGCCAAGGGTCCCGGGTTCCAGTCTCGGTCTAGGCGAAAATTTTTCTCTTCAAATATAATTTATCCTTCAGTGAGAAGTGTTAAATTAATAATAAAATCGTCAAACCAATGAACCTCCGAATCAAATAAAATTCCCCAGGAATTTCAATTTGGAGGTTCATCGGTCTATCAAAGAGGGAATAAGAAGCAGTTCTCCTGAATGACATAACATCAGTCGAGATATTACTGAAGATGAAACCACCTAGGTTTTGCAACTGGTATAATTTGAAGACTGGATATGAGGTGAGGTATAAAGAATTTTAATTTAAATCTTAAATTAAACCTCATAGTGATTTTTCCTATTAAAGCTCAATTAAAAAAAAAAAATGAACTTACTGTCCATCCAAAGTAAGAACTGCTCTTAACATAAATAAATATGTATTACTTCATTTAATATTTGGTACTCTTGCTTTAAAAAACTTTCAATTTTTTCCATATTTTAGTTGGCATTGTTGTTTGTTATAATAAAGAATATAGCTGTGCCATTTGTTTCCCTTATAAATAACAACTTCTGTTAAATTATTTTGAGTCAGTGAAATCTTACCTCAATATTAATGTTGATTTGTTCTTAAACATGTTTTGATTAGTCTTCTAATCATCTTCAGCATCATGGCCAGACTGGTTGGATTTATGTTGTAAACCCTGGATGTCAGCTTCCTCCTGCAGTTGGCCAAAGAACCTCCAAACAAGGTCACGCTCTGTCGGTATTTCGAAATTCATAACTCTGTTTTTGTTCTTCCGAATATTGATATTTTTCCAAATAGCTCTTTTGTATTTTCTAACTGTTTAATAATTTAGTGTCTGAATTTATATTATGTTTTTTGGACACTAAATTATTAAAACAGTTAGAAAATACAAAAGAGCTGACTATTTGGGAAAAGATCTGTATTCAGAAGAACAAAAACAGAGTTATGAATTTCGAAATACCATAGCGTAGTGGTTAAGGCACTGCACTACAAGCCGGAAGGTCGAGGGTTCGAGCCCCGTGGGGTCAGGATTTTTAAACTGACCCAAACCATCTGGCGGCACTATAGTCCTGGGGTTGACTCAGCCTCTAACGGAAATGAGTTCCAGACGATTGTTCTGGGGGTAAAGGCGGCCGTCATGCAGGGCTGACAACCCGGCTGACATCAAGTGCCGATTGTCTAGAAAACCTCCTACTACCCCAAGGGCCTCCTGAGGCCTGTCATGGGATCACTTTACTTTATTTTACTTTTAGAAATACCGACAGAGCGTGACCTCATTTGGAGGTTCTTTGGTCAACTGCAGGAGGAAGCTGACATCGACATATAGGGTTTACAATGTAAATCCAACCAGTCTGGCCATGATGCTGAAGATGATTAGAAGAACAAATCAACATTAATATTGAAGTAAGATTTCACAGACTCAAAATAATTTAATTGAAAGAACCTCAAAATATTACTTCCTAAAATAAAACATTAACTTCTGTACACAAATGATAAATGTTATGGACTCTATCGGTGATGAGTAGCAATTTTAGTGAATGTTTACTTCAAGAGTGGAACTTACTTGGATACAGTATGGTTATTGTAAAAAAATTGTTTCGTATATTAGTAAACAAGTAGATTTAAACCTTTCATGGTGTTAATTAATTAAAATTTCTTGATGAGTTGGGAAACAGATTAGATTTGTAGTATTCCATTTTGGCCGTATAAATATCTGACTCCTACAGTAAAAGATTGTACCATGTCCCATTTTCATAATTTAAAGAAACTACTTTTTCATGCTCTGCACTTAAAAATTTCTGGTATTAACCTTTATCAAAATTATACTGGGAAGCAAGAAGGAGAATGGAGATCATCCAAGATTCTGGGCATTAGATTACTACTACCACTACATTTTCATTGATTTATTAGTGTTTTTTATAGCATATTCTGTAAAATAAATTAATTTGGTGTTACACTTTTCTTTCAGGAACATTAGAAGAAGTATAATTGTAAAGTAAAGTATTTTTCATTGCACTTGGAAATGAAATACTTTTTATACTTCTAAATATTTGGTGGCAGAATGTAAAGAAAAAATGGTTCATGTTCAGTTCATACATTTTGATTCTCTGTAGTACACAATTTACTTGATACAAAACATCACATTTGTAAAATCACAGAATTAATAATAGAGTTAGAATTTAACACTTCACCTTATAATTGTAGATTTCTCGAAGACTAGTTTTGATACTTCTTAGTACCATCTTCACAGAATTTTGTTCCCACTAATATCAGTTTCTGGTTTCATCATCCTCTGTATTTTCCTAATCTGGAGGCTTCTTTTCCTTTAAACACAAAATTGATAGGAGGTAACACTAAGGTGTATTTTATCATAAGTAATGCCATGAGTAATTTCCAAATTATTGATAAATTCATGACTCAAAGTGAGAAGTGAATTTATCTAGACTATTTAACTCATGCCCCAAATGGGAGTCAGTGACCAATCACGTTTCAATGATTTCTGTTTTACAACCAATCAGAGTCGTGTTTCACCAAATATTTATCAGTGTTATAATTACCATATTAAAGAAAGCTCCTCCTTTTTAATATTGCGTTCCTTTGGCAATAAATAGTATGATCTGGTTGCAGTGATAAACAAATGAAGCAGTAGAAGCGTACCTATCGTTTCACATTTGTTTTCAAACATCGCCGTTTACATTAAATATATAAATATTTTAAAATAACTATAGTTAAATAATGATTTGTGAGTAAACAGTTTAATTTTATTCGTTAAATAGTCCTAACAAATGCCACTCTTGATTTCCAAATTCTCTAGATAAATTCACTCCTCACTTCGTGAGTCGTGAATTTATCGATAATTTGGAAATCACTCGTGGCATTACTTATGAGAATTTGGAAATCAAGAGTGGCATTTTTAGGACTATATAAGGAATAAAATTAAGCTGTTTACTCCCAAATCATTATTTAAATATAGTTATTCCGTATTTAATGTAAATGGCGATGTTTGAAAATAAATGAAAAATGTTTGTTATGCTTCATTTGTTCATCACTGCAACCAGATCATATTATTTATTGCCAAAGGATCGCAATATTGTAAGAATGCACCCTAGTGGAGAAAAATGAAACCCATCAAACTGTTTATAACCAACATATTAATTAATTTCTGATGTCCTATGATGTAAATTATATTTTTCTGGAACGTAAATTTCTGGGAAATAATACGTTTAAAAAAGTGCAAACAGTGGTTTCTTTTTATTGTGGTATAATCAATTACTACAAATGTTTTTCTATTATATCCTGCGAGCAGTATCTGTTTACATTTGTGCACTATATATACAATCTGGTAGCCGTATTTCTTAGAGAGTCAGTCACTGCAAAATAATGCTCTGACCTATTCAGAATGTTCAAAAAGAGGAGCTTTCTTTAATATGATAAACTTATTTGATAAATTCCAAGTGAAACATGACTGTGATTGGTTGTAAATCAAAATTCATTGAAACACGATTGGTCATTGACTCCCATTTGGGGCATGAGTTAAATAGTCAAAGTAATTGTATTGGTTCTTTACACCTCACTTCAGTCCACTGCAGATGCCTGCTTCCTGACTAGCGGATCGGTTCAGTACCCGGTGGGTTTGGAAATTTTAATTGTAAAATTTTCAATCTCAGGGCCAGGAGGTGTGGTGGTGTACAATTTTTAATCACTAGATTGTTTACCAGATTACTACATTAAATTACAACCTTCTCTGCAGTACATATGTTTAGAAGACGTATGATATTGTTGATAGTGATTCAACCATCAGATGAGGACGTTAGACCTTTGTGCTTTTCGACAGAATAGGGTATGTGACTTGATCATTGCTCATACAATAAATTTACACTACACATAGATATGTAGTCATCCTATACTCCTCTCTGAACATTATACAAGAATGCAGTATCTGTGTAAAGTGGTCTGCCAAAGTGGTGCATAATTTGAAAATAGAGTACATTAACACCATCTATTCAGGTAGCATAGAACCTGAAGTATAAAAAGTACAGTGGGAGGCATTAGAACACACACACATCTCACTTCGTATTTTGATATCTCACTTGAGGTACCCTAATTCTCAGCTAAAACCAATTGTTGAGATGACCAATGAAAATCTTGTATATACTCTCCCTCTGGTGTTGGGCAGACCAAATTCTTCTTTCTGGGAATTTCTTCTCTCAATTTTTCTGGATGTAGATTTTCTGCCGAACTGTGAGGGTTGTGTTGATTTTTTCAGTTTTAATAATTTTGATGTCTCCTCAGTTCTACTTATGATTTTATGTTCACACATGAGCACCTACTGCTGATGTTTCTTTTTACGTATCTAAGATGTGCTTTCATTTTGGTATTCAGATTTATTTTAGTTTTTCATATGTAGATTTTTTTTTCACATTTCCCACATTTTATCTGGTAAATTCCTCATGTTTTTATCTTCATGTATTTTTTTATGTTCCGTATGTTTTGATTAGTTTGTTGATACTGAAATAATTTTTTGATGAAGTCTGATATTGAATTTGTTAGATAATTTATTAAATTTTTGAGCGCCGAAGGTTAATATGTAAATTGCTTAAAATTGTTAACTTTTTTTTAATCATCTTGACGGGTACAGTATTCTTTAATTAATTTCTGTGTTTTGAATATATCTAAAATGTGAGGTGGGGCATAAAGAACTAATTATTTTTTTTCACTTTACTTTTGATGCAGATTCCATCAAGTTATCAATATGTTTATGTGCCTGTGGTGGGTTTATTCCTAATCTCAACACACTTCTCATCTACTGATTACATTCCAGTCAAAAATGGCCCCAGAGATAAGGGCTGAAAACTAAGATATTGAAAATTTAATCCTTGAAAAGATTTCAGAATGGAATTTTATTGGTGTCCACTAAGCTAGCTCAACTGATAGGTTGCCTGTTTTCTGACTAGCAGATCCAGGTTTGATACTTGGCAGGGTTGCAAATTTTATTTATGAAATCTTGGGATTAGGATAGTTGGTGGTGTACAATTTTTAATTGCTAGATTGTGCTCCAGATTCATGGAATAAATTTCAAACCCCTCTACAGTACACATGTTGAAAAGGCACATGGTACTATTGATAACATTTTGTCTGTCGGATAGGAACATTAAGACATGGTATCCTCCTTAATGCTTTTCGATAGGAGCAAGTTAAGTGCTGACAAGGCACTGGGGGTTCACTTTCACCCTTCTTTTCATCACCATCATCATCTCTCATACAACTAACTTATACTAGACACAAATGCTTAAATATACTCATCCTACGTTCCTCTCTATGCATAATACAAATACACATCATGTATGTAATGCAGTCTGCCAAAGTGGTGCATAAATTGAAAATGACCACATTAATGCCATCCATCCACCTTGTGCAGAATCTGAATCACAAAAAGTCCACTGGGTGGCATTGGAACACACTCACAGAATTTTATTGGTAAATTGGTAATGATAGTTGATGACAAAGGAGTAAAAATACACATTTCCTTACATATATTATGATTGGAACCATTTGTACAGTTAATTCAACTAACTGGTAATTATATTGTAACTTTTTTTTTGTATCAAGCAGTTATCCTTATTGTAATGAAGAGGATTAAATATTCAGCAAATAAAAAAAACTGGTTACAGGTCATTTAGCTTGAAAAGAATAATTGTTTGTTGTTATATAAAAATTTGAAGACTGAGGAAGATATTTAATTCTGTTCTATGAGGTATTGAAACTGGTTAATAATGAAATTCTTATATTATTTTTTCTCTCTTTTATACCATACGGATGTGTAATTGAATTTTTCTACAATTTTACATTTTATAGTTCCACCTTACCACCACTGCCATCTCATCATGTATAAATGACAACATTGTACCCATCCTCTAGATTTCAGTTGTAGCGGTCAGAAGTCAAAAGATCTGATAATTCCACTACAGTAATCTTGAAGAACTGTAACATTTTATTTGAAGAGAAATATTTTTGCCCAGACCGAGACTCGAACCCGGGACTTTTGGCTTTCTGGGCCAATGCTCTACCAACTGAGCTACTGAGGCGAGTTGTGATCTAGATGCAAATTTTTCTCTTATATACTTTGTAATTCCCATGCGCCAAATGCAAATATAGAAGCAAAGGTTTCAAAGCATTTGGCGCGAGGGAATTATAAAGTATATAAGAGAAAAATTTGTATCTAGATCGCAACCCACCTCAGTAGCTCAGTCGGTAGAGCATTGGCCCGGAAAGCCAAAGGTCTCGGGTTTGAGTCTCAGTCTGGGCGAAAATTTTTCTCTTCAAATAAAATTTTTCCTTCAGTGTAAAGTGTTAAATTAATAATAAAAAAACATCAACTGTAACATCTTCAATAAATTGTACTTTCTGACAGTGTTTCAATATATCGTCACTAATTGGTTAATGTGTAGGATTCTGATGGAATTTCTTTAAATGAACACCACAGATATTCACGCAAAATTTCTAAAATTATTTAATTTGCTTCACAGAATTTTATGATTCTTCACAAATAATTTGCTGCTAATAAAGTCTCTTGCTTCACAATTATCTGATTGTTCTTTCTACTCGCTGCCGTTTCACTTAGATCGTCTTCATGTCTTTCCTCTTGAGATTGCTTCACTAGTCCACTATCTGGACACAACTGCAACTGGCTAGTTCAAACTTTGTATCCTCTTAAATATCCAATGATCAGAACCATCTGAAGCCAGGCTAGACTTTTCTTTAGTCAAAGTCTGGAGAATCAAACTTTCTGGAATGGAGGGATTGATGCATGTGGAAATTTCTCCATGGGCTTTCCGATTCATGAGTTTACAGTTCACAAATTCTTCTATACCATACAAGGTGAGACCCTGACTCTTACCACTGCCTGAAAAGTTCAAAAGTCAGCCGAACAATGCATCACATTGCTCCCTCCTCAGGCTGATCGACCTGATCAGCTCCTTTGTATGCCACCAGTCAATACCAGATGAACCACCATCATCTTCCCTTTAAGCTGTTGAATCTTGTAGACCACATCGTTGATCCTCTTCACCACTTGGAATGGGCTGTTCCAGGAATGCTGCAGCCATGGTGATCTTCCTCTCATCTGGGAAATTTACAAATTAAATTTTTTATAAATAATTTGAAATATTGAAAATTATGCAATTTAAACCTAGCATTAGCCTTAATGTCGGTCATGATGGTGTAGTGTTCTTTCCCTCTAGTCCTCAGAGTCATGGCATAATATTTCAGCTATTTCCATTTATAAAATATAAACAAGCTTAGCCCCATCTATCTTAAACCAAACTAAAAAAAATTAATTAATAATTAAAAAATTAAAGAAAAGTTTTAAATTAAATTTTTTTTCCATAAAACTAGATATACTATTCGGCCCGGCCAGGGTCAATGGATTTTTAGGATATAAAAATCTAAAGAACAAGTCCTCCCTCCAGAAGGGACTTTAAACCATGGGTCTTGAGTCCAAAGATTATCGGGTTTGTAAAAGAATCTTGAGCCTGAATAAAATGCCTCTGAGCAAAATTTAATCGATCTTCCTCCATAGTTTCCTACTAGATGTCTCCTTAAGGTGATGTACTAACCATATGTCACTCACTGACATCTATAAGAAAACAAGCATAACTAAATTAGTCTGGTTAAGAAACTTCCCACTAGGTGGAGCATCCATGTCCAAATGATTAGTCATTATTAGGCTTGATGACTGAGGAAAAACAAAGAAAAAACAAACAAAAAATTCTTCTGGTAGGTTTGTCAGCATGGGGCTTCAATGTGGGATCTTCCAAATATGAGTCTCAAAAGCTACAATCTAACCTAACTTATTTGGTTATATTATAATTCTAAAATTAGCTCTACTTTATTGTTTTATTTTTTAGATTCTTAGTGGACCGGCGAATTTTTGTGGTGGGATTTGGCTTGTATGGCTCAATACATGGGCCTACGGAATACAATGTGAATTTGCAAGTCATTCATACAGCATCAGGGTAAAGTTTGTGGATCAAACAACACAAGTTTCAGTTGTGATGGCTCCAACTATACTTTCCGTGTGATGTTCAAAGAACCAGTAGAAATTCATCCAAATACGAGTTACACTGCTTCTGCTACACTAAAGGTATATTAAATCTTAATTTCAGTAGATGTAGCTAACTAAGTAATTTATTGGTACTATCATGGCTGGATGGACATAAGCTTTCCATACTAATCATGAACTAAATATTTTCCAGTCTTTCTATATATAATTCACTTCCTCAAATATTATTCTACCATTTCATTCTTGCATACTTTTGTTAGAATTTTTAAACTGTCGCTCTTCAGACAATTACCATTACTTATATTAAATTAATGTTGGGAAGTAAACAATATGAGGTATAATCATTAATATTCACCGGAGAACATTTTGTTTAAACAACTCACCTCATAGGATTCATGCTTCCATGATACCGTGGTTTCAAACACAGTCGTGTTCATCCTCAGCCATAACTCCGACTGACGAAATTCTTCGGCCGTCAACTGTTCTATTGTCGCCATCTTCAGTGCTGTCATCTATGGTTGAATTTATGAACTTCGAAATTAAAGTAATTTCGTTAGAGATATCAAAATTCATTGATCTATCTTTATTTTTCTGAATGTATATTTTCTCCCAAACTGTCAATTCCAAAGGCTTCTCTACTTGTTTTAAAAGTTTAGCTTCTCTTCCAATTTTATGATGTTCTAATAAACTATGTGCAGCAATTGCAGATTTTTCAATTTCACAATTTTTAATATTTTTGAAATATTCTTTTGTCCGAGTTTCTAAATTCCTTTTTGTTTTTCCTATATAAACTTTATGCAATCTTCACACCTTATTTGATAAATTCCAAATTTCTTACTGTATGGGACATTGACTTTTTTTATTGGTTCTTAGAAGATTTGACTTTTTTTATTGGTTTTTAGAAGATTACCCAGACTAAATTTACTTATTGGTGCCAAAGAAATGTTGTGTTTGTCAAATTTTTTTAAAAATTTTGTATGCATTTCAGGATGGTAAGTAATTTTCTTGTATTTTTTCTTTTCTTTGCAATTTTGTAGAGTAGTATATTCATTAAATATTTTTTTGTGTTTGAATTTCTTCAACTTATTTATAATTAATTCTTTATCAAAACCATTTAATCTAGCAGTGTTTAAGATATGTTTATACTCTTTGTTGAAATATTCTTCATTTAATGGTACATTTGTCAATCTATAAATTAAGCTATTGAATATTGCAATGCTTATGAGCAATGTGATTGAAGCCTGATGATTTAATGTAATTATCTGTATGACTTCCTTTCCTATGAACACGACTGTGTTTGAAACCACGGTATCATGGAAGCATGAATCCTATGAGGTGAGTTGTTTAAACAAAATGTTCTCTGATGAATTTTAATTACCATAACTGTCTGCCTGTTTATTTAAAATTCAATTGCATGGCAATCTTATACATGTCTAAAAGTCTAAATCTATTATATTATTGGTAATAAAAGCTTCCGGGCTATGTGGCCTTGGTCTATAACTGGCGTTTCTTCCAGACGTTTCTCCCTCAACTGCGGAGGGCATCTTCAATGGCGAGCGCTTCCAGCTGTTGCTTCCCTGTCGTAGACTCGACTGCGAATTTTGCAGTCGAGTCTACGACAGGGAAGCAACAGCTGGAAGCGCTCGCCATTGAAGATGCCCTCCGCAGTTGAGGGAGAAACGTCTGGAAGAAACGCCAGTTATAGACCAAGGCCACATAGCCCGGAAGCTTTTATTACCATGATTACCGGCCGTGAAAGCCTGCATTCCACTATTATATTATTTTTAGTCTGATCATCTTACCTCAATATTAATGTTGATTTGTTCTTGGACATGTTTCAAAACAATTCTGTTTTATCATCAGCTTGTCCAGACTGTTTAAAGAGAAAAATTATATGCTCAGACCGGGACTTGAACCCGGGACCCTTGGTTTTCTAGTCCAAGTGCTCTACCATTTGAGCTACCTGAGCAAGTACCGATCTAAACGCAAATCTTTCTCTATATACGTTGTAATTCCCGCCCACCAAATGCTTTGAAGGCTTTGCTTCTATCTTTGCAAATGGCGGCTCCTATATTAAGAAGACATATTTGGGAATTATACATTAGAAGACATATTTGGGAATTATAATTCCCAAATATGTCTTCTTAATATAGGAGCCGCCATTTGCAAAGATAGAAGCAAAGGCTTCAAAGCATTTGGTGGGCGGGAATTACAATGTATATAGAGAAAGATTTGCGTTTAGATCGGTACTTGCTCAGGTAGCTCAAATGGTAGAGCACTTGGACTAGAAAACCAAGGGTCCCGGGTTCAAGTCCCGGTCTGAGCGTATAATTTTTCTCTTTAAATATGATTTATCCATCATTGAGATGTATGAAATTAATAATAAAAACATCGAAAATTGTCCAGACTGGTTTGATTTATGTTGTATTATGTTGAACACCCTGGATGTCGGATGTCAGCTCCATCCTGTGGTTGGCCAAAGAACCTCCAAACAAGGTCACACTCCATCGGTATTTCAAAATTCATAACTCTGTTTTTGTTCTTCTGAATATAGATTTTTTCCCAAATAGTCAGCTCTTTTGTATTTTCTAGCTGTTTTAATAATTTAGTGTCTGAATTTATATTATGTTTTTCAGACCAAACATGAGCAGCAACTGCAGATTTTTCTATATCCCCATTTTTAATATTTCTTATGTGTTCTTTGGTTCTAATTTTTAGGTTTTTTTTTGTTTTTCCTATATATATCTTTTCACAACCCATGCATTCAGTTTGATATATTCCTGATTTTTTATTTTTATCAGTTTTTTCATTTTTGTTGGTTTTTATTAGTTTATTTAAACTGTAGTTATTTTTCAGTGCTAATTTAATATTAAACTTCTCAAATATCTTTTGGAATTTATTGTGTACCCAATGAGTGATTTTGAATGTAAAATCACTAAAGCACATCCCACAATGTTTAAATTTTGGAGCAGATATATAGATGATATAATTTGTATTGTAAAAGAAAAACATGTAGAAGATTCCCTAAAACTGCTAAATTTACAGAGTACAAACATCAAATTTACCAAAGATATAGAAGAAAATAAACATATACCTTTTTTGGATCTTAAATTGGTCAGAAACGAAGAAAAAAGAAAAATTGAATTTGGGATTTATAGGAAAGAAACTCATACGGAAAATTTTATTAAATCAACAGGGTTCAATCCAATTGGACATTAATTAGCAGCATTTAATTAGTTTAACTCATAGATTGGTAAACTTACCCTTAAATGAAGAAGATTTCAAACAGGAGAAAAAGCACATAATCAAAGTAGCAAGAGAAAAACGGGTTTGATGAAAAAATGGTACACAAAAGAATAGAAAAGTATAAAAAACAAAAAATGATAAACAGAAGTACTCTTGAAAAAGAAGAACCACCTATGAAAAAAATATAGGAAATTCACATATCACCCTTGGGTACACAATAAATTCCAAAAGATATTTGAGAAGTTTAATATTAAATTAGCACCGAAAAATAACTACAGTTTAAATAAATTAATAAAAACCAACAAAAATGAAAAAAACTGATAAAAATAAAAAATCAGGAATATATCAAATTGAATGCATGGGTTGTGAAAAGATATATATAGGAAAAACAAAAAGAAACCTAAAAATTAGAACCAAAGAACACATAAGAAATATTAAAAATGGGAAAATAGAAAAATCTGCAGTTGCTGCTCATGTTTGGTCTGAAAAACATAATATAAATTCAGACACTAAATTATTAAAACAGTTAGAAAATACAAAAGAGCTGACTATTTGGGAAAAAATCTATATTCAGAAGAACAAAAACAGAGTTATGAATTTTGAAATACCGACGGAGCGTGACCTTGTTTGGAGGTTCTTTGGCCAACCACAGGATGGAGCTGACATTGACATCCAGGGTGTGCAACATAATAGAACTTAAATCAAACCAGTCTGGACAAGCTGACAATAAAACAGAATTGTTTTGAAGCATGTACAAGAACAAATCAACATTAATATTGAGATAAGATGATCAGACTAAAAATAATATAATTAAAATAGCCTCAAAATATCACTTCCTAAAATGAAATATCTAAATCTATGATATAAATGTTTTTTGTATGAAGAGTAAATTATAGACCATCTGGGATAGAAATATCATGAAGTTCTATTATTCATTATAACAAATCATGGGGATTGTTAGGGAAATAATGCACTAGCATAATTTAAAAAAATTAAAAAAAGATGGACAAATGACTGTTGTAGATGTAACTGAGATATATGTATTACACAACCAAGTTAACTTTGCACAGGTGGAGGGGGAATAGTTTTAGTGCTAGTGTCGCCGAGCTACTGAATCTGTGGAAGGGATGTGAGAGAAGACTATACATCCGATCACATACTGAAATGGTTCAGTTTTAAGTGTGGGCAGAGAATCCCTAAACACGTGTAAAAGATCTTAACATGGTTGTCAAATTAGTCATTTAAGCACAGAACGCTCAAGCATTTGAATCATTTAAAATCACAGTATTTGTTGTCTCTCCATTACCAGCATCACAATAAATCACAAGTGACAACATGTAGGGTCGCATGTTTGGACGCATTAGACAGTAAAATGCCTTCTCTGCTGAGCAAGTTGTATGCTAATACGATTTTGCTTACTCAGAAATCTGTTCATGCGATAATAATTGGTTAAATTTGTAAGCTACCTGCGGAGGTACCTTACATGAGCAACTCAAATTAAAATCCCGAAGGGAACCGAACGGGAACCGATGGTAATCGATGTACTTTGCTGCTTTATCCAACATTTATCCAAGATGTCGGACCTTGAAGACTTCGATCATGTTTTCGGTATACACGGAGAAGAGGAATTTGATAGAGTCTACGAAAGAATTCAACTGGAAGAACAGGAGAATCGGCATAATATTGCGTGTCGCAGACGTGTTTGTATACGGTATTATTTGCGGGATGCAAGCATAAATGCATCCTCTATAGCAGACGAAAATACGGAAGTGGTTTTATCGCTGAGAATTCTGGGTAATTCGTTGCCAATATTACGAAAACGTCGACTCTCGTGCATGACCGTTAAGTCGGCCGTTAATTCGTTCTCAGCAATTGCTCACGGTGAATCAGCTCACTAGTGATTGGAAGTAATTTGAGTAGAGAGTAATGTTCTAACATACGACCCGTAATGAGAAGGGACAGCCCATTTCTACAGTTGTCAAATTAGTCATTTTGCCAATGATCATGTAGAAGGATGGACCATTAAAATCCATAGTATTTGTCACCTCTCTATCTGCCAGACAAAGAACATATACAGAGGACAGGAAGTGGCAACGTAGTAAAGAAGAGAAAGAGGAGGACAGCAATGTTAGTTAACATATTTTCCGCCTGTGCAGATTACTTAGTGGAGTAATAGTTCTTGATAAAAAAAAAAGGAATAATAAAAAATGGAATTTGATATAAAAATAGCTTTAAAATTTTGTTATAAACAATATGGATCATGGAAAGATAGCTATGATTAATGGAAAAACAGAATTGCCAACATATCAGAATAGACCAGTCACATTGCTTCACATGGTATTATTGTCTCCAATGTCCTTCAGCATCTGAAAACTTAAGATAAATTTCATAAAATAAACTAAATATATCTAACAACTAACATATGCAGATACTAATCTAATGTATCCAAATGTGTTGAAACATAAGACAAATAATTAATTATATAGGAAATAGTAATGGACGGAATTGTTAGATATTGCAATATAAGTAAAATACATATTGGTATCTTGAATGTAGTTAGTAATGAATGTTATCAATAGCATTCGATTAGTTTACAACCCGTGTTCATATAATTTGTAACCTATGGTCTGTTTTAACCTGCATAGTGCATCATTCCATAACAAATGCCCAAATCTTATTACTTTGGTATAGCCAGATATAATAAGATTAGTTAAGTCTCATAGACTGTGATGGCAGTATATGTGGCATGAATGGGGAATGAAAGAGGGGCATTGAAATTTCTTATAGAAAAACCAGAGGAAAAACGACCAGTTGGTAGACCAAGAATGAGATGGGAGAATAACATTAACCTTGATTTGAGGGAAGTAGATTATTCAGGGGATGATTGGAAAACATTAGCTCAGAATAGGGATATATGGAGATCATATGTCTGTGCAGCATGAACCTATGGGTTTGATAGTGCCAGTGAGTTAATTAATATTTAAAATTATTCCTCTCAAATTATTTAATAATTCCATGAATACAAGTGACTATTCAATGTAGCTTACTTATTAAATAAAAATAAAACGTAGTTTTATTTGATTTTCATATTTATTTATATAATTCAGCAACAGCTGTTTCGGTACACTGTACCTTCTTAATATATAATAAATATGGATTTTCATTAAGTAAACACCAACTCAATTGATTATAGCTTACTTATTATTATTATTATTATTATTAATAAAAACCTATACTCATGTCCATTGTAATGCCAGGTTGAGGGATGAGATAAAATTAAGTCCCTAGGCAGATAAAATATAATGAAACAAAATGAATGACATTAGTATGAAAAAGTGAAGAATTAAATTTTTGGTAAGGGAAAACAGTAGAAACCCCAAGAAAATCATGTCCTGGTTCCTATTTGTCCATTATGAATCCTATATGGAGTGACCAGGATATGAATTCAGGACCTAGAGGTGGAGGATGTGGTCTAACTATTTACATTATGGAGATGCCTCTTTATTAATATGTAATATATTACAGTGGTGTATATTTTCAACCCTTTTATTTCATTATTAGATTTTCAGCATTGTTACAAAAATAAAATTTTGGAGAGTTCGCCCTGTGCCATAAATATAAAATTTTGGAAAGTTCGCCCTGTGCCATAAATATGATAATAAAATACCCTCCTGTTATTAAATGGTTTTAATTATTTCTTGATACCTCTATCCCAGACACGATATATAGTTTTTTTGTATTTTGTTTAATCACTATTGATATGTTCTAAGTCACTTACAGCATTGGACTTACGTTTTATTTGTTTACTTGATATACAACTTCAATTCTAGGGTCCAGATTCACATTATGGAACAAAAGGCCTTCGCAAGGTGACATCAGATTGTCCAAGTGGTGGTAAAGTTACCTTTCAGTTCTCTTATGCTGCCGGAAACAACAATGGCACATCAGTGGAAGATGGCCAAATTCCTGAAATAATATTCTACACATGAAATGAATAAAAATGAACATTTAGAATATTTATTTACATTGGTGCATTTGCTTCATAGAATAATAAAAATGTATGGAAAATCATAATCAATTCTTACTGTCAAGCAACATTAAATTTTGTTTACGAAATGTGTTTATTGAAAGAGGATTTTGAGTATCATATATTGTATATAAATGTCAATTCACACTTAGCTCAAGTGCTACAAAACATGTTCGTTTTGTCGATCTCAGTGAATCAAAGAACATCATTCATACCTGTTTAATAATACTGTAGATCATAGCTCATGAGTTACATTGTTTTTGAAGGATGATATGTTGTGATAAAAAAAATTCTAATCTTCAAAGAAAATAACATTAAATTCTTTAGTCCTCAAATTTATTTCAGTAGTTTGTTATCCTGTAATAGTAGCACTTCACATTTTTTCGGTATGAATTCATTGTTATTATTGTTGAGGAAGTTTAAGATATGTATTTGGTATGAGTAAACTTTTTGAGTTAACTTTTTAATACTATGGATTTATGTATTCCAAGGCAAATTGTTTGTTTTTTTTAGCATTTATTTTTTTTTATGGTGAAAAGGGAACTGACCTAGTGCATCATTTCCCAACTTGGAGGACCAGGGATATTGATTTTGGAGCTACCTTCTAGAATAATTGCTTTTACTATAGTTAATGAGGTGATGTGATAGACCAAAGAATTGATTTAACAGAAGAGGATACACAAGGTATAAATTTTTAGATAAACAAGTTAATATAATTTTTCTCTTCAAATATAATTTATCCTTCAGTCAGAAGTGTTAAATTAATAATAAAAATGTCAAGTTAATATAAGCTATTGAATTTTTATAAGTAAACATGACTTAGAGGTTTAATTTAAGATTAAATTAAAATGCTTCATACCTCATCTCATATTCAGTCTTCTAAGTAGACTGCGGTTTCAAAGTCTTAGCAGCTTCATCTTCAGTACTTTCTTGTTGACTGATGTTATGTCGATCAGAATAACTTCTTCTTCCCTCTGTTGGTGGACTGATAAACCTCCAGATCCAGACAGAATCCACGGGAAATTCGAAGTTCATAAGTTTTTCTTTCTCTTTTGTAGTTCTTCTGATCGACATCAGTCGACAAGAAAGTATTGAAGATGAAGCTGCCAAGGCTTTGAAACCGCAGTCTACTTAGAAGATTGGATATGAGGTCAAGTATGAAGCATTTTAATTTAATCTTAATATGAACTATTCAATGCCTCTCTCTCTCTCTCTCTCACATACATGAATATGTATTAGTAAAAAGTAAAGTGATCCCACAACAGGCCCGGAGGCCCTTGAGGTAGTAGGAGATTAAGGCTCCCACTTTTTCTAGACAATCGGCACTTTATGTCAGCCGGGTTGTCAGCCCTGCGTGACGGCCGCCTTTACCCCCATAACAGCGTCTGGTACTCATTTCCGTTAGAGGCTGAGTCGACCCCAGGGCCATAGTGCCACCAGAGGGTTTGGGTCTAGTATTATATTATTTTTAGTCTGGACATCTTACCTCAATATTAATGTTGATTTGTTCTTGAACATGTTTCAAAACAATTCTGTTTTATCGTCAGCTTTCCCAGACTGGGAAGATGTCCAGACTAAAAATAATATAATTAAAATAACCTCAAAATATAACTTCCTAAAATTAAATATGTATTAGTATATTACAATGTGAGGTTGGGAAGTGAAGTGGTTTTTACAGAATCAAGGAAGATGTTTAAACGAGCAATAGCGAGGTTTTTAATTTCCGAGATTCTGTAAAACACTTTGCAAACATGCATTGTATATTATTTTTTGCGCGATGGTGTTTTGAAAATAATAAATAATAGTAAAATAATAATAACATCTTTATTGGAAATATTTGCATTCATTATAAACAATTGACTAACGTTAACAGTGTGGGCAATGTTTATTAGTTGAAACAACAGGAGGCCGTGAGACCAATTAGTGATAAAATAACAGGAGGCCGTGAGACCAGTTAGTTATAAAATGGCGGCAAGTACGTATTTGTTGTTTTATATTGTTTCAAATAAAGTTCAGTTCATTTAAAATGCAGTGATTTGTTTTGTGTAATGTATATTAACACTACCTTTTGAATATTTTTTGTATATACATTGTATGTAGTATACATAGAGGGCAGTGGTTTTACTTCACACACACGTGTTTGTAATATGTAATATTACAGTATACTTATTTTATTACAGTATAGTTATTTAGATTGGTAACCCCGAAATGTAGGAAGTTGAACTTTCAATCATGGTCACCATTGCTGTAAGTAAGAACAAAATGCACTATCGCGTAAAAATATATATTGATGGTGTTTGAGGTGGGATGGAAAAGGAACTGGGATGATGTCAAGTTATTGTGTTTACACTATACCTTAGTGTAAACACAAGCTTAGTCCACGTGATTATGCATGTTTCAGAACCTTCAATTTGCTTATTTGGTTCAGGAGTATAAAATATTTAACTTTTACAGGAATTAATCACTATGAGGTTTAATTTATGGTAAAATCAAATGTTTCCTACCTCTCCTCATACAAATCTTCTAAGTAGATCGCAATTTCAAGACCATAACGGTCTCATCTTCAGTACTATTTTGGCGACTGATGTTATGTTGGTCGGAACAAACTCTTCTTCTTCCCTCTGTTAGTGGACCGATGAACCTCTGGATCAGGTCAGAATTTGCAAATTCCTGCAAATTCTGACCTGATCCAGAGGTTCATCGGTCCACTAACAGAGGGAAGAAGAAGAGTTTGTTCCGACCAACATAACATCAGTCGCCAAAATAGTACTGAAGATGAGACCGTTATGGTCTTGAAATTGCGATCTACTTAGAAGATTTGTATGAGGAGAGGTAGGAAACATTTGATTTTACCATAGTATGAGATATGTTACAGATCAGACTGAGGGTTAATGTTGGATGATGAACAATTCCACGTAACCAACAGTATTTTGTCTTTAAAAAGAATAAACAAATACAAATAGGAAAGACAAAAAAAAAGCATTCGACTATGGATTGAATCCTAAGTATGTAAAGCAAGCACTCTAGCATTGAGCTAAACATTATGCTATCATAGTGTCATTAAATGGGTGTCTTTCATTGAAAAACATGAGCAGAACATTATGATGTCGTGTCATGTACAGTATAATACAATTCATACTATTGTGAACCACACATTAAATCTTGTGCATTTTAAGACCAAGATTCTGATCAATCTTTTTGAGTGCAGTGTACATACAAAGAAATCCTTATGAACGGTAAAACCATCACTTTTACTTTAATAATTTGTAATTACATGCAATATATTTTGTTTTTCTGTTAAGCTGTTGAAAAATTTAGACATGACACAAACAAGCAGATAAACTTAGTGGATATTTCTTGTAAACATCTTAATTGCTGCTCTGTTACTCAGTAATGTGATGCAAAGAAGGATGAGCCATTTGCAACATAATTGTGCATAGACTAATTTATTTTTTATAAATGGTAATACAAGTATAGAAATTTTGGTATACTGGTACTATATGTATTTGTAATTTTCTAATGGAATTTCAATAGTATATCACCTGATCACAGTTTTGATTGGTCAGTAAAACATTTTGAAGTATTTTAAATCAAAATATGTTTAAAAATAATCCGAGGATGATGACTCTTTAGTTCAGATGTAAGGAGTGGTTTCAAGGCAATTTAAAAAATAACCAGATCATATCCCACCCTATTGAAGCCCTATATGTTTATAACGGGCTTCCAATATAAAACCGGACCGGCCTTACGGAGTTTCACCCGGCATGCAGTGCTGTCTCTTCCTCCCGCAATTCACCCTGCCTGCCACCCGTCCTTGAACTGTTTCTTACCTTATAGAAAATGCTGGAAATGTTGTCCTCCCGCAGTTAAACAGGCATTATACCGACTAAACACATTTAGATTAACACGCTGTAGTTCGGGCACTGTCAAGTTTCTGATTTCATTTCTTATGTTGTTCTTCAGTTCTTCCAATGTGTGCGGATTTGTTTTGTACACTTTGTCTTTCAGGCTACCCCACAAATAAAAATCACACACTGTTAGATCTGGGGAGCGAGTGTTTCTTATTTTGTACTGAACCAGTGGTCTCAAATTTAGTCACAAGATCGTGGATTGTCGATCTGGAAGGAGTTAATTGTCCAGGGAAGTTCCAAATAAATTCCTCGCGAACACGACGAGCTGATTCGTATTTATAATAACATTTACACTCATAAATGCGCTGCTCTAATGTCAGCTGACGTCTCATCTTGTCGAACGATAGTAAACTGACTAGTTCAAGGACGAGCGGCTGGCAGAGTGAAATGCGGACGAGGAGAGAGCGCTGCCTGACGGGTGAAACCCCGTGAGGCCGGTCCGGGTTTATATTGGAAGTCCGTTATAACAAATTGTTTGAATTAAGGAAAATCTCAATTTGAGAAAAAGATTAGTGTATTTTCATTTTAGTAATTTTATTCTTTTGGAAAATTTTCCCACTAGCATGTGGAAAATAATGGTAATCTGATTGGACAGGAATATGATCATTATGCTCTCTGATAGAAAATTAATTTATATTTTTAAAGCTAAGTATATTCTTTATTAACACAACCTTTTTTTTAACATTGTCAGATAATTAGAATGAGAGATAGAATTTTTTGATGGGTTACTTTTTAGTGCTGTTCACAACTGACTCCAATTAATGTCTTGTTGTATGAACTCTCTTGAATTATGAAGTTTTTTTTTCTGACAATCTGTGTGTATTTTCCCCTAAACTCTATGTCAAGGCTGTCCAAATGGCAGCTCTCCAAGCTATTTCAAATGGATTTGTGAAGTTCTCACTTATTATTGATGTGATTTAATGTTATTTTCCCATTAAAACATTTTTTTCAAAAGAATTTTAAGAAGTATAATTTATTTTATGGTGCAACATTCTTTTATTTCATAGTATATTCTATGTAACTGTTAACCATTTTATAAGTTATTGTACATTTGTAATTAATTATCCATGTGTCGATTCTGCACTGTTATTAAACACATCTATCGACTGAACAACACCTAGTATCAAGAGAAAGTTATTTTTGGCACCATACTATGTAACCAAGGACAAGGTCAATGAAATGACTTCTCTATCCTCTATCCTTCTTCAGTGAAATTGTGTTTTTGAATAGTCACATTGAATACGAATGCTGTTTTAAAATTTTTTTTTTCGTAAATAGTATTTTAAGTGTGTTTGTTGATTACAATTTTGGTAGGAGAATCTATTTTATTTTCAATCTGTGGCCCTCCACCTGATTAAAAAATACATTTCTGGCCCCGAGATTCGTTGTAATGGACACCACCGCTCTATGTTAGCAGGGACCTTCAATCTGTCAGATGTTGCAATCCACATTAACAATTTCATTGATTTGTATATGCCATTGAGTTATAGTTCAGTATCTAGAATCAAGAAGCTCCCATCTGTCAGGTCCTGAATTCATCTTTATGTTCAGTATTTAATTCAGTAAAGAATTCTGTGGACTATAGATTGAGGACACTTGCTTTTTATCTTCTTGTAACATTGTAAATCTTTAATGTTTCTTCCTCTATTGTTGAAATATTGGAACCATTGTAAAATGAATGAATTATTTAATGGCAGATAAGATAGGACCATTCAAGAAGAACATAAGCTTGACTTCTCCACTCCATGGCATTGTCTCATTGAGACCCAGCAACATATAACTGTAAATTTATTTTCTTATGCTGGGAAACTTATGCAGTAAGAATTGAATTAATGTTTTTATTACCTCACCTCATATCCTTTTTCTTCTAGACTGCAGTTTCGGAGCTTATCTTTATCATCGGTAGCCTCTGGTCGACCGATGTTATGTTGTTTCTTGGCGGTTTTCTTTTTACTTCTATTGGTGGACCGATGAGCCTCTGGATCAAGTCAAAATTTGCGGCAGTTTCAAAATTCACGAGTTTATCTTTCTTGTTTTTTTTTGGATGTGGATTTTTTCCCAGACTGTGAGTTCTTTTTGTTTATCTGTGTGTTTGATTAGGCTAGCTTTTGTATTGAATGTTTTTCAGACCAAGCATGGGCTGCTGCAGCTGATTTGTCCACTTCACCCTTTTTTACATTTCTAAGGTGTTCTTTCAATCTAGTTTTTAAATTTCTTTTTGTTTTTCCTATGTAGATTTTGTCACAATCCTTACATTTGATCTGATATATTCCTGATTTGTATTCTTCTTCAATTTTTTCATTTTTGTTGGTTTTAATTATCTTGTTTAGGCTGTATTCATTCTTCAGAGCCAATTGAATGTTAAACTTATTGAAAATTTTCTGGAACTTGTGGTGTTTTAAAGGATAGAAAGTGAATTTGTTGTATCTTATGTTCTCTTCTGTCTGTTTATTAAGTGTGCTTTCATTGATTAGTTTTTGCCTTTTAAACTAATCAATGAAAGCACACTTAAAAAACAGACAGAAGAGAACATAAGATACAACAAATCCACTTACCATCCTTTAAAACACCACAAGTTCCAGAAAATTTTCAATAAGTTTAACATTCAATTGGCTCCGAAGAATGAATACAGCCTAAACAAGATAATTAAAACCAACAAAAACGAAAAAATTGAAGAAGAATACAAATCAGGAATATTTCAGATCAAATGTAAGGATTGTGATAAAATCTACATAGGAAAAACAAAAAGAAATTTAAAAACTAGATTGAAAGAACACCTTAGAAATGTAAAAAAGGGTGAAGCGGACAAGTCAGCTGCAGCAGCCCATGCATGGTCTGAAAAACATTAAATCAATACAAAAGCTAGCCTATTCAATCACACAGATAAACAAAAAGAACTCACAGTCTGGGAAAAAAATCCACATCCAAAAAAACAAAAAAGATAAACTCATGAATTTCGAAACTCCTGCAAATTTTGACCTGATCCAGAGGTTCATCGGTCCACCGATAGAAGTAAAAGAAAACTGCCAAGAAATGACATAACACCGATCGACCAGAGGCTACTGATGATGGAGATAAGCTCCGAAACTGCAGTGTAGAAGAAAAAGGATATGAGATGAGGTAATAAAAACATTTTAATTCTTAAATTAAACCTCATAGTGTTCTTTCCCTGTGAAAGTTAAAAAACTTATTCAATGTTGATTATCATAAGTAATGCCACGAGTGATTTGCAAATTATCGATAAATTCACGACTCACGAAGTGAGGAGTGAATTTATCTAGAGAATTTGGAAATCAAAAGTGACATTTAAAGTAAAAGTAAAGTAATCCCACTACAGGCCTCAGGAGGCCCTTCGGGTAGTAGGAGGTTAAGGCTCCCACTTTTTCTGGACAATTGGCACTTGATGTCAGCCGGGTTGTCAGCCCTGCGTGACGGCCGCCTTTACCCCCAGTACAAGCGTCTGGTACTCATTTCCGTTAGAGGCTGAGTCGACCCCAGGGCCATAGTGCCGCCAGAAGGTTTGGGTCAGTTTAAAAATCCTGACCCCACCGGGACTTGAACCCTCGACCTTCTGGCTTGTAGCGCAGTACCTTAACCACTACGCTACGGCGTGCCCCCAAGAGTGACATTTGTTAGGACTATTTAACGAATAAAAGGGGTACGCCATAGCGTAGTGGTTAAGGCACTGCACTACAAGCTGGAAGGTCGAGGGTTCAAGTCCCGGTGGGGTCAGGATTTTTAAACTGACCCAAATCTTCTGGTGGCACTATGGCCCTGGGGTCGACTCAGCCTCTAACTAAAATGAGTACCAGACGCTTGTTCTGGGGTAAAGGCGGCCGTCACGCAGGGCTGACAACCCGGCTGACATCAAGTGCCGATTGTCCAGAAAAAGTGGGAGCCTTAATCTCCCACTACCCCAAGGGCCTCCTGAGGCCTGTAGTGGGAATACTTTACCTTTACCTTTTATTTAACGAATAAAATTAAGCTGTTTACTCACAAATCATTATTTAACTGTAGTTATTTTAAAATATTTATATATTTAATGTAAACGGCAATGTTTCAAAACAAATGGTAAACGATTGGTACACTTCATCAGCTTCTTTTGTTTATCACTGCAACCAGATCATACTATTTATTGCCAAAGGAATGCAATATTGTAAGAATGCTCTCTACTAGAGAAAAAATGAAACACATCAAACTGTATATTAATTCATTTCTGATGTCGTATGATGTAAATATGACAATTATATTTTTCTGGATTATTACCTGGGAAAAAATACATTTAAGAAAGTGCAAACAGTGGTTTCTTTTTTTGGTGGTATAATCAATTGCTACAAATGTTTTTATATTAACTCCTGCAAGCGCTATGTGTTGACATCCATGCACTATATATACAATCTGGTAGCCGTATTTCTTACAGAGCCAGTCACTGCAAAATAATGGTCAGACCTGTTCAGAATATTAAAAAGGAGGAGCTTTCTTTAATATGGTAAATTTAATACTGATAAATATTTGGTGAAACACGACTGTGATTGGTTGTAAAACAGAAATCATTGAAACGTGATTGGTCATTGACTCCCATTTGGGGCATGAGTTAAATAGTCAAGAATATGTCCTATAGAAAGAACTCATTTTTACTTTCAAAATAGTGAAAGTCTGATTTTTAAGAAATAGGTGTTAACTTTATTTTCTAGTTATAGGCAAATTGCATATTGTACAGTAAAGTGTTTACATCAACATAGTATCATATAAATTTAATTCTACTATAAAATTAAAATGGGTAAGTTTACATATTGATATGATTAATTTAATGTTAAATTGAAAGATAGGGAGTGGAAGAGGTCTGTCAAGATAGGATTGGTTGTGACATATCTGCTATTGAATATTTCATTCACTGTAGAGTTAAGTACTCAGTAATAATATCATACCCTCCATTTCACGTATTTGTTGTTCCATGATAATCATGATTTAGAAGAATTCTACCTCCATTTTATGTTCTTTCCACTTCCCACCCACCCACCCATCCATCCATCCATTCAATTATTATCCAATTATTCATCCATCCATCCAATGGCTCATACAGCCTAACTCAAGGCCTGGCCTCCCCTTTGGGGATACTCAACCAGTTACACTTATTTCCCTATAGTGTTTTTATTGAGTAACACTTAATAATTGGGGCTGGAAGTAAACATCAATAAAACTAAATATGTGGTAACATGTAGAAATTCATGATATAATGGAAATGGACAGGTAATGATAAATGAGGGAAATTTTGTAGAGGTGGCTGAATTCATACCTAGGAACAATATTTATAATTACATATAGGTATGAGGGGCAGAAGGAAATTAAACTTAGGGTCAATTCTCAAAATGCATCCTATTTGCTTAACAGAGAGATTTTTATCCCAACTTTTATAAAAAAAATATAAGCTGAAAATAAATAAAACTTACTCTTCCAGTTATATTATAAGGATGCGAAATATGGACTCATAGTTTAAGAGAGGAGAAAAGATTATGAGGATTTGAGAATAAAGTTCTTAGGAACATTTTTGGACCAAAGAGAGATAAACAGACAGGTGGATGGAAAGACTACATAGCAGTGAGCTACAGGATCTTTATGGGAAACCAGATGTAGTAAGAACAGTTAAGTCTCATAAACTCTGATGGGCTGGACATGTGGCACAAATGGAGAATGAAAGAGGGGCATAGATACTCTTGTAGGAAAATTAGAGGGAAAGTGCCCAATAGGTAAGCTAAGAATGAGGTGGGAGAATAACATTAACCAAGATTTGTGGGAGGTAAATTATACATGAACAGACAGGTGAATGAACTTCATGGTCTTTAAGGAAGTCGGATATAATAAAAACAGTTAAGTCTCGTAGACTGCGATGGGTAGGACATGTTGCACGTATGGGGAATGAAAGACTTACATGGAAGCTTCTTGTAGGAAAGCCAGAGGGAAAACGCCCAGTTGGTAGACCAAGAATGAGGTGGGAGAATAATATTAACTATGATTTGAGGGAAGTATATTATACAGGAAATGATTGGAAAGCATTAGCTCAGGATAGGGATGTATGGAGAGCTTATGTCCGCGCGGCCATGAACCTACCGGTTCGATAGTGCTAGTGAGTAAGTAAAAGTAAATTATACAGGGGATGATTGGAAAACCTTGGCTCAGAGCTTATGTACACGTGGCTATGAACCTGCAGGTTCGATAGTGCCAGTGAGTTAGTTGGTTAGTTAATCATTTACCTATAGAAGTCGTGAGTGACATGTGGTTGGTATGTTACCTCAGACACACCTAATATGCAATTAAGGTATTCAGATTTAAATTGAATCTCATAGTGATTTTTCCTACAAGTTCAAACTAAGGTATAAAGTTGGTAAATTTTGCTTAAGTTTTTTAGGCTTAAGATTCTTTTAAGAGCTTTGAAAATCTTCAGGCTCGAGACCCAGGCTTAAATACCTTCCAGAAAACTTAATTCTTGGATTTTTCATACTAAAAATCCATCGAACTTAGCCAGGTTTGAACCCACGATCCTTGGGCCTTACATTTTTATCGGGTAAACAGTCCTATCTTGCAGTTATGAAAGATTAGGGCAACAAAATAAAACTTAATTTAATACCATATGTCGAGTTTTCTGTATACACACTTGACACTACACTATTCAAAATAATAATATCTACAAAATGGCATAACTAGTTCAATTTGACCAAAAATGTGGCTTGGCACTTTCTTGTCGGGACCCCCTCAATTATGTTAGAACTACCATGGTATCAAATATGTTTAGAGTTTCTGAAGAATTCTATGACGTTTGTTTACTGGTTTATCCACTTTGATTGTGTAAAGTGAAACTTTATGAAACCAAAATCAGTATCGTAATGTCGTAATGACCTGCTTTACCGCACCCCGTGCTGTAAAGTAAAAATAATGTAATGAGATCAAATTCAAAACACATCAGATGAAATTTACTTGTTGTACACATATACATCTGCAATGGTGTAACAGTCCAATGGTGGGCCTTAGTCTCTCCATTGTTAGTTGTTACTAGTGCAAGTTAATTTAGTTATGCTTATTTCCCTGAAGATGTCACAATTGATATGCGGCAACATACCGACCCAATGGGACATCTAATAGGCAACTGATATATTACTAGGATGAAGGATATAGGTACATTTTGCATAGAGACCTCTTTATTCAAGTTTAAGGATCTTTTACGAGCCTGAAAACTTCAGACTCTGAACACACGGCTTAAAGCTTCTCCCAAAGGACATTCTCCTCGACTTTTTCCATTCTAAAAAAATCCATCGACCCTGGCCGGCTTTGAACTCGCTATCTTCGGGATCAGAGGCAAAGAACCCGATTTTTTTTGTATATATTAATGATAATATTTTCACAGTTTGTTACAGGGGTTCCTCTCGATGTCGACGTTACATAATTTTCACATTATAAATATTCATATCCTTGTGATTTTGAAGGAATTAATAAAAACTAGCAGCATTCGTTCCATATTCAATATCATCACTCACTTTTGGAAAGTTTATATTGAATAGTTATCATCTAGTAGCCCTATATTATCATAACTAACTAACTCACTGGCATTATAGAACCCGTAGGTTCATGGTCGCGCGGACATAAGCTCTCCATACATCCCTATCCTGAGCCAATGTTTTCCAATCATTCCCCGTATAATCTACTTCCCTCAAATCGTAGTTAATGTTATTCTCCCACCTCATTCTTGATCTACCAACTGGGCGTTTTCCCTCTGGTTTTCCTACAAGAAGCTTCCATGCACGTCTTCCATTCCCCATTCGTGCAACATGTCCAGCCCATTGCAGTCTACGAGACTTAACTGTTCCTATTATATCTGGCTTCCTATAAAGACCATGTAATTCATTGTTACGCAGTCATCTCCATTCACCTGTCTGTTCATCTCTCTTTGGTCCAAAAATTTTTCTAAGAACTTTATTCTCAAATACCCGTAATCTTTCCTCCTTTAAAGTAAGAGTCCATGTCTATATTATCAGACCAAAAGTAAATTACATTTAATTTACGTTTAGATTGGAGTACTGAGATAGCTCAGCGATAGAGCATTGGCATAGGAAGCCAAAGGTCCTGTGTTCAAACTTCGGTCTGAGCGTATATTTTTTCTCTTCAAATAAAAAAAAATGAAAAGTAATTTCATTGTTCAAATGTTTCTCGTTCTATGCATCGATCAGCTAGAGAAACGTTATATGACAGCCGTAAAAATCTTACATTAAAATATCAAATTTAAATAAAAAATATTTTACATCAAAGCAGATAAAACGATGTATGTCGTAATTTCCTATCATAATATTCGATTAGTTTAATATTAGGCTATTTAGTTTATTTATTTTACCTGATGGAGTTAAGACCGGAAGGTCTTCTCTTTCACTTCACCAGGGTTAAATTATAGGCTACATATATAATAACAATTATGAATTATCTACAACCTGATTAATTAATAGGCTACACAATATTTAGATGACAAGGAAAGAACAAAAATATTAAAACAATAATAATAATAATGACCTATAAATTCAGGCTTAGGGAGTAGGATGGCTTAAGATTGCGCAAGGTTTGTCACGGTTCGACTATATTATGTAACATCGGTGCATTCAAACCACCATCCCTAGCTGCCACTACAAATAGATCATTTAAACAATAAGTGTATTCTTACATCAGCCATGTCATAGTTCAGAGCCCAAGTTCCGTGCGGAGTGCGGTACTAACTCTGGAGCATGCATTTGTATCCCCTTCCTACTACTCCGGCGGGACTTGTACGAAAGCCTACTATTGTCACGAACGCTTGTAACAGAAGGAATCGAAATATAAAACAACGCACAAACAGGAGTGAAGCATTTATTAATGAATATTATTAACTGGCTTACGGTGTTTAAATAATACCTCAAAATATTTTAATCTGCAGTATTTAATATTTGCCTGAACAAAACATTCAGAACCAACAGGCCTATACGTACAAACAAACCAAAAGATGAGAGAGAATACGTTTAACATGTTAATGTATTTCTATACCGTTTTAACAAACATGATTTAATATTTATCGGTGCAGAAAAAAAAAAGTGGGTATATTTATTGCTCCTACTGTAGGAAAATATATCACCTCTTTTCAGGGTGCTAATTCCCGGGAATTCTTACTTAACACTTGACATTTTTAATATTAAAAATATAAAATTAGTATCTGATAAACTAGTCATCCTCAACTAATATAAAGTTCTGTTTGAAAACTTCAAGTAGTTAAAAATATGAAGGCCTTTCAAAACCATGTTTCATCTTGTGCATTTCAACTGGTACTAATATTGTTGTATTAGTTGTACAACGGGTTCAGGTCTGCGGGCGTGTTCTTGTTGAGCAAGTTTGTATTCTCAGCTTCTTTAAATTTTGTATGTCTTCTAGGATGTTAATCTTGTTATTCTCTCTGTGTAATATTGACATAGTATTATCGATTTTGTCGAACTGATGACTCTTTTCTAGTATATGT
This sequence comes from Diploptera punctata, assembly GCA_030220185.1. Lineage (NCBI taxonomy): Eukaryota > Metazoa > Arthropoda > Insecta > Blattodea > Blaberidae > Diploptera > Diploptera punctata. The sequence continues at coordinate 631,944 of JASPKZ010002698.1, forward strand.
TTGGCAAAACTTGATTTTTCTTCGTTATTAATAGATTTTTGAAAATATTCTGTGTATCTTGTGTTAAAATTTCTTGTTGTTTTGCCGATATAAAACTTGTAATTGTTGCACTTCAGTTTATAAACGCCTTTATTTTAGTATTTATTTGTTACTTCAATTTTGTTTGATATCATGTTAAGTTTGTTATTAGTTTTAAAGGCGATTTTTATGTTTTTGTCTTGTTTCTTCATCGGATTAGATAATTTAACCGTTTCAAAATTGGGAGAGGTATTCTGTACCAAACAAATACGAAGGCTTGATTCTTACAAGGCGTCCATGCTGGACGTAGCCATTCTCATCACTGCGTTTGACGAGTGAAACTGAACCAAGTCACCAGTGGAGCGCTCCTGGAGGGTATCGGAGCGCACTGTCTCACGGAGCGTGTTTTACATCGCTACCTTACATGATTAATAGATCCCCGTTCGTTCAACTCGGAACATGGAAGCTCCCTTAGTGGGAAGTTTCTTAACCAGATTAATTTATTTAATAAACTAATGATATTCTTGGTGATAAAATCGTAAAACATGCAGTCAATGTACCCATTTCACCAATAAAAATTAAGAGAGTCAACATGTTTCAACAGCGAAGCTGTCATTTTCAAGACTAAATATTGACTTGAAAATATTTAGTCTTGAAAACGACAGCTTCGCTGTTGAAACATGTTCATTCTTTTAATTTTTATTGGTGAAATGAGTACATTGACTACATGTTTTACATATTAATTTAGTTAAGCTTATTTCCCTATAGATCTCAGCTTGTGATATGTGGTTAGTACATCGCCTCGAGGAGATATCTGATAGGAAGCTAAGACATTACTTGGTGGAAGAAGATCGGTAATATTTTGCTCAGAAGTCTTTTTATTCAGGCTTGAGGTTCTAGCCTAAAACTCTTCAGACTGGGGACTTATGGCTTAAAGTCCCTCCCGGAGGACTTGTCCCTTAGATTTTTCATCATAAAAATCCATCGACCTCTGTCGGGTTTGAACCTGAGACCTCGGGTTTAGAGGCAAAGGACATAACCACTACACCACCGCGGCCGACGTACCCTTAAATAGCATTGAATCATTTAATTTATTTTATACAAATTGTTTTCATACAGCAGTATCGAAGCATTTATTTATATTCAAACTCTGATCTCATAATGCGCTTCAAAAGACATGCCCATACACGAACAGTCCGTCGCCGTGGCGTGGTTGTTAGAGTCCCTACCTTCCACTCCGGCGACCCGGGTTCGATTCCCGGTGGGGTAGGAGATTTTTATTCTCCACCGAGGGTCTGGGTGTGTGTGTCTTGTCCTTGTGTCTATATGTGAGAATAACAGAAAGTTAACAAAAAAGGTAGAAACAAGAAGGAAAACAGGGTAAACGAAAAGACGGGAAAAAATCAATATTTACGTCAATATATTGCACAATAATTGACATTGTACAATAATATTGAGCATCTGTAGATCACATTGAAAGATTGTGCAATATATTGAGTCAATCAAAAACAGTTCGATTTTTATTGTGCAGTCTAGTAAATATTGCGCCGTCTGTTGACAATATTGCGCAATACTAGTTCAGTTCTGTGTTAACAGTAACATCTACCATGGCTACAAAGAAAAAAAGATGAAGAAAGAAAGTTCATTTAAGAATTTATCGAGGTGTATCGGAGCTCACCTGCTCTGTGGAATATCAAAACTAAGGATTACAGCAACAAAATTAAAAAAAAAAAAGAACAGTATGAACAGTTGCTTCGTAAATATAGATAATACTATTCGGATGCTGATAAGTCGCAGTTAGTTGCGCACTAACTTCAGAAAGAAATTAAATCGAAAAAAAGTGGTGCTGGAACATACGATATTATAGAACCCATATTAAATGGTGTTTTGATGAAATGAAATTTCTCGTGAGTCAGGACGAACCAAGTACGTCGCAACGGATAGAGGATGACGACATGGAAGCTGAGAATGACATTGACGATACGGACAGTAATGAAACAATAAATACTTCTACAATTAATGTAAGTAAATACAATTTATTAATTTATTCATTGTTACATTATATGCAAATTTATATTGCCATGAAATCTGCCCTTCATTGTTGAAGAAATCGCAGTAACTAACTCTGATGGCTTTCGCAATAGTGGGTGAATTTCTGGCATGGGTTGTACAAAGTGGTGTTTACTGTCCAGTTGTTCTCCAACTTCCTTCAACAATAATTCCTGACTCAAAATCTTCTACATCTATACAATTGCTGCACATGTACAGTTAGTGCAGAAAGTATTGATGCACTAAAATAACACAGAAATAAATAGTTTCATTATTTCTTCAATACATATAAAAACAAAAATATACACCTTTAAATTGAACTTCTATGAAGTTAAATACACGCAGTTTCCTCTGTTTTAACATGGCAATTAACGAGTAAAAAATAATTTGTACATTAACATAAAAAAATTAGCCAACAAAAAAGTATTGATACACTACTAAGTATTGATCAACACAATGTTCACATGAAGTCGAGTGGGGGTGGGTCTGGTGGTGTTGTTATTCACTCTAGCACTGTAAATAAACGATCTATAGGTAGATAGATGGAAATCTCTGCGGCCATCACTTAAGTGTTGGCGGTGAGCGATCCATTTTGGTCCTCCTTAATAGGTAGAACCCCGGGTTCCTGTAAAATACATTAGCCCCGGTTTAAATTTTGAATTTAATTTTGAAGTTAATTAGCAGAGTGAAGTCGGAAGCGGACCTTTTGGGGTTCTATTCCAGCATTTGCTCTTTGGATTGAGGGAAACCGCTTAAAACCTCAATCGGAATAGTCGATCACGCGGGATCTTGCCAAGTTTGGCTTTCGGATGACTCTATATTGGGAGGGCATCCAGGCTTCTCTTTATTTAAATATAATGTGCGTACATTTCAGATTATTACAATTAATCATACAATTATGGTAACGTGCATTTTTTATTTATTTTTTTGTATTCTTCAGTTGTTGCTGTTCTATCTGTAGTTGTCAGGTGATGTCAGTTTCTCTGGAACTGGTGGGATGAACCTGTAGCAGTAAGATTAGTTATTAGTTTCTAATTTGTTGTGTTAATATATTTTATTAATGTACATTATATGCTAATGTTGTAATTGTAATTGAATAATTGTGTAATGTGTTTCTGTGTGTGTGTGTGTGTGTGTGCGTGCCCTATCAGCTTTCACTGGTAAAGTGTTGTCCAGGATCCATTTTGGACGCTTGTGTTTGTTGTTGGCTGTTTCATAGGTTCCCAGCGATGCCACGAGTGGATTATCATGGCCTTCACATGTATTATAAAATTTAAGAGCCATGCGTTTAATATACTCCTCGATTGTTTCTACACCCGTTTGATCGTGTAATATGTCAACCGGTGTTACACGCGGTAGTTTTGTAATCATATATAAATTTGTTTTGAAAAACTTGCAGTTTCTTTATGTGAGTTCTAGCGGCGTGTCCCCATATGGGGCTTGCGTACGTGAGTACTGGCCTTAATAGTGCCTTGTAGATTGTTAGCCCTGTGTTTATTCGAATTTTGTTATGGTTATTTAAAATAGGGTATAGCAGCTTCAATGTCCCATACGCTTTGCCTAAGGTATTTTGGATATGTTGTTTAAACAGTAGTTTTTTGTCGAGTGTTACACCTAAATAAATGGCTTCGTTTTTCCACTCGATATTGTGTCCATAAAGACTTAATTGTGGGGGCATGTATCGATATTGAGAATACCTTTTTGTATAAAGAACTGCTTGGCATTTATCTACGTTTATTTTATTCTCTATTTTTCCAACCATGGTTCGAGAATATTAAGATTATTTTGAATCTGTCTAGACGCGTGTATTGTTCGGGAGGATTGACTAGTGATTAGAGTGTCATCTGCATACATATATAGATGAGTGTTGTTATGTCTATTGTCATGTGGAATATCATTTATGTATATATTGAAAAGTGTAGGTCCTAGAATACTGCCTTGTGGCACTCCACTATAGACGGGCCGCAGGGCGGATTTTGAGTTATGGAAAGCAACTTCGAATTGCCTATTGTTTATATATTTAGCTATTAAATGAATTATTCCGTCATCTAATCCTGTTTCGACCATTTTCCGTAGTAGGCCGTGATGCCACACTCTGTCGAAGGCTTGTTTTATATCTAAGTATAATCCAATCGTGACACGATTTTCGTTGAACCCTCTAGTGATATGTTCAACAAGTCTCATTAGCTGGGTTACTGTGCTATGTTTTGGACGGAATCCGTTCTGTTCATCCCGAATTACATTTAATTGTTTTAGATTGTGATTAAGGCGCTTACATATAATTTTTTCAGATACCTTACTCATTGTGTTTAATAATGTTATCGGGCGATAATTTCCTGGTTCTCTAGGATTTTTTCCAGGTTTGGGGAATAATATTATACGCCCAGTTTTCCATGTTTTTGGGAAATACTTCATTTCGAACATAGCATTTATTATTTTTGCTAAAAATGCATATCCGATGTTGGGTAATTGTTTCAGCACTATGTATTGTATGCCATCAGGGCCAGGTGCTTTTCTATCGGGAAGGTGATTTATTAGCCATTTGACTTCTGAGACGTTTGTTTTTCTGATTTGTTTATTGGGTATTCTATTTAGAAATTCTTGGACCATTGTTTCCGTTTCCCTTGTAAATTGCGGGTTATTCGGAGGGTCATGTGGTACAAAGGTTCGCTCCAGATGATTTGCAAATGCTTCCGCTTTTTCCTGATCTGTGACGGCTTTCCCGTTAGGCAAGATGAGAGGGGGATATTTATCCGCTTTGTGTGTTATTTTTTTAACCATGTTCCATGTTCTCGGCATGTCCTTGGTATCTAGACTGCCGATTACATTTTCCCAGGTGTCTGACACGAATGTTTGTATAGCAACCTTGATTCTTTGTTGCAGATCATTCATTTCTTGCCTGTATTGCAAGTTATTGTGATGCCTTTGCCATTTTCTTCTTGCATCGTTCCTTTGCCTAATTAGGCGTAGGATATGATCTGGGAGATACGGCTGGTTGGTTCTAATAGATTTTTTTGGGATATTAGTGTTAATAGCCGTATTTATGCTATTTGTTAGGCTGTCTACCCCCGTGTCAATATCATTAGCCGTGTTTAATGGTCGATCTTGTAATGAATTTTCAATATCTATTTTTAATTGGGTCCAGTTTGCTAATTTGTAATTCGGGATTTGTCTTGTTTGAACTCTGCTTGGTCTACCTCTTAGTGTAAGGCGCACTGGGAGGTGGTCTGATTGGAGGTTATTTTCTACCGTGATATCACAGGGAATGTTAATATTTTTCATTAAAGCGATATCAAGAATATCTGGTCGAAAATGTATGTTATTAGGGTAGTGAGTGGGCTTATCTGGTGCCAGGATTTGAAAGCTCCTATTGGTGTCGTAAAATAATCCCCTGAGTTTGTTGCCGGCCCTATTACTTGTTCTGCAGCCCCAATCTGTATGCTTGGCATTTAAATCGCCAGCTAGTATTATATTGTTATTTGTTCCTATCAGATTTTCTATATCATTTATGTCTATATCTCCTGGAGGATTATAAGTACAAATTAGTGTTACCGTAAAGTAAGTAAAGTGATCCCACAACAGGCCCGGAGGCCCTTGGGGTAGTAGGAAGTTAAGGCTCCCACTTTTTCTAGACAATCGGCACTTTATGTCAGCCGGGTTGTCAGCCCTGCGTGACGGCCGCCTTTACCCCCAGAACAAGCGTCTGGTACTCATTTCCGTTAGAGGCTGAGTCGACCCCAGGGCCATAGTGCCGCCAGAGGGTTTGGGTCAGTTTAAAAATCCTGACCCCAACGGGACTTGAACCCTCGACCCTCCGGCTTGTAGCTCAGTGCCTTATTAGTGTTACCGTATGGCGGCCAATTTTAAGTCCAATGGCTACGCATTCCGTCCTATTTGTGATGGGTAAAGTCGACTAGGTTATGTTTGACGGTTTTATGTACCAAGATGGCCACACCACCGCCTTGTCTATTGTTTCTATCCAACCTGTATGTTGAATAGTTTCTGTTGTTGAATTTTTCTCTATCCGTGAGGTGAGTTTCCGTTATTAGTGCTATGGGAATTTTATTTTTGTTTAAATAGTGTAGTAGTTCTGCTTTTTTATTACGGATGCCTTGAGCATTCCAGAATAGGATCCCAGTTCCCCTACTACCCATGATCAGTAGAAGCTCAATAGGGTGCTGACAAAGCGTGCAGCTACGTGTGGCAATACCCTAAGGGTGGGCTCTCTCCTCAGCGTGTCATATGCATCGTCTAGTGCATCAAATACCGCCGAGATGAGACCATCCTCGTGTATTGAGTGACTCTCACTCCTGTCGTCTGGTACGTTGTTAGCGTCCCGACGATCTGGGAGTGGACTATCACTATGTTGGTTATTGATTGGTTCAGTAGGACCTTTACTATACTGTATCCTGGCTTCCCACATCTTCCGCTGCTCCAGGAATTTGTTCCGCTCCTCTCGCAACTTTTGCCACTCGGCTCTAAGTTGCTGAGTTTGCCTAGAAAGCAGTTCCTGTTGTTGCTGCAGTTGATGCTGAACTCGTCGGATTTCCAGCATTTGTGGGTCCTCCGATGGTGTGGGCTGGTATTGTTGCTGCTGGTGTTCTTGGGTATTATTATTGGGTCGAGCTTCAGGTGCTGGAGCACGATCCCGAGGCTCTTGGAGCCTTGTGGGCTGCGGCTGAGCCTGAGTTCTGGGATCTCTTTGGACCGCCAGAGAATACTCACGGTTCTCCGCCTCCCTCATGACTCTCTCGCCCGTTCTCAGTGCTTGCAACGCCTGTTCTCTTTGTGCTTGAGGAACGTGTTGTGGTGTATTATTGGGTCTGTTAATTCGTCTGTTTTGTATTGCCGTTCCTCGTGCTCTTTGTGGCGTGTGTGCAATGTTGTTTTGTGTAGTGTTGTTTCTGCCCCTGTTTCTAATGGAATTCATCACTGCCTTCCTGATTGGGCACTGATTTGAGGTTGCTGTGTGCGACCCTTTACAGTTTGCACAGCGTGGTGCGCAATTCGGAGGCAGTCTGCAGTCTGTGTCTGGGTGTGAATCAGCACAGATCCTGCAGCGTGGCGAGGCCATACATGATTCCCTGTAATGTTGGAATTTTAGGCAATTTTTACATTGCACTACAGGGTCCCTATTCCCGTATGGTTCTACCAGGACTGAGTAATAGCACAGACTTCTTAGGTTATATATTTGCTTATTTGCAGCGTTATCCGGAAGCTCCACTGAAAATAAGGGATAAGGAGCTCCAGTTGGGGATTTCATATTTTGACATTCTGTGATTTGGAAGCCTTTTACTCGAAGTGCTTCCTCAATTGTCTCTGGGTGGGTGTTACTTGGTACGCCACGGATTACGACGCTTAGGACCTTGCGTCTCGTTTCGATTATGTGAAAGGGAACCTGAGATTCTTTTAAGTATTTAAGTAGGTTCACATAATCCCTTCTAGTTGAAGTTTTAACCTGTGTACCCTGATTAGTCAGTACACAGTGTAGGGCTAGGGGAGAATACCTTGTTGTGAATGTATCGTTTAGTCTTGCCATGTCCCCTTGGTAGGTATTGTGAATTATGACAGGATGCATTTGTTGTGTTGGTCTTGTCATAAATGAGTTTGCGGAGGAAACAGAAGAACCAGTAGAAGAGTTTGTGTTTTCTTCTTTCCCTCCTTGTTTGTGTATTTGGCGTTGTGTTTGCTGCAGGTGGCTGAGTGTTTTGTTTTATTGTTTTGCCATTCCTGCCCACTTGTTGGTAATCTGTGTCGTCTGTTGTGCTGTATGTGTCCCTGACTTCCACATTTTGTGTGGAGTGTTAGTTGTCTGGGGTGAGCCAGGTTCACTGTGAGTTACTTCACACGCATTGCCAGTGTTTGAGGGACCCGCCTCAGAGTTCAGTATATTTTGGCTCTCCTGGCTTTGAGCAAGCTCTGCTAGTGTGCGGTATTCTCTTAAGGAATCCTGTGTACTGTTTGTTCTGTGTGTTTCGTTTATGGGCTCTGAGCATACAGAGTCCATGTCTGTTGAGACAGTAGGCATGCTCGTACCAGGAGATCTCTCACCCAAACCTGAGGATGGTCTCTCTCTGACCGGCATACGTGTGGCTTGATGTACTTCAGGCTTATCAGTGAATTGTAGTTGACGACTGATGCCTGGAGGTGATCTTTTTGATGTTTCTGATTTGTTTTGAGATTTAGTTTGTTTTTTTTTTGTTTTGTTGTTTTATTAAGAGAAGGGTAGCTTCTAGGGAATCTCGAAACTAATTAAGAATGTAGTCTTTAATTTGGGCGATTTTGTAGATCCCTGTTTTTGAATTGTGAAGCTAGATAAGGTGTTTTATTTTCTCTATAATTTAAAACTGTTCTTACATTTCAGTTATTAATTAATGATGGCCATATTTTTATTATTTGTGAATAGGACTTCGGGCCAGTTTTCCCTGACATCCTATATTCATAAATGTTTTCCAAAGTTTCTTCAGAATAGGCAGACATTACGTTAGAACATTTAGGTTTTCTTAACAGGAGATGGCTCAGAGCTACTTCAATTGTCACGTTACTCACTGGATTCGTTGGCAATTTCAAAGTCTTCAGAACATCCGGCCTGTGTGACCTTTTGACTGCAAGTAGCATAGTCTTCGAAATCCAAAGTATTTTTACTAACGTCCTCTAACCCATTCCAATATTTTTGTTATATAATTTGTGTTAGAAAATACGCAAACTGGTCATTCTCCAAACCAGATTCTTCGTGTTTTTCAAATGTTTCCTGAACGCAGTTAAGACGTAAAATGGATTTATTATGCCCATTTTATTCTTTTGATTAATTATTTTATGGATTCATAAGCAGTGCTCTGACGTCATTGCCTTTTCATTGCCGTGTCCTGTCCCGTGCACAGTGCTGCAATCACTGGCGTCTTTGCTGTGCTGCTACAAGTATAGTATGCAATCAAGTCTTAATACCTATCACCACGATCTGATGAATGATTACAACATGCCGAAAACAAACACACACAAGATGAATTCACTTATACGTGGGTACGGCCATGAGCATTTTTGCCTAAAAGAAGATAAAATATTTTGTAAATTGTGTAATGTAGAGTTGAAGGGGGAGAATAATTTTTTCAAGAGCCATTGCAAATCTAAAACACGCATTGGGAATGTAAAACATAAACTTGACGATGAAATACAGTCAACTGCACAAGGAGTTTCAGACACTTGTAATAATCGTGAATTTTACAAGGATTTATGCGAAACGATGGTTTCCGCGAATATTCCTTTCAATAAAGTGCAAAATCCAGCTTATAAATTTTTTGATAAATATACGGGAAGAAAAATTCCTTGTGAAACAACTTTACGCAGGTATTATTTATCTCCTTGTTATGAAGACGTTCCGAAATACGTTACATTAGAAATACTGTGGCAGATCATAAAATATGGATGTCAATCGATGAAACCCAGGATGCGTCCGGAAGGTCTATAGGAAATGTGATAGTGGGGATATTATCACCTGAAAAATCCGGGAATAAATTTTTGTTAACTACCGAGGTCTTAAATAAAGTCAGCCATTCTGAAATCGACAACATTTTTGAAAATGCTATGTCTTTTCTATGAAATAAAAAGAAACATTTTTTTTCTATTTGTAACAGACGCAACCCCTTATATGTTGAAAGCAGCTTCCAGAATTAAAGAACGATATCCGAAAATGATACATCTAACTTGCTTGGCCCATGGACTTCACCGAGTAGCCGAAGGAATTAGGCTGCATTTCTCTGATGTGGACCATTTTATATCAAACATGAAGGAAATATTTTTAAAGGCCCCTTCTAGGAAACAGAAATTTAAAGAAATTGCACCACAAATCCCTTTGCCACCTCAACCTGTTTTAACTCGGTGGGGGACTTGGTTGCAGACCACTGCATACTACTTAGAGCATTATGAAGTGATTGTAGTGAAATAGTTAATACATTTGACGCTGAAGAAAGTTAGGCGATAAAAATTGTGAAATCTCTGATGTCAGGACAACTGTATCAAAATTTGCAGGTAATTAAGAACGTCTACAAATATATTCCTATAATAATAAAAAAAACTGGAATCTTCACGTATAGCATTGATTGATTCCATAAAACTGATAGAAATTTTATCGCAACATTTGATGAAACAGGAGGTAGTTTGGCACCTGAAATTACAAAACAGAAATTGCAAAGTGTATTGCTGAAAACCCCTGGATACTCAGCTATATGCAATATAAAGGATTTTCTATCATCATCATCATAGTACATTCACGAATTTAGGCCATTTGTTGACCTGTTTCAGCCTCAAGATTTTCTAATGGACAACAAAAACACATGTACTGTCTCCATGTTAGATACCTGTGATATACCTTACTTTCGTGTCGCACAGTTAGCTCATGTGAAGTAGAAAAGAGTTTATCTAAATATAAACTTTGCTTGAGCAGTCACCGAAGAAGTTTTTCTTTTGAAACTTTACGGAAATACATTGTTATTCATTGTAACAGCTCTACAGAAGCGAAACAAGTTTAACTAACAGGGTTTTAAAAATATTATGTACAGTGTACATACTTTTTTGTGTTACCTCTTTATTTAAAACTGCACGAAGAAAATAATTGTGCAGAAATAATGAACTTGTTATTTTTTGTAATTCTGTATGCAGCATTGTATTTATAGATGCACAAAGATAACTAATGTACGGAAATTATAAATTTGTTTAACTTTTTGTTGTACTGTACGTTTAATTAAAAAAGTTAAAACATATTTTACGCAACAAAAGAAATTTGTAATCCACAATTGGCTAGTTATTTCTTTACCCGCCTATACCTCCTGTAAACAGTACTGCACAAATACCATACTAGTCAGACTGGTGCTACTACACCCCCTACCACTCTCTCATTAAGCAATAGTATGCATAGTAAGAGTGCACTTCATCTAACCTCATGTCCGAGCCCTGCTCATAAGACTATTACCTGTAAATGTACACATTGTACTTACAATGTATTTATTTTTTATGTTTAAACAGAAACAATTCGTATATACTGCACGAATATTTGACTGTGGGAGTGGGAAAAACATTAAAACTCCGGTGCGCTGCTCTTCACGGTTGTGCCGCTCCGTTGCAATGTTTATTTCGTTAGTTTATATATCTCTCCCTGTCCCTTATTGTTCTTCCCTCGTTCACGATATTCTCATTTTCTATTTTTATTTGTTTATTTTTTTCAAATGTTTTACTTATTTATTCAGTCATTTATTTTTTCTCGTTCCTTATTTCGTATTCAATATGCATACTATCGAATTTGCAGTGAAATTACTAATATCACGTTGTTTAGTATCCTTCATCCAACATATCTTCCAATTATTGTTACAATCCAACTGGTGCAACATAAGTACTTCCCTTGTGAGTGATGATAAATGTTAATAGAAAGAAACAAGCGTTTACATTTTAGCAATTAACATGTATTTACATAAATACAATGAAAATAATAAAGTTGTTACTTCATTCGGTGAACAGATCGAATAAGTAATGAACAACGTAAGTAGAATACAAATACTTTTCTGCAACAGTGGGAGGGAGGTGTTCAAATGATTGAGGGGAAGAGAACAAACTTGGTATTTTTCCCCATCGCTGCGCCGTGTTAATGCTTCAGTAAATAAGAACGAAACTAACCCTAATATCAAAATTAAAGGGTTCTTTATAAGCAGGTTAGTGATGGTTATTTCGGTTTGTTTTGAAATATTCGACTATAGGGTACATTGAAAGTAAATTAGTCTATTCTTGATTTTCACTATTAAATTATTTTTAATTCATACTGTATCTCATTAGGGTCTTACAAGTTTAACGTAAATGGGACATAGCGTACCCGGCACTGACATATTTACAACATGTTAATAAAACTAGAAAACATTATTTTACAAGTAAACGAGAAGGTAACTGGTAGAGATTATATGATTATATGGACTTAAATAGTAAGTTCATATCAGTAATCTACTAAAAATAAACTATTTAATGTTACACAAATTCATTTTTTTACAGTTATGATACAGTTTGTCTATCACTGTGATCTAATTGAAACATCGTTTCTTCAGACGTAGTGAGTTTGTGTTCGATCCCTGGTCGGGACAAGTGTTTTAGATGAAGTTACTTTCGGAGCTTTTTTCTCACCTATAATACAAATAGGCCTATCGGGAAATGTTAAGCACATATAGTTCCCGAACACCTTCAGGCCTCCATAATCATCAGTATTGTATGTTTAGTATGAAAGTATGGGTGAATGGTGTCTTGTTCAGTGGCGTAGCGTCAGGGGAGACATGGTAGACAGTGTCCATCTAAAAGTTTGAAATAAACCATTTTTTAAACATAAACATTCTGAAAATTTAATTTTCCTGCGTGAGTTTTTATCCTTGTAGCAAATCAAATTTTATGAAAAGAAACCCCAATACCTCTCCTCTGAGAAATCTCAGTTAGTGGCCTCTAAGAAAACTATAGTACGTCGCCTCATTGGCATGTGTATTTTGTGGGTGTACATTTTCTCTTGGAAAAGTGTGTGCGCAGTCACCACTCATTGCGTTTGTGCCGTCTCACATAATATACTTCAGATAGACATATCTTCTGCGATATATCCACATGAAAGAAGAGATATATAGTTAATGCGTAAACATGTTCTTTCGGAAGTAATGCGTCATACAGGATTTAAACTACCGCATCCAGCTCCAACTAGATGTAATTATAGCTATTATGTAGTAGCACGAATAAAAGAACATTACCAAGGGCTTTTGGTAGCTACATTCCATTTGCGAACTCATGATTTTTTTTTTATCCAGAATCTATTAGTGGAAAAATATTTTTAATTCATCTTCATTCTTGTTCTTGCCTGTTACAGAAGACCCTTGACCTACCAACCAGTTGCTGGTCTCACGTCCACATGTGCCATTTACAAAGGTAAACGATCATCCAGCTAGAGTGTAGGGGTGACATGTGGTCAGCATGTCAAGTTCCTTATCTGTTATACCTGGTTTTATCAACCTGGGCCGCCAATTATTAGCTACTTATATTCTTCACGATTCTAAGTGGATACCTGTCCTACACTGTCCGAAATTCCATGACAAAGTGTCTTCCTCCATGGGGACTCGAACCAGCGTCTATCCCGTATATCTGCGCAACTATATGGTGCCTTAGAGAATAGTTTCCCAACCTGTGGTTCGCGAATCCTCAGGGGGTTCGCAAAATATTTCAAGGGGTTCGCCAAAACTTTTCCATGATGGCGGGTTTCGAGGTTAGGCCTATTATTGTTTCTTTAATTTCTGCGGCATTGCCACAATAATAATAATAATAATAATAATAATAATAATAATAATAATAATAATAATAATAATAATAATAATAATAATAATAAATACAAACGCTGGAGGGAAAATTTTCTATAGGATCCTAACAGGCCTTGGCCTAATACTTGGAAGGAAGAAGATAAATACAAATAAAAAAATGATAATAATAAAAATAAAAATAATAATAATAATAATAATAATAATAATAATAATAATAATAATAACAATAACAATAAAAGTAACAATAAAAATAACAATAAAAATAGTAGTAATAGTAATCGCAATATATTTATATTTGATCCACATATTTGTACGAAAAGTCGTTTTCTTGATATGCCTATTTAAAAAGTAAATACAGAAACAGACTTTGTGCTGAAAGTGATTTGAGACTTTATTTAACTTCTGTGGTTCCTGACTTCAAAGCTCTGTGACACGAACTTAAAGGCACAAACTTCTCACTGAATTCCAAGGAAGAGGAGAGTAATTACAATGAAAACTTTTATTCATTATCGCAACTAGGCCTACACGTTGTGAACTTTTAAGCCGTAACTAGAGTAACTTTAGGTTTTAACCGTTAAGGGTTAAATTAATTTAAGGTTATTAAACCTTTTGCTTGGAATTAAATTTTACCGCATGTCAATTGTAGCTATGTATATTTAAAAGTCAGTGGTTCACCCAACTCAGATCGTTGAGGAAGGGGTTCGCGAGTTGAAAAAAAGGTTGGGAACCGCTGTCTTAGAGCATTGCTACAATATTCTGTGTGTTTTTTATATTTTTCTTCGAACTGCTGTGTACTATCATTTTCACGTAGAATCTCCAAATACCAGTTTCTGTCTTTGAAACATAAGTAATAATAATAAATATTAATTCCGCCATTTAAGAAGAAAATACAATGCGCGTGGTTCTCATCAGAACTTTATGTAGCTCGTCATAATACGACTCACGTAGGTTATTTAACGCTTGAGTAGTCCACGTTTTAATCCAAGTTTGTGTCTGGGGATACAGTCTACAGTATTTTCAGTTTATTTATTAATCCCCGTTTACAGTAATAATGTGTCAAAATATTAGATGGATTAACTTCAGTGCATAACAAAAAGGATTCTCGTTATTGTAGCATCTTTATTCATTGAGTTGGAAAAAAAGTCGTTAAAAATTCTCTCTCAAGCAAATAGAACAAAGCAATAGTGTGTGTCTCTTTTCTACAGAGTGTTACAGGAGCTCGACTGACTTTTAGACTATCACTTTTTGTTAACGGACATAAACTCCCAAACACGTCTTTTTAGATTTAGATTTATTTATTTAGCCTGGTGGAGTTAAGGCCATGTGGCCTTCTCTTCCACTCACCAGGGTAAACATATATTACATCAGAATATAACAATCACAATGAACTCTAATATTAAATACTAAATAAAAATTAGATCAAAAAGATAATATCTATTATATTACGATCTATAATGCAACTAGTTAATGTTAGTTAAAATTAAGACTAAAACTAATAATAAAATGTATACAATCAAGACATATTAAATTGTCCCTGTCTAATGTATATATAAGACAAAGAAAAATAATGAGATATAGAAAACTAATTTTACTTTGTACAATATTTAAAACAAAACAAAAGAAAATATTTGTTAATCTTAATATTAT
Source organism: Diploptera punctata (assembly GCA_030220185.1). Taxonomy (NCBI): domain Eukaryota; kingdom Metazoa; phylum Arthropoda; class Insecta; order Blattodea; family Blaberidae; genus Diploptera; species Diploptera punctata. The sequence continues at coordinate 646,979 of JASPKZ010002698.1, forward strand.
TTTCATAGATAATTAAATTTATTAATTGTTAAAAGAATACTATCAGTGAGGTGTATAAGTTAGTTTGTTATTAAATAATTCTTTAATTTGTTTAGGAGCGTTAAAAATATGGTATATGAAATTCAATTTGCAACGAGCTTATCTTATTATCCTAATCAAAGGGTATTTCTCCACATCAGATAGAATCCAGCCACGCTCGACAGAGTTGAACGGTCGTTGCTGCGAAAGTCTCAACCATGTGCTGATGCACAAGGCAGACTGTTTCAAACCGCATTGTAAACTGTTTGAATATGCCTTTCAATCAAATGTATTTTGTGTACAATTGTTTTTATTCATTGTCCGAATCTTACGAGCGAGCACCTTGGCCATGCAGAAAACTCATAAATTATGTGATCAGGAGTATATATTTCTTAACAAAAACGGATTCTCTCTGTTGGCCTACTGTTCCTAAAAGTTATCGGTAAGGTTCTGTAACAGTCTATAGAAGAAAGCGAGGTTAGCATGTCATACTGTAAGAATAAGAATAATAATAAGAAGAAAATGAAGAAGGAGACTGATACAATTTTTCATTTAAACTCTTCAGTTCTGAAATGAAATTATGAACTAACTCATTGGTACTATCGAACCCGTAGGTTCATGGCTATGCAGACATAAGCTTTCCATATATCCCTATACTGAGATGTTTTCCAATCATTCCCTGTATAATCTCTTTCCCTCAAATCATAGTTAATGTTATTATCCCCCCCCCATTCATGGCATACGTTCTGCCCATGCAGTCTGCAATATGTAACTTTTCTTATTATATTCGATTTACCATAAAAATCATGTAGCTTCTTGTTACGTAGTTTTCTCCATTCATGTGTCTGATTTCCTCTCTTCGGTCCATACATTTTCCTAAGTATTTAGTCTCAAATACTCAGAACCAAATTACTCGGTTCATTTAGGAACCTAAAAATCTTTTACTCTGGACCCACGGCTTATACGTAGACCCTCCCTTGGATTTTTCCATCCTAAAAATCCATCGACCACGGCCGGATTTGAACCCGCAATGTGGTGTGGGCCATATAAAAAGTACATACAAAGAAGAGCTTATATTAAGCTGAAAATATATACCCATATATATATATTATTTGCGAGAGGAGCTATACCTTGGATATCTGATAAACGTAATCTATATAATATATATAGGGCGTGTATGAAACTGTTTTGTTTAAACTGTGAGTTGTCCTGGTGGCCTACTGGCATCTGGTTCCGGTGTTGGTGATTGTTTGGGCGTAAAAATCTTGAGAAGGAATTTGTATGGAAATGAAGCAAAATTGTGGGCCTCTTATTGCATATTTCTTTCACGTAAATGAATCTCTACTCTGTGGAAAGAGACTTGTGTGTGTGAGCTCAATATGTCGTCCCATTCGATCCCAGATTTGAATTCCGATGCTACTGGCCTGAACCATTAAAGTTCATGTTTACATAATATTCTAACAGTAATAAACTAACCTGTGAAATATTAATGTTTTTCATTCCTGATTAAAATAATTTAGAAACAATTTTCTCAGTTTCACATCCACTGACGTTTCTTCGTAACGTGCCAGTTATTACGTCACCATTGTAATTATTGCCATGCAACTAGAAGCATTTTGTCAAGAAAGTTTATGAAATTTATTTTGTAATAAAAACATGAATTGAACGTAATGGAATAAAGTCGCATACCGACTTATGAAATTTATTTTGTAATAAAAACATGAATTGAACGTAATGGATAAAGTCGCATACCGATTTAAATAAAGCATATACATTTAGATTTCTCGTGGAATTTCCTGTTTAAGTAAGTTTTTCATATAGCCTATCCAATTTTATCATTAAAAAAGTTACAATATGTTAAATTAAAAAATACATTAGACATTTAATATGTATTCTATTACAGTATTAATATTCTTCTTTAACTTCTTTTTTTGGGCGTTGCTGTCGATCTTGGTGGATTACTAGTTACCATCTGTTCTCTGGTTCCAAGGTTCACCGGTTTAAAAGGGGCTGGAGTCTGTTGTTGTTACAGGCTATTTAAATTCTAATCACGAGTTCTTTCGGAAGGAACTAAATACGCGGGTCCCATGTATGCGTATCCGGCATATATTGGAACCTCAAGCTTGAAAAAAAAAAACAGCGAATTATTTTGAGTCTCCCTTGCCCAGATTTAATTTGCCCCTCTATTGATCCCAACAATGAAAAAGCGTCGTTAAATATGAATAATAACGTAACACTGATAGAACAGTTTGACTATATCAACTATACTTTTCCTTACTTTTACATAATTGAGTATCTTTTGTAAGAAATTTTATGTATATCGGCCTAATTTCCAAACCCCCAAATTGAAAGCATAATCGATGTTAGATCAGTTAGAGGGACAGACTGCAATTCGGATCATCACCTGGTCAGGGTGAAAATCAGACAACGGCTATCGCTTATGAGAGGAACAAACGTTAAGATGATTATGAAAAATTTGATTTAAAATATGATTAAATGCGGCAAGAATACCAAATTAAAATTGTTCTATCTTGGTCTACTAACTGGGCATTTTCTCTATGGGTTTCCTACAAGAAGCTTCCATGCACGTTTTTCATTCCCAATTCGTGCCACATGTCTTTCCCATCGCAGTCTACGAGACTTAACTGTTCTTATTATATGTGGCTTCCTATAAAGACCATGTAGTTCACTGTTAAGTAGTCTTCTCCATTTACCTGTCTGTTCATCTCTCTTTGGTCCAAAAACTTTATTCTCAAATACTCGTAATCTCCTTTCCTCCCTTAGAGTTAGAGTCCATGTTTCGCACCCATATAATATAACTGGTAGAATAATAGTTTTATATATTTTCAGTTTAACTTTTTTGAAAAGAGTTGGGACGTCAAGAGTCTAGGTAAATAAAATGTTATTTTTGTTTTTACTGGATATTTGATAACAAAATTAGGCCTATATTAATTTCGAAAGCAATTTTCGAAAATGTTGTGCATTTTTGGGGATTTCCAAAAATTTCTAATTATACAACTTACTGAATGATATTAAATTAAAATGTGTTCGTATGCTCCAAATTTCGGGGTCTTTATCAGAAGCCAAAACTGATTAGGAGAGTTATAATTTTGTCACATTAGTTATTAAGTAGCAAAATTATTTACATTTTTACAAAAGAATATGCGGCAAATTTGGTGGAGGTTGGATATTTATCATTTATGATACAGTAGGTTTCTGTGAATTTTTTTTAACGATTTATATAGAATTGCGTAACCATAACAATTAGATATGAACTAAAACTATGAGCATGAAGCACAGTTATGTAGCATCTTTATCAAAGTCAATCACAGTGATATCGAGTTGTTTTTAAAGCGAGAAAAGAGTTTAACCTCTCTTGTATCATATAGTAGGATACGAAGACACTGAAGAGTCTAATTCAAGTACAAGAATAAACATTTTCGCCAAAATGGTTCTTTCAACGACCCTTCTCAAAATCAGCGTATTGTGTATCCCTTCCATGTATTGTAGCTTCCTTCTCCACACTCTGGACACACCTAACATGTTGACTTACGGGTACGAAGAGGAAACGTGCCATAGTCGAGTGGTTAAAGGCATTATGGATTGGTGCAGAGCTAAGAAGTATGTGCCGATTCGAATCTCAACGAGGAATACATTCTCTCATGATATTTCGGCCAGTTTGTGACCATTCCCACCCAACATTCGGAGGAATCTGGGTAGCTACAATAAGTAGTGATTCCACGTTGACAAAACCAGGTATAACGGCTGGGGACTCGACATGCTGATCATTTGTCACTCCTTTTCCAGCTGAATGATCTGAAAATGGTAAATGTGGATGCGAGGTCAGCAGGCGAGTCTCGGCCTATCGCGCCACGGAGTTTAGTTTACGCAAGAGGGAAAGAAAATTTGTTGGGTTAAGTATAATTATTTCAAAGTCGAATGTAATATTGATTATTATCTAGTGGAATTTTGTGGAGAAGCTATACTACATGTAGATGGGAAGAAGACGGAACGTGTAATCCTTTGTCAACATAACAGCCTCTTTAAGTCTTTCTCACGTAAGCCTTCTTTAGTAAGTTGCTGGCGTATTAACAATCCACAACTTGGATTCAAGTTACCGTACATAATAACGCTTCGGGCGGGAAATGTTATTGTGATCTATCTAGTACAGTGTCTTTCAAGCACATTGTTACATGAGCCATTATTGGATATAATAATAATAATAATAATAATAATAATAATAACACTGGGGAACAAAAAAATATTTTTTTCTTGGTGCCTGAAATTTTTCACCTGATTCTGGGTATTTCGGCACTGCTGATTCCAAAAATGTCATCCATTTTGTTGCAGCAGCTCTAGTTTGCAAGATATTGATGATACTGCTCTTATGTACCACCATTGTAAATCGATTGTTTGCATAATACTAATTGATTTAATCCAAGTTATATTCATGTTGTTGTTGCCGTTGCATATGTAATTTTACTAATTTGACAATTGTTTATCCTTTTTCTAGACTGACATGGCTTCAACACGAAGAAAATGTGTGAATAATCCTGATGTGTTTTGTTTCATCTGTGGGGAGTACACATTCACTCAACAAAGAAAACCTATAACTGACTTTGTAAGAAGAGCTTATTTGGCCTATTTCAAAGTACAACTGGGAGATCAAGATAAGCCTTGGGCACCTCACATTGTATGTAAAACGTGCACAGAGCATCTACGACAATGGACAAATGGGAAACGGAAATGCTTGAAATTTGGGGAACCAATGATCTGGCGAGAACAAATTAACCATAGTGATGACTGCTATTTTTGTTCAGTCAATGTAAAGGGCATCAATAGCAAAAAACCGGAATAGATGGGTATATCCCAATCTACGCTCCGCAAGACGCCCTGTTCTACATTCAGAGGAGATACCTGTTCCAATTTTTACCAGTCTTCCAGAGTCACCAGAAGAAGAGGATGATTCAACTGAAAGCTATTCTGAGGGAAATGACAGCGATTTCCCAGGACCTTCATCAGTTTCATCCGGTTTTAGTCAAGCGGAACTGAACGACCTCATAAGGGATCTAAGTCTTCCAAAGAAGTCATCTGAGTTGTTAGCTTCCAGGCTGGCAGAGAAACAATGTCTGTTACCGGGAACAAAGGTCACAGTCTATCGCAAAAGAGAAACAGACTTCCTGCCATTCTTCACAGTAGAAAATCAATTTGTTTTTTGTATGAATGTTGAAGGACTGTTAATGAAGCTGGGTGTAAGAAAATACACACCAAGTGAATGGCGGTTATTTATAGATAGCTCCAAACGCAGCCTAAAATGGTTCTTTTGCATAATGGGAACATATACAGGTCAATCCCAATTGGTCACTCAGTTTCTATGCGTGAAAATCAACATACAATAGCTACAGTGCTAGAGAAGATCTCTTACCGTGATCACCAATGGGTAATGTGTGTCGATCTCAAGATGGTGAATTTTCTTCTAGGACAACAAGGTGGGTACACCAAATACCCATGCTTTATATGTTTATGGGACTCTAGAGCCAAAGATCAACATTGGGTGAGAAGGCATTGGCCTCTTAGAGAAAGCATGACCGTTGGAGAAAAAAACATCGTTTGCAGAACCTTTGGTTGACAGAAAACAACATCATCTTGCCACCACTGCATATTAAACTTGGTTTAATGAAACAGTTCATCAAGGCGTTGAATAGAGATGGAACATGTTTTGGCTACATGTACAAAATTTCCTGCACTGAGTAAGGAAAAAAATAAAAGCAGGTATATTGGATGGACCACAAATCCGCCAACTTATTAATGACCATCAATTTCAAGACTCAATGAATGATACTGAAGCAGCCGCATGGTCTTCGTTCTGTATGGTAGTGAAGAATTTCCTTGGAAACTATAAGTCTCCTAATAGTGATGAACTAGTGGAGAATATGCTCACTGCTTTTTGTGCACTAGGTTGTAACATGAGCATCAAATTACACTACCTACACAGTCATTTGGATCGATTTCCAGACAATCTTGGAGATGTAAGTGAGGAACAGGGTGAGCGTTTTCACCAGGAATTAAGTACAATGGAAGAAAGGTATCGTGGACGTGGGATATACATATGATGGCGGACTCTGTTGGAGCATCCACCGAGAATGTCCAAGATCATTGCATCGGAGGAAATCACAGAAACGGGGATTCTGCGACCTGATGGAGGAAAATTAATGATTCTAACGAGACTAATGTGTAAATAAATTATGGTAGTTATATAGATACAGTTGTTTCATGAAAAAGAAAGTATTTGTTCTTTTGTATTTAATTGTATGCGAGTAATATAGTTGTATATGTGGACCAGTATTTTTGAACTGGTATATAATTTGAATAAACTCTATCTCAAAAACTAGAGCTGATAGGACGAAACTGAAATCATCTTTGGAATCAGTGACCCAAATATACCCATAAATAGGTGAAAACATTAAGGCACCAAAATCACTGTTCCCCAGTGTAATTATTATTATTATTATTATAATTATAATAATAATTATAACAATAATAATAATAATAATAATAATAATAATAATAAATGAATTCAAATATTTAGGAACAATAATTTCAAACAGGAATAAGATGCACAAAGAAATTAAACATAGGCTCAATTCTGGAAATGCATGCTACTCTGCATTACAGGGAATCTTGTCATCCAAACTTCTCTAAAAAAGTTACACTGAAAATAAATAATAGTTTAAAAAACTAAAACAACACGCTTTATTAGAAAACCGAACTAAAAATGAAAAAATAATTTTAATTTTCAACACGCTTGGGATAAAATTAAAGTGGTCAACAAAAAAATAATCTCCAACACATCTAGAATAAAATTAGAGTTATCTACAAAAAAAAATACCATCAAAAGCGTGGGGTGCTCTATATCAATTAATATATTTGATAATAAACATATATTGGTAAAAGTAAAGTCTCTAAGAAGAAAACGTAAAAACCATAAAAAAAACACCCCACTCTTTTGATGGTAAAATTATTTTTTTTAGATAGTTTTATTCTAGATGTGTTGGAGATGATTTTTTTGTTGATTACTTTAATTTTATCCCAAGCGTGTTGGAAATTAAATTATTTTTCATTTTTTAATTCGGTTTTCTAATAAAGCGTGTTGTTTAATTTTTTAAAAACTATTATTTATTTTTAATTTTAAGTTTGATTGTCATAAACCAGTATCCCATGAACATTTAATTGCTTACGATATTTTTAGTGTCTAAGCACGAATATAATTATACTTTTAAAAAATTATTATTATCTAACATTATTATAATATTTTTGAATATTTTAATATAGATAAATAGTTACAGTTAATCGTATCCTTCTCATAGTTTTGGATAAATTACAATGTGGTAAGTTTAAAAAATTGTCATTAATATTTTACAGAATAAGATAAAGATGTAAACATCTTTAAATTCGATAATATTGTAGTATGAGCTAAAAGTAACACTCTTCTAAAAAAAAATCCTCCGGACCGGATTTGAACTAGCGACCTATACAACGATGGACAAAAAAGTCGATAAGTCCGCAACCTATTATACCAGCCTTTATTTTTTTGATGGCGTAATGATCCTGGCCAGGATTTTAGAAAAATATTATGAAATTATTGTATGTCATTGGCCCTTTACAAGTATACAAATTTTCAAGTCGATCCAATGTTTTTAAGTGCGTGAAAATCGTGTTGAAAGATTCCGTTATATAGACAGATACAGGTCAAGCTAATATAAAGCGTATAAAAATATAAAACCTTTGTTCTCCTAGTTATGTTATGTGGAAGTGAAACATGGACTCTTAATTTAAGATGTTTTATACATTAAATAAAATGAAGAAAGTTTGAATTATTTTGTTGGCCCAAACGACAGAGTGCACTGTAATTCCAAATTTTTAGTTAATTCCAATTCTTAGTGATTATACAAATTTTTTGTAAGATTGTGCATACACCAATCAAGAAGGGCGTGGCACATTCTGACAGATTGTTATAACTAGGGAAAGGATTTTGAGATGCGGCACCTTTTAAAAAATATAGCTGTTTTCATACCAATAGTTCAATACAGTTCTAAAAAAATACGTTGTGGTTCAGACTAGTAAAACACAGCCAACAAGTCGATAAATATAAAACAGTACTAACTGAACTTATTTTAAACTGTTACAGCAACACTTAAATTTATATTTGACTTCACAGCTGCAGATTGGCCATTGTTTCTGGGGTATAAATTACTTGAATTATATTTTAATATGCATTTAATATCGTTGACTTCTGATTGAGATTTTAAAAAGCTGTTCGAGAAAAAAAAAAATTCTCCTATATTTTAAAAACGCGGAGGAAAAGGTGCTGAAGCATAAAAAAAAACAGGGAGAAGGGACGAAATGTAGCAATTTCACGAAAATGTGCAACAAATTGTGTTCATTTCGCTTCATTTCATCCCCCCAAAGACATATTACAGTATTTATTAGGATTATTTAACGAATAAAATTAAGCTGTTTACTCAAAAATCATTATTTAAATTTAGTTACCAGCGTTTTAAAATATTTATATATTTATGTATTTTATGTAAACGGTGATGTTTGAAAACAAATCAGAAATGTGTGGTTATGTTTCATTTGTGTATTCACTGCAACTTGATCATATTTTTTATTGCCAAAAAAGAATCGCAATATTGTAAAAGTGCACTCTAGTGGAGAAAAAGTGAAACACATCAAACTGTATATTATAACCAACATTATAGGTTATTAATTAATTTTTTTAGTAAACAACTCAGTAAAATCACAATTATTGAACACAAAATTATAAAATGTGTAGTTCGAAGGAATTTGTTCATTGTATTGACTTAGGCTTTCACGGCCGGAGTTTCTATGATGATCTTGAAGATGATTTCCGGGCTGTAGGCCGTAGTCTCGAGGCTTGAAGTTCCCCGACGTTTCGCCAGAGACTGTGCCTGGCATCCTCAAGGATTGTCTCTGGCGAAACGTCGGGGAACTTCAAGCCTCGAGACCACGGCCTTACTGTCCGGAAATCTTCTTCAAGATCAATTTGTTAATTATTTGCTACATTCAATGTATTTGTTGGATAGTCAGTCACTGCAAAATAATGCTCCGACCTGTTCAGAATGTTAAAAAGGACGAGCATTTCTTTATCACAAATGCAGGAACTGGTAAAGAGAATTCGATAAAGATCGTGGTGAAACACGACTGTCATTGGTTGTAAAACAAAATTAATTGAAATGTGATTAGTCATTGACTCCCATTTGGGGCATGAGTTAAATGGTTATATATATATGACATGATAAGAAAAATAAATTCCTGGACGGGATTCGAACCCGGAACTCTGCGTCGGTACCCCAGCATGTTATCCATTACACCACCAGGCGAATCCAATTCAAACACAAATTTTTCTTATATATATATATATACGTATTCCATTATTACTAGATGTCGCGAGAACTCGGTCTTCACTGCCACCTAGTAGCTGACTATAACAAGTAAGCAAATTAAAGAGAATATTTTTACTTTATAGCAGAGACGCTTTATGGATGTTATAATTAAATTTGTTCTTATCATGTCATATTAACCTGCATTGCTCAATGTCAAAAATTTAATTATAACATATATATATATATATATATATATATATATATATATTCCGTAAACAAGCAAAGTATGACCATAAATTCTACTTGCTGAGGAATTCGCTTTGTTTTCGCACTTGATGCCTGACGGAAATTTATTATTCATTATAGGACAGAAGTCAACATTCGATTTTTAAAATATTTATAACAGCAGCCTCCATGAGCCCACAAGCCACTAAGTTCACAATATATAGGGATATAAACGAATGTATATCTGTCTGTCTTTATAGACTTCCAAACCATGCAACCAATCTTCGTGAAAATTTGTGTTTTCAGCTTTTCAGATGCGACGAGTGTTTAGCCGTTATCTATTATGTTGTAAAATAATTAGGCGTAGGAGTTCACTTGAAACGAACATTTAAAAATTGCTCTATCGCAATTTTTGATGTTTCACAACAAAACTCGGAATATCTTATTAAAATAAACCGAGGGATGTATTATCAAAAAATCAGCGAAATCCGACAGTTAGAAATGGGGAATTACCCGAAATTTAAAATTAAACATTTACTCTAGAAACCGCCAAATTTGGTTCGTCACAGTGTATAACATATAATTAATTAACCATCAATATGTAATTTATTTAGGCATAGCAGCGCGCGCTGGGTATTAGCTAGTGGTTAGTATACTCCAGTAGATAGACGCATCAGGGACAGCTATTAATTATTATTTTATTATTATTAATTAATTATTGTTTTGCAACAATATTATCCAATTCCTAGCAACTAACAAATAAGTATAAGATTTTTCTTGAAATATATAATTCTGAGACAGCAAATAACTTGAAAAATATTTATTAATAAAGCATCAATTTGAAAAGCTCTTACAAAAATATTGAAATATCATCCGACACCTTCAAAGAATGAGCAGAGTATTCTGGATATTATTGTAAGTATAAAATACGTTTATAAATTTGTGTCAAACAAAACGAAGTTCACAAAATCTGATGAAATTCATGATTCCTACATTATTTGTTTCATAACAATTAATTTAGTTAATTTTTTACTTTTACAATTTATTATATTTACGGCTGAACTCCAGAAAATTGGACAAAAAGCTAATCAAAATATGACCAAAGCTATACATTCATTACTTGGATGCAGAAAGATAGGTTAAATTCTGCTCAGAGGCATTTTATTCAAGCTTCAGATTATTTTACGAGGCAATCTTCAGACTCAAGACCCACGGCTTAAAGTTCCTCCTGGAGGACTTGTCCCCATGGGCGTAGCTAGCATTGGATTAAAGGGGGTGCAATTTTTTTTTCGAGTATACCTTCCGGGTACAAACGAACAAATCAAAAATACAAAATACTACCTTTATTTTTTTAACTAACCTCAGTATATTTCGGAAGAAAACTACAGCGGTAATGAAGAGGAAATATGAAGAATAATATTGAAATAATTGCTGAATTTTTAGGCTTGGCGAATTAAGTTTTTTGTCAAGCTTCTTAATTTTTGATAGGCTACTTAATTGTATTGAAACTATAAGCTATATTTTAGCTACTAATAAAGTACAACTACACACAGTTCGAGTCGCCTTTTTGTTTGAAAATATTTTTTAAGTACGTTTTGTTTGAATTTTGCAATATAATTTTAATAAGATTTTTTTGTATAGACTGAGCATACACAGGCCCTGAAGGCGATTTTCTGTAATTGTAGAACGGCACCATATCTTCACTCTTCGTAGGGTGTTAAAAGTGGGCTCAATCGAAGCCATAGTGCTTTGTAAGACAGGCATATTACAATTGCTTTTTGATTGATGGGAAAAAATCAAATCGCACTCGTCCACGATGTTAACAAAATCATCTTATTTATCCTTGTCAATTCGTTTCATCCACATACAGTGCCATAGTTCAATTCCGGTGGACAAACCCTCGATTTTATAATACTCTGAAATTTTGCACGCTGTTGCTTGGGCATCTTTCAGAGATGTTTTTGGGTTCTTAGGGCGCAGCATTTGAAGTTGTTCTCCAAATCTGTCTGACAAAGCTGTGTGAAAGGAATCCAAGTAGAGATTGAAGATGGCCATCTTAAAATAATCTTCGGGATTAGCTCGATTTGTCTGCTTATTTGATATTGTTGGTAGTGTGATTTACACATCTAGCTCAGAAGCAATAGTCTTCATCTCTTTCATGATGCCTTCTGAGATCTCATAAACTTTTTTGCGAACTATTAACATGATTTTTAATGTTTTCAGCACAGGCCGTGCATTTAATTAAATCTATAGTCACGGCTTGCAGCAAATTAACGACAGATTCCAAATAACGAGAATATTTTGCTATCAAGTACAAACAAAATATGAAAGCACTTCTACTTGCAACAGCATTCAACTGATCAGCTTCTTTTCGGCCTGGTGCGTTTTTTTCTACAGCAATCAATTTCAGGCCGTTCATCAATTCCAAAAAGTTTTTCTTAAATATCCCAATACTTTTATATTTTTGCAACCAACGTGTTTCGCAGAGGATGGGGATGCTTGGGACGTGCAGTGTTCTCAACGGCTACTCTCTAAAAAAGTTTATAGTATCCTTAATTGTAGCTATCGTGTTTCTCACCCCAGACACACTATTCAAATAATTTACTACAAGAATGATTTTGTGGCTCACGCAGTGGAAAAAACTCGCGCAGACGTTTCTAGACCCCGTTGCCTTTTCATTGTTGAGCAGCCGTCATAGCCCTGACCGACACATTGTGCGGGTCAATGTCTATCTCTTTGAAAAAAACTCTATTTCTGCAGCAATTGATTGGGCGTCCAATCTTTTCAGTTCAACAAAGCCTAAAACTCTTCTAGAATTTTATTCAGTTTTTCATCAAAAAGCCGTACACCAATGGACAATTATTCCTTTCGAGAAATGTCACAACATTCATCAGCTAAAACACTCTAAACGCTGGCATTTTTTACACCATCCGCAATCATTTCAAGCCACATAATTCAATCAATTCATTTTTAATTTATGGAGAAAGGTAGGTAGCATTCTTGGCGTTTAAATGAGGTTTCAAACACATATCTTCTTCTTCTTCTTCTGCTTCATGAAATTAGGCCTTTTGACTTGTTTTCACATCAAGTGGGATTTAATGAATCCTCCCATCTAACATATATCACCGGCATTAATTCTCCAATGAATCAAATCCCTGAAAACGCCTTCGTCAGGTGTTTCACCCCTTAAATGCAAGTCATACAAGCCACTGAAGATAATGGTATCCGAGATGGAAGATAAGTTACCCGCCGCTATATTCTTATAGCCACTTACGAGTTTTTGGCTAAAACAAGCGTGTTGACTGCGTAGCTTCCACATGCCAGCGCCTATCAGACTGTTTTTTTTCTTTTTTTGACGAATTCATGCATAGGTGGGTAAATGATGGGTAAATCTTCTTTTCCGGATGTGATGATTTCTAAACTATCCGGGAAGAAATAATATTACAATGATACAACTTGTTTCGGTACATACTAACCAAATAATTTTCTTATATCCATTTTGACGCATGCACGCACGAATACGCGTACTTCAACGTTAAAGCATGAGTCTAGAATCTTCGAGTAAAGAATCTGTCAATTGTATAATTAATTGAGCCTATCGAACGTTCTAGAAAATATGAGATAAGTGGGCGTTGCCCAAATAAGGCTGTAAAAACGGCATTCATTGCAGAAGTGTGTGCGGCCAATGAAAGTAAGGCGAAGCTTCTACAAGCGTCTAGGCGTCGAAAAACAAACTCAGGTACTCAGCTGAAATTCGAGAAGTAAATGCTGCGTTAGCCGTTTATAATAGAGGTCTAAAATTTTCTGGCGTACTGGCAATGCTTATGTCTACTGGGACAGGTACTTTATAAATAGATATATTACATCGATTGGGCTTGGCGGGCTTAATATTATTTTGTTACTCATATATTTAACATTTTACAGCTAATTTCGGATAGAAGAAAATCTCATTCTATCTAGTGTTAATTAGTCGAAAATCAAGGGGGTGCAAGCGCACCCCCCTGCACCCATCACACTACGTCCATGCTTGTCCCTTAGATTATTTCATAATAAAAATATATCGACCCCGGCCGGGTTTGATCCCGCGACCCTCGGGATTAAAGGCAGGGAACATGATGACTCGTGGAGGTCTAGTTTTATCTTTTATAGCAACAGGCGCTATAAACACTATTTCTGTGTAGTTTAGAATGTTAGTATCGTAATTGTGAATTTGGCTGCAGTTAAAAGATACTACTAAAAACATGGATAAATACCTCGTAAGTGTTGTGTTGGTTGCATTAAAACTAAATGACATAATTTTAAAATGCAGCTTGCGTGAAATTAATGTTTTCCAACATGTTAAAAATCCATCTACTCTTTTAAGATTTAAAACATATTTTAGGTAATTATTTTGAGGATAGTACCATTCAAAATCCGGTCTCTAGTAATAACTGTCTGATGTTGTATAATGGACAACTGGGAATGTGGAGACTGTATATTCAATAATAGTAGTGATAGTAATTCCGGCTCAGAAACCACATAATTTAATCAGCCTACACAATCATATGAACTTTTATTAAATTTTAGGTACAGTTAAACTGTTGCACGTGTTATAAATTTTCATGAAAGTTGTACCTATGTAGGTCTAACTGGTTTTTATTTATTTCTACGGACAAAAAAATCGTAAAATTAAGTCTGAGGTCTAATTATTTTGAAGACAGTTTTATATTATATTTATATTCTGTATAAAACAGTATTTCTCATACTGGGTTACAAGTTATTATTATTATTATTATTATTATTATTATTATTATTATTATTATTATTATTATTAAAAGGAAAAATGATTCCTCTATACGCCAAAGGAGGCGATGTGTTAGTAGTAGCCCTAACTCAAGTAGTTCCTGATAAAATTATATCAATAGTGTGATTTTGTAGGGTTTATTATTAAAAAATGAATTCAGAGTAAATTATGTCTACAAAGTCACATTTTTAAGGCTAAATTATTACACTCTAAATAAGCATTACAAAAGTCAGGTAATTAGAATTATGTGTATATTTTTATTGTGAGTTAATTTCTACCCATCTCATTTAAAACTATAAAACAGGGTGTTACAGATCTAAATTTAATGTGGCATTAGAGTAATGTATGGCATATGACATGTTACTTGGCCTCCGCGGGTGTTATGATTGGATATCTTTCAAGTAAATAACGTTTTTCCTGGAAAATTTACTACTAGAAGCATGATTTCTTCACAAATGTGAAGTTTTATATAAACCTGGTGCGATTCTTATTGTTTACAAATATAATAGTATTCCAAGAAGACTTCTCGGGTTCATGGTTGGTAGGATTACAATGACATTGTATCTTCTATGGTGTGTGTGTGTGTGTGAGCCATTCAAAACATTTTGTAATGTACTAAATATTGAGCTTAATTTAATTGATTGCATTTAGGGACTAGTGGAGGGCTTAGTGAAATGCTGATTCCCAAAGCCCTAGAGATAGTTTATTGTATTATCAGCTTATTACCTGGCGTTATTTATTTATCCCAAAGTTCTAATCACCAATCAGCTTAGTGACCCCCAAAATTATGGATCGACACTAATCTCGAACAATTTGAGACTTATGCTGGCGTGCGCATGTATGCACACACTCACACGCAAGCGCGCGCACACAAACACATCCATAAAACACTGTGGCAATTCATTCATCCAGCCTCCTGTGTAAATCTAAATAAATCCCTATCGGCAATAATAACCAGATGATATTATAACATCATTAAATGAAGCAGTTACTGGACTTAGGTCATATTTATATTCAAATTGATCAGGGAAGAGAGTGGAACCTGATTATGTAAGAGCAAAGGCCGTATAAAATGATCCAAAGAAGTCAGCATCAATGTAATCAAATTATTAGTTATTAAAGAATACTGACAACTCAGGTAATGTAAACCTTTCTTTTGTGAAGACGGAAGTGGCTGACACATGATAATAACTTACTAATGACAATGATCCTTTGCTCGACAGATTGAGTAGAGATATCTTCTAAGCCTCCAGTTAACTGATTTAGCGTGATAACCATAACCCATTAGCTAATGTACAAGCGGGGGTTTTACCCTGACACAAACATCGTTAGCAAAAAGTGTGGGAACATGGCAAGTTTCTAGCGTCGGAAGCCTAGGAAAAAACCCAAGCCTAAGAAGAAAAAAACCCAAGCCTAGCTAATGTTTGTGACTAGACTGTACGTGAAGCCAGCACGGGGAAAAAAGGTCCAACCTCTGAAGGCGTAAATCGCCAATAATAAATTTGTAACACCCCCGGGATCAAAATAGGAGGGCGCATTAACCAATTATATGTTTCGTTATATGTGCCTAAGCACAGACCTTAGGTCCACGTGATCGAGGTAGTGGGAGTAACTAATTTACCTATAGGCGAGAGAGGCTTCTCCTCGTCACTTACTTCTCGGGTATAATTTCATCAAGTCACTTCAAAACACTACGTTCTAAAAAAGTTGGATAAATTCACTTCATATATATATACAATTACTTGCAGTTTATAAAAGTCAAGAATAAACTACTTTTACCAGATATTCTTTGTACATTAATTCTGCCCAACGAAGTCCTCGTGGAATCCCGAGATAAGAACCTCAACTCTACCGAATACCAACCGAGCAACCTAAGTTCTCACACATGGAGAACTCCTTCAATATTCCTAGTGTCACTAAATCCAATCTTTACCTCTTGGCCCAACAATAACCCCTTCTCCATATTGGCTCCCTAACGTGCGGGCAGAATAGGTCGTAAAGTAACACACGAATAGAAATCAACGGCAGAACGACTAAGTCCCACGACCACGAGGCAACCAGGACAGAGAAGATGATGGCAACAAGCAGACAGACAGCAACTGAAGGAAGGAAGCAGTAAGTGACACAACAACAGAATAAGCATTTTTTTTACTTTTTACCTATATAAGAAATCAAAATATTACAGTGATTTAACGGAGAATATATCTGTGTGTATTTATGTTGTTAAGAAGTAGGAATAGAAAGAGGCAGGCAAATAAAGATAAAAAATGGATAGGAAACACGAAGAGATTAGGGAGAAGGCTTGTGGGCAACTGATTGAAGGAGAGAACGAAATCGTAAGGATGGGAGAGGACACGAAGATGGCAGAGAGAACTTAGAGCAGAGCACAGGGGAAAGTAATGAAAACAACGCAAGAGTAGAAGCTAGAGGGGAAGTAGAGGACAAGGGAAATCCAAGCACCGACACCATGAATACATGGAAATGCTAATGTCGAGAATAGAGGAGATGGATAGAAGTAGGAAAATGGATTTAGAGACGATGGATAGAAGTAGAAAATTGGATTTAGCGACGATGGATAGAAATAGGAAAATGGATTTAGAGGCAATGCAGAGGAATATGAAACGGGAATTTGAAACTTGGAGAGGACAGATGGAGAATAAGCAGGGAAAGGATGTATTTTTCCGTTGAAAGAAACATTAATGGATGAGATGAGAAAAGATAGAGAGATGCTAGAAGCGAAAATAAATGAATCTTCAGCGTGTTCAGAACTAAAAGATAAATAAAATGGAACAAAAACTTATTAAAGACTCAGAGAAAACAGAAAACAGGGTAATAATTCAAATGAGAAACAGAGATGGACAATAGTATAATAACGTTACAAACTCACTTAGGGGAGAAACAGGAGGAATTACAAGGGGAAATAAAACGATTCGACAAGAATGTGCTCTGTAGTGTAGAGAACTCGGACAAAAGGGTAATTAATATGTGGTCTATTTGTACACAAGCCAGCCCACGAACAAGAAACCCTAAATCCCCAAGTAGCTCAGAAAATTGCAGATCAGGATAAACGCTCTGAATTGATTGAAATGATAGTAGAGCCTAGATTTAATGAGTTAGGCACTAATATAGAACAGAAAGTGACTAACGAAATTAGCAACTAAATAGATGAAATAAGTGTCATCACAAAGAACACAAATAGTAGAGGTCAAAAAAAGGATAGGAACCCCGAACATGAATCATACGCGTCGGAGAGTGTTTCTTGGACGACGGCTAATCACAAAACATATGCACGTACAGAGATACTAGGGAATCCCGAGATCGCTAGTAATTCCTGGTGGCTCATACTAACCTAGATGATAGGAGTAAGAATCCTTTGAAAAATTTTGACATAAAGTCTAGTCATCATATGTGAATCTAAGGATAAGATTGAGGCCTGTAAAGACCCGATAAATTACCATGCGAGTGGTTCAGAGTTTGTTTGCGTGTGGGCGTAGTATCGCAAAACATGTATAGTAATAATAGTACAGGAGGCCTTTGCTAGTTAACAGACCTGTGAAATTAGACACTAAGAGTATTAAGGGTAAGATAGACGGACATGTGAAAATGACACTCGAAAAATAGGAGGGAGAAGTTTTTACACGTAAGAATGCAATGAACGGAATGGATATATTACGTACTGTGTGTATGTCTTGCATTGTACTATATTGTATTGTGGGTGCACAGGTAGACACTACTGTGATTTGAGGTATGAGATAAGGGTCAATGTAAACGCTGAAATTATGCCGTACCCAGGTAAAGGAAGTGTTATAATATACCGACAAAATTTTGAATAAAACATACAAAAGGTACACAAATATAAGCTCTACATAATCCCCAAACGAAAAAAAAAAAAAAAACAAGACCTGATACATTATACTTAAATGCATGAACCCAGTTTTTCATCCACGGGATTCGAACTCAATACTAGCTGAGATTAGGACATAAATGAAAAGTATTAGTGAAAAAAAAAATCAAATAAGTGGGTGTAATGGTAAAGTACCAACTATAATCATTAATTAAAAATAAATGACACTAATAAAGTGATTAAATAGGCCTGAATGAAAACGCTAATCGCGAGAGGACAGGTCAAAAATGACTGCGAAAAAAAATAAAGTGAAATGGCGATTTAGATATTAATCATGATAATACCCCCATATTGATGAATATGATATAATTCATTGAATTAGGGTGAATACATAACCCATGCATGTCCACTTTCAGCTAATATTGAGGGTGATTAAATCAATTGTTGATTTGAACTTATCGTCATAGAGAATGGATCTATATGTTTAAATGTTTTAACCCAATCGCTCGAGCAGGAAGCTGCAGTATCTACTTAATCCAGTAAATGTTAAAAATGAGCCCAGATAATGCCATTGTCATTGTTTAATACATATAGGTAATTGAAGAAACTTGTACACAATCTGAATACGAATAATATCATGATGATTATGATTCTTTTGTCTAAAATAACGAACAGACAGCGTAAATATAGGAGCTAATGAGACAGGGGTGAAGCTCAATGCACCTTAATTGAAAGGCCGAGTGACGGTGTGAACCTATAAAGCGTGAGGAATTTATTTGTTGATTATATTTACAGAATTTAATTTGTAGACGTGGGCCGAAGCGGCACGTCACTGTGTTTGTAATAACACGTGCTATTTTGTTGAAAATATTTGAGGGCAAGGGATCCCGTATTATCTAATAATGAGATGAGATGAAGTCAGTGATCGCTGGTGGAAGCGAATGTGACAATTTGTGCGAATTTGTATTCGATGTTAATAATGAGATGAGATGAGGTCATGATCGCTGATGGAAGCGAATGTGACAATTTGTGCGAATTTGTATTCGATGTTAATAATGAGATGAGATGGAGTCATGGTCGCTGGTGGAAGCGAATGTGACAATTTGTGCGAATTTGTATTCGATGTTAATAATGAGATGAGATGAAGTCATGGTCGCTGGTGGAAGCGAATTGACATACTATACGATTCTGCATTCGAAGGAAATGATTTTGCACGCTTAAGAAAATAACGTCGTTTGGCTGAGCAATGATATAGCCAGCTATGCTTGGCAAAGTAATGGCCGAATATGTTGAGAATAAAATATTAAGAATCATGATATTTCATGGATTAATAATCATGATGAATTGTGTATGCATACCTATGGGGAAAAAAATGATATCAGGGGTAATACTTCAATAATAATTGTTTATAACGATAGCACCTGCTTAAACGCGATATTTAGTATTTTGGTCGCAAAGATATAGATCCATGTAAATAAGTCTTATTGACTCAATTTAAATTAAATTTAGCAAAACTGAAGTATTATTCGACATATGGTTTGAAAGTAGACAAAACTGGTTCATCGCAAATGAATTCCCAAGCTGTGAGACGCACATTATAATGTAGGTAGATATTAAGGTGTAGACGAAATTGTAAATAAACAGTTACACATGAAGAAACAATCTATGCTATACTGGTATTCAACTAAATAGTTTTGAATGGTAATTGTATAAGCATGAATGGTTTGAGTAGACCACCAAATATATTAAGGGTGTATCTTTTTTTTTTCTTAATGAATATTTATGTATGTCTATATTGCAGAAAGTGAGTCTATTTAACCTCAAAGAACGATCCCAGTAAAAGGGATACATATCAGTGTTTACAATCTGAACATAATTGACGTGCTGGCAACACTCTCAGGGTTAACGTGCTCTAAACCAAAATATTATAGCCATTTTTTCTTTAAAGGCCACTATAGCTATGATACTAGCATTATATTACGCGAGAGATTATAAACAAATAAAAAAATCCCTTGATTTTTCCATTTGTTTATAGGGCATTTGTGGCAATTCATTCATCCAGCCTCCTGTTTAATCTAAATAAATCCCTATCGGCAATAATAACCAGATGATATTATAACATCATTAAATGAAGCAGTTTACTGGACTTAGGTCATATTTATATTCAAATTGATCAGGGAAAGAGAGTGGACCTGATTATGTAAGAGCAAGGCCGTATAAAATGATCCAAAGAAGTCAGCTCAATGTAATCAATTATTTAGTATTAAAGAATACTGACAACTCAGGTAATGTGTAACCTTTCTTTTGTGAAGACGGAGAGTGGCTGACACATGATAATAACTTACTCATGACAATGATCTTTTGCTCGACAGATTGAGTAGAGATATCTTCTAAGCCTCCAGTTTAACTGATTTAGCGTGATAACCATAACCCATTAGCTAATGTACAAGCGGGGTTTTTACCCTGACATCAAACATCGTTAGCAAAAGTTGTGGTGAACATGGCAAGTTTCTAGCGTCGGAGTTTCTAGCGTCGGAAGCCTAGTAAAAAACCCAAGCCTAAGAAGAAAAAAACCCAAGCCTAGCTAATGTTTTGTGACTAGACTGTACGTGAAGCCAGCACGGGGAAAAAAAGGTCCACCTCTGAAGGCGTAAATCGCCAATAATAATTTGTACAACACCCCGGGATCAAAATAGGAGGGCGCATTAACCATTAATTTTTTCGTTATATGTGCCTAAGCACAGACCTTAGGTCCACGTGATCGAGGTAGTGGGAGTAACTAATTTACCTATAGGCGAGAGAGGCTTCTCCTCGTCACTTACTTCTCTGGATTGGTTATAATTTCATCAATTCACTTCAAAACACTACGTTCTAAAAAGTTGGATAAATTCACTTCATATATATATACAATTACTTGCAGTTTATAAAAGTCAAGAATAAACTACTTTTACCAGATATTCTTTGTACATTAATTCTGCCCAACGAAGTCCTCGTGGAATCCCGAGATAAGAACCTCAACTCTACCGAATACCAACCGAGCAACCTAAGTTCTCACACATGGAGAACTCCTTCAATATTCCTAGTGTCACTAAATCCAATCTTTACCTCTTGGCCCAACAATAACCCCTCTCCAACACAAACACAAAAACACCCACAAATACAACTAAAAACGAACACACAAAAAACACACACAAACACACATATAAACACAGAAAAAAACAGACACACACGCAAACACAAAGACACACACACACACAAACACAAAACACACATACACACGAGCACAAAAATACGCACATACACAAAATCACACACAAACACAAAAACTCACAATATAAAAACACACAGACTCACAAGCACACATAAAAACACACATACACACGAACACACACAAATCACACACACGGATACAAGAACACGCACACACTCAAAAACACGCATACAATCAAGCTAAAATAAACACACACACACAAAACAAAACACACACACAAATACAGACACGAACACACAATCAAAAACACTAAATAACACACGCAAACACACACACACACACACACACACACACACACAAATAACATATACATAAACACAAAAAAAACACACACACAGACACAAAATACACAAGTAAAGGAACAAACACAAGCGCAAAAATGCATACATAAATGGAAAACAACACACACATAAATAAAAACTAGAGGTGAGGGATGCGATTCGATCCATGAAAAATGGAAAAGCTCCTGGTCTAGACGGTATACCAGCCGAGTTCTATAAAGAAGCCTTGAAAATTGATAAATGGACAGGATACATAGTAGGTATTTTTAACAAAATTTATGAAAAAGGAAGCTATCCAGATGAATGGTCCACATCAATACTGCATCCTATTTACAAGGGTAAGGGTGGAGTTAACAATCCGGACAATTACCGCGGTGTCTCTCTTCTGCCGGTGTTTGGAAAAATTTATTGCACAGTGCTATATAACAGGCTAAAAAATTGGATAAATGAAAATAATAAAATTTCACGATACCAAGCCGGGTTCAGGGAAGGCTTCAGGACGGCGGACAATCTATTTGTCCTGAGAACTGCAATTAACAGATGTTTGAGTGTCAAACGAGGCAGGTTACACTGTACTTTTATAGATCTGAAAAAAGCATTTGACTCTGTTGAACGCAATGCCCTATGACAGAAATTATGGCAACTAGGAGTATCGGGAACTATGATTAGGGCGCTAATGGGAATTTATAAAAAAGTGGAGTTCTGTGTTAAATATGGGAGGGACCAAGTTTCAGAAAATATTAAGGCAGTTAAGGGTGTAAAACAGGGATGCGTATTGTCACCACTGTTATTTAACTTATTTATAGACGATGTAGCTTTGATGCTGGAAGTAGAGGGGATCGATGCTCCAACGGTGGGTGAGCGAAGTATTCCTGTTCTAATGTATGCAGATGACTTATGCCTCTTTTCCACAAAAATAGATGGCATGCAGAAGGGTTTAGATTTACTATCGACATACTGTACGACTTGGGGACTTACTGTTAACGTTAGCAAAACGAAAGCCATGACTTTTAAAAACGGGTCGGTATACAGCGGGGGAGGGAAAGGTGGACATACCGTGGTGAGAATTTAGAAAATGTTAAAAACTTTGTCTACTTGGGGATGACTTTGACAATGAATGGAAAATGGACGAGACACATCGAAAATGCAACAATGAGAGTTAGGTGCCGGACAAGCGAAATGCTTAATAATATGTCAAAATTGCGAAACATACCGATGCGTACACTAGAACAGGTTTATTCTTCGACTGTGAGAGCGACCATGCTGTATGGCTCAGAATTATGGGGTTGGGAACGAACGGAGACACTAGATAAAATTCAACCTATGTTTCTTAAGAAAGCGATGAGATTAGCAACGGGGACTTCAAATTGTGGCATACTGAAGGAATTCGGTACATTTTCGGACACAATAAGGGGCAAAATTATGGCTATTAAGTATTGGTTGGACATAATAAACGGGAATCAGGACTCGCTTAGAGCAGAGTGTTACAATGAACAGAAAAGGCAGTGTGTTTCGGGAGATTGGGTAATCGGTTGTAGAAAGGGGATTGAAGGGCATAGGGATGGGTTGGGTATGGGAGAGGAGTACGCGGAATAATAGAAATGTTTGGAGGACAGTTAAGAAGAGACTAATCGATATAGACAGACAGTATATAGAAGCAGAGTGTAGCCAGAAAATATCTCTCACCCTGCAGACGGAACTGAAACTTTCGTGGGGAAGGGAGAAATATATTGACTCTTTGGATGGGGATGATAAAAGTGCTATTGCATGGTTTCATTTGGGGGGATGGATGGCCCATAATTTAACAAATGAGGAAAGCATTAAACTATGCCCACTATGCGATGACCATGAAAACTGGCAGCATATTATAGCATTCTGTAGAGAGACAGAACAACTTAGATTACAGATGCTGCCGGAGAGATTTCTCAGGTCGGATCGAGGGAGAGTGGCGTGTTGGGATCTTTTAGGACGGATCGAGAGTGAATCAAAAACATGCAAATTTTTGGGTACAGTAAGAAAATTGAGATATAACAAAATTGTAGATTAAGGATATAGGTATGTATTAACAATAAGAAGAATCTCAATATGGTCTTTGTTTTCGATCTTTAATCATGTTATATAATAAGTAGGTCTGATAAGTTGAATAGTCTGATAGTGCACTTAATGTCTGCAGGGACGGGGGGAGGGGGGTATGAGCGTGCGGTGTGTATATGTGTGGGGGTGTGTGGGTGTATGTGTGTGTGCTTTTTTTTTCTAATTTGTTTTCTAGCATTTTTTTTTTAATATTAATGTACGGAATGTGGATGAATGTAGATATGTATTATAGTGATGTAGTGTAGACATAGATTTTACTTATATGTAGCCTGTTATTGTTTTTTGATACAGGTGTATTTGTAGGTATTTGTTTATATTATTAGTTATATTTTTTATTCATGGAAAAATAATGCACGTACGGCCAAGCAGGCCCGTGCGCAATGTAAATGCATATGTATTTTCTTTATTCTTTACATACACATATAAATTGAATATGTCACGCTAGTTGAGATGGTAGTATGTCTACCGCCAGACTAGTGAGTTCGGATTCCCAAACTTCATTTGTCCAGGATAGTATTTTCTAATGATCAATGTGATTGTAAATTGAACAACAGTAATATATATACACACAAAGAATTGTTTCGAGTAAGCCATATAAAAAAACGGAGGTCTATATCAATTGACTCTGTGTATGAAACATTAGATTGTTATTGTGTTTAGATTAATCTATTATATGAAATTAAATACTCTACGTTAATAGGGATGAACTCATACACCAGTATCATAAATGATTTTGAATTGTTTCAACAGAGCAATGACCCACTATTTGTGTATTTATTGTCAGCCAGACCATAAGTGAGCTTAAATATTTTTTCATATGAGATATATACATTAAAGTAACAAATATATGCCTATATACTCGTATAGTGTGTGTACGTGTGTATATGTATGTTTGTATGTGTGTCAGCAGTATAACTCTCGAACGCCTGGAGCAATTTCAACTAAATTGGTACACATATTAATTACGATCTGAAAATGTGACTGTAATGGATAACAGATTTCTAGCACCCCTAGGGAGTGAGAGGTGGTTGAAATAAAAAAAAATAAGAAACGACCAATATAAATTCAACTAGAATACCTGTAATAGTTTCAGTCAAACACGATAAGCATATAATAGACAATTTAGATCGGTCCCTTGGAGTACGATGGAATGAGAAGGGACGACATCTAAAAAAATTCGAAAATGACCTATATTAGTGTCGAATTCGTAGTTTTTGGGACACTAAGCCCATTTATGTCGGCCGTGGTGGACTAGTACTTGTGTTCCTTGGTCTCAAGGGTCGCGGATTCAAACCGGTCGGGATCGGTGGATTTTTTTACTTACTTACTTACTTACTCACTGGCACTATCGAACCCGTAGATACATGGCCGCGCGGACATAAGCCCCTCCATACATCCCTATCCTGAGTTAGTGCTTTCCAATCATTGCCTGTATAATCTACTTCCCTCAAATCATAGTTAATGTTATTCTCCCACCTCATTCTTGGTCTACCAACTGGGCGTTTTCCCTCTGGCTTTCCTACAAGAAGCTTCCATGCTAGTATTTCATTCCCCATACGTGCAACATGGCCTGCCCATGCCGTCTACAAGACTTAACTGTTCTTATTATATCTGGCTTCCTATAAAGACCATGTAGTTCATTGTTATGTAGTCTTCTCCATTCACCTGTCTGTTCATCTCTCTTTGGTCCAAAAATTTTCCTAAGTACTTTATTCTCAAATACTTGTAATCTCCTTTCCTCCCTAAGTAAGAGTCCATGTTTCGCATCCATATAATATAACTGGTAGAATAATAGTTTTATATATTTTCAGTTTAACGTTTTTGAAAGGAGTTGGGACATCAAGTGTCTCTGCAATGCATAATAGCACGCATTTCCAGAATGGAGCCTATGTTTAATTTCTTTGTGCATCTCATTCCTATTTGTGATTATTGTTCCTAGGTATTTGAATTCAGCCACTTCCTCAAAATTTCCCTCATTTGTCATTAGCTGTCCATTTCCATTAAATACTGAATTTCTACGTGTGACCATATATTTAGTTTTATTGATATTTACTTCCAGTCCTAATTTCTAAGTGTTACTCAATAGTGTGTGCGTGTTGTCCTTTAGTATCTCCTCGCTATCGGCCAATAGTACTACATCATCAGCATAAACTAACAGCTTATTAATGCCATTGAGTTGTAAGCCTTCCTCATTCTCTAAGGATTTAATGGCATGCTCAAGTACAAAATTAAATAGTAGAGGAGATAGTGCATCTCCTTGCTTCAACCCATTCTGGATTTCAGAAGTTACCGAAAACTGTTTGCCTACACGCACCCTACTCATTGTGTCATTTAGACACATTCGTATAAGTATAACTAACTTTTTAGGAATTCCGAACTCCAGCAGGATACTATATAACTTCTCCCTCTTAATTGAATCATATGCTTTTTTGAAGTCTACGTTTAGTTGATGTACAGTACCATTATATTCCTATTTATTTTCTAAAATCTGCCTTAAACTAAAAATCTGATCTATTGTAGACCCGTTTCTTCTAAATCCACATTGATGATATCCTAGAATGTCATCAATATGGGAAGTAAGTCTGCTGACTAATATATTTGTTAGACTTTTTTTTTAATATGAAAAAATCCAAGGAGCAAGTCCTCTCTGTGAGGGACATTAAGTAGTGGGCCCCGAGTCTGAAGATTTTCAGGCTCGTAAAAAGATCCGTAAACGTGAATAAAGAGGCATCTTAGCAAAATTTACCGACCTTCTTCATCCTAGTAATAACTTAGTTTCCTACTAGATGCCTCATTGGGTCGGTATCTTGTCCGCATACCACACAAGACATATTTGGGAAATAACCAACCAATCAGAGAGCCAGCCAGCCAGCCGTCCAGCCAGACGTTCAACCAGCCAGCCAGCCGTCCAGTTAGTCAGCCAAGCCAACCAGCAAGCCAGTCAAGCCTCCCAGCCAGCCAGCCTAGCCAGACAAGCCAGCCAGCCAGCAAGCCGGCGAAGCCAGCCAGCTAACCGGCGAAGCCAGCCAGCCGGCTAAGCCAACTAGCCAGCCAGCCGGTGAAGCCAGCCAGCCGGCTAAGCCAACTAGCCAACCAGCCGGCTAAGCCAACTAGCCAACCAGGCGGCTAAGCCAACTAGCCAGCCAGCCGGCGAAGCCAGCCAGCCGGCTAAACCAACAAACCAGCCAGCCAGCGATGCCAGCCAGCCGGCGATGCCAGACAGCCGGCTAAGCCAACTAACCACCCAGCCGGCGAAGCCAGCCAGCCGCCTAAGCCAACTAGCCAGCCAGCCAGCCGGCGAATCCAGCCAGCCGGCTAAGCCGACTAGCCAGCCAGCCAGCCGGCGAAGTCAGCCAGCCGGCTAAGCCAACTAGCCAGCCAGCCGGCGAAGCCAGCCAGCCGGCCAAGCCAACTAGCCAGCCAGCCGGCGAAGCCAACCAGCTAGCCAGCCAGCCAGCCGGCGAAGCCAACCAGCCAGCCGGCGAAGCCAACCAACCAGCCAGCCGGCGAAGCAAACCAGCCAGCCATCCAGCCGGCGAAGCCAACCAGCCAGCCAGCGAAGCCAACCAGCCAGCCAGGCAGCCAGCGGCCGAAGCCAGCCAGCAGCAGGCGAAGCCAGCCAGCCAGGCAGCCAGCCAACCGGCTAAGTCAGCTAGCCAGCCGGCGATACCAGCTAGCCAGCCGGCGAGGTCAACCAGCCAGCCAGTCATCAAAGCTAGCCAGTCATCAAAGCCAGCCAGCCAGCCAGGCCACCCAGCAAGCCAGCCAGCCGCGATCCAGCAAAGCCAGCCAGCAAAGTCAGCCAGCCAGCAGAGCCATCCAGCCAGCAAAGCCAGGCATCGAAGCCAGCCATCGAAGCCTGCCATCTATGCCAGCCATCGAAGCCAGCTATCAAAGCCAGCCATCAAATTAAGCCAGCCAGCCAGCGAAGCCAGCAAAGCCAGCCAGCAATGCCAGCCAGCCCAGCCAGCAAAGCCAGCCAGCCAGCAAAGCCAGCCAGTCAACCAGCAAAGCCAGCCAGCCAGCAAGCAAGCCAAGGCAGTCATACAGCTAGCAAAGTCAGCCATCCAGCCAGTAAGCAAAGCCAGCCAGCTAGCCAATAAGCAAAGCCAGCCAGTCAGCTAACAAACCTAGCCAGCAAAGCCAACCAGTAAGCCAGCCATACAGCCAGCCAGCCAACAAAGCTACCCAGGTAGTAAACACAGCCATTTTGAAAGCAAGCAAATACAGCCATCCAGCCAGCAAGCAAGCTAGGCCAGCCAGCAAGCTAGGCCAGCCAGCAAGCTAGGCCAGCCAGCCAGCAAAGCTAGACAACAAAGCCAGCCAACAAAGCTAGCCAACAAAGCCAGCAAGCAAAGCCAGCCAACAAAGCGAGCTAGCAAAGCCAGCCAACAAAGCCAGCCAGCAAAGCCTGCCACCAAAGCCAGCCAACAAAGCGAGCCAGCAAAGCCAGACAGCAAAGCCAGCCAACAAAGCGAGCCAGCAAAGCCAGATAGCAAAGCCAGCCAACAAAGCCAGCCAACAAAGCCAGCCTGCAAAGCCAGCAAGCAAAGCCAGCCAACAAAACCAGCCAACAAAGCCAGACAGCAAAGCCAGCCAACAAAGCCAGCCAGCAAAGCCAGCCAACAAAGCCAGACTGCAAATCCAGCCAGCAAAGCCAGCCAGCAAAGCAAAGTCAGCAAAGCTAGCCAGCAAAGCAAAGCAAGCAAAGCTAGCTAGCAAACCAAAGCCAGAAATGCAAAGCCAGCCAACAAAGCCAGCCAACGAAGCCAGGCAGCAAAGCCAGCCAGCAAAGCCAGACAGCAAAGCCAGCCAGCAAAGCCAGACAGAAAAGCCAGACAGCAAAGCCAGACAGAAAAGCCAGACAGCAAAGCCAGCCAGCAAGCAAAGCCAGCAAGCAAAGCCAGACAGCAAAGTCAGCCAGCGAAGCCAGCCAGCAAAGCCAGCCATCCAAGCCAGACAGCAAAGCCAGACAGCAAAGCCAGACAGTAAAGCCAGAAAACAAAGCCAGACAGCAAAGCCAGACAGCAAAGCCAGGCAGCAAAGCCAGCAAGCAAAGCCAGACACCAAAGCCAGCCAGCAAAGCCAGCCAACAAATACAGCCAACAAATCCCGCCAATAAAGCCAGCCAGCAAAGTCTGCCACCAAAGCTAGCCTGCAAAGCCAGCCAACAAAGCCAGTCAACAAAGACAGCCAACAAAGTCAGCCAGCAAAGCAAAGCCAGCCAGCAAAGCCAGCCAACAAAGCCAGCCAAAAAAGCCAGCCAACAAAGCGAGCCAGCAAAGCCAGCCAGCAAAGCCAGCCAACAAAGCAAGCCGAGCAAAGCCAGCCAGCAAAGCCAGCCAACAAAGCGAGCCAGCAAAGCCAGCCAGTAATTGCCAGCTAACAAAGCAAGCCAATAAAGCCAGCCTGCAAAGCCAGCCAACAAAGCCAGCCAACAAAGCCAGCCAGCAAAGCCAGCCAACAATGCGAGCCAGCAAAGCCAGCCAGCAAAGCCAGCCAACAAAGCCTGCCCACAATTCCTGCCACCAAAGCCAGCCTGCAAAGCCAGCCAGCGAAGTCAACCAACAAAGCCAGCCAGCAAAGCCAGCCAAAAAATCGAGTCAGCAAAGGCAGCCAGCAACGCCAGCCAGCAAAGCCAGCCAACAAAGCCAGCAAACAAAGCGAGCCAGCAAAGCCAGCTTGCAAAGCCAGCCAACAAAGCCAGCCAAGCAAAGCCAGCCAAGCAAAGCCAGCCAACAAAGCCAGCCAGCAAAACCAGCCAACAAAGCGAGCCAGCAAATCCAGCAAAGCAAAGCCAGCCAACAAAGCGAGTCAGCAAAGCCAGCCAACAAAGCCAGCCAGCAAAGCCTGCCAACAAAGCCAGCCTGCAAAGCCTGCCAACAAAGCCTGCTAACAAAGTCTGCCACCAAAGCCAGCGTGCAAAACCAGCCAGCAAAGTGAGCCAGCAAAGGCAGCCAACAAAGGCAGCCAACAAAGCCTGCCAACAAAGCCTGCCACCAAAGCCAGCCAGCAAAGCCAGCCAACAAAGCCAGCTAACAAAGCGAGCCAGCAAAGCCAGCCTGCAAAGCCAGCCAGTAAAGCCAGCCTGCAAAGCCAGCCAGCAAAGCCAGCTAACAAAGCCAGCCAACAAAGCGAGCCAACAAAGCGAGCCAGCAAAGCCAGCCTGCAAAGGCAGCCAGCAAAGCCAGCCTGCAAAGCCAGCCAGCAGAGCCAGCCAACAAAGCGAGCCAGCAAAGCCAGCCAGCAAAGCCAGCCAACAAAAGAAGTCAGGAAAGCCAGCCAACAAAACCAGCCTGCAGAGCCAGCCAAAAAAGCGAGCCAGCAAAGCCAGCCAGCAAAGCCAGCCAACAAAACCAGCCTGCAAAGCCAGCCAGCAAAGCCACCCAGCAATGCCAGCAACAAAGCCAGCCAGCAAAGCCAGCCAGCAAAGCCAGCCAGCCAAGCCAGCCAACAAAGCCAGCCAGCAAAGCCAGCCAGCAAAGCCAGACAACAAAGCCAGCCAGCAAAGCCAGACAACAAAGCCAGCCATCAAAGCCAGCCAACAATGCCAGCCAACAAATCCAGCCAACAAAGCCAGCCAGCAAAGCCAGCCAGCAAAGCAGCCAGCAAAGCCACCCAGCAAAGCTAGCCAACAAAGCTAGCCAGCAAAGCCAGCCAACAAAGCCAGCCATCAAAGCCAGCCAACAAAGCCAGCCAGTAAAGCCAGCCAACAAAGCGAGCCAGTAAAGCCAGCCAACAAAGCGAGCCTGGAAAGCCAGTCAACAAATCCAGCCAGCAAAGCCAGCCAACAAAGCCAGCCAACAAAAGCAGCCAGCAAAGCCAGCCAACAAAGGCAGCCAACAAAACCAGGTAACAAAGCTAGCCAGCCAACAAAACCAGCCAACAAAGCCATCCAACAAATCCAGCCAACAAAGCCAGCCAGGAAAGCCAGCCAACAAAGCCAGCCAGCAAAGCCAGCCAACAAAGCCAACCAGCAAAGCCAACCAAGAAAACCAGGCTGCAAACCCAGCCAGCAAAGCCAGGCAGGAAAGCCAGCAAAGCAAAGCCAGCCAACAATGGCAGGCAGCAAAGCCGGAAAAGCATATCCAGCCAGCAAAGCCAGCCAGCAAAGCCAGCCAGCAAAGCCAGCCAGCAAAGCAAAGCCAGAAAAGCAAAGCCAGCCAGCCTGCCTGCCAACTTGCTAACTTTCCAACTTGCTAACTTGCAAACTTAGCAACTTGCTAACTTGCCAACTTACTGGCTCTATCGAACCCGTAGGTTCATGGCCACGCGCACATAAACTCTCCATGCATCCCTATCCTCAGCTAATGTTTCCCAATCATCTCCTGTATAATCCACTACTTCCCTGAAATCATGGATAATGTTATTCTGCCACTTATTCTTGGTCTACCAATTTGGCATTTTCGGTTTGGTTTTCCTATAAGAAGCTTCAATGCATCTCTTTCATTCCTCATTCGTGCCACATGTCCAGTTCATCGCAGTCTACGAGAATTATCTGTTCTCATTATATCTGGCTTCCTATACATACCACGTAGCTCACTATTATGTAGTTTTCTCCATTCATCTGTCCGTTCACCTCTTTTTGTCCCAAAACATTTTCTGAGAACTTTATTCTCAAATACTCGTAATATAAGCTAACGGAATTATTTTGGTATAATAACTTATAACAAAGGAGAGGCCATTGTAGATGTAGAAGTCCATATATATGGAGGGCTTCAGGACTAACCAACAAGTACTGGAATTGTTTATATTGAACTATGAAGTTAAAAAGGAACCTTTAAATAATGAAACAGAGTATAATTAACAATCTTAAAAAGTTACAAAAAAGTTACGTAGAACAGAATGTAACATTTTATTCCTCTATCTATTCTAAAATACAAAGAATTGCAAATTAGTCACATCTGGCTTAGCAAAATTTTTTTTTTTTTCAAACTAAACTAGTACTGGATTTTGAGATGTCGCAGTGCAAAGTTAAACAGGGATAATTAAATAATGAAACTGTAATTAACAGGAGTCTATTAAAAGTTACAAAAAAGTTTCGAAGAACAATAAATAATATATTTGTTTTAATTTCTTGTGATTTGTAATTTAGCATGGGCAATTATAGTCACTTTTGGTTTAATAAATATGTATAGATCATTTTGAATTCAAGCTACTGTTAAAAACTACTCTACTGAAAAAAAAAGTGTTTTTAAGAACGTAATTTTATTCCAGAGGAATATCTTTTTCATCATCATCCTGCAGATTCTTGTAAAAAGAATGATGAATAGGAAGAATATATTGACACAAATCTCGCTAATCTTTATACGTTTACTTTGTAAGATCCCAACCTTCTGATATAACAAAGATAAGTGGATATTTACAAAAAAACTTTTGTCTTTTCTTCCCTCTTCAGATGAAGCCAAATGTGAAAAATAGTGAATCAACATCGTGATATTGTTCATTTTGAGAATTTTAGGGCAGTCCTTTTCTATTCTGATCCATGATGTTTCCATTCATTCAACTTTGCGACCTACAACTAACATTTTACGATTTGTTATTTCTTTTTCTAATTTGTAGTACTGAAAAATTATCACTTCTCATTTCAATACCTACAAACTTTGGGGACCTCAAATTAGCATTTTTTATCACTTGAGTCCAGTGACTTGGAACAAAAAGACTGGATTATACTTTTTCGATTTCTTAATCATTGCAAAGTCTTGGTCATATTCATTGAAACTATGACCTGGAAAAAAAATCGATTGTCTCTAATGTCAGGGAATTTTGTAGAACATGCATAAGGAGAGGACATTTTGATATTCCAATTGTGACCCCCCAAAGCAATCAATAAATAGTAACAAATGATTTACCTCAGGAGGGACATTACGCTTTATACGTGCCAAGAGGTAAAACATTATCTCTTTATCACATTTAAATGCAAAGTTTTCACTCCATACATTCATGTAACCAGTAGCTGACACTGCATAATGAATTCCCAGATTAAAAGTCCACGTCTGTCGTTTACAGTAGACTACATTGTTAGATAGACTGGAGTGTTTTTAAGGACTGTTTAACTTATGCTACAAATGCTAGTCAATGACCAATCACGTTTCAATGAATCTTGTTTTACAACCAATGACAGTCATGTTTCACCCCGCTCTTTATCGATTTCTCTTTATCAGCTCCTGCTTTTGTGATAAAGAAACCACCTCCTTTTTAATGTTCTGAACAGGTCAAAGCATTATTTTTCTCCAACAAATACATTGAATATAGCAAATAATGAAAAGATTCCTTGATTTTACTGAGTTGTTTACTAAAAAAGTAAATGAATAACCCGTAATGTTGATTATGATATATAGTTTGATGTGTTTCATTATTTCTCCACTTGGGTGCACTCTTACAATATTGCGATCTTATTTGGCAATAAATAATATGATCAAGCAGCAGTGAATGAACATAACCTCACATTCCTGATTTGTTTTCAAATATCGCCGTTTACATTATATATATATATATATATATATATATATAAATATTTTAAAATAACTATAGTTAAATAATGATTTGTGAGTAAACAGCTTAATTTTATTCGTTAAATAGTCCTAACAAATGCCACTCTTGATTTCCAAATTCTCTAGATAAATTCACTCCTCACTTCGTGAGTCGTGAATTTATCGATAATTTGGAAATCACTCGTGGCATTACTTATGATAAAAATCAGAACTGTCTTTCTTTTGTCCTGTTTTTCTTCTTACACGTCTTTCTTTTATTCTTCCCCTTGTATTCTCGGCATTTTGATGGTGAAGTTTCTAGTCTTTCTGTACCCGACACTTTACATCTGTAGATGTTGTTTGTTGTTGTTTGAAGGCATCACACTTATTACAGGTATCACTTTTGGGAATATAAGATTAATGATAAAAATCCTTTAAAATTTCAGTGAAAATGGAGAAACAAATTGCTTTCCTGCATCTTCACGACGCTTTTGATACATCCTGTATAATTCACTAAGGTTCATACCTACTGGTAAATATTTTCTGTTTCTATTTTATTTTCTACTATAATGGGAAGTAAAAGATGGATAATAGAATGCGCTTCCAGAATTCAGCCTAATGTGTTCGTAAAATAAATACAAACTACCTATTATATTCACAAAGCTGTCGTTCAATTTCTGATTGATATTTGATTGGGATCAGATCCATCGAGCATCTTGGCCAATGTTTCTGGCGAATTTGCTAGGAATTAGGATAATAACAGAAACTATTTCCTCCAAAGGACAATATATTGAACATAGAGAGTCATCGAGTGAGATTGAATCATTATATAAATACAGTTTGTAAAGAAAGGCGCAAGATTACATTGACTATTTAACTCATGCTCCAAATGGGAATCAATGACCAATCACATTTCAATGATTTTTTTATTTACAACCAATCACAGTCGTGTTTCGCCTAAAATTTACCAACTAAAGTTTATCATAATAAAGAAATCACCTCCTTTTTAACATTCTGAATAGGCCATAGCATTATTTTGCAGTGACTGACCCTTCAAGAAATACGGCTACCAGATTGTATATATAGTGCATGAATGTCAGCAGAAAGCGCATGCGATAGATAATATAAAAACATTTGTAACAATTGATTATACCACAAAAAAAAAAAAAAGAAACCACTGTTTGCACTTTCTTAAACGAATTATTTTCCAGGAGATGACGTTGCAGGAAAATATAATTGACATATTTACATCATAGGACATTAGAGATTAATTAATACCTATAATGTTGGTTATAAATTTCTCCACTAGGGTGCATTCTTACAATATTGCGATCCTTTGGCAATAAATAATATGATCTGGTTGCTGTGATGAACAAAAGAAGCAAATGAAGCGTACCAATCGTTTCTCATTTGTTTTCAAACATCGCCGTTTACATTAAATATATACAAATATTTTAAAATAACTATATTTAAATAATAATTTGTGAGTTAACAGCTTAATTTTATTCGTTAAATAGTCCTAATAAATGCCACTCTTGATTTCCAAATTATCTAGATAAATTGGAAATCACTCGTGGCATTACTAATGATAATTACAAATTACTGTATTGATATAATTATACTTCATCAGTGTAAAAAACAACCTCAAAACAATAAATAAAATTCCGGCAACCGAGAACTGTGTAAACTAAGCGAATTCTCAGAAAGTCGTATTTTGATGGTTTTTGGAACATATTTTTGTTCTGTATAGTACAAGGCAGAAGGTTGCGGGTTTGATTCCCGATTGAGTCTGAGTTTTTCAAACTTGCCTACGCAGTTTGACGGTAGTATAGTCCTGGGGTCAACTCAGTCTCTAAATCACATTGAGTACCAGACATATGTTGTTGATGTAAAGGCGGGCACCATGCATAGATATTTCATGCGGACATTGATATCTCATATCCACTTGTCAAGAAACATGCGAACCTTTTTCTCCTACTATCCCAAGGGTCTAGTAAAATCTGTAGTGGATTCACTTTACACTTTTCTTAAATAACAGCTTGCAGATAATTTTGGATTGTGTTTGCTTTCCTTCAGATAACGCGAATATATGTTTATGCCTTTTCATACTAACTCTTTTCAAAATATTTCATTCTGCTTTATACAATTTAATTATTTTGTTATATTTTACCGTTCATTAGACCTGAAAGATGATATTGATCTATCAAAACAAGTAATATAAAAACTATATAAATTTGATGTCTGAGAACAAATGAACGCCTTCTTCAAAAACATAGAGAATTATAAAAAATATATTTCAAACAATTAGACAAGAGGTGTATGAAGAAAACAAGAAAGTAATTGATGCTGAAATTTTCATATAATAAATAATATCCATCCATCCATAGTAGTTCTGCCCGAGGGGTCTTTCACTGCAATCATAGCATTTTCATGCCATGCTTTGCAGCTTTACTAGGGGATTATAGGTGAGATAGCTTCCCGTTGCTTTCCACACCGGTGAAGGATGATGATGATAATGATAAGGACGACGACGACGATGATGATGATGATGGCCGGATGATTTTCGGGGACCATTGGGCCCTAAGCTTCCTGAAATTTGTCTTACAGGTGAGGAAAAACCCCGAAAAAAACCTCATCTAAGGAGCCTGTCCCGACCAGGAATCGAACCCTGGCCCGCTGCGTGACAAGACAGCACGCTACCTCGAAACTACAGCGGTGGACAAATAGGTCTATAGTAGATCATATTTTTAGTATAAAACAAATTTTAGAAAATAAATGGGAATATAATGGCACTGTGCATCAATTATATGTATACTTCAAAAAGGTAAACAATTCAATTAAGAGGGAGATGTTATACAGTATCCCAAATTCCTAAAAAGTTAGACTTATTCGAATGTGTCTAAATGACACAAAACGTAGGGTACATTTAGGCAAACAGTTTTCAGATACTTTTGAAATTCACAATGGGTTAAAGCAAGGAAATGCACTATCTCCTCTACTATTCAGTTTTGTACTAGAGCATGCGATCAAATCTTTAGAGTGCGAAGAAGACCTACAACTCAATGGTCAGTGTAGCTGATGTAGTATTATTAAGTGATAGTGAGGAGATACTAAGGGTCAACATATGTACTCTATTGAGTAACACAAAGAAATTGGGACTGAAGTAAACGCCAATAAAACTAAATATATGGTGACACTTAGAAATAAATGCATAATGGAAGTGGACAGTTAATGACAAATGAGGGAAATTTTGAAAAAGTGGCTGAATTCAAATACCTAGAAACAATAATTACAAACTGGAATGAGGTGCACAAAGAAATTATACCATAGGGTTGATTCTGGAACTGCATGCTATTATGCATTACAGGGACTCTTGTCATCCCAACTTATCTCAAGAAATATTAAACTGGAAATATATATAAAACTATTATTCTCCCAGTTAAATTATATGGAAGTGAAATACGACAGTTTTATATATTTTCAGTTTAATGTTTCTTGAGAAAAGTTGGGACAAGAGTCCCTATAATGTTAATTTTAATCCACTTCTTTAGATGAAATTTGTATATAACAACTTTTTGGGGAGGTGGTGGGATTTTTATTTACCAGTGTGGATTGGCAAAAATATAAATATAGCTTTGAACATTTGTCAAATTTTATTTTTAGTATAAATATCAATGCCTTTAAAGAGTACACAACTATGACTTTTTGAAAATGTTAATGATTTCTGCTATTTTGGTCACTAAATAGGAGTTAAAAGTAATAAAATAAATAATTTGAAGTTCATAATGTTCTGGTGAAGAGCAATATTTTAACAATAGAATAAATTATTAAATCAATTTTATGAGTTCAATAATTCATGTGTTCTGGAGAAGAGCAATATTTTAGCAGTAGAATGAATTAATTGGAAAAGAGGCAAAACTTTTGAAACAATTAGATAAATCGTTGGAATTGACAGTTTAGGAAAATATATCCATTCAGAAGAATAAATATCGATATATGAACTTCGATATTCCGGTGGATAAACATTTAATTTCAAAATTTATAATCCCAACCAAAGATGGCAGCACAAGAGGAGGTGTCCATAGATAAATCAACAACCAGAGGATTTCATCAGTGGAAGTCATGACTGAAGAGGGACAAGATGTCTGAAACCTTCGGTATCAAAGAAATTTGAAATTGTATGAGGCGAGTCGTTAAAAATGTTCTTCACTCACTATTAATGATAAAACCTCATAATGTTTACTTCCCAACATTAATTTAAATATAATCAATTTTATGAGTTTATTAAGAGAAACTGTAAAAGGAGGCGTCTCAAATAGCAATGTATGGTTTAAAACCTTCACCAATATAGTTGCTCTCTCTTCTTGATGTTTTTCCCCTTAGTACTCATATACAAAGCAGGATTTTAATATCATAATAAATATGGAAGTTAAAGTCAATAATTTTATACTTTAAAATTCTTTTAATATTTAAATATAACTTAAATAAAGAAAAATAATTCATTGTTGAATAAAAAATGTCTCAGTAACAATTAAAGAAATTGTAGTACATAACAGTCTTTCTTAATAATGCTTTTAAAATTGTTTTAAGTCATTGCTGTCAGAATTATAAAGCTTTCTGTTATAAAACTGTAATAAGAACACCTGCTTAACTTCATATTTTTAAATAAAAGTATACTAAATTCTGATTGGATGTTAAAACAATTAACTTTTTGATTTAACAAATCAAATCTAAACCTTGTATTTAATGGACCATTAACCAATAGAATTTAAAATATAACATCATGTGATGTAATAATGTTCTTTAAAATTATAAAAGAATTACCTAGTCATTCTGCATACAACTTTCAACAAACATAGAAGCAATAAGAGTTCTCCTGATAAAATGTGATATTTAATACAAGAAGAATAGTTGATTCAAGAAAATAAAATAATTTTATTTTAATTGACAGTGAAGAATAATTCCACCTACATTTATTTAATCTGCTGGGAACCTACAAAGTAAATAAATTTGAAATTATTTCTACAAGAAACATTTTTTTATGATTGTGAAGTGTTTTCCTATCCAGTGTACCAACTTCCGACCCTAAGAATAGAATCCAGCTCTACCGAAAATTAAACACAACCTGAACCAGTAATTCTTTTTGGGACACCAATCCTTCAAAATGTTACTACAACATCAGGCATGAAAAGAGTTACTTCTTTATATAGTAGCAGTTACTTTTAATCAGAACATTAGGACTCAACGAAGCAGTTACAACACATCCCATTTTGCACTGAAATCTTCAACTCTCCCCATATTTTTCTTTCCTTTCCACATTTCTTCTCCATTACAGTCCTGGTCTTCATCTTTTTCTCTGGTCTTGAGTGTTTTTCTCCCAATAGTATCGTGATTTGTTTTAAGAGTATGACCAATCCATCTCCATTTCTTGTTTTTTTATTTGGTTATAAATGGGCTTTTCAATTGTTTATTTCCATAGATTTTCAATGGAAATGACATTTAAACGGGAAGCATCTTAGTACTTGTATGCCATAAATCAATTATGTAGTTAGTTTTAGATTTGGGGATTCTAGCTCAGGTAGCTACAATTATATTGTTATTTCAGAATGTGAAAAAAAAAATATATATAAGGTTATTGAACCAAATTAAGTATGAAAAATAGCAAAACGTATTTAGAAGTGAAGACAGAAATAACTTAAAAATTGCAATATGTGAATATTGCAATGAATGAATAATGGGTAGAGCAGGAATGAATTATGTGGTGTGCAAGAATGCAAGCTTCTCAGTATTCTGGAAACTAATTAAATGCAGCTTTACCATGAAAACACTTTGAATATTTGGTAATTCACTATAATTAGTAATTAACTTAAAAAGCACTCATGTTTAACCTCAATTATTACCCAGAAGATGTTGCAGATAGTTCAATGTTAGGTGAGTTATTTTTATTAGCTTTTTAAATTCATTTGAATGGAAGGTTAAGTTTTGTGAGTAATTACTAATCTGCAGTGATACTGGTAAGTTTATAGCAGTAGTTAGTACGGAAATAAGGGCATAGAAGAGGAATGATAGAAGATAAAAGTAAGGAGATGAACAATTATTTAGTTAAAATATGGTTTAAGGACTGAACATCACAAATAAGTGGAAAGTAACAATTAAAAACAAGCCCAACTGAAGTTAAATGTGACATAAGTAATGAGTATGGTACCAAATAACAGGAAATTACCTTTTTTTCGTAATAACCATGCATTAAGTAAAGTAAAATTCATGATTCTCAAAATTACCTAATTAAAAAATGGTAATTCTTATTTCTTCACAGGTGTATAAAATGTGATTTTTAATGTTATAATTTAGTTTATATAATTCATGTAATCATTCAATAACTGACAATAAATGAGCTCAAGTGTTTGGTGCATCACAATAATCCAAGTTTCAATGAAAAAAATACAACATTTTAAATTATCTACATATATCATATATCAGTCTCTAAAAATATTATACTGTAAATCATTGCTGAAAATAACATTTACGAAACAAGGGAATATAAATAATTTTTTTCTGGAACTACAATATTCTTAGAATATGGTTACAGTTAATAAATAAATCTCAAATTAAAACCATGAACATTAAAAAAAAATGACCAAACATACAAAAAACAAATATACAAAAACACTTCTACCTGAAACAAAAATACCCAATATAAAACTAAAAGCAAAATTTGCATTATTGTTTCACAGCAAGATTAAATATAATACTGTAGCAGGATATTGTTATTATACTATAAGACTTGGAATCACATATTTAGCCCAATGTTCAATAACTGAACCTAATTTTGTACCCTGTTTTTCTCTCAAAATTCCATGGCTTGTAGTAAACTGTTTGCAACAAATTACAGTCTATTACTGAAGCTAAAACAAAAGAATGACAATACAAGACATAACTGAATAAAATAAAATAATATCTAATGTAAATATAGTTTTTTTAAATTTAACATATTTTAACTTTTTTAACGATAAAATTGTATATATGAATAACTTACTTAAACAGGAAACTCCACGAGAAATCTAGATGTATATACTTTATTTAAATCGGTATGCGGCTTTATCCATTACGTTCAATTCATGTTTTTGTTATAAAAATAAATTTCATAAACTTTCTTGACAAAATGCTTCTAGTTGCATAGCAATAATTACAATGGTGACGTAATAACTGGCACGTTACGAAGAAACGTCAGTCAATGTGAAACTGAGAAAAATTGTTTCTTAATTATTTTAATCAGGAATGAAAAACATTAATATATCACAGGTTAGTTATTACAGTTAAATATTATGTAATCATGAACTTTAGTGGTTCAGGCCAGTAGCATCGGAATTTAAATCTGGGATCGAATGGGACGACATATTAAGGTCACACTCACAAGTCTCTTTCCACAGAGTAGAGACTCATTTACGTGAAGGAAATATGCGATAAGAGGCCCACAATTTTACTTCATTTCTGTATAAAATCCTTCTCAAGATTTTTACGCCCAAAAAATCAACACCGGAACCAGACGCCAGTAGGCCACCAGAACAACTCACAGTTTAAACAAAACAGTTTCATACACGCCCTATATATTTTATATAGATTACGTTTATCAGATATCCAAGGTATAGCTCCTCTCGCAAATACTATCTATACACACACACACACACACACACACACACACACACACACACACACACACATACTTATGGGTATATATTTTCAGCTTAATATAAGCTCTTCTTTGTGTGTACTTTTTATATGGCCCACACCACATTGCGGGTTCAAACTGGGCCATGGTCGATGGATTTTTAGGATGGAAAAATCCAAGGGACTATTAGCCGTGGGTCCAGAGTCAAAGATTTTTAGGTTCCTAAATGAACCGAGTAATTTGGTTCTCGTATTTGGGACTAAATACTTAGGAAAATGTTTGGACCAAAGAGAGGCAAACATATACGTGAATGGAGAAAACTACATAATAGGAAGCTAGATGATTTTTATGGTAAACCAGATATAAGGTAATAGGAAAAGTTACATATCACAGACTGTACGGGCAGAACATATGCCATTATTGGGGGTGGTCGGAAACATCATATAGGTAAATCAGAGAGAAACAGTCCAGTAGGTAGGCCAATAATGAGGTGGGATAATAGTATATTGCGATGCGAGATTGGGAAGTGGTTTATACAGAAGAGAGGAAAATGTTCGGTGATTTCACAAACATGCATTGTACATTATTAATAAATAATAGTAAAATAATAACATATTTGTTGGAAATATTTGCGTTCATTATAAACAGCTGACTAACGTTAAGAGTGTGGGCATTGCTTATTAGTTGAAAATACAGCAGGCCGTGACACTAATCAGTTATAAAATGGCTGAAAGTGTGTACCTATTGTTTTATATTGTTACAAATGGAGAATTGACATTTATTAATACAAATTGGGGGAGTGTAATCGATTATACGTTATGCACACAAGACATGATTCCAGTCCTATGTAATTTCTGTATAGTTTTCAGATCGAATATCACAATTTCGCAAACAAACTTATTTTAAATATAAAATATATTAGGGGGACAGTTACTGATGAGGTGTCGACAACATTACGGCCAATTACACGTTTCAGGTAGATTGAGGATCGGAGAGAAGAATTTATCGGGTGTCTATAGACACTAATACAGGTTCTGCAAATAAATGCTCTTAGCGGGGATGAATTATTGAAACTTTGACAGAATATTTTCAAAAGCAGGGGAAAAATTCAAGATTAAATGCACAATGAACCTGAAGATCAAAGGGTGGTACGATAAGGTTTGTAGAAAGAAGAAGTGTGTCGAAAATAGTCTCTTAAAGTTTAGAAAAGAAAGCACAGATGAAAACTGAAAAATGTATGCGCAGTAGAGAAAGGAACACAAAGAATTATTAAGTGAAACAAAACTAGAATGCAAAATAAGAAATCGGAGGAAATGAAAATCGCGACTGAAAATTGGAACATTACGGACATGTGGAAAGCGATAAGAGAACTCAAAGTAACGACCCTAAATCGGACAATAATATCGCCCGGGGAATGGAAAAACTACTTTGATAGGGTGCTGGGAGGTGAGGGGTTAAGATATAATCAAGGAAATATAGTGGAGATCCCCGACCCAATATATGTATCCCAGTACTAGACAGGATATCGAAAAATGAAGTGATTTCTTCCATTAAAGGTTTAAAGTACGGTAAAACATCTGGAACTGACGGATTACCAGGATAATTCTGGAAAAAATATATCATCAAATAAATTATAAGAAGTTTTGAAAACTGCGTTCAACAAACTTTTTAATGGAGGAAATTATCTGGAAGCCTGGGCGACAGGTGTAATCCAACCGCTATACAAAGGGAAAAGTGGGTCTCATAAACCTTAAAGTTATAGGGGAATTTGCCTCTTGTCAGTATTTGGAAAAAATCTATTGTAAAGTACTTTACGAACGTATGAGACAATGGGCTAAAGTGAATAGGATTTCAGAATATCACTCAGGTTTTAGAGAAGGATATTCTCCACTGTGGAGTGGACAACGTATTCGTTCTTAGAACATTAATTGATGATAATCTGAAAAACAAGAGGGGTAAATTATTTTGTGCATTCGTTGATTTTAAGATGGAAGTTGATACTGTGGACCGAAGTGCACTGTGGGAAAAATTAAATGGGAAAGGATTGTCACATAAAATGATACATACTTTTATGTCAATTTATAAATATGTTAAATTTTGTATAAAAGGGCACATCACAGAGAGCAGTCAAACCAATCGGGGAGTGAGACAAGACTGCATTTTGTCACCAATGCTATTTCATCTATTCGTTGATGATATAGCAGCCATAATGCTCTGTTGTATATAGATGATTTAATTATCTGTTCCAAGACAATCAAGGGATTGCAGAGAGGTCTTGACCGACTGGAAATATACTGTAGGAATTGGGATTGACTGTAAATATTAGTAACAAAAATGGGACGGTTTATGGTAGAGCAGTGGAATGGAAATACAGAGATCAAGTACTTCAAAACGTGAAACATTTTGGATATCTTGGTACGACGTTGAAAATGAACGGAAAGTGGAAGAAACATATTGATATAATATAGATACCCTACAATTTAACTACAGTCGCTTTTCTTGTATACTTTAAAGGCAAAAAAAAGTACATATTAGTATTGTTCGTAATAGGCGACGGCACCAGCAGTTTGCTGTAGCAGTAGCAGCAATAGCAGTAGTGATAGTGGTAGCGGTGATAGCAGCAGTATTAGTAGTGGGGAATGAAAGACGTACATGGAAGCTTCTTGTAGGAAAACCAGAGGGAAAACGCCCAGTTGGTAGACCAAGAATGAGGTGGGAGAATAACATTAACTATGATTTGAGGGAAACAGATTATGCAGGGATGATTGGAAAACATTGGCTCAGGGTAGGGATGTATGGAGGGCTTAAGTCCGCAAGGCCATGAA
Source organism: Diploptera punctata (assembly GCA_030220185.1). Lineage (NCBI taxonomy): Eukaryota > Metazoa > Arthropoda > Insecta > Blattodea > Blaberidae > Diploptera > Diploptera punctata. Next base: position 690,869 of record JASPKZ010002698.1, read on the forward strand.
TCTACGGGTTCGATAGTGCCAGTGAGTTGGAGAGGTGATAGTAGTAGTAATAGTGGTAGTAATAGTAATAGTAGTACCAGTGGTAGTAGTAGTAGCAGTAGTAGTAATAGTGCTAGTAGTAGTAGCAGTAGTAGTAATAGTAGTAGTAGTGAGAGCAGTAGTAGCACTAGTGGTGGTCGTACTAGTAGTGGTGTTGGTAGTAGTAGTGCTAGTAGTAGTAGTAGTAGTAGAAGTAGTACTAGCAGTAGTAGTATTTATACTAGCAGTAGCAGCAGTAGTAGGAACAGTAGTAGTGGCGGTGTTAGTAGTAGTAGCAGTAGAAATGATAGTAGTAAGATTAGTAGTAGCAGCGATAGTGCTATTGGTTGTAGTAGTAGTGGTAGTAGTACTAGCAGTACTAGTACTTATAGTAGTAGTATTAGTATTAGTAGTAGTGGTAGTAGCAGTGGCAGTAGAAATGGTAGTATTGATAATAGTAGTAGTAATAGCGGTAGTAGTAGAAGTTATAATAGTAGTAGCACTGGTAGTAGCAGCAGTTGTTGTCATAATAGTAGTAATAGTTGTGATATGCTAGCAATAGTACCAGTTGTGGTGGTAGTAGTAGTAGTGCTGATAGTACTATTGGCAGTAGTAGTAGTGTTGTAATAGTAGTAGTAGTGTTAGTAGTAGTGGTAGCGGTTGTAGTAGGGTTAGTAGTAGTAGCGATAGTGCTACTACTAGTAGACGTGGTGATTTAGTAGTAGTGATGGTAGTAGTAGTGCTGATTGTAGAAGTAGTGGTGGTAGTAGTAGTAATAGTGACAGTAGTAGTAGTAGATGTAGCAGTAATGATAGTGGTGGCAGTAGTAGTGGTGGAATAATAGTAGTGGTGGTATTAGTAGTAGGGTTGTTGGTAGCAGTATTGGTAGTTGAAGTATCAGTGGTAGTAGTAGTGATACCAGCAGTGGTAGTATTAGAAGTGTAAGTACTAGTAGTAGTAATATTAATAGTGGTAGTATTAGTAATAGTAGTAGAATAGTAGTGTTAATGGTGATAATAATAGTAGTAATAGTAATGCTAGTGGTAATTATAGTAGAAGTAGTAGAAGCAGTAGTTGTTGTAGTAGTAATATAAGTAGTAATATTGGCGGCGGTGGTGGTGGTGGTAGTAGAAATGATAATAGTAGCACTATTGGTAGTAGATGTAATGGTAGTACTGGTAGTAGTAGTTGCTGTAGTAGTAATATTAGTAGTAGTATTAGTAGAGGTAGGGCGGTTGTAGTAGTGTTGCTAGTGGTGTTAGTAGTAATAGTGCAAGTAGTAGTACTGTATGTAGTAGCAGTAGTAGTGAATGTAGCAATGGTTGTAGTGGTAGTGGAAGTAGTGGTGGTATTAGTAGTAGTGATATTTGTACTAGTAGTTGTAGTAGTAATGGTAGTAGTAGTGGTGGTAGTAGTGGTGGTGGTAGTAGTAATAGTGGTAGTAGTAGTAATACTAGGGGGCACGCCGTAGCGTAGTGGTTAAGGCACTGAGCTACAAGCCGGAGGGTCGAGGGTTCAAGTCCCGTTGGGGTCAGGATTTTTAAACTGACCCAAACCCTCTGGCGGCACTATGGCCCTGGGGTCGACTCAGCCTCTAACTGAAATGAGTACCAGACGCTTGTTCTGGGGTAAAGGCGGCCGTCACGCAGGGCTGACAACCCGGCTGACATAAACGTGCCGATTGTCTAGAAAAAGTGGGAGCCTTAACCTCCTACTACCCCAAGGGCCTCCTGAGGCCTGTTGTGGGATCACTTTACCTTTAGTAGTAATACTAATAGTTGTAATAGTGGTAGTAAAATAATAGTGGTACTAGTAGTATTGGTAGTACTGGTAGTGGTCGTACCAGTTGTGTCGGTAGTAATAGTGTAGTAAAATTAGTAGTGGTGGTGGTAGTAGTATTTGTAGTAATAGCGGTGGTATTATTAGTATTAGTGTTAGTAGTAGTAGTAGTAGTAGTAGTGTTAATACCAGTAGTAGTAGTATAAGTACTGATATTAGTATTAGCAATATTAGTAGTAGAAGTAGTAATAGTAATAGTAGTAGTAGTTGTAGTAGTAGTAGTAGTAGAAGTAGTATTACTTATTGTTGTGCTGGTAGTAGTAGTAGTAGTGGTGGTGGTACTGGCATTACATTTGGTGGTATTGGTAGTAGTTGTACTTTAAGTAGTGGTAGTAGTAGTAGTAGTGGTGGTTGTACTAGATGTGGTAGTGGTAGCAGTAATAATAGTAGAGATAGTAGTATTAGTAGTGGTAGTAGTAGTAATAGTAGCTGTAGTAGAAGTGATAAAAATGGTAATGGTAGTATTAATAGTAATTGTATTGGTAGTAATATTAGTAGAACTAGTAGTAGTTGTTTCAGTACTAGTAGTAGTAGAGGTAGTGGTGGTAGTGTTAGTATGGTTAGAAGTGGCAGTGGTGGTCGTAGATGTAATAATAGTGGTGGTAGAAATCATTGTACTAGAAGTAGTAGTAATAGTGATCGTGGTAGTATTAGTGATAGTAGTATTAGTACTGGTAGGAGTAGTGGTAGCTGTGGTAGTAGTAGTAATACTAGTGGTAGTAGTAGCATTAGCAGTTGTAGTAATAATAGTAGTGGTAGTAGTAGTAATAGTAAGAGTAGTGGTAGTTATAGTAATAGTAGTATTAATAGTGGTAGTACTAATAGCAATTAAAAGTGGTAGTAGTATTAGTTGTACTGGAAGTAGCAATATCATCAATAGTAGTAGTAGTAGTAATGGTTGTGGTGGTAGTAGTAGTAATAGTAGTGGTAAATAATAGCGCTAGTAGTAGTAATTGTAGTTGTAGATGTAGTGGTAGTAATAGTGGGCATAGTAGTAGTAGTGGTAGTAATAGTGTTAGTAGTAATTGTATCTGTTGCAGCAGTAGTAGTAGTAGTGGTGGTAGTAGTAAAAGTAATAGTAGTAGTATTATTGGTCGGAGTAGTACATGGTCTTTATAGAAAGCCAGATATAATAAGAACAGTTAAGTCCCGTAGACTGCGATGGGCAGGACATGTTGCGCGTATGGGGAATGAAAGACGTGCATGGAAACTTCTTGTAGGAAAGCCAGAAGGAAAACGCCCAGTTGGTAGACCAAGAATGAGGTGGGAGAACAACATTAACTATGATTTGAGGGAATTAGATTATACAGGGAATGATTGGAAAGCATTAGCTCAGGATAGGGATGTATGGAGAGCTTATGTCCGTGCGGCCATGAACCTACGGGTTTGATAGTGCCAGTGAGTAAGTAAGTAAGTAAGTAAGTAGTAGTGGTAGTAGTAGTTGTAGCAATAGTAGCAGTAGTAGTAGTCGTAGTAGAAGTTGTGCTGGTGATGGTAGTAGTAGTAGTAGTGTTACTGCTAGGAGTGGTAGTTATGTTGGTGATAGTGGTATTTGTCGTAATTGTAGTAGTAGTTGCAGTTATAGTGGTATAGTAGTAGTAGTAGTAGTAGTAGTAGTAATAGTAGCAGTAGTTGTAATAGTAGCATCTGTTAATAGTGGTAGTAATAATAATAGTGGTGATAGTATTAGTAGTGGTGGTAGTAATAGTAGTAATGTTGTAGTAATAATGGTAGTAGTTGTATTGGTGGTGGTAATAGTAGTAGTAATAGTATTAGTAGTGTAGTAGTGGTACTAGTAGTATTAGTAGTGGCATAACAGTAATAGTAATAGTTTTAGTATTGGTGGTATTAGTAATATTGGTAGTACAGGTAGCTGTGGTAGTACTAGTGTCAGAAATAAAAGTAGTAGTATTATTTGTGGTGTTAGTAGTAATAGTGGTAGTAGTATTAGCAGTGGTAGTAGTAGTAATTGTGGTAGTATTAGTAATAGTGATAGTATTATTAATAGTAATATTATTAATGGTAATGTAGTAGTAGTAGTAATTGTGGTAGTATTAGTAATAGTGATAGTATTATTAATAGTGATAATATTAATGGTAATGTAGTAGTAACAGTAGTGGTAGTGGTAGTAATAATAATATAAATAGTAGTTGTTGCAGTAGTAGTAATAATATTAGTAGTAGGAGTAGTAGTTGTGGTAGAGGTATTGAATGTAGTAGTATTGGTGATAGTGGTATCTGTGGTAGTATTAGTGGTACTAGTGGTAGTGGTACTAAGAGTAGTGATAATGGTAGTAGTGGCAGTAATCATTATGATAGTAGTAGTAGTAGTAGTGGTGGTGGTAGTGGTACTAATTGTAGTAGTATTTGTGGTAGCAATTGTAGTTCTGGTAGCTGTGGTAATAGTAGTGGTAATGGTGGTAGTGGTAGTAGTAGTAGTAGTAGTAGTAGTGGGTTTAGTGGTAATAGTGGTGGTAGTGGTAGTTGTGTGTGGTAGTGATGGTATTTATAGTAGTAGTGTTAATGGTAGTAGTGGTAGTGTTTGTAGAGTTCGGTGTAGTAATAATATTGCTAGTAGTTGTAGTAGTGGTAGTGACAGTTATAGTAGTAGTCTTAGTAGTGGTTCTATCAGTATTAGCTGTAGTGTTAAAATTGGTAGAAGTAATAGTAATAATTGAAGTAGTAGTAGTAGTAGTAGTAGTAATATTCGTACTAGAAATTTTAGTATTGGTAACAGTATTAGTAGTAATAGTGGTAGTAGGAGTGATGGTAGTATTGGTAGTAGTAGTAGTATTGGTGATGGTAGTAATAGTAGTGGTAGTAGTGTTAGTGATTGTAGTAATAGTTGTAGTATTAGTGTTAGTAGTGATAGTGATGGTAATAGAGTAATAGTAGTAGTATGGTTTTGGTAGTAGTTGTAGTGTAACTATTAGTAGTGATATTAGTGTTATTATTAGTAGTAACAGTAGTAGTGGTAGTAGTAGTGATACCAGTAATACTAGTATTAGTGTTTGTAGTATTATTATTATTATTATTATTATTATTATTATTAGAACTGTAGTAATAGTAGTAGTAGTATTGATAGTAGTATTGGTGACGATATTAGTGGTGGTAGTAGTAGTAGCAATAATAATAGTGTTAGTGAAAGTAATGGTAGTGTTGTTGGTAGTAGCAGTAGTTGAAGTGGTGGTAGTGGAAGTGGTAGTAGTATAAGTGGTAGTGCTTGAAGTGGTAATAGTAGTGGTGGTGGCAGTTATTTAGTTGTAGTAGTTGTGGCAGTAAACATGGTGGTATTGGTAGTAGTAGTAATAGTAGTAATATTGGTATTAGTAGTATTAGTATCATTAAAATGGTATTAGTAGTATTAGTAGTGGTAGTATTACTAGTAGTGGTATAGTAGAACTGGTGGTAGTGGTAACAGTAGTGGTAGTAGTAATAGTAGTTGTAGTAGTAATATTAGTAGTAAAAGTAGTAATAGTAGTATTAGTGATAGTAGTAGAAGTGCTAGGGGAAGTGGTTGTAGTTGTACTAGTGGTAGTTGTAGTAGTGGTAGTAGTAGCAGCAGTAGTAGTTTGGTAGTAGCGGTTGTTGTAGTAGTGGTAGTAATAGTGGTATTAGTAGTTGTGGTGGAAGTTTAAGTGTTCGTAATGTTAGTAGTAGAAGTGGTGGCAGTAGTAATGTTGGTAGTAGTAATAGTGGTATTAATAATTGTTGCGATAGTAATGGTGGTAGTAGTAGTAGTATTAGTAGCAGTAGTGGTGGTAGTAGTATTAGTTGTCGTGGTAGTAGTAGTTTGGTGGTGGTAGTAGTATTATTGGTAATTGTACTTGTAGTTTGGTAGTAGTTGGACTAGTAGTTGTGGTAGTAGTGATAGTAGTAGTGGTGGTAGTAGTAATGGTAGTAGTGTAGTAGTTGTGGAATTGGTAGTAGTAGTGGTAGTAGTTGATTTGGTAGTGGAAGTAGCAATTGTTTTATATTAAAAATAGTAAATTATAAGTCAAGAATAATTTTACCTTTTAATGGCTTACCTTCTCTATCATAGTGTACATAAATTCAGATATTTCTTGATTTGAAATTATATTCCATTCAAAGAGTAAATATGTCATTATCTGTTATAATTCATCGTTAGAGACTCAACCTCATTCAACCCTTCCATCCATCAATTATTTCTTCCTTACTTCTTTAGTGGCTTCCTTTATTTCCCAACCTCTGGAAATTCAACTTGAATGAATAAAATTATGTTTATAAAATAATTTAAGGTAATTTTCTAGCATCCGGTACTTGTTACGAATATTCTGCACTCTGCTATATATATATTTACTGGTATAAAGTGAGGAAATAATAATAGCTATGGCTATTAACTAGATGCCTTGTTGGGCTAGAGTTTAAGATCTTTGCCTATTTTCCCGAGGGTCGACAATATAAACTCGGGCGGTCGGTGGATTTTTTAGGATGCCAAATTCCAAGGGATAAGTTTACCGAGATTGAATTTAAGCCGTGGATCCCGAGTCTGAAAACTTTCGGTGTCGTAAAAGATCCTCTAGTCTAAATTAGAGCTTCTGATTAAAACGTAATCGACCTTCGCCATCCAAGGAATACATCAGTTGTCTACAAGATTTTTTTAAGAGGATGTGCTAACCATATGCCACTAGCTGATATCTGTAGAGAAATATGCGTAACTAAATTATCTCGGTTATGAACCTCCCGATAGGGAGCACCCTTCTCTCACGTGAGGATGTATGGATATAGATTTCTATTAACTACAGCTATCAGCTACCTATCAGTAATTATGATTTACACAGGTGTTAATCTAAAACTTATAAAGTCCGTCACGCAGGAAAGCTGAGTGCGTAAACTGAGTGCATTTCTTCAGAAGTCCAAGTAATGATCTGATTTTGACGCTTTAAATGTATTGCTATATGTCAAGAGTTTGATTCCGACAAAACAAAAATTGAGGCCGCTAGAGCGATAACACACACACACATATATATATATATATATATATATATATATATATATATATGTAAAATGTATTTGTCCACCGCTGTGGTCTCAAGGTAGTGTGTTGCGTTATCAAGCAGCGGGCCCGGGTTCGAATACCGGTCGGCACAGGCTCCTGGGTGAGGTTTTTCGGGGTTTTTCCTTACCTATAAAACAAATGTCAGGAAGGTTAGGGCCCTACGTTCCCCAAAAATCATCCGGTCATCATCATTCTTACCATTATCATCATCATCTTTCACCGGTGTGAAAAGCAGCGGGAAGCTACCACACCTATAACACTGGGGAACAGTGATTTTGGTGCCTTAATGTTTTCACCTATTTATGGGTATATTTGGGTCACTGATTCCAAAGATGATTTCAGTTTCGTCCTATCAGCTCTAGTTTTTGAGATAGAGTTTATTCAAATTATATACCAGTTCAAAAATACTGGTCCACATATACAACTATATTACTCGCATACAATTAAATACAAAAGAACAAATACTTTCTTTTTCATGAAAACAACTGTATCTATATAACTACCATAATTTATTTACACATTAGTCTCGTTAGAATCATTAATTTTCCTCCATCAGGTCGCAGAATCCCCGTTTCTGTGATTTCCTCCGATGCAATGATCTTGGACATTCTCGGTGGATGCTCCAACAGTAGTCCGCCATCATATGTATATCCCACCGTCCACGATACCTTTCTTCCATTGTACTTAATTCCTGGTGAAAACGCTCACCCTGTTCCTCACTTACATCTCCAAGATTGTCTGGAAATCGATCCAAATGACTGTGTAGGTAGTGTAATTTGATGCTCATGTTACAACCTAGTGCACAAAAAGCAGTGAGCATATTCTCCACTAGTTCATCACTATTAGGAGACTTATAGTTTCCAAGGAAATTCTTCACTACCATACAGAACGAAGACCATGCGGCTGCTTCAGTATCATTCATTGAGTCTTGAAATTGATGGTCATTAATAAGTTGGCGGATTTGTGGTCCATCCAATATACCTGCTTTTATTTTTTCCTTACTCAGTGCAGGAAATTTTGTACATATGTAGCCAAAACATGTTCCATCTCTATTCAACGCCTTGATGAACTGTTTCATTAAACCAAGTTTAATATGCAGTGGTGGCAAGATGATGTTGTTTCTGTCAACCAAAGGTTCTGCAACGATGTTTTTTTCTCCAACGGTCATGCTTTCTCTAAGAGGCCAATGCCTTCTCACCCAATGTTGATCTTTGGCTCTAGAGTCCCATAAACATATAAAGCATGGGTATTTGGTGTACCCACCTTGTTGTCCTAGAAGAAAATTCACCATCTTGAGATCGACACACATTACCCATTGGTGATCACGGTAAGAGATCTTCTCTAGCACTGTAGCTATTGTATGTTGATTTCCACGCATAGAAACTGAGTGACCAATTGGGATTGACCTGTATATGTTCCCATTATGCAAAAGAACACATTTTAGGCTGCGTTTGGAGCTATCTATAAATAACCGCCATTCACTTGGTGTGTATTTTCTTACACCCAGCTTCATTAACAGTCCTTCAACATTCATACAAAAAACAAATTGATTTTCTACTGTGAAGAATGGCAGGAAGTCTGTTTCTCTTTTGCGATAGACTGTGACCTTTGTTCCCGGTAACAGACATTGTTTTCTCTGCCAGCCTGGAAGCTAACAACTCAGATGACTTCTTTGGAAGACTTAGATCCCTTATGAGGTCGTTCAGTTCCGCTTGACTAAAACCGGATGAAACTGATGAAGGTCCTGGGAAATCGCTGTCATTTCCTCAGAATAGCTTTCAGTTGAATCATCCTCTTCTTCTGGTGACTCTGGAAGACTGGTAAAAATTGGAACAGGTATCTCTCTGAATGTGGAACAGGGCGTCTTGCGGAGCGTAGATTGGGATATACCCATCTATTCCGGTTTTTGCTATTGATGCCCTTTACATTGACTGAACAAAATAGCAGTCATCACTATGGTTAATTTTGTTCTCGCCAGATCATTGGTTCCCCAAATTTCAAGCATTTCCGTTTCCCCATTTGTCCATTGTCGTAGATGCTCTGTGCACGTTTTACATACAATGTGAGGTGCCCAAGGCTTATCTTGATCTCCCAGTTGTACTTTGAAATAGGCCAAATAAGCTCTTCTTACAAAGTCAGTTATAGGTTTTCTTTGTTGAGTGAATGTGTACTCCCCACAGATGAAACAAAACACATCAGGATTATTCACACATTTTCTTCGTGTTGAAGCCATGTCAGTCTAGAAAAAGGATAAACAATTGTCAAATTAGTAAAATTACATATGCAAACGGCAACAACAACATGAATATAACTTGGATTAAATCAATTAGTATTATGCAAACAATCGATTTACAATGGTGGTACATAAGAGCAGTATCATCAATATCTTGCAAACTAGAGCTGCTGCAACAAAATGGATGACATTTTTGGAATCAGCAGTGCCGAAATACCCAGAATCAGGTGAAAAATTTCAGGCACCAAGAAAAAAATATTTTTTTGTTCCCCAGTGTAATCCCTAGTGAAGCAACAAATCATAGCATAAAAATGTTATGAATGCAGTGAAAGACCTGCCCTCGGGCAGAACTACTATGGATTGATGGATTGCTAGAAGTTCTTTCTCTAAGCTTGAATTTTGCCATCTCTCAATTTTCTCACTGCATCCAAAAACTGCCCTGTTTTTTCTTCGCGCTCGACCACTTCCAATAGATACCAAAACGCCCTTCTACAACCATCGACCAGAGAAATCTGTCTGGCAGTAACTGTAATGTAAGTAGTTCTATTACATTGTAAAATGACATAATATGTCGTCAGTTTTTCCGTTTTGTTTTTGCATAGCGGACATAATTTAATGCCGTCCTCGCTTGAAAATTATGGGTATCCATCCAGCCAAGATGAACCAAGCAATAGCACTTGTACCATCCCCACCCAAAGTGTCAATGTATCTCTGTTCCCCAGGAAAATATAATTTCTGATTCGAGAGTGAGAGACATTTTTGCAACCGCTGCTGTTTAAATATCGCATTAAATTAGTACATTTTTTCTTACTTCACAGATTCCAGTTATCAGATTGAAGAGTCAATTTCAATGAAAGCACAACACAACTTAAGAGAATAAACACATGTACCAACCCAGACGAAGTTAGAGAAAGTGTCTGTTTAACTATTAGCAATCATAAGTAAACACCCTCCACATAGGAATTGCGTAACTTTGAAGTTGTGGGGGGGGGGCGTGTTTGTGTACATCTAAACCCCAATGACTAAATCTGAAGTAGATTAACTATTGTCAATCCCTCCTTGCTGAACAAACTTTTGGCGAGGAACCAGACAAAGAAGCAATCCAGAAGATGTAAAAAAGCATCAATACGGGTGAGGAAGTTTCACTTTCCAACGGCAGAGAGAATAGAAATTAACAGATAAGAGAAATTGCTTTGCTGCAGAGAAGATGAACCTTCTATGGGAGAAAACCCTAAACAAATATTTCAATTTGGGGGTTGGAAATCAGGCCGGTGTCCATAAAATGTCTTACAAAAGAAACTTAACTATGTATAGTAAGGAAACGTATAGTTGATAAAGTCAGTGTTCAATTAATCTTACGTTTTTATTTATATTTAACGACGCTTTTTAATAGCTGGGATCAATAGCGCAGCAAATTAAATCTGTGCAACAGAGACTCAAATTAATTCGCTCATTCTTTTTTTCTATCTTGAGGTTCCATTATATGCCGGATACGCATACAGGGGACCCACGTATTTAGTTCCTTCCGAAAGGACTCGTGATCAGGATTTAAACAGCCTGTAACATCAATAGACTCCAGCCGCTTTCAAACCGGAGAACCTTGGAACCCGAGACTAGATGGTAACTAGTAATTCATCAAGATCGACTGCAGTGCCCAAATAAAGAACATAAAGGAGAAGAAAAATGCTGTAATTGAATGTATATTAAATGCTTAAAGTAAAATTATTTTTAAAAATTGTAACATATTGTATTTTTTTAATGATAAAATTGGATATATGAATAACTTACTTAAATAACAAATTTCACGAGAAATCTAGATGTACATGTTTTATTTAAATCCTTATGCGGCTTTATTCATTACGTTCAATTCATGTTTTTATTACAAAAATAAATTTCATAAACTTTCTTGAAAAAATGCTTCTAAACTGTATTTCAAATGAGTTGATAGAGATCCCCTCTTCACTCACTCCACTAGCAGGTACAAGCAGCCAGGAAGGGAAGGTACTATTCTCTGTTGCAAAAAAAGCAGTCTTCACACTTATAAAAATATAGGTCTACATTATTATATCTATTTATTAAATTCTCTCTCTCTTCCCCCATCCCTCTCTCGCTTTGTAGGTAATTTTACATCCCCTTACGTCACCCGGGCTACTGAATACTACTGAACAAGATAGCCTATATTTATAATTATTTTTATGGCTTATTCCTGCAAATGTATTTTTCTTCTCTCCTTTTCTATGCACACTTAAGTGTTCATAACTACCGAATATACAGTATATATATCCATCCATAGTAATTCTGCCCGAGGCAGGTCTTTCACTGCAATCATAGCATTTTCATGCCAAGCTTTGCAGCTTTACTAGGGAATTATAAGTGTGGTAGCTTCTCGTTGCTTTCCACACCGGTGAAGGTTGATGATGATAATGATAAGGATTATGATGATGGCCGGATGATTTTCGGGTACCGTTGGGCCCTAAGCTTCCTGACATTTGCCTTACAGGTAAGGAAAAACCCCGAAAAAAATCTCACTCAGGAGCCTGTCCCGACCAGAAATCGAACCCGGGCCCGCTGCGTGACAAGGCAGCACGCTACCTCGATACCACACCGGTATATATATATATATATATATATATATATATATATATATGTGTGTGTGTGTTTAAATGTCTTGTTTCTCGTAACTATCAAACAATAACTAAACACTCAATAAATATTGTACATTTCAACTGATTATTCCGAAAGTAAAATATATTTTAAATAAGTTGGTTTGGGAAATGGTGATATTCGTTTCTGGAAACTACACAGAAATTACTTAGGACTGGAATCATGTCTTGTGTGCATAATATATAATCGAATACACTCCCCCCATTTTTATTAATAAATATCAGTTCTCCATTTGAAACAATATAAAACAATAGGTACGTATTTGTACCCATTTTATAACTGATTCGTGTCACGGCCTGCTGTATTTTCAACTAATAAACAATGCCCACACATTGTTAACGTTAGTCAGCTGTTTATAATGAACGCAAATATTTCCAACAAACATATTATTATTTTACTATTATTTATTAATAATGTACAATGCACATTTGTGAAATCGCCGAACATTTTCCGGGCTTCTGTATAAACCACTTCCCAACCTCGCATCGTAATATACTATTATCCCACCTCATTATTGGCCTACCTACTGGACGCTTTCTCTCTGATTTACCTATATGACGTTTCGACCCCCCCCCCTTTATGGCATATGTTCTGCCCGTACAGTCTGCGATATGTAACATTTCCTATTATATCTGGTTTACCATAAAAGTCATCTAGCTTCTTGTTATGTAGTTTTCTCCATTCATCTGTCTGTTTTCCTCTCTTCGGTCCTAATATTTTGCTAAGAATTTATTCTCAAATAATCGGAACCCAAATACTCGGTTCTTTTACGAGCCTGAAAATCTTTGACTCTGGACCCACGGCTTAAGTCCCTCCTGGAAGACGTGTCCCTTGGATTTTTCCAAGCTAAATATCCATTGACCACGGCCGGGTTTGAACCCGCAATGTGGTGTGGGGCATATAAAAAGTACATACAAAGAAGAGTTTATATTAAATTAAAGATATATACCCATATATATATATATATATATATATATATATATGTTATTTGCGAGAGGAGCTATACCTTGGATATCTGATAAACGTAATGTATATAAAATATATAGGGCGTGTATGAAACTGTTTTGTTTAAACTGTAAATTGTCCTGGTGGCCTACTGGTGTCTGATTCCGGTGTTGATGGATTTTTTGGGAGTAAAAATCTTGAGAAGGAATTTGTATGGAAATGAAGCAAAATTGTGGGCCTCTTATCGCATATTTCCTTCACGTAAATGAGTCTCTACTCTGTGGAAAGAGACTTGTGAGTGTGACCTCAATATGTCGTCTCATTCGATCCCAGATTTGAATTCCGATGCTACTGGCCTGAACCATTAAAGTTCATGATTACATAATATACTAACAGTAATAACTAACCTGTGAAATATTAATGTTTTTCATTCCTGATTAAAATAATTAAGAAATATTTTTTCTCAGTTTCATATTCACTGACGTTTCTACGTAACGTGCCAGTTATTACGTCATCATTGTAAGTACTGCTATGCAACTAGAAGCATTTTGTCAAGAAAGTTTATGAAATTTATTTTTGTAATAAAAACATGAATTGAACGTATTGGATAAAGCCCCATAATGATTTAAATAAAATATGTACATCTAGATTTCTCGTGAAATCTATTATTTAAGTAAGTTTTATCTTTAAAAAAGTTACAATAAGTTACAATTTTTAAAAATAATTTTACTTTAAGCATTTAATATACATTCAATTACAGCATTTTTTTCTTCTTTGTGTTCTTTATTTGGGCGCTGCAGTGAATCTTGATGATTTACTAGTTACCATGTGGTCTCTGGTTCCAAGAAATTTTATGGACACCGGCCTAATTCCCAACCCCCAAATTGAAATATTTGTTTAGGGTTTTCTCCCATAGAAGGTTTATTTTCTCTACAGCAAAGAAATTTCTCTTACCTGTTAATTTCTCCTCTGTCTGCCGATGGAAAGTGGAACTTCCTCACCCGTATTGATGCTTTTTTACATCTTCTGGATTGCTTCTTTGTCTGGTTTCTCGCCAAAAGTTTGTTCAGCAAGGAGGGATTGACAATAGTTAATCTATTTCAGATTTAGTCATTGGGGTTTAGATGTACACAAACTCCCTCCACCAACTGCAAAGTTACGCAATTCCTATGTGGAGGGTGTTTACTTATGATTGCTAATAGTTAAACAGACACTTTCTCTAACTTCGTCTGGGTTGGTACATGTGATCATTCTCTTAAGTTGTGTTGTGCTTTCATTGAAATTGACTCTTCAATCTGATAACTGGAATCTGTGAAGTAAGACAAAATGTACTAATTTAATGCGATATTTAAACAGCAGCGGTTGCAAAAATGCCTCTCACTCTCGAATCAGAAATTATATTTTCCTGGGGAACAGAGATACATTGACACTTTGGGTGGGGATGGTACGAGTGCTATTGCTTGGTTCATCTTGGCTGGAGGATACCCATAATTTAACAAGCGAGGACGGCATTAAATTATGTCCGCTATGAAAAAAAAAAAACGGAAAAACTGACGACATATTGTGTCATTTTACAATGTAATAGAACTATTTACATTACAGTTACTGCCAGACAGATTTCTCTGGTCGATGGTTGTAAAATGGCGTTTTGGTATCTATTGGGAGTGGTCGAGCGCGAAGAAAAACAGGGCAGTTTTTGGATGCAGTGAGAAAATTGAGAGATGGCAAAATTCAAGCTTAGAGAAAGAATTTCTAGCAATCCATCCATCCATAGTAGTTCTGTCCGAGGGCAGGTCTTTCACTGCATTCATAGCATTTTTATGCTATGATTTCTAGCTTTACTAGCGATGATATGTGTGGTAGCTTCCCGTTGTTTTCCACACTGGTGAAAGATGATGATGATAATGGTAAGGATTATGATGATGGCCGGATGATTTTTGAGGAACGTTGGGCCCTAACCTTCCTGACATTTGTTTTATAGGTAAGGAAAAACCCCGAAAAACCTCACTCAGGAGCCTGTGCCGACCGGTATTCGAAGTCGGGCCCGCTGCGTGATAACGCATCACGCTACCTTGAGACCACAGCGGTGGACCAATACATTATATATATATATATATATATATATATATATATATCAGTGTGTGTGAATTTAAACCGTCAAAATCGGATCATTACTTGGACTTCTGAGGAAATGCACGCAGTTTACGCACTCAGCTTTCCTGCGTGACGGACTTTTATAAGTTTAAGATTAACACCTGTGTAAATCATAATTACTGATACGTAGCTAATAGCTGTAGTTAGTAGACATTTATATCCATACATCTTCACGTGCGAGAAGGTTGCTCCCTAACGGGAGGTTCATAACCGAGATAATTTAGTTATGCATATTTCCCTACAGATATCAGCTAGTGGCATATGGTTAGCACATCCTATCAAAAAACCTTGTAGGCAACTAGTGTATTCCTAGGCCGATTATATTTTGATCAGAAGCTCTAATTTAAACTTGAGGATCTTTTACGACCCCGAAAGTTTACAGACTCGGGATCCATGGCTTAAATTCAATCTCGGGGACCTTATTCCTTTGATTTTGACATCCTAAAAAAATCCACCCACCGCCCAAGATTCAATTGCCGACCCTTGGGACCACAGGCAAAGGTCTTAAACTCTAGCCCAACAAGGCCGTTAGTTAATAGCTACTACTATTATTCTTTCCTCACTTTATACCGGTAAAGATATATATATATATATATATAGCAGAGCGCAGAACATTCGTAATAAGTACCGGATGCTAGAAAATTTCCTTAAATTATTTTGTAAATATAATTTTTTCATTCAAGTTGTATTTCCAGAGGTTGGGTAATAAAGGAAGTCAGTGAGAAGGAAGCCAGGAAGAAATAAGGAAGAAATAATTTATGGATGGAAGATTTGAATGAAGTCGAGTATGTAACGAAGAAATTATTGTAGATAATGATATCTATTACTCATTGCCTGGAATATAATTTCAAATGAAGAAATATCTGAATTCTGATGATCGCTATGATAGAGACGGTATGCCATTAAAAGTTAAAATTGATTCTTGACTTACAATTTGCAATTTTAATATCAAACAACAACGAATATTACCACTACTACCATTACCAATTCTACAACTACCACTACCAATACTACCACCAATTCTACTAGTATATTTACTACCGCTACTACGTCTACTACTACTACTACTGCCACTACTACCAATCCTCCTGCTACAAAACTACCACTACCGCTAAACTACTATTACCACTACCACCAAACTACTAGTACTACCAATACAACTACCACTAATACTAGAACCACTGGTACTACTTCCACTACTAGCATTACTACCACAACTACTACTAATATAACTATTACTACCACTACTACTACTACTACTACAAATAATACCACTATTATCACCACTTCTACTACTATCACTACTACCATTGATACTATACCACAACTACTACTACCACCACTCCTACAACTACTACTACTACTACTACTACTACTATTTCTACTACCACCTGTACTACTACCACCTATGCTACTACCACCTATACTACTAGCACCTATACTATTACGACCTATACTACTACCACTTCAACCACCACTACCAAGACTTCTATTACAACCACTACTACAATTACCACTACTACCAATAATACTAATATCACACTACTACAACTAATACTACTACCACTTACACTACTACCACCACTACTACTACTACTACTACTAATACTACTACTAGTAATACTACTACCACCTAAACTACTATCATTACCACAATTTCTACCACTGCCACCACTTCTACCACTACCAAACCACTACTACTACTACCACTACTATCACCAATACCACTTTCCTACAACCACTATTACTACCACCTCTACTACTACTATTACTACTACTATTATTGCTATGACTACTCACACTAACACTACTGGTATTATCACCACCACCACTACTACTACCACCACTACTATTACTACCACCACCACCACCACCACTACCACCACCACTACTACCACCACTACTATTACTACCACCACCACCACCACTACTACTATTACCACCACCACTACTACTAGCACAAGAACTACTACCACAAGTACTATACCACAACCACTACTACAACTTCTACTACTACAAAACTACTAGTACCACAACTACTACTACCACTACTGACATCACTACCAATTCTACTACTACTACTACTACTACTACTCCTACTACTATCACTACCACTTCTAGTACTATTACCACTACTACTACCACTACCACCACTTCAAATAATATATTACTACCAACACTACTACTACAACTACCATTACTACCACTTATACTAATAGAAAACTATTACCACAACTACTAGTACTACCACTACCTCCACAACTACTGCTACTACCACTTACACTACCACTCCTACTATCACTAATACTAATATTAAAACTACTATTACTACTACTACAACTACTATTAGTACTAACACCACTACTACTATTACTACTACTACTACCACTACTACTACAACTACTACCACCACTATTACCACTAACCCTACTACTACTACTACTACTACTACCACTACAACTGCTAACACTACCACTACTACTACCACAGCCATTACAACTACCACTGAAACCACCAATATTACTAAAATTAATAACATTACCAACACCACCACTACTAATACTACTATTAATACTACTACTGTCACTACTACTACCACTATTAACATTACCACTACTACTAGTACAACTACCACTACTATTACCACAGTTACCACTAACAATAATACTACTAAAATTAAAACCACAACCACCCCTACTACTACTACTCCTTCTATTATACTACTACTGTAACAACTACTACGATTTGTACTACTATTACTACCACTGCAATTACTGTTACTACTATCGTTACCATTAATGTTATTACTACCACTATTACTAATATACTACTACTATTGTTACTAAATTTACTACTAATACTACTATCATTATTACCACTGCTATTACCACTATCACTACTAATACTACTGTCACTATCATCACAACCAACACTATCCCTACCACCACTATCACCACCAACACCACCTACTACCTCCTCCACCACTACCACCAACACCACTACTAATACTACTGCCACCACCACCACCACCACCACCACCACCGCCACCACTATTACCGTTACCACCACCACCACCATCCCTACCACCATCACCACCACCACTACTACCGTTACCATCATCACCACCACATCCCTACCATCATCACCACCACCACTACTAATATTACTGCCACTACCACCACCACTATCACTACTACCAGTAATACTACTACCTCTAATTTTAGTTACACCACATTTATACTACTAGTTTTATTACTAACACTACTACTACCGCCACTACTACTACCACCACTGCTAGCACTGAAACCAGCACTACCACTACTACTACCACTTATACCTGTACTACAACTACTACCACTACCACCATTAATGCAAAAGTAAATACCATTACCACCACCACCACTACTACTAAACCTTCCAGTTCTATTACAACCACTACTATTCCTACTACTACTACCATTACCATTAATAGTAATACTAGTACTACTATTACTAATATTACCACTAATAAAACTATTACTACTTCTGACATGCCACTACTAATACTAATACTACACTACTACTACCCGCAATGCTACTACCAGTGCTATTACTACCACTATTAGTACTACCACTACTACTACTTCACTACTACTCTTACTACCACCACTACAAGTAAACCACTACTACTACTACTACTACCACTACTGATATTATTACCACTATTACTACTACAGCTTCTACTATTACTACTACTATACCACTATACCTACAACTACTACCACTACCACCAACACAACTATCACTAGTACCAGTACCAAGTTCACTACTACTACTACTACTCCACTACCATCACCACCACAATCATTACTACGACTACTACTACTACTGCTACTATTGCTACAATTACTAGCACTACTACTACAACAATTACTACTACTATTACTTCTACTACTACCACCCCTGTTACTACTACAATAGCTACAGCTACTGCTAGTACTACTACTACTACTACCACCACTACTACCACTAATACTACTACCACCATTAACTACCACTATTACTACATCTACAATTACTACTACCACTAACACTATTATTACTACTACGACTCGTACTATTACTTCTACAACCACCACAACCAATACTACTATTGCGGCTACTGCTACTTCCAGTACTACTATTAACACCACTATTACTACTATTAGTACTACCACCACTACTACTACTACTATTACTACTACCACTACTAACTAGTACTACTCCTACCACTACTCCTACCACTATTACTACTACTGCTGCTACTCCTACTAATGCTACTACTACCACCACTGCTGCCAGTATCTACTACTAATACTACCTCTGTTACTACCACTATTACTGCTACTGCAACGACTTATAATACTACTACCATTATGTATAAGCACTACTGCCAAAACCAATATTACTACCACTACATCACTACTACTACTAGAATTGCCACCACCACTACTAATACTACTGTCACTACCATCATCACTACCACTACCGCTAATAATATTACTGCCACTATCACCACAACCAACACTAGCACTACCACCAGTATCACTACCACCATTACCACCACCACCACTACTAATACTACTGCCACTACACAACCACCACCACCACTACCTCCTCCACCACTACTAATACTACTGCCACCACCACCAGAATGAGACATTGGGGACAACTGTACATCGGTTTGGAGTGAATTTCATAAATATTCTCTTGGAAGGTTCATACTACATTACTGTATTCATATTTTGTCACCATTGTCTAAAATGTTATATTTGCACAAAAAATGCAATAAAAACTCGGAATTAGGCACGTTTATCTATGTACTGCATTTGAATAACTAATGATCATCTTAAAGGAATTTATAAATTACAGTTCGAGATAGTTTTTAAAAAGGACTTTTCTTATCCTATCTCGCTGGTACAATACCCGCAAGTTTAAAACCGCGCGGACATACGCTCTCGATACATGCCAATTTTGAATATCGTTTTTCAATAATTCCCTTAGTAATTCACTCCCTCAAATCATGCTTAATGTTATTTGTTGCGTGATAGTGCGTCGTACTCACAGCATTGCCAACCATGATTGAAAGTTCAACTTCTACATATCGGGGTTTTATTTACATTTATATTTATATTCCAAGTGCGGGAAGTAAAACCACTGCCCTCTATGTATACTGCGTACAATGTATGTACAAAAATATATCCAAAAAGTAGTGTTAATATACACTACTAAAAGAAATAGAGGAACACATGTTTAAACCAAAACACGAGAATGAATATTGAAACAATTTAATGTTTGACCTTTTGTAATTATGAATTGAAGATTTGTGTAGAATTAGAATAGACATTCAAACAATATTTTCTTGTACAGTATTAGCAATACGAACAAGTTATCATTTGTAACAGGAAACAAAGTGGAAATTAAAACAAGTTTTAGCCGCTCAAATAGGCAGGCATAGGAAGAGCCGTATATATGTTCATTATCAAACTGGAGAAAGATAATTCCTCGATATTATAACAAACTGATAATTGTATAGCTATCTTTTATTTTTCTTTCGTTTACACTGTTATTCCTTTCTGTTTTACCTTTGTTAATCTTTTTATCTTAATCACACATACAAACACAAGACAGGACACCACACCCAGACCCAAGGTGGAGATTTAAAATCCCCTACCCCGCCGGGAATCGAACCGGGTCGCCGGAGTGGAAGGTAGGGACTTTACCGACTACGCCACGGCGACGGACTATCAAAATGGAACAATATGTAATGAAATTAATTTTTCCTACATTTCATCTTATAAAACATCATTAAAATAAAATATAAATTATATGAGTATAAACCATTTCTATATTCATAATATGATGAATTATTTTTGTTATAAAATGCTATATAAATTTAAAAAATATATATTAAAAGTATAAACATTTTATGCAAATAGAATATGTAATATATATTCCTGTAATTGTAATATATTTTAAAGGCAATGACTTATTAGTGAAACCACTCTTCCCTTCTTTTGGCTAACTAACTCACTGCCACTATCGAACCCGTAGGTTCATGGACGCATGGACATAATATTTCCATACATCGCTATCGTTTTCCAATCATCTCCTGTATAATTTACTTACCTCAAATCATAGTTAATGTTATTCTCCCACCTCATTCTTGGTCTACCAACTGGGCGTTTTCGCTCTGACTCTCCTACAAGAAGCTTCCATGCACGTCTTTCATTCCCCATACGCGTTATTATCCTACCGTCTTAATTTCTTGAGAATGATGGAATCCTAAAATTTCTGTTATACATCTTCCAAAACAGTCTTCCTTCATCTTTCCCTTAAATTTTTCCTCAATATTTGTCAATAAAAAATTGTTTAAGAAAATTATTGCGATGGAGTATGTAGCAAAAAAAGAAAGGATACTGTATTTTCCTAGCGTTGATTTTGAAGATTAATGACCTATCTTCCTCTGTTCTTATTGATTTGTTTTTCTGTCTATCCAATTTATCTTTGCTAATCGTCTCCATAACCTCATTTTTATTAGTGCCAGCCTCTTAATGTTACTTTTTGTCAGGACCCAAATTTCGCAGGAATATAACAGCAGATCCAAAATATAAGATTTCATAAATCGTTGCCACTTTTCTATACATCATTATAATCGACATCAAGGGATAGGAATTCTGGCCCATTCCTTCTCAAACTAGTTGTTTACGCCATCTCTTCAAATGTCTGGCCATATTTCTTATTCCTTTTGCAATATAGTGCAGAGCAGCTTTCGATATCCTCTAGTCAGTCCGTCGCCGTGGCGTAGTCGGTAGAGTCCCTACCTTCTACTCCGGTGACCCGGGTTCGATTCCTGGCGGGGTAGGGGATTTTAAATCTCCACCTTGGGTCTGGGTGTGTGTGTCCTGTTCTTGTGTCTATATGAGAATTAAAGAAAGTTAACAAACAGGTAAAACAAACAAAGATAAAGGTAAAACAATAAGGAAAACCAGTATAAACAAGAAAATAAAAATTGGCATATTATTAAAAAAAAGTCTGGATACCACTATATTTGAGCTTTTATTTGTAAATAAATGTCTCTTCTCAATAAATGTTTTCTTAGCTAATGCATTTATTTTCTTTGTTTGTACTGTTGGTCGGTTATCATTGGTTATTAATTATTCTACTGCCTAAGTAGCAATTGCGGGCTATTTATGCATTACAGAAACTCTTGACTTCCCAACTCCTTTCAAAAACGTTAAACTGAAACTATATAAAACTATTATTCGACCAGTTATATTATATGCATGGGAAACATGGACTCTTACTTTAAGGGAGGAAAGGATATTACGAGTAATCAACTTTTATAAGATTCATGATGTGTTCCGTTGAGGTATTATTCAAAATTAATATAAAATTATGGAATATTCACCTGAAAGGTCCGTCTCCTCAACTTAATTACTTATTTAACTGTAGCGCTTTCGGGACTTGTCCCATCATCGGCAGGATTCAAAACTAGTGTTTCACTGAAGATCTGGTAGAGGGGGTTACACTAACAGAAATCCAGACAAAATTTATTTTACAACCAACTTTTATCAATAAACTATACACCCGGAGAAGCCCGTACCCTCCTAGTTTTAAAAGGATTCCAGCTAAAATTATTGAACATGTATTGGGTTCGTTTTTGTTTATCAGGCTGTGGTTGTTGTGAGCTGCTTTCATGATTTCCATCTCTTCGAGTACGTTTATCTTCGCTGGATTATTTTCTCTGTGCATTACTGTTAGAGAAAATAATCCAGCGAAGATAAACGTACTCGAAAAGATGGAAATCATGAAAGCAGCTCACAACAACGACAGCCTGATAAACGAAAACGAACCCAATGCATGCAACCCCCTCTACCAGATCTTCAGTGAAACACCAGTTTTGAATCCTGCCGATGATGGGACAAGTCCCGAAAGCGCTACAGTTAAATAATCAATTAAGTTGAGGAGACGGACCTTTCAGGTGAATATTCCATAATTTTATATTAATTTAGATTACGAGTATTTGAGAATAAAGTTCTTAGGAAAATTTTGGACCAAATAGAGATGAACAGACAGGTGAATGGAGAAGACTGCATAGCAATGAATTACATGGTCTTTATAGGAAGCCAGATATAATGAGAACAGTTATGTCTCATAGACTGCGATGGGCAGGACATGTGGCACGAATGGGGAATGAAAGGCGTGCATGAAAGCTTCTTGTAGGAAAACCAGAGGGAAAACGCCCAGTTGGTAGACCAAGAATGAGATGGGAGAATAACATTAACTATACTTTGAGGGAAGTAGATTATACAGGGGATGATTGGAAAACATTGGCACAGGATATGGATGTATGGAGAGCTTATGTCCACGCGGCATTGAACCTACGGGTTCGATAGTGCCAGTGAGTTAGTTTAGTTAGTTAGCAAAATTATTCTCCTGTTCAGTGTTTAAATTATCAATATTTGTATTAGTCACAGACTTCTGAACTGATTTCTGAACAATCAATAATTTTTTGTTTTGTTGGCATTCATTTTTATCTGAATTTCTGTTAAAACCTGTGTTCACGTGTTATTACACATGTCGTTTTTTCTATCTGCTTGTCGTCTTTTATATACGGAGGCATTTTTTCAATTTATATATATTTCTTTAGACTAGTTTTTTAAATTTCTTAATAACTTCATCATCATCATCATCTTCAAGGTTTGGGCCTGTTGGCTCGTTTCGCTCCCCGGTGCACTGTGTGATGCAGATGCAGGTCGTGTTTCCAACGACGTTTCGGTCTTCTATAAATAAATTTATTCCGATTCCGATTGAGGGTCTTTCCACTTTTCAGCGGTTATCCTTTTACCAGCCGGCTGCTGGCCCTTCACATCCACATGTGTCAATCACAGAGGTAGATGATCAACAGCCAGTGTAGGGGTGACATGTGGTTAGCATGTCGAGTCCCCCAGCCGTTATAGCTGGTTCCTCAACCTGGAGCCGCTACTTATTGTAGCTACCCAATTGCCTCACGATGCTGGGTGGGCACAGGTCCCATACTGGCCGAAATACCATGAGAAAATTTCTTCCCCCATGGAGACTCGAACCAGCGCAAGTCCCGTAGCTCTGCGCCAAGGCTTCCTGCCTTAACCGCTCGGCTACGGCGCGGGACAATAAATTTATTAAGAATGATAATAATGAAAATCCTTGTCCCACTCTTTTTTTTTTTTAATATTTTCTATCTGTTTGCTCTAATTATTTTTTATAACTGATTCGCGCTATAATCTCGGGGTAGCGTAGTTGCCTCGTACGCAGCGAGCCCGGGTTCGATCACCGATCAGGACAAGTTTCCTGGGCAATTTTTTTTTCGGAGTTTTTCCTCACCTATAAAATCAAATGTCAGGAAACTTCAAGACCCAGATGGTCCCCGATCATCATCTGGTCATCATAATCATCATCATATTTACCATCAACACTTTTGAAATTCATGTTAAAGCACCGTTGAGGTTATGTAATAAGATGTTAATTACATAATTTTTTACCTGGTAAGTCAGTCGTTCTCAACTAAGTTATTAAATTTCTTCAAGTTATTCTAATATGGAGGCCTTTCGAAAACAGTGTTTCATCTTCTGCGTTTTAACAGTTCCAGTTAAATTGCAGAAGATGAAACATTGTTTTCGAAAGGCCTCCATATTGGAATAACTTGAAGAAGTTTAATAACTTAGTTGAGGACGACTGACTTACCAGGTAAAAATATTATATAATTAACATATTTAACAATTTTAGTATGAATGTGTATTTGAATTGTGTGTTTTGTCTAATGTTGTGTTGTCTTATAGGAAGCCCTGACATTGAGCTGATTATTCATTCGGGGAGGCTCCATGTCCATGTGTGGTCAAAAAAGTATGTATGTGATACTTACTTACTTACTCACTGGCACTATCGAACCCGTAGGTTCATGACCGCACGGACATAAGCTCTCCATACATCCCTATCCTGAGCTAATGTTTTCCAATCATTCCGTGTATAATCTACTTCCCTTAAATCATAGTTAATGTTATTCTCCCACCTCATTCTTGGTCTACCAACTGGGCGTTTTCTCTCCGGCTTTCCTACAAGAAGCTTCCATGCAAGTCTTTCATTCCCCATACGTGCAACATGTCCTGCCCATCGCAGTCTACGAGACTTAACTGTTCTTATTATATCTGGCTTCGTATAAAGACCACGTAGTTCATTGTTATGTAGTCTTCTCCATTCACCTGTCTGTTCATCTCTCTTTGGTCCAAAAATTTTCCTAAGTTCTTTATTCTCAAATACTTGCAATCTCCTTTCCTCCCTTAAAGTAAGAGTCCATGTTTCGCACCCATATAATATAACTGGTGGAATAATAGTTTTATGTATTTTCAGTTTAACGTTTTTTGAAAGGAGTTGGGACATCAAGAGTCTCTGCAATGCATAATAGCACGCATTTCCAGAATTGAGTCTATGTTTAATTTCTTTGTGCATCTCATTCCTATTTGTGATTATTGTTCCTAGGTATTTGAATTCAGCCACTTCCTCAAAATTTCCCTCATTTGTCATTAGCTGTCCATTTCCATTATATAATGAATTTATACGTGTGGCCATATATTTAGTTTTATTGATAAGTATGTATGTGATTCATGTTAAAATCCTTCTCCTGTCAGATAGTATCACTGTAAGGTCCTGGTGGCACGTAACACGTAAGAGTAGTTATAAAGTGAGAAGTTAATCTGCGTTATGGGATGGAATATATATATATATATATATATATATATATGGTATGATAAGAAAAATAAATGCCTGGACGGGATTCGAACCCGGATCTCTGAGTCTGTACCTCAGTGTGATATCCATTACACCACCAGGCGAATCCAATTCAAACATTTATTTTTCTTATATATGTATTATATTCTCCATTATTACTAGATGTCGCGAGAACTAGGTCTTCACTGCCATCTAGTATCTGACTATAACAAGTAAGCAAATTAAAGAGAACATTTTTACTCTATAGCAGTGACGCTTTATCGATGTTATAATTAAATGTTTAACATTGAGCAATGCAAGCTTAATAAGGTATGATAAGAAAAATAAATGCATGGACGGGATTCAAACCCGGATCTCTGAGTCTGTACCTCAGTGTGATATTCATTACACCACCAGGCGAATCCAATTCAAACATTTATTTTTCTTATATATGTATTATATTATCCATTATTTCTAGATGTCGCGAGAACTAGGTCTTCACTGCCATCTAGTAGCTGACTATAACAAGTAAGCAAATTAAAGAGAACATTTTTACTTTATAGCAGTGACGCTTTATCGATGTTATAATGAAATGTTTAACATTGAGCAATGCAAGCTTAATATGGTATGATAAGAAAAATAAATGCCTGGACGGGATTCGAACCCGGATCTCTGAGTCTGTACCTCAGTGTGATATTCATTACACCACCAGGCGAATCCAATTCAAACATTTATTTTTCTTATATATGTATTATATTCTCCATTATTACTAGATGTCGCGAGAACTAGGTCTTCACTGCCATCTAGTAGCTGACTATAACAAGTATATATTTTTTTTTCAAATGCCCCAGGTTTGTCTTTTCCACATTCCTGGTTTCTCTCCTGAAATGGCGTACTTGTAACCCACTTCTGAGGTTGGGGCGCCGGGAAGGCGGGGTTACGTTGCCCCGATGATATGATGGGTGATGATGATGATAATGGTGCACCAGGAGTGTCCCTAATCCTAAGCTTAACCTAGATGAATATGAAGAAATGGCCATATGATTTCGGGGACCATTTGGACCTTAAAGTTTTCCTGACATTTGTCTTACAGGCGAGGAAAAACCCCGATAAAAACCTCACCCAGAAGAACTGTCCCGACCGGGAATCGAACCCGGGCCCGCTGCGTGACAAGGCAGCACGCTACCCCGAGATCACAGCGGTGGACTGATTCTTATATAAATTAAAATATGTTTAATTATTTATTTGCTCTTAGGTACTATACAATAATAGTGTTAATGTATTTTTGAAACCTGGGTTACTTACGATTAGTTTCACCCTCTGCCGGGTCACGTTCCGATCGTTTGTAAGTAAACGTGGGAAGATTCCCTTAATTCAACTGTCGTGCCTAACTGAGGAGCATTATGCAAGTCCACATGGAGTGCCTACGACAGGGGATGATTCCCTTTCGAGACACAGACTGCGTCTCTCCAGGCAACAGTATGAATATAATTAATTCACCAAAATAACATATAACATAAATTTATTAATTAGATATTAATTTACAAAGAAACAAAGATTGATAAAATAATAGTAAATGGCATAAAATAACTAGTTTCCCTTCTTATCACTTAGGTAAGTATATATATATATATATATGTGTACGTGTGGAGAGAGTGTGAGGTTATTACATAAACAGGCTGTTTAACTCTACAACCCAACAATGTTAAACTATCATAAGAGAGAGAGCTATTCATAGACAAAATATAGAATATAGAAAGTGTTCTCAATACTCACTAAGTAGAGCAATAATGATAGTAATGGCTAAAATAGTCTTCATGTCGTTTGGCGTCCTCCCGGAGTTGTAGTTGCTGTCGTCAAGGTGCGAAGCTGGCCTCTACCTATCGACTGGCGATATACTTTTAGTTGATTCCTAGCAGAGTCTGAATAACCTTCATGCTGGACAGGGGGTATTTATACAAGCATTTTGGGGCGCTGGCCGAAAGGACGTCCTCTTTGTCCTCTACACGCGTGACAGTTGCCTTGGACATGGTTTACATGACGCACTAGGGTGTGAAGATTCCACGTGTAACCCATATAAGGAGAATTGACTTATGATCTTTCGGACATGAGGAAAACCGCGTGTTTCCGTAATCTGTTTTGATGCGACTACATGACTATACCGGATGTTACTAATGTTTCCTCTCTGCAAATAACTCTCTCTTTAACATGTTTTAAAGGAATTTTTAGGGGGTCAAAAGGGTACGTTATGCACCCATCACACTATCCTCACCTTAAGTGAGAATACACCGTCTAACATAACAGACGTGCATTCTCTCAAAGTATTGTCTAAAAGACATCCAAGTGTATTTTTAATTGATTTCAAGGTATAAAATTTTCCGTTCGAAAAGATAAACAGGATAAGGTCGCGTCATCAGTGCTACGACCCATATATAACTGCATGGTTCCACAAGAGGATTATCATTCTACTATCACGATGTCTCAGAGCGGACAAACATCTTGGTGTCCACAGGTGGGGGTAAGTATTAACTTGGATATCCTTTCATATTGTTACATAAAATGTTCCTATCTGACAGTTGTCTCGATACATAGAAATGCTATAGTAAAATATTATTTGGTTGATTACATATTTCTATTTGCTCACAAACTTACTTTTCTGTAGTCTTAGAGTATGTAAACATATGAGTATATACCTCTTAATTAAATTCATAAAATTTCATTGACCTCTACTAAATACATAATTGCCTAGTCCGATTGCGGTTTACTTCTGACATATTAATTCAAGAAGTGACTTATCGACCACAAAATTTGAGTAATTCTGAGGTTAGTCCGACTTCCTTTTGTGGCTTTCAATTCATACAGTGGGTTGGATATACTAAGTTCCACTCCTGTCTTTCCAAATAAAATTTTTAATTGGCTTCCTAGATTCTATAATCTACCCAATTTCCTCTAATAGGCAGGCTTAACACGCCCATCCCTTCTTTGATTTCCTTCTTCCTATTAACTAATAAACAGTTTTATAATAACCTCTTCTACACATATGTATTCCTATGAATTATAACCACGAAAATTTGCGTCCGCCCTCGCCAGA
The DNA here is from genome assembly GCA_030220185.1 of Diploptera punctata. Taxonomy (NCBI): domain Eukaryota; kingdom Metazoa; phylum Arthropoda; class Insecta; order Blattodea; family Blaberidae; genus Diploptera; species Diploptera punctata. The sequence goes on from JASPKZ010002698.1 coordinate 719,596, forward strand.
CGACATCCATCCGGTTCTCTTTTAGTCACTGTGTACATACTCTGGAACTACTTTGTAGCTTCCGGTTTAACTTCCTCCTTCTGCTACATTATTTTCCATTTAATAACATACAGCTTATACTGTAATAAAACATAATAAAACATGGATAGAAATACAAAGAAAATATTTACATAAATGTTATGTCTGTAAGTTACAAAGTCTTATGTCAGTGTTACATTGTTTGCGTAGTGAAAGTTCTTTACTGTCCATCACTAGTGTTACATATTTCAAATGTGCATCTACTATGTTAGTGAGTATTTTTAGACCTTTCTGTACCTGAAACGAAAACATGTTTACATTTTATTTATTTTCGCACGTAGTAGATCTTAGCGTTGTCGGCGTTTCTAGGTTGCATTTCGAGAGTTGTTTCCTCAGTTGAACCATTCGGGTTTGTCGAAGTTTTAGCTGGTTCTTCTAATATTTGCACGCCATCGGTGCGTTGCATCTGTCGTCGCTGGTTCACTCGATATATCCTGTGGGCTATGCATAACTGTATTTTCTTCCTGAAAATTACTACAATTAGTAAAGTGACCAGAACAATTATTATACTACCTCCAATCACAATAGTCTTGGTCGAGTCGGACTGCTTAGAAGATACTAGCAGGCGTTGTGCTTGCTGATGTAAATTAGCGATGTCTAGTCCTATCTTGTTGCCATCTACCTCCTGCGTCGCAATCTGTTGTAAGGATTGCAGTGCGTCCTTTTTGTCGACTTCTCTCTGTAAAAATTCTTTTTCATCTGTGGTCACAAGTGACGTTATGGAAGGTACAATTATATGGTTTCGCTGTAGACCCGCTCTGGATCTGCCAAGGGTGTGTGGTAATAGTTTAAAGTTTTTACCATAAATTAAACATTTATGGGAATCATTCAATAAACCAGTGTCTTGAAGATGAATCGTTTTAGTTGGGTAATAGTCAATAGTAGGGCCACTGCTTCTGCACTTGATGGTCACAGCTGTGGGGGCTGGAAGGGAATATGCCCAGAATTTACTTCCGGGTGAGCGGATCCACACAGGGTCGAAATATCTTTCTTCAATTGTGCGTTTACATGTGCGTTTCACAACTGCGTCATGTCCTAGGTACAAGGATATGAGACAGTGTTGTGATGTATAGTCCAACAGTACGAAATCAGCGGGGCATATCGTATGATATCCCTCCTTACATCTTGCAAGGTCTTCGAATGACAAAATTGAGAACATTTGTCTATTTTCACTTACGGCTAAATACGAGCCTCGGGGCGTTCTTACGCTCACAAACTCTCCAATTTCCTTATCGAAATAGGGCAAGGGATGAGGTCTGTATACCTCGAACGATCTATCTGCTTCCTTTAAGGGTATATCTATAAACAATCTAATTCCTGCTGGGGTAGAGCTAGCATGTACTTCCGCGATCTGATAGTAAATATACATATTTTCTAAAATTGGTGGGGCAAGAAGACTTGTCCCATCAGGTAAGTGGTTTGCAATTTCACCTAAAATATTCGTTAAGTTATGTGGGGGTACAAGGGTAGTGGATAACTTTCCCATTGATGTCATATCTAAACTCTCTTGTAATTGCATTAGGTTTTCGCGCGCTTGTATTATAGCTAATTCTAATTCTCGCACACTTGCGGTGAATGTGGCTAATCTAGCATTCGCATCCGAAATATCCTTTAACGTAGAGTCCATTGCCACCTTTAGGGCTCCTGCAACTCTCATTATATTCTGGGAATTTGATTCTACCTTTTGATTTAATTTCTCGATAACTGTGACTTGTTGTTCCTGGGTATGAAACATTTCTTTAACAAATCCTTGGGTTTCATCGATAAGACGATTTATGGTTTCCATGTCACCGTAATCTAAAGTCCCAAAAAGATATTTCATAATATAACCTCCTACATTAATTAAACCTCGTCGTCTCCTATTTAATTTTGTCATTTCGATTTCTCTAGGACTAGTTACATCTAATATGGATGTAGGCTCGGGATCTGCGAATCCGTCTAATTGATACGTAAAATTATGTGGTAACAATGCCTGAAATGATGATACTTCTGTTTCTAATCCTCTCATTAAGAATTGCATTCTCTGAAGTTCTGCGGCATATAAGGCTTTATATTGTGGTTTATCATTTGTAACAACTTTTATATTCGTTCTAATTATAGTCAACGCATCACGCATATGTCCTAATAACTCTACATAGTCTGATATTCCTATTGTCACGCATATGGTCCATGTACTACCTGAGAGTAAAATGTCTTTCTCCTTTAGAAAAATAAGTCCTTTGTCCAGTTGCGGTGCGGCATGTGGACACAAGTCTGTAACAAACATAAAGTCTAATAATACAATTTCATTCAGAAAGAAAATATAAGTATTTTATTTATTTATTCATTTATATTTTAAAGTCAACAGTTTTATTCAGTATTAGCACGTTGTCGTAATAGATAAGGGGAACGAACTATTTCGTCCTCGACTCTTTCGTCTGCCAAGGTCGAGTTTAAGTCGGGTTCACTAGTCCCTTGTCTGTCAGTCAGCTGTGTATCTGCAAAATTCTCAGCAAGCGGTGTTATCTCTCGCGGCGGAGGGGAACACGCTGTCCGCTCCTCACTTGCTTCTTCTAGCAAAGTAGGGGAAGTGTTTATGTCTTCTCCTTGCGTAGGGAAAATGGCTCGCTCTGCTTGCTGGTCTGATTGCGAGTCGCTATCAGGTGGAGGGGGCCAAGTCTCGCTGGTCTCCTCACTGTACTGTGAATTTGAGTCATCTGATGCTAATTCCTCACTTATCATTTCTTGAATAACTTGTTCCGTTGTCGGCCCTTTTCGTGGTCTCAACAGATACCTATGCCTATTAACTATAGGAGTTTCTAAACCATTTAGTGGTTTTGCCTTTGCTTGGACCTGAGTTCGAATCGCTCGCGAACCAATATTATTATATGCGTCTCTGGACCCGTATACCTCTGTCGGTGGGTCATCATAGGATTTATTCACTCTACATTCCTTCATTCGGTTTACATGAATTACAACTTCTCGACCGTTCTCTTTACGTATTTTGTAAGTTAATGCCGATAATCTCTGTATTATCTCGTATGGTCCTTCCCATTTATTTGAAAATTTTCTATTTACTCCGTGTTTTGCAGCTGGGTTCAAAATGTACACTAAGTCTCCTGTACTAAATGATCTCATTGTTTTTCCTTTATCATAATATTTCTTGGAGTGTTGTCTACCTTTAACATTCTCCTTTCTTACTAACTCATTGGCAACTTTTAGTCTCTTAGCTAAGTCTAATACATGTTCATCATAATTTTCGGGATTTCTTCTCAATACTTCTCTTAAATCATCCTCAATTGGTAATCTTAATTCTCGTCCAAAAACTAGATAGTGTGGGCTGTATTTCGTCACTGTGTGTGGCGTGTTTCGGTATGCCATTACTGCATACGGTAAATATTCGTCCCATCTTTGTGCATCTTTTGACACAAAGTGAGATACCATGTCAATTAAAGTTTTATGGAATCTCTCGCATACTCCATTGCTTTGTGGATGGAATGCGGTCGTTTGTAGTTTTCTTATCTTTAGTAATTTACAAGTTTCTCCTACTAATTTGGATAAAAATTGTGTTCCTTGATCTGATAACAAATACTTTGGTGTCCCAAATTGTAATATTATGTTCCTTACCAGCTCTCGTGCTACACGTTCGGCTGTTTGGTCTGGAACGGCTATTGCAAAACAGTACCTAGTGAAATGGTCCACAAATGTCAAAATATATTTGTTTCCGTTTTTCGTAGTTGGAAGAGGTCCAACGAAATCGGTACCTAGAATTTCAAGAAATTCTGTTGCTTCAAGCGGTTCGCCAAGGGGCGCAATAAGATTGCGTTCTCCCTTTCTACGTGCACATTTATCGCACGTATATATGAAATGTTCTATGTCGCCATTCATCTTTGGCCACCAATACCGGTTCTTTATTAGGGCTAAGGTTCTTTTAACACCTTGATGTCCTGAGAAAGGAGTATCATGGTAATTGTGTAGTAACTCTGGTACCAGACTTTGTGGTATTACTACTCGGGTACTTCCGTCATCTTGTTTTATATTTAGAATACCTTGTCCATTATAAAAGAAACGTTTATCCCTGGACTTGGATTGGCAAAACAAATCGTTTTGTTGCGCATCTTTCAATCGCTCTTCTGTGATATTTTCTTCACAGTAAGTTAGTCCAACATTTCTGCTTAATGCATCTGCATGGGGTAGTTTCTTTCCCGGTCTATGAACTATTTCATAGTCAAACTCCGCTAGTCGCAGACTCCATCGAGTGAGTCTCGAACTAGGGTCTTTTAGATTGAGTAACCATCTCAGAGCACTATGATCAGTTTGTAGGGTAAATCTATGACCGTACAAATAACTTCGGAATTGTTTAGTAGCGAAAATTACTGCTAACAATTCTCTTTCAGTTGTGCTATAATTCTGTTCAGCTTGATTTAATTGACGTGAACAGTAGGCTATAGGACGCTCGTATCCGTCTCGTATTTGTGACAGTACTGCTCCTACGGCTGTATTCGATGCATCGCTCGTAACAATGAAAGGTTGATTAAAATCAGGATATATTAGAAGGGGTTCAGTCATTAAAATATCTTTTAATGTCTGAAATGCTTTTTCCTGGGCATCAGTCCAAATGAACAACTCAGTCTTTTTAGTTAATTTAGTCAGGGGTTGAGCTATAGCTGCAAAGTTTGGAACATGACGTCTGTAGTAAGATGCCAGTCCAATGAATGACCTAATGTCACGTACACTTTGCGGTCTAGGGTATTCTTTAATAGATTTTATTTTCTCAGGATCCGGTTTTACACCTTCACTTGTTACAATATGCCCTAAGTATTCGACTCTATCTACTGCAAATTGACACTTTTCTGCCTGTATCTTGAAATTAGCGTCCCTCAGACGATCAAAAAATCCTTTGCAATTTTTCGACATGTGATTTCATATCTTTTGAAAACACTATTACATCATCGATATAACAGAGGCAATCTACTCCTCGTAGACCCATGAGAATCGAATCCATGCACCTCTGGAAACTAGCAGGGGCGTTAACTAAGCCAAAACACATACGATTATACTCAAAATGTCCTTGTGGGGTGCTAAATGCTGTCTTTTCCCTGTCTTTTTCTTCTATTTCGATTTGTAAATAACCGCTAGCCATGGTCTAATACGGAAAATACTTTACATTGTCCTAATGAATCTAATGTGTCAATAATGTTTGGGAGGGGATATGCATCTGGCCTTGTCAGTGCATTTAACCCTCGTAAATCTACACACATTCGGAATTTAGGGGTTCCATCTCTAGACTTCTTTTTCACCATAACAATCGGGCTATTCCACGGACTGTTAGATTCACAAATTACACCTTTGTTGAGGAGATCAGTAATTTGTTCTTCCACAACTGGTTTCATTGCATGGGCTAGTCTATAAGGGTTTTTACGCACAGGTGGTGCATTGCCTGTATCTATGGTATGTTTAACCTTGGAGGTACATCCAAAGTCAAGGCTGCCTTCCTGATAAAACAAATCGTCATTCTGACGTAATACATCCGCCATCTGCTCGTAATCTCTACGGTTCAAATGTAATAACTTATTATGTAAGTATTCTTCGAATTCTCGCTTCTTTGTTTTATTAGTAGTACTTTGTTTTCTCATTACATGGTATACGTGTACATTTCCATCACTATCTGACATGAGGGGAGTTACTTCTCCTAATCTATATCCCTTTTCTAAATAAATTTCTTCTTCCGTCATATTCAAAATTTGAACTGGAACATAACCTATTAACTTAGTTCTACTTATGTTTTCGAAATTTTCTAATTTCTCAAATTTCTCATTATCTATTTGATTGTCTAGTTCACTGTTTAGCTCGGTACCCACCGCTGGAGTTGGAGTCGGAAATCCTGGGTTCGCTCTAAGTCGACTATCATCCAAACTGGGAACTTGATTTCGCATTAAAGGAGCTACTACTCTTCTCGTTTCTCTAGGGCTATTTTCCACGGAATTTCCAGAATCTGGTTCTCTCAACTCTATTTTGCTAGCACTGTTTGGCGCAATTATACCCGGTGTCATAGCGTACACGGGTTCAAACACTATTTCTCGAGGGATACTTGTAGGGTCACCGCGTCCAATGACCTTACCTTGGATGATACTTATTGCAAGCGGCGGCAACGCCGTGTTCCTCGTTAGAAGTACCTCGGCCGGCCACACTGAGTCAGGCTTAGGATCCGAATTTTGCTTACCTTGTGGGTTGATCAGGCCCTTAGGTTCACAGTTTGACCCTGGCAATGCCAAGACTGTACCATCATAACTATGTAATGGTAATTTGATATTTCCTATCACCAACGATCCAGCGTCTAGGTCCACATTCGCTGCGATCGCCTGCAAAAAGTCTATTCCTAGGATTCCGTCTCCAGGGGTACCCAATTCGCTTACTATAAAATTATGTTCGTACTGTAAAGGTCCTAACCTTACAACTACAGTTTGTTCTCCTAATAATTTAAGATTTATCCCTGTGACACCCCTAGCCGTTATTTTTGTAGGCTCTATTTGTGCTTGCCATCGGTTTGGCTGTACTAATGATATAGCGGCCCCAGTGTCCACTACAAATCTAAACTTAGCTCCTTCTACTTCTATGATTACATATGGTTCGGACTTTAGGTGTAATGCAAGCACTTCTACTTCCGGCTTTTTCTCTAACTCGGGATTAGCGTCGGGGTGAGTTAACGCCTCCCTCTTGAGTTTAAACTCGGTGAATATCCCTCTTGTTCACCTTTCTTAGGGCAGAATTTCGCTATGTGCCCTAGTTCTCTACAGCTATAACATTGTATTCCGCGGTTCGCGCCTTGATCACTTGGACGGTTGCCTTGGGAGAATCCACCTCCTCGTCCTCTTCCTCGTCCACCTCTAGTGCTGCTGCTAGCACCAAAATTATTTCTTTGTTGCCCTTCCTTGTTAAAATTCGGCGTCCGATTACCGTTATGATTGAACCCTCTATTATTACTATTATTATTATATGAGTACGATCCTCGGCCGTACCCATTTCCGCGACCACCTCGATTCGGTTGCTCTACTCCGAATACTTTCATCGAAGGTCTCTCTCTATCCTTTTCTCGTTCTGCTGCTTCTATTAACATTGCAACTCTTATGGATTTTTCTAGGGTATCCGGCATTTGATACCTTACATGAACTCCTGGAATACCACGTACTCCGTAATTGAATATGGATACTAACCTCCTTTCAGCTTCCTCGTTCAGAGCTCGTTGCTCTACAGGGTCCTGTACTCTCTTTATTGTTTTGCTACTAAGTTTTCGTAATCGATCTACAAATTCCTCTATTCCCTCGTCTTTATATTGTCTTGCTCCGTGTAATTGCGTATAGTGATAGTGATCTGAATATTTTTCTTTGAATCTTTCCCTTAATAATTCTGCTAACCTAACATATGGGATCCTATCGTTTACCTCTGGGTGTGTCTCTAAAAAGGTTTGTGCAGCGCCTTCTGCTTTAAACTGAATTATTCTTACTTTATCACGTTCGGTCAGACTACCTGATTCAGCAGCGGCATCGACCTTTTTCAGAAAGTCATGTACTGTGATTCCGGTTTTAGGGTTCCATGGAGATATCCATGTGGCCACTGTTAGATCTTTTACTAATATAGGCTTACTTTCTTCTACTTCGCTCATTTTTATTTCCTTCTCCTACTTACAAAATTATTTATACTGATTCTGAATTTCTATTTTCTTAACCCGTTTTATTTTTGTTTTATTTTCAGCGCTTTCCCATACAGTTTGTGTGGGAATGTCCAGGCTGCGGACGGCGAGAGGTACAGTGGCTGGTGGTTACCCGCCACAATAATTCTCTGACAGTTAGCCCTGGGCAAGCGTCTCACGTGCCAGTAAGCGACGAGCGAAGCCACGAAGACTGTAGGCTTGGTCTAATCCTCCTTCTTATCGAGGGGGAGGATGCTAATCACGCAGTCCTCACTGGGCTTTCTTCTCCCTTCCGTGCTTTATAGTACGGGGGGGGGTTTTATAAAGATTTAATGAAAGGAAAAAAAAATTCCTTTTTGCAATAAAATTTTTACTTATTTCTTTTGTTGTTTTTCATTCGTTTCCTTTTTCTTGTCCAAATACGATATCCGAACTTTCCTGTTTATTGAGTTAGGCACATCATACATTTGAAAATGATCCGTACGATCTATTTTTAGGTCAGGGTATTTCTTTTCTTTGTCCCTATAGCGCTTAACTACCTGTACATCTACATCGATGTATGCTTCTACTCCTGGATCTCTATCATACTTAATGTACTTGACAATAGGTACTGGATAATTTCTCGGTTTCCCTTCGAAACAAATCTCAAGCTTAGATTTTTCTTGTAGATGAGCAAACTTATAATAATGCTCTTCTAATACACTAGTTTTAATGTTAGTATGATTCTTAACGAAATTATACACAATTTCTTTTGCTAGTTCTGTTGTATCTGGCAGGAAAACTGGACGTTCTACTACTTAACTACCTTAACATATAAAATAGTGAATGTTCTGATATTAGGATTCCTGTTTTTAAACCAAGATGCCATAAACTATCGAAAAAAAAAAACTTTTCTTGCTCACAATCTGAGTTTAACAGATTATGTCTTCGGAACCTGAAGTCCTTAGTTCAAATCCCACCGCTGCCACCAGAAATTGTCGTGCCTAACTGAGGAGCATTATGCAAGTCCACATGGAGTGCCTACGACAGGGGATGATTCCCTTTCGAGACACAGACTGCGTCTCTCCAGGCAACAGTATGAATATAATTAATTCACCAAAATAACATATAACATAAATTTATTAATTAGATATTAATTTACAAAGAAACAAAGATTGATAAAATAATAGTAAATGGCATAAAATAACTAGTTTCCCTTCTTATCACTTAGGTAAGTATATATATATATATATATGTGTACGTGTGGAGAGAGTGTGAGGTTATTACATAAACAGGCTGTTTAACTCTACAACCCAACAATGTTAAACTATCATAAGAGAGAGAGCTATTCATAGACAAAATATAGAATATAGAAAGTGTTCTCAATACTCACTAAGTAGAGCAATAATGATAGTAATGGCTAAAATAGTCTTCATGTCGTTTGGCGTCCTCCCGGAGTTGTAGTTGCTGTCGTCAAGGTGCGAAGCTGGCCTCTACCTATCGACTGGCGATATACTTTTAGTTGATTCCTAGCAGAGTCTGAATAACCTTCATGCTGGACAGGGGGTATTTATACAAGCATTTTGGGGCGCTGGCCGAAAGGACGTCCTCTTTGTCCTCTACACGCGTGACAGTTGCCTTGGACATGGTTTACATGACGCACTAGGGTGTGAAGATTCCACGTGTAACCCATATAAGGAGAATTGACTTATGATCTTTCGGACATGAGGAAAACCGCGTGTTTCCGTAATCTGTTTTGATGCGACTACATGACTATACCGGATGTTACTAATGTTTCCTCTCTGCAAATAACTCTCTCTTTAACATGTTTTAAAGGAATTTTTAGGGGGTCAAAAGGGTACGTTATGCACCCATCACACAACAAAAGAACTATAACATACCATTAATCTAGCTATACGTTTATGTTACTCATTGAATACACGGAAGCATTATTAATCTTTTTCATTAGAGGAATTTAAAGTGTCGATCTTGGGGGACTAATTGTTACCATGCTCGCCTGATTCTAAGATTCGCCAGTTTAAACCCGACGGGGTCCAAGACGTAAAAATCCTGAATATGGGTTTCTTCGGAAGAGAAGTAAAACCGTGGGTCCCGTGTCGTAGATTTATAGCACGTAAAATGAGCCTCAACCCCAATTAATAAGCCTCTGAAAAAAATATATCGTCCATTTCACGCCCAATTTTGAATTGCGACGCTAATAAATCATAACTTTAGTTCTTAAAAAAAGTCGTTAAATAAAATGCTACCTACAAACCTAACAGTTTAATGTTTCTAGTTCCAATTTTCCAGGTTTAGGAGGGACGAAAAGTTGTGCATATATTTATGGTACAGGGAAAATAGAGTAAGCTATTTTATTCAACAGAAAATGTAACCATATTTATTAGAAGTCCTATACTCATTCAATACTGAATACGAGCCATAAGCATCGAATTGAAATTCAGCCGTGATTTTGTTTGGAGGATGGGCGCAAGGTCACTAATAGAAGGAGTGAGAATAAAGCTCCTTGAATTATCGGTACAATAAAAAAGTAAATAAACATAAATTTTACCTGGTAGGAAATAATAATAATAATAATACTAATAATAATAATAATGATAATAATAATAATAATAATCATCATCATCATCATCCGGTATCATGGCAGCTGCCGCCGTCTTCCGGAAACCAAACTCCATTCCTCTCTATCCATCCATTGATCTTCCTCCATTCCTCTGATATTCATAGCTGCTTGTACCCCTTCTATCCAAGTTTTCTTCGGTCTTCCTCTCTTCCTCCTTTCCATTGGGATCCATTCCTTAACAATTTTTGGCAATCTTTGCTCTGGCATTCGTTTGACATGACCATACCATTGCAATCTTTTCTTTTCTATGATGTCTATGATGTCCGGCTCCTCTTGTACACCCATAATTTCCCTTATTTCTTTAATAATAATAATAATAATAATAATAATAATAATAATAATAATAATAATAATAATAATAATAATGATAATAATGATAATAATGATAATAATAATAGTAATAATAATAATATAAAACTTCACTCAGTAAACTTGTATCGATCGGGGATCGAACCCGGTCCCGTGTATGTGAGGCATCGACGTTACCCCTAGACGACAGCCGTCAACCAGAACAATTTTATTTTAATTAATCAATTGAGTTGGTGTTTACTTGATGAAAATCCATTACTTATTTAATTAAATAAAAATAAAACTTACAGTTTTATTTGAATTTCATATTTATTAAGATATAATTTAGTTACAGCTGTTTCGGTACACTGTACCTTCTTCAGACATGTCAACAAATTAATGAATAATTGTGTTATTATAGTACGTAACAACTGTATGTATGCAACAGCATTTTTTAATTTTATTTCTTTTTATAATCTGTATTATACATTTTACAGAGGAGATTTTTTCAAATCTAGTTAGGAATTTAACAGCTTATTACTACTTTTCAATTTATTTATTACTACAGCTTCTAAAAGGTCACAAACATGTAAAATTTTAAATTGGATCAAAACAATGATTATATTGGAGTATATTTTATTTTATATCATTATCAGATATCTTCTACCGTTTCTATCAAATACTAATCTATTTTTTTTTACATGTCAATAAGGAAAATCCTTGAAACTACTGTACAGGATCGTGCAGAAGCTCTTACATATGTAGTTAAGATAAGGATATTTAAGAAGTGTGAGATTTCGTTATCTCTCCAAACGGAAACAGTTGTACAAAATTTTCTCACTCTGAGTCCTGGGTGACAGAACTTAATGTTTCTAAATATAGTTAAGTAGATCAATTTTGTTATGGAAGATAATTTAAATTATTTTTTTACCACGCACTTTAGGTACACTCAGAGACAAAGTGCTAAGTAATTGTGCCAAGAATGAGGCGAAAATAATGTTAACCATGATTTGAGGAGATCAATTATATAGAGAATGACAGGAAAACATTAGCTTGGAAAAGTAACGTATAGAGAGATTATGTCCGCGGGTTCATGACCTCCGGCTTCGATAGCGCAACTGAGTTAGTTGTAGGATATGTGTTTATTTGTTCAATGTAGAACTGTTTTCTTTATTTACTGAAAGGTTTAAAAATACAAAATCCCCATTTGCACTGTCATCTGATTATAATAACGAAAGAGGAGTTTGACAAGAATATCCTAGACTGATTGGTCCTACTACAAATAGTACTTGTCCAAAATCTTATTTGGATAATTAAATATTATAATGGTATCGTGAAAAGAAAAATTAATGTCTGAACCAGAAATCGAACCGTGGACCTCTAGTTCTCCGTACTAGTGTGCAGCCCACTACACTACTACGGAGAACTAGAGGTCCACGGTTCGATTTCTGGTTCAGACATTAATTTTTCTTTTCACAATATCATTATAATATTATAATATGATCCATTATTTGAACTGTGTTAAAATAGCAGTATTGGAAAATGTTACATGGATAATTAAAACATAATAAAATGAGAGGGAAAATTTTGTCGTGGTACTTCTGTTTTAGCCTTCAAAGACCTGAATGAAATAGGAGGTATAGAGGGTACAGTCCGCAAAACATGAGAAGTAGAGCACGATACGCGAAAATAATTTAACATTTTCACTTCACAAAACTTAATCATACTGCGTATAATCTGTCTAGCTTGACTATACATTACTTCCCTTTTCAGTCAGGGCACAATTGTTGAAGCAAACACTATCCCTTACACAACTGAACTAGGTTCATTGTAGAAGGAAACTGAAATACTTGTGACGTACATACTTGATGTCCCAGGACGTAGTTCCGAAACACGCAGATTCTATTCCGATCTTTGAAGTCTAATACATAACTGAAAATAAGTCGGATTGAACGAGATGTGATATCCATCCATGGTAATTCTGCCCGAATGCAGGACTTTCACTGCAATCATAGCATTTTCATGCTATGCTTGCAGCTTTACTAGGGAATTATAGGTGTGGTAGCATCCCGTTGCTTTCCACACCGGTGAAGGATAATGATAAGGATGGTGATGGCCATATGATTTTGGGGACCGTTTGGCCTTAAAGTTTTCCTGACATTTGTCTTACAAGTGAGGAAAAATCCCGATAAAAACCTCACCCAGAAAAACTGCCCCGACCGGGGATCGAACCCGGGCCCGCTGCGTGACAAGGCAGCACGTTACCTCGAGACCACAGCGATGGACAGATGTGATATAAGCAACAACAATCTGTGTTCTTGCAAGAATGTGTTCTCCTTTACATACAGTTTTCCACAATTATTTAATTATACCATGTTGCGTTGAAAAGTCCTTCTTGTGGTGGTGGAGTGGGTTGTGTGCGACCCCGAGAGCTAGACCGGCGGTAGCATTGTTGTTGAATGGGTTATCCATGGATAGAACGAAGGCGATAAGCCAGACGAAAGAAATACCTTGGTAGAAAGAGTGGCGACCTTTCATCGTAAAAATACGACCGTCAAGAAATGCGGATATAGGTTAGACTGGGGAAAATACATTCATTATATAATGGAAATGGACAGTTAATGATGCATTAGAGTAATTCTAAATAGAGCTTGAATTCAAATGCCTAGGATCATAATTACAAAGAGGAATGAGATACAGAAAGAAATTTAACATAGACTGAATTATGGAAATGCATGCTATTAACGCTATACAGACTCTTTTGTTGTCCCAACTTCTTTCAAAAAAGTTAAACTGAAAATATGTAAAACTGCTTTTTTTTTCAGAAAAATTATATGGATGAGAAACAATTTAATCTTGCTTTAAGGGAGGAGAAAATATTATGAATATTTGAGAATAAAGCTCTTAGGAAAATGTTTTAACCAAATTGACGAACAGGCAGGCGAATAAAGAAGACTTGCATAACAATGAGCTACATGATCTCTATGGGAAGCCAGATGTAATAAGAACATTTAAGTATCTTAGACCACGATGGACAGGACATGTGACACGAATGGGGGAATGAAAGAGGAACGTGGAAACTCCTTGTAAAAAAACCAGAGGGAAAGCGCCCAGAAAGTATGACAAGAATGGTGTTGGAGAATAACATTAACCATGATTTCAGGGAGGTAAATTATGCAGGGGATGAATTGAAAAGATTAGCTCAGGATAGGGATGTATGGAGAGCTTATGACCGCGTGGATCATGAACTTCCATAAGTTCGATAGTGCCAGTGAATTAGTTATACTACGTTAAAAAGTAATTCAATAAAAATAAATACATTCTAGTCATTTGAAGTATGCCGTTCAGTTTGGTTTATATTTTACTCTACAATTAAATGTTCACCACAAGTATTTTAAAAAAAAGTATTTGCTTTTGTTAAACTGTTCAAAATTACCGTGGAACGATTTCCCAATCTTAAAAATTAAAAATGCGTGGTTAATGGGGTGGTTCATGCAAAATTTATATTTGATCTTAATACAGGCTTTATAAAGCCTGTAGAAGTAGTAGGAGGTTAAGGCTCCCATCTTACAAGATGATAGGCACCAGATGTCAACTCTGCGCGACGGCCGCCTTTACCTACAAACAAGTTCGGTACTCATTGTTGTTAGAGGCTGAGTTGATCCCTGGGAGACAGTGTAGCGAGAAAGTTTATGTGAGTTTAAAAATCCTGACCATATCGGAAATCGTACCCGGGATCTTTCAGCTTGTAACGCATTCCCTTAATCAACTACCCTATGGCGTGCCAGATTTAATAATAACCGGAATAAAAAATAATAATTATGAAGCATATACTGCTAACGAATGATAGACACATTTCGCTTGTTCCGGGTAGCCTCTAGAATTAATCCATAAGATAATATCGGATTGTGATATTTTTTTTAATATCTTGGATATTAAAGTTGTGTCTTAAATGTTGTCTTAGAAGCATATTGTAAGTTGTGTTGTTTATACACCGCGGTATCTCTCCGCATTCTCTTCGAAATAAATTTGATCTAGAAGTGTCTACCTCCTTCATGGATAATAGCTTGAGAATTCCTTGAAATAGAAGTTAATGAGGGATTAAAACAAATAATCTTCTATTAAATTTTAATTTGCATAGTTAATTCAACCGGAATGTATTAATTTAATTGCTTTACGTTATAAATATCAATATTTTGCTTATAATAGCGTAAGTAGTTGTATTGGTACGGGAATACGCAGGCGCAGTGAGCTGATCACAGCATCCCCCCTCTGAAACTGTTCCAGGCCACGCGATAGCCAATAGGAGACTAAGTTGAGCGATGCAACGGGAAACATGTTTGGTTTGTTCTATACATCACCCCTCGTGGACGAGCGTACCTAACAACAGGTTGCCGGGGTTCTGTAGACAAGAGAAATCAAAGTGTTTGATTAATTACATTGGGGAGGATCTGTCTTCATATAACAGTAAGTGATTCAGTACTTAACTCTAGCAAAATTTAAAAGGGCAGCTCTTGTTAGTATATTTGCTAGTTTATACCAAGTAAGTCCTTTCTTTGTGACAATCTTTAAGCCAACAAATTAACTTTATTAATAATTAAACATGTCTCTGACTGAGCTTTTATTGTCAATTTAAAATACTGTACTCGTATATCATTCCAAATTTTCGATTGTAGTAATATCGATCTTCAATTTTAATAAGTTATAATTGTAATTTCAAGTATTTTTTCACAGCGTTCTAAACTTTCGTCTTCTGTAAAAAAATGGAATAGTCAGGAAGCTTTACTCCCTGAGTTCTCCGAGTTGTAACTAGATTAGTATCCGTTATGAACAAACCCAATCGAAGTTATTCTTAGAACCAGACAATTTTATGAGGTTGTGATTTTCTTCTTGAACTGTTTGATAAATTAATAGTAATTAATGTGAAGTAGTTTCTAATTTTAAACTAACGAGATTCCTATTTGTATGTGCGGGTGTCAGTACATTCAACATGTCATCTTTGTCTTCCTGTTGAAAAATTCTTTGGCTGTTCAAGTTTTACAAACTATTAATTATGAATAAACTCAGAAGGATTTATTGTTAGGATAAAAAAGGCAATTATCAGGTTGTGATTTTCTTCTGAGACTGTTAATGGCTTATTGCTCATTCTCTTTCTTGTGAAATAAATATAATTGGTATTCCATGTGAGATTGTCAATACGTTTTCAGAATGTCATTCTTGTCTTCCTATTGAAAATTTATCATAAATTTCTGATGATATTATTAGCTGGTTCTTACAACACTTGTTCATTATCTTGGGTTGTCAATTACTGTTGTTGTTGCAATTTCTTCTGTTGGCTTGAGCTGTTACTTCTATTTTTCTGTCTACTTTTGCTGTTTCCTCTTTCTCTTCTAGTATTAGTTTCACATTCTATAGATGAAAATGATCTTAGATTTTGGGATGATTTTTTGTCATCTGAATCGTCACCTCTTGCAATGAATGTTCCGATATTGGCTGTTCGCGACCTGGAAATTAGCGTTAATATCAGTATTTCAGAAACCTCAACTCAGTGAATAACTTCTGATTTTGACTCGTGGTTATGAAGCATCAACATGAAGAATAGTGTCCGTTAATGCAAAATGTTAAGCCCCAAAATGCAACGCACGGTGCGCGTGAACGAAAATCAACTTTTGATGTTGTCGGAACGAGCTCATTATGACCATTCTCTAGCGGGATACCTCCACAAGAGAACTGCAGACAGCACCAAATGGCAACTCAGATGGTTCGTCCTGTATCAGGTAAAATTATAAGCTATTAACAAATATTTGGCTACTCTATACCACTGTGCCATCAGTGAATATTCGATCGGAGAAAAAATTACTTTTAGCGTAGTGTTGGCTAATGTGATAACACATGTTCCCGCTAGAGCCGATTGCCAACATGTTTGCTCACATATATCCCAAGAGTCCACTTACATTATTGGGCAAGTTATGATGAGAAAACGGACTAGTTAGTGATAGAAGGACACGTTAGGGTGAGGAAATGGGCGAGTTAGTACATCAGATTGGTTTAGAGTTCACTTGTTAGCGGGTTTTACCCATATGTTAACTGCACTGTCTGAGCAATAACTAATACACATTTTACAGTACAAATATGCTGATTTTAGGTTAATTTGAGCTCATCCTCTCACTTTACTTTAAGACTTTTTTGAGGGAAAAAATAAACATATGTTCTTCTCTATATTGCAACAATATATTGTGCGTTTTTAATTTTTTATTTGAATTTATGTTGGTGGCATGGTGGCATAGAATCCCCAAACTATTATACCATGTTCATGAGTGTAATTTCTCTCTGGAATTTAGAGTAAACTTGGAGAATATCCTAGTATCTGCTACTCGCTACTTATGTTGATTGTTGCTTAAGTATTGTTTATTTTCAATGACAATACCACAAGAGTTTTCAACTTGTCGATACGTGTAATTCACGACCTGTGCGTAGGAACGGAACAAAGTTGATCCATAAACTGAATCTGTAATAGTAAATGGGGGCCTCGAAATATCAAAATGCCTGTTATCCAAGGAAGATGAAAACTCGCGTGGTATTATAAGACTTCTTAGTGAATGTAATTAAGAGTATTTAGAGAATAATTGGACCATGTTATGCATCAACCGACTAAGTGCCAATTAAAATATTGATATTTTGATGCCATTCGTTGCATTGGCTCATGAAGTAAGTTGCGCACACTTTTAGCGCCAATCTTTAGATATAGCCTTATTATTAAAGATAAATGTAAGCGCTTACTGTCCTATCAGCGATTTTGTGTTTTGCAACAAACGGCTATTAAACTAGATCTTCATAAATGCTAATTTAAATTTTGCATCATGCAGCTAAGCGCCAAATGTTCCCGGTCTTAGATTGTTGATGCATACCTGAGCATATTATCATTAAGTGATTATCATGTCACAAACCATTAAATAGCTCTTACTAGAGATTAAAATGTAAAAACGGAAAAACAGTACTTTACCTTTCCCAATAACAGTGCGCATGCGCATTAGTTTGTATAGCTGTTACTAGATGGAAGCACATACCTTTGAAGTCTTATAGGGAGATTATAGAGTTGTCGCTAGATGGCAGCTTGTGCGATATGACCAACCTTCAAAATAAATTCACAAACGTTTATTAGAAATGGATGTACACTAACTTCTTCTTTCCTAACCTGACAAAATATTTTATGCACATTATTTACTGAAGTGTACACTAATCTGATGTACACTAACTAACACTCACTTAACAAAAATAGTGTAATTGAGTTATTGATGGTGGCAACATTGGAATAGGAGGGAAATAGCTTGTGAGCGTCATAATTTTTTCTAAAAAGTCGTAATGTTACCATGCTTTTCGTAAATAAATAAATACATATACATTGTAAAATAATGTTATAAGTGTCGTTGAAACATATTTAAAATATTACAAAATGTTAGTAAAGACAGATGAAGCACGCAGAGTAATAGTATTACATGAATATACTATGGAGAATGAAAGGATAGGTAATGCACTGTTGAGCCTATAAGAACAACTTTAAAAGTATTTTTCTCGAAACATACATAATGGCCCAAAGCCGGTTGATGTATAACGCCGTCCAATTAGATAAGAATAGGAAAAACTGCACTTAAATTTACTTGATATATTTTCAAAGTCCTATAGAAAAAGTGCGCATGCGCCAGAGTTTATAGAGCCAGCGATAACCCACCACCATCGAACCACATATCGATTACCATCCTTGCCACTATTGACTATTATCAATATCGTACTAAAATTCATACAGCTTATGTTAGAAGGCAGCATGTCGCTATGAAATTTAAATGATCGATCTTTGCAATAAATATTCAGTTCTATGTTTAAGAAATATATTAATAATATTAAAATTACCAAACGTTTATTAAAAATGGGTGTATACTTACTTATCACTCCCTAACGCTGATCCAACCAGCGATAACCCAAAACAGCGATAGAAAAATCATAGACTAAGTAATATACTCTGTGGAGAAAATAGCAGTTAGCATCACAATATTGTCTGACAGTGTCGTAATATTGTGATTTGCATATTTAAATAAATACTTGAAAATTGTCTAATAATGTTATAAAATTGTTTGAAAATTTTAAAAATATTAAAAAATGTTAGTAAATACAGAAGAAGGGCTATAATTTACAACAATAAACTGAAAAACCAAGAGTAAGTCGAAGTGCAGTTGAGCCAAAAAAAAAATATTAAATTACATGGCGCGACTGGCCTATAAGGCCTTTGGCCTACCAACATCCACATGTCATTCGCAGAGGTGGACGATCACCCGCCAATATAGGGGTGGCTGTGGTCAATACATCACGTCCCCCAACCGTTATAGCTTTTTTTCGATCAGGAACCGCTACTTGTTGTAGGTACCCAAATTCCTCACGATACTGGGTGGACTCTGGCCCCATAATGGCCGAAATTTCATGACAAAATGTCTTCCCATGGGGACTCGAATCAGCGAAAGTCCCGTAGCTTTGCACGAAGGCTTCATGCCTTAAACGCTTAGCTAAGACGCGGGAAAATACAGAATATTAGTAAAATGGAAATGAGTTATGTACGGTATTTTATATATTATTTAGTTGAATTTATTGTAAAATATGTTTTGGTAGAACGACCTCCTGTGTTATGTTGCTTGCGAATCAAACATTGCCACTTTGGTTGTACAATTTCCGAACAATTGCGTATCAGATCTGATGATTTCATTTCGACAATATTTTATGATGGTCAACTGTAATTTTTCAGAATTACGTAGGATGTAGGCCTAAATGAAATTGGTCAATATCCAATGTGGCGTATGAACAAAATAGTCAAAATAACTTACGATGAGATTATAGTATGTTTAAGATTGTGTGTTCCTTTTACAAAAAAAATGTAATTAATTGAATATGTGTTTGTCATTAAGAATAAGCCTAAATGGTGAATGGTAAACTTCTAATGCTATAACTGTTTACATCTATCCCACATGGAAATTTAACGGCTGTACTGCACTTCTAATTACCCTTGATTTTTCGGGTTTTTTTTGTTGTATTTACTGACAGTTTTTAATATTATAAACTTTTTCAAACAATTTTTATAACATTATTAGACAATTTTCAAGTTTTTATTTAAGTACGCAAAACACAATATTATGACACTGTTAGACAATATTGTGATGCTAACTGCTATTTTCTCCACAGTGTATATTACTTAGTCTATGATTTTTCTATCGCTGGTTCGAACTGCGTTAGGAAGTGGCAAGTGTACACCCATTTTAATAAACGTTTGGTAATTTTAATATTATTAATATATTTCTTTAAATTTGGGGATTTATTGCAAAGATTGGCCATTTACATTTCATAACGACGTGCTGCCATCTAGCATAAGCTCTATGAACTTTAGTACGATATCGATAATTGATATGTGGTTCGATGGTGGGTTATGGCTGACTCTATAAACTCTGGCGCATGCGCACTGTTGTTCTATTATAATAATAATAATAATAATAATAATAATAATAATAATAATAATAATAATAATAATAATAATAATAATAGCTTTATTTTATCTGGCAGAGTTTAGGACTTTGAAAATATATCAAGTAAGTTTAAGTGCAGTTTTTCCAATTTAACTATTAAGTTTAAGACTATGGAATATTAAAACGTAACCGAAATCTAACCTAATTAATAACCTACTCTAGAATAGATGATAAATCTAAAGTTATGGCGAATTATTTTTGTTTGCATCATTGGTCTAAGATTGATACATGTGAATCGTTATAACTGTTAGATTGTTGACATCTACGACTGTTAGAAATTCCCCATACCATAGGGAAGAGATGAAACTTATAGAGAAGTGCAGAGGAAAAGTGGGATAACTAACGGATACCGGATACTATGGTATTATCTAAACTTGAGATTGAATATAATAATTAGTCGCTATGACAGAGACTAAACGGTGGAACAGAATTCTACCGACAAGTTTTTACAGGTTGTTCAAGAACGTTGTCTTAGTGTTTTGATATAAGGGAACAATTGTCTTTGATGATTTATTACAGAATAGTGGTTATTGAGCGATAGGAATATAGCATGTATTTTCGGTCGCGATAGGATGGGTTCTGATAGATTTCATAGAAACATTAAAGAATAATAAACTAAATATCATCTAAAGTATTAGTATAAAATTTATAAGCTGCAATGTACATAATATAAAAATTGCATGAATAATGAAACAAATTAGGGACAATACTCATACTTGTTCGTTAAATACCAAAACTGTACATACTGTTCCTTATTTTAAAGCAATTGTTTGAAATGTCGATCACCATGATCACGACGAACTGAATTGACTTTTTTGCAGTTTGTATTTAGTTGACTAATTTTCAATTTGTCTTAAGTCTTTAAGAACTAATATTATCCCAGTCTAAAGGACATGCTTCGTATCTAACACATCAACAACGCATTACTTTGTAGTAAATAGTGAGAGCTTTGTGTTGGGATCACTTACGAGAGGTTGACAGCGAAGTGGAAACATGCACATTTTTAAACGTAATACAGGGGAAAACTGGCGTAATACAGCTACCTAAGTTGGTGCTGGTGGAGTTAAGGCCATGTGACCTTCTCTTCCACTCACAAATTTTTACGCACAGAAGGAAATCGAAGGATAGAAACATTGGGGCTCATTAAAAAAAAGGTTTAATAGCCTTATATTGAACCATCGGTACATTTTTATCAAAATATCTTTAAAAATCTCCCTTCTATATCCGGTATACCTACAGGCGCCCCAACCTCAGAAGTGGATTACAATACGTCAATACCAGGAGAGAATACCAGAAATGTCGAAATGACAAACTGATGGGTGGCACTGAATAAAAAAATGCAATACTCATATTTGTATAAGGTTCTATAAATATTGAATCTTCTAAAAAATATACATAATTATATTGTTGACAAGTCATGAAAACTGCCCTCTTCATTTTTAGTTTTATTTAGCCTGCCATTTTTACGTTGGAATGGAAATATTATTTTTGCATTCAATAAATAATGATCATTTCCGCATGACTATTTAACTCATGCCACAAATGCTAGTCAATGACCAATCACGTTTCAATGAATTTTGTTTTACAACCAATGACATTCGTGTTTCACCTCGCTCTTTATCGATTTCTCTTTATCAGCTCCTGCTTTTGTGATAAAGAAAGCTCCTCATTTTTAATGTTCTGAACAGGATAGAACGTTATTTTTCTCCAACAAATACATTGAATATAGCAAATAATGAACAGATTCCTTGGTTTTACTGAGTTGTTTACTAAAAAAATAAATGAATAACCCGTAATGTTGATTATGATATATAGTTTGATGTGTTTCATTATTTCTCCACTTGGGCACATTCTTACAATATTGCGATCTTATTTGGCAATAAATAATATGATCTAGTTGCAGTGAATGAACATAACCTCACATTTCTGATTTGTTTTCAAACATCGCCGTTTACATTAAATACATAAATATTTTAAAATGACTATAGTTAAACAATGATTTGTGAGTAAATAGCTTAATTTTATTCGTTAAATAGTCCTAACAAATGATACTCTTGATTTCCAAATTCTCTAGATAAATTCACTCCTCACTTGGTGAGTCGTGAATTTATCGATATTTTGGAAATCACTCGTGGCATTACTTATGATAATCCTCTGTATGCCCTTACATCCCGGGTGTTTAAAATTGAATGTTTCTTAATTATTACAAAATCTATTATCGATTGCAGATTAAGAGTATCTTGGTGCCAAATATACTCTTGAATGTCTCTATGTTGGTAAAATCCTTTTAGTATTTTAAGTGAGTATTGTTCACAAAATCCTATCATTCTTCTACATTTGCCATTTTTCTCAAATTCTCCGACTACATCATTATCTATCTTTTTGCCAATTCTGCTGTTAAAATCGCCAGCTAATATAATTTCTCTTGAGTTCCCTATCTCATCCATAATAGAATTTAATGTACTATAAAATTTATCTTTTATTAAATAATTTTCGTCCTCACTAATTAGGAACTCAGTTATAAGGGAGAAAATGAAGATTGAAGACACTATTTTAGATTATATTAAAACTCAGCAATTAAGATGGTACGGACATGTCCAGCGAATGGAAGAGGATCGGCTACCAAAATCTGTTTTGGAATGGAAACCTGAGGGAAGACGAGGAAGAGGAAGACCTAAAACCTCCTGGAGTCAGGGAATATATTTATACACGAAGGAGAAACATCTGCAACCTGGAGATTGGATGGACCGACAAAATTGGCTATTGGGAATCGGACGATGTCAAAGACATTAATCAACCGATGATCTATCTAAAATATTTTTTTTCTCCAACTAAAGCGCTGTTAATAAGCTACCGGATACCAAGATTTCCTTACTAAAATCACATGTCTGAATGACCCGTGAAGATTTTTCGGTAGAGTTCTGTTCATTCTGTATATTGTCGACTTTTGATCATTACTGATGGTTATTGAATTAATTTAGTTGGATATAGATTAGTTGGTAGTCGTTAAAAAAATGAATTAAGTCCCTTTAGGATAGAGGAAGGAAATATTTTCAACATTATGCGACAAAATTATTATTTCACAGGGAAGTTTAATAAAATCGTTGGTCGTACATTTATATAGTTAAAAAGAAAGCTTTCGATTTGAACAAAATGCCTAAAATCCACAAAAAATTATTATAGGCCAAAAGCACAAAATGGTATAATTCATAAAGTAATCAAAATCCTATCATAAACATGAAATGAAACTGATAAAATAATCCTTAGTTTCTAATCTTATTTTAATCTGACCTTGAAAAACAGATTTAGTCATACTTTAGCTGTTAGCTTTAAGTTAATACATTAACGTGTTGAGCAATTAAACTATTTTATCAATTGTTTAGAAGTACATATTTTTAACTAAAAGACAGAATTAGTTCACCAACCATCGATTGTATGGAGTTATCTCCTAAGTTAATATTTGTTGCCTAAATTATATAGACTACTAGTACAAGACTCAGGTGTTTTTTTCGGATTTGTCACCTGTGACGTCGCATTTTCCCCTATTTTCGTTGTCCACAACACACTATAGTGGCTATTTTGGAACTGTATGATGCAATCGATAACACTTTGCTCATGCCTTGTGTAAAATTATATACTGATTAAACATATTTTTATTAGTTTAGAATTTGTAAGTGATAAATAGTTGAGGTTTAGATGAATATCACTGTTAATAATTGTACATATTCTACAGAATGTTTGCAAGATATTTTACAGCGTATTGAAAACGGAAGCTTTTCATGACTAGCTGTAATAAGAGATGGGACAGATTCTAAGTTTGCTAATTGGGGGTTGTTTTTGCAAGATCGTAATAATCTTGGAGACTGAGTAAATAAGAATGAATGAAGTAAGAAAAGTTAGTCTAATTATATACATTCAACAGTATAACATTGCAGAGCATGGGATACATTTAGTTTACAATTCAGCACCCTGAAACACTATGGATCTTTAACAGAGGACCATGTTCTAGAACTATCCTATTTATTTACTCTAAACAAAGTTATCCTTCTATTCGTATCCAGTGTGATGTAAGGTGAGGGCTGAGATGAAACGAAACCCTTATAACTGAATGTTAAAAAAAGGGCCTACACGACATGCCGATTGAGCATTATTATTGCGGTTATGTTAATGAAGCTCTTTAACATCTAAAGTCATTAGCATCGCATGAAATGTGGACATGAAATAGCCGACAAATTTTCCTCAGAGGCCTCTTTTTCAGGCTTGAGATTCTTTTACGTGCCGTAAATAGCCTATACAACAGGGGACTCGCGGCATTAGTTATTTTCCGAAGGGATCCATACGCAGGACTCTTTCACCCTGAAAAATCCGTCGACCCCGGCTGGATTTTAAGTCCCGAACCTTGGAATTTCAGACAAATGTGATAAACCTGCTGATAAGGCCTGTCGCATTATCGCAGTGGCGGACGGAATGAGATGGAACAAGATGGATGACATGAGTGTGGAGAAGCGTTGGAATTAAATTTTTGTTAGTGGAAAACGGGAGGATGCCGCCTACCCTGGCTCTGTTTCGTCCACCACGAACCACAAATGGAGTGACCGAGGCGCGATCTCGGTACTCAAAGAGAGTGCGAGTGTTTAAACATTTAGGCTCGGTGCCGTCCATTTACCGTACTCTGTATTAAACAATGTTGGGATATTTTTGTTTCAGTAGCTTTAACTTCATTCGTTTCTGTTATCAAGTTAGTTGCGAGGCTAAGAGCAGATGAGATTAATTTTTTTTTTCGTATGCAGAACATTTGTGATAAATGACTAATGAGATTTTACTTCCCTTCGGAAAGAAACTGCGTTCTCGAATTTCCATCACATGAAAAATCCCATCTGCTTTTGGTCGGTATTTTATCTATAACCCTCGGCCCGAGTCGGACGTGTTACACCCTGATCACAAAGACAAACGTACAGAAAATGACTGGGTTTATCTTTACAATCTGTGATGTGACCTTTTAAATTCCTTCATAAACTCCAGTCAAATTTTATTCTTAGGGTTTCATTTTTCAAATTATTTCCCACCATTTACAATAATTTTTACATTTTTTCTAACGATTACTTCAATACATTTTTCTGTGATATTTAATTAACATATGTAGCCCGTACATATGGCAGCCATATTGATTTTAACGAATATTCTATGCAATAACAAAGACGTATTCCAGTGCTGCCATCATAGAGTAGGCCTAGTTACTAATTAACTGTACACATATATTTCAGAATTTATTTATTTTTGGGCGTTGTATTCTTTCACAGGTTAGAATGCTTAAATTGCGTTAGGTTAGTTTTTAGGTTCGATAAATATTGTATATATATGTTGGCTGCATTCCGTGATTCCATAGTGTAAACAGCTTCGCGTTTGTTGGTGCATGCATATGGTGTATGAATGGAACTTCAAAAAAAAAATCGCTTCACACGTTGTAAAGTATTTCCACTCTCAATTTTAATGAAAGAGCATATTATAAAAGTTGTTAGTTTTATAGGAAAAATATTTGCCCATTTGTATAATTAAAAGTAAATTTTTCTTTCGATACAGCAATTTAGATAAAAGATGGTACGTTAAAGCAATATAACTACACTCGTGTTATTGCTGACAATGACATAAACCAGTTTTTTATCGCTATTCTACAGAAATAAGAGCATATTCATTACAGTTATATATATCTTAATTAATTTCAGAATATATTTTTAGTGATTAAATATTCTTCATTAATAGTATATTACAATACCAGGTTGGTATTTATAGAATCGAGGAAAATGATTAAAAACCGAGCGATAGCGAGGTTTTTTATTTCAGAGATTCTGTAAAACATTTCACAAACGTGGGTTGTACATTATTTTTTGCGTGATGGTATTTTAAAAATAATGAATAATAGAACAATAATAACATCTTTGTTGGAAATATTTGCGTTCATTATAAACAACTGACTGACTGACGTTAGCAGTCTGGCCAATGTGTATATGCTAAATGTCGAAAGTAATTATTGAGTTTACAGCAGGCCTTGACATTAATCTCGCATAAAATGGCTGCGAGTATGAATTATTGTAATCAAAACGACGACATTCTAGAAGCGTGGGAAGTTGGGTGTGCTTCTTTAGTGCCAGAGAAGTCTAAATTAAGATATGAAAAAACATGCATTGTATTCAGAAAGTGGCTGGAGGAGAAGAATTGTAGTGTAAGTGAAATAAATATGGTTGCTTATTTCGTGCTTAGGAGTGAAACATTAAAGTCTCCAGCGAGTTTATGGTCAGAATATTCAATACTGATGATGATAAATTTAAAAGAAGGTATCAATATTACAGATTTAGTTACACTAGTTAGGTTCCTCAAAAATAAGAACATTGGACGTAAAGCTAAAAAGTCTAAAAGTTTTCAGTACAATTTTGTTAAGTCAACTTTCAATATTGTTTCAAATAAAGTTCAGTTAATTTAAAATGCAGTGATTTCTTTCGTGTAATGCATATTATCACTACCTTTTGGATATATTTTTTGTATAATTATACATAATGGGAAATGGTTTTACTTCCCGCACGTGGGTTGTAATATGTTATATTACAGTGTAGTTATTTAGGTTGGCAACACCGAAATATAGGAAGTTGAACTTTCAATCATGGTCGCCATTGCTGGTAAGTATGACAAAACGCACTATCACGCAAAAAGATAGTTACAAAATTTGTTAATACATAATTTTTTTTTAATCAGACTCTCAGCAGATTAATTTTATTGATGGTTTCTAATCTTCTCTTTCTCTCATAATATTAATCTGATTCATCATAATTTCAATTTAACTAACTCACTGGCACTATCAGACCCGTAGGTTCATGGCCGCGCGGACATAAGCTCTCTACGTATCCCTATCCTGAGATGTTTCCAATCATCGCCTGTATAATCTACTTCCCTCAAATCATACTTAATGTTATTCTCCACCTCATTCTTGGTCTACCAACTGGGCGTTTTCCTTCTGGTTTTCCTACAAGAAGCTTCCATGCACGTCTTTCATTCCCCATTCGTGCCAGATGTCCTGCCCATCGTAGTCTTCGAGATTTAACAGTTTGTATAAATATTTAATTATAATTAATTACTTTATGTTTAGAACTTTGAAGCCGGAAATGTTCCCTTCCCAAGTGTGTAGTCGTATGAAGCGGAGTATAAAGTGGACTTCCTCGTGAGATATGTGATCATGAGAGGTTAAATGAGGATTCACGTAGGATTCACTTGGGGTCCACCGAGGATAGAGCTAGGCTCTCTTCAAAGGATAGTTGAGGAAAATCTGAAGATTGTTTAAATGAAGATCATAGTTAACACAATTAACTTCACTCTTTTATTTTGTAACATTACTTTCTTACTTTCCAATGAAATCTTCGATTAGCGATAATATTAATATAATGTCCCACACACATTATCAAATTCATCTTTATAGGTTGATTTCAGATTCTAAATAATATGTTATTCACTTCTGTTTAAAATATTTCACTTTAAATCGTGGTATTTATTTTGGCGTATCCTGTTCGCCTATGGTTAATCTGTGGATATCAGCCAAATTGTTAACGCATAACTAACTATTTTCAACGACTGCACGTTTTCTTAGAGATATACACCGTGTTCCAAAATGATGAACGAAGTTTTAGGTAGTTGGTATAGCTTCAAAAACAAAATTGGATGCGTGATTATTTGCTATAACGAAAGAAAAACTGTGAAAGTTTCACATCCTGTATGCAGTAATTTGTTTCTTGTCATTATTACGTCATAGCGTTAATTTTGTGAAAATGGCGACTCTTGTACAGAAGTCATTCTGTGTGTTGCAATTTTCGAGGTTTGGTTCCATTATTGCAGTGCAGCGAACTTTCTGACGGCAAGTTGGGATTGATCCTCCGACAGATAAGAGTATCCGTCGATGGTATAGACAGAAATAACTGGATGTATTGTAAAAGAAGAAAGTCCAGGACGTCCACGAATCCGATAATTTTCCCCGACGATGGATAGGACGCGCCGGTCCGAATGACATGGTTTACATGGAATTCGACTATCGGCTAGATGTGCGCCATGTAACGAAAGGTGCTCACATCGATCATTTATAAAGTATGTTATAAAACTCGAAGAGTTTCTCTTTAATCCCATGTAAGTTTTGTTCTTATATATACTATGGAAGGGAAATTAAACAACTTTGAAATCCCATCCATCATTTTGGAACACATATATAAGTGATAGAAATATTTAATTTTAAATTAAACATATCTTTCGACTGTTATCATTATATTTAGACCACTTTACACACTATAGATATGGGCCTTTACCACGATATGGGATGCCTATTACTAACACTCTCCCACCAAGGCAGTAACTTCTTTCCTAGCTGACAATTCCGGACAGACTGAATATTCAAACATTTTATTACTTAGAATTTCATCACATCACGTGTCTTACAACTTTATTCTTATTGGTTATTACTTTAAAAGTTCTTATATTTGAAAGTATTGATAGTTATAATATGCATAAATATCCAACAGCTTTCTTCTCGGTTTTTCATCCCTCCCTGTGCATAAAAATGTATTTAGAACTCATAATACACCTCAAAAATCGTTCCACCTTCCTCAAACCATTTTCTTCTTGTAAGCCCATGTATCCCGTAACAGAGATTTAGGCGCTCTCCCCCTACAGGGAAGAATTTGAACCATACTAATTTAGTTACACTTGTTTTCTTATAGATGACATTTGAGTGGTCCGTGGTCAGCTGTACTGTACTGAGATGTGGCAATGACCAGCATTCCCCAGTGTGCCGCTTCTTTGGGAACCAGTTGAGGTCCCTTGGCGGCCGAATACCATTGTGTTGTTATTAATGGTTTAGTTTCTTAGTCGTTGCGAGTCTCGCGGCTTAAATGTCTAGCCGGAATTACCGTAACAGGTATGGATGACATGAGGATGGTTCCTCACTAGAGCAGTGTCATCATAAACCACGTCGCCGGACAAGCAGAGAGTTCGAAAGCCGGCGGCGTGGAGTGAACCACACTACTCTAGCTGGAATCCAGCGCACATATCATGGTGGTGGACCATCATCGGGGGGTGTCTGGTAAATATGTTCCGGTGTACAGCACGTCGCTGTAGCATACGCCCTATATTGTGAACAATTGGATTGTCGTGATTAGTGATACGATGAAGCATATAATTGACTCTATGTTCAATTGTGTCAGCAATATAGGGCATCTGTGCCAGATTGTGAAGCGTTGTGATCCTCGTGCGTAGCGGTGCCGAAAATATGATTTTTAGACATTTGTTTTGTACAATTTGCACTTTATTTTTATGGCCAGCGGCGAGGATAACGTGGTCAGCGTTCCGCCTCATACTGACATCTAGGAAACCAAGATAGTACTAGGACTGGAAAATTCCGTAAATTTTCCTTAGAGGCCTTTTCATTCAGGCTTAAGGATCTTTTACGAGCCTGAAAATCTTCAAACTCGGGACCCACGGCTTAAAGTCCCTCCCGGAGGACTTGCTCTTTGGATTTTTCCCCTCACACCATTTCAATTTCTCAAAAAAAAAACCTCATCTATGTCCTGACATTACTCAACATAAATTTCTATATCACAACCAAAAATCTAAAAAAAAAAAAAAACTCATAAACATCTGTGTAAACACCAGCAAAAAAAAAAGTATCTAAAGTGGGGAGATCAGGGTCGTTCCTGCATCTTAATTACGCACTCCAAACAGTATATTTTAAAATATCTTACTTTACCAAAATAATACGTTTATTTTTAGAATGTATTTATTTGGTTTCATAAATTGGCCGCTAAAATCCAGTAAGTATCCACCGCCGTGGTTTTGAAGTAGCGCGTACTGCCTTGTCACTCAGCGATGCCGGATTCGATTCCCTGTTGGAACAAGTTTCCTGGGTAAGGTTTTCTTTGGGGTTTTTTCTCACCTGTGAGACAAATGCCAGGAAACGTTAAGGCCCAAACAGTCCCCGAATATCATCTGGCCATCATTGTCATATTAACCTCATTATATTAAGTTTAGGGTTAAGGCCTCGCCTCTCTTGGCGCATCGCTACCATCATCACCTATAATACCATTGGGGCAGCGTAACCTCGCCATTCAGGCGCCCCAACCTCGTAAGTGGGTTACAATGTGTCAATGACAGGAGAGAATACCATAAATGTCGAAATGACAAACTGGTGGCATTGAATAAAAAAAAACATTTAAAGCCAATAGAATTAAAGTTACTGCAATAATTTATTTGTTCATTTATTTTTTAATATCATGTTTTTATAAACTTCCACTCAACGTAATGAAATAATTATCTTGGCAATATCTTAATACTATATATATTATATTGCAGATTTTCGCGGATATAAGTATGAATATGAAAGTTTTCTTGGGTTTTCCACGTCTTGGATTCTAGTTCGGCCTATGGCGACTGATTCAGTGGCCAGAGGCCGAACTTGAATCCAAGACGCAGAAAACCCAAGAAAACTTTCATATATACCAATATTATACATTTTTCTGTAGGCCTATATAATATTTTTGACGATTGATAGAAAAAGCCTTATAGCCTTAATACTGTCAGTTTATGTATGTATATATATATATATATATATATATATATATATATATTCTATATATATGAATAATAAATATTATTATAAGTGGATTTTCTTCGCTTTATTATGGTAGGTAGAATTACAAACTTCCATTCTGGAGATCCTGATAGAATCGTATAATGTAAAATTATTTTTTCATAAACAACTTGCCAACTTTTTTTTCTAGAATATTTTTTTTCGTTCTAAAATTCATTACTTTGTGCATAGATGCGTATAACTCTCATAAAACTGAGAATAATCTCAAATCTGGAAAATATATTATTATTTCAAAATATAATAAAATAATCTAAATGTATACTCTACACGTATATTAATCTTAAAACATTAGCTCAAATGTAAGCCTAGTACCTTAATCTCGTTCTCTACAACTTGAAGCTGGTAATCAATTTTTTATTTTACATCATCTCAAATCTTGTACTAATTAAATCCAAATTCGTGTATTTAAATAAGCAGTACCCCTGGTTCTTTTCTTCGTATTGTTATTCTTCTTCAGCGACAAGGCATTTAAGCTTATTTCGGCCACAAAAATACTATATAGGCATACTTTGATTAATTCACTTTGTCAGTTATCGTTCTTGATTATTCCGTCCTTTGGCTTTGTATACTATTATCTGTTTTATGTTAAGGCGGCTTCGTCGCGAAATGGTTAGATAGTTACCCGTGTTCACATCTTGGTCAGTTTATGTGGGTCCTTGGTGGATGAATCAGAGATACAACAGGTTGTTTCTAGGGTTTCTCAAGTTTTCCCCATATAAAAAGTTTAATTCCATCACGTCTCCATACTAATTTCATCCATTTATTTTTAGGTAATTTAATTTTCTCCTGTGCGAGGTGACAGCCCTTATCAGCCGACTTCCTTATATATCACAGACCTGCAATATTAGGAGCTTCATTTAATTTCATTCCTCGACTTTGTATTCTACTGGACACGTGGAGAGATTTTAGTTATCATTCTTCATTAAATATATTTACAACATTTATTAATGTAATAAATGGATTGTCCTAGGCATGATGTCATCTGTAAAGTTCTACTTTCCACCTCGGCGATTGGAGAGAATCGTTTAAAAAATATAAAAAATATATTTTAAACACTAACTTTATACAGAGTTATTTCTCCATAAATAAGCTGATCACTTTCCTGTTAGAATATTTTTTATTCTAAAATATCATGTATATATATGCATGTATGTAAACCAAAGCTCCCCACGAATGGGGACAAGGGGACTCCCTAGCAGGAGTTTCTTAACTAAGCTAATTTAGTTACGCCTTTTTTACTTACAGATATCGAGTTATATGTGGTCAGCCATTTAGGCTCAATGAGATATGTAGCGGCAATTAAGGTATTTCTCGGATGGATAAAATGTGATTAAATTTGCATAGAGGCCCTTTTTTTTATCCAAGCTTGCGGTTCTTTTATGAGCCTGAAAATCTTGATACTCGGGACCCACGGCTTAAATACCCTCCCCGAGGATTTTCCCCCTAAATATCAATCGATCCGGCCGGCATTAAACTTGCGACCCTTGGGGCAAGAGCGTCGACAATGCGGTCGACACTTTATATATAGACGTGCTTAATTCTAACACTTCCAGAATAATCTCAAACATGCAGAAAATAATAAAGTGAGTTCTCTAAACGTCTCTTAAAGTATTAACACACAAACTCGGACCTACTACCCTATCCTCGTTCCACAGAATTTGAAATTTGTAACCAATTTTTAATTTCATATCAATTCATACCAAATCTAGTATGTAGCCCACAATTAAAATAATTTAATAAACAATACAATTCAATATTTATCTTCTTCTGCTTCAGGTATTAGGCATTTCTGTTGATTCCGGCCCCAAAAATACTTATACCTTCTCCGACCTTTCACTTTGCACCTAGTATATTAGTGGCTCTTTTGCTATGTTATCTCTTAGTTGCCAGTTCAAGCGGTCTGTTCATTTTATTCTACACTCAACTTTATTTTTATTTATTTATTCATTTGAATTAAATATATTTAATTTTGCTTTATGCCTTCAATTTATTTTCCATTAATTTCTAATGCTGATTTTTTCTAACTAAATCAAGATTAGAAGTATTATAGATTACGTGATATTCCAAGCAATTGTATATATGAACCTGTTCTATGGGTGTATTACTGAAAACAACTTTGGCTTTTATGGGTTGTTTGCCACAAAAAGCTAGCAATTTAGGTATATTCAAACGCAAATGATTTGTAATGCATGTTACAATGGAGCAGAAGCTACAAAGAATTTAACTATTATATTCAATTACATCTTCGATTATATATATCTTGGTGGCAACCTGTTTTGCGACATCTACCGACATAGTTCGCCAATATTTCTTGTATCGTAAAATCGCATGATTTTAGAAGCACACTATTTAATCAATTAAAATTTAGAATATTGAATCGTTAACATGGCCATGTTATCTTAAGCTAGGTTAGGTCATCTTTCGGTTATGTTTGCATTACAAAAGTTACCTCAAGTTTCTGATTCTCTGACCCACACGACTCTACTAGTGTCGACAGATGTGAACCTACATTCATTTTAGTTGGCAACTCTGTTCCAACTATAATTCATAGTTATCTTTGCACGATAGATGTTTGTCATTTTTTTACTACTGATACAGTTTTTTTTCGCTATTTGTACTTTCTTCTGAGCAATATATATAGTAAAAGCTCCTTATTCGCGGGGGATATATTCCGTAAATATACCGCGAATCGAGAAACCGTGAATATGGAATGATAATTTGTATGGCTGTATAGGGAATACGTTCCAAGGTTCCAAAATAGAATAAAAATTATCAAAATTAAATCAATTTAATGAGAAATTTTGAACAATTATTATTGTCAGGCTTAGGCAACGGCTTAAAGAACTTAATCTTTTTTTCCTGTTTTGCCGCTGAAACGACTCGCCAACACGTAAACGGTCAAGTATTTCTGTTTTTGCTTTAAGCGGTAACACTACTTTTTTCCTCTTCGGAATTATTTTTATTTGACAAAAGATAATTCACCATAAATGTTATTGTTGATATTGTTATACAGGGACGGTACTAAAGGTCAGAACAGGATAGTAAAAATCATGACAACTAAATTCTCACGGCGTATATGCTATCTAAAGTGCTGCGCTAGTACTCAGTATAGTATATTGCGATACATGTGAGGTAAGCACTTGTTACTAATCGAGAAAAAGTTAGAAAAAAAAGAGGCACTTGCGCCGAGTTTTTTAAATTTTCGAGACTTGTTACGTGCTTACCTCATGTGTATTGCATACTATTTTTTGGTCGATGTGACTACTTTTTATTAAATATAGTAATAAATGGATTAAAATATTGGTTGGATGTAAATTACGTCTATGAGAAAGAAACATTAGGTGATCGTTGCTATGTAGTTTTTCATTTGTTCTGTTATAAGCAAGGATTGTTGGCTGTGGAGACATTTTTATATGTAGTACCGTGATTAGAATCTGTTTGATAATTTTATTATGGGAGGAGTCATGGTAGATGATAGAGAAATAGAAGAAGCCTGGAGAGTGGGATGTTCTGCATTAATTCCGGAAAAGTCTAAAGAAAGGTACGAGTTAGTGTACACAACATTCAAGAAATGTTTTATTTTACTTACCGAACGTGTGCTTTTTTAGTCCATATCAGCATTGCTATTTCTTTTGTTTGCATAGCAACCAGGTTATATGTGGGAACGTTGAATTACTTTCAGTAACAACGATATTGGTAAGTATAAGAAATTAGTCACATCGACCAAAAAAAAATATACATCCAAACTTAATCATCTCGTTTCTCTAGAAACAGAACTTAAGTTCTGCTCATGCGAGAGGCATCAGATAGGAATTTTAATAGACAGGGGTAGTGAAGCAAATAGGGGAGGTTCCTAGAACTGCGCAAAACTGCCAAACGAATTGATTTTAATATATTATCAATATTATTACGTCTTAGAGTATTTTATTTTTCGAAATTATATATACATATAAAATTTCGAAGAATAAAAAATATATATAATAGATTTTTTCGCGGAGATAAGTATGATCAATAACGTTTCCTTGGGTTTTCCGCGTCATGGATTGCAAGACTGGCCTCTGGCAACTGATTTCGACGCTATAAAGGAATGATTACGACGTTTCGGTAATATCTCACATGCCATTATCAAGGAATGATCATTCATGTGGGATCATGTCGACATGTCGGAATCAGTGGCAGAGGCCAACCTTGAATCCATATGACGCGGAAAACCCAATATATATATACATATATATACATTACGTGTCGCATTGCGAAGTTTCAATTGCGCGGACGGGGCGAGAATCGCCAGTTAGAGGACGCGCACAAGTCGGCCGAAGTGTCAGGAGAGACTTTTCCACCACCGTCTCCCCCCTCCTTTCAGGAAAGATCCGTGGCCGGAAGCTTCTAGACTTCTAAATGTCTCGAAGCTATTTATAAAAGTTTCCTCGCGCCTCTAAAAAGGGACAGGAGGCGAGACCCCAGTCAGTCTCACATAGGAGAGTATTAAGTGAACGAGAAATTGTGACGAACTTATTTAGCAGTGACTGTGAAAATACTCGAGACTGTGATAAAAATGAAAAGATCAATTGTGAGTTGTAATTGTGAACAAAAGTTTACTGATAATTGTGGAAAGAAAATAAAGTGTTATTTGAAACTTTAAATAAATATAATGTACTAATTTACGCCAAAATAACGCAAAAGAAAAACTGTGGCTGTCCTGTCTCAATATATATAACATAGGTTTATATAAACTTTTATCATACAACACAGGTCTACATTAATTTTACTGACTGGAAAGTAAAAATTGATCTTATTTACAAGTAATTTGTGAGTGGGAAATCTAAAAATCATAACCATTTTGCATGATCACGTACGATTTTTCCACAAATTTAATTTGCGTATTTTTTTGTTTTCATATTCCTGCGAAATTGTCAGTCGTTCATCAGTAGTGTAAAAAAAGAGCCAGATAAATTCTGTTATATCTGTGGTAGTTATACACTGCCAAAACAAAGGACAAATATACTTAGTTGAAACAACTTATCATGAATATTTTGGTATTAAGATTGGGGACCAGGACAAACAGTGGGCGCCACATAAAGTCTGTAGGACATTGGACCAGGGGAGAGAGGAAGAACCTTAGTTTTGCAGTTCCTAAGGCGTGGCGAGAGCAGCAAGGTCATTTGTAAGACTGGTACTTTTGCATGGTTGATGTAACAGGCTTTAACATGAAGTCTAAACATAAAATAGAGAATCCTAAGCTGCAGTCAGTTATAAGACCTCAAGCACATAGCGATGACGTACCGATCCCTATTTTCACCACATTTGCAATTTCCAGTGACGAGGAAACTAGTATCCCATCAGCACAAGACAGTGGTGATGAAAATTTTGTGTCCTCTGATGATGAACAGGAGATGTGCAGACCTTTCACTCAAGCTCAGTTAAACTATCTGGTGCGAGATCTTGATCTCACCAAAATCGTCAGCAAAATTAGTTGGTTCTCGATTAAAGGAGAATAATATGTTAGGCCCCGGAACCACCTTCATGTATCGAAACAGATAACATGACGCACTAAAGTATTTTGAAATGAATGAACAGCTTGTATACTACATAGATATAAATGGTTTAATTGAAGCTATTGGATGTAAATGTGTTTCAGAGGAATGGAGGCTGTTCATTGACAGCAAGAAAGTAAGTCTGAAATGTGTACTGCTGAACACTGGCAATAAATTAGCATCCATTCCTATTGGTCACTGTATAACATTGAACTAAAGCTACGAAACTATGGCTTTACTTCTCCGCAAGATAAATTAGAGTGATCATCTCTGGACTGCGTGTGGCGATCTGAAAGTAATATTGATTCTGTTGGGTCAACAAGCAGGGTATACAAAATACCCATGCTACATTTTGTCTGTGGAAGTCATTCGAGGAAAAAATATTGGGAAAGAAAAGATTGGCCTGCCAGAGTCCTGTTCCAAGTTGGCAACAAGAATATCAAGCACGAACCCCTTCTTGATCCCAATAATTTGTTTACCCCCATTGCACATAAAGTTGGGTATAATGAAATATTATGTAAAGGCCCTGCATAAAGATAGTACTTGGCTTA
This sequence comes from Diploptera punctata, assembly GCA_030220185.1. Lineage (NCBI taxonomy): Eukaryota > Metazoa > Arthropoda > Insecta > Blattodea > Blaberidae > Diploptera > Diploptera punctata. The sequence continues at coordinate 756,574 of JASPKZ010002698.1, forward strand.
AACTAAATCTGCACTAAATTCCCTGCATTAACACACGAGAAGCTGAAAGCTGGTATTTTTGATGGTCCTCAAATAAGACCTTGTATGAAAGATAAAGGATTCTTAAGAACCATGAACTCCGTAGAGAAGAATGCGTGGGGTGCATATTCTGATGTTGTAAAGAATTTTCTTGAAGCTCTAGTTGAAACTTTGCTGTCAAAAAACTAGCGGTTGGGAGCAAATAGTATGAGTGTAAAATTGCATTTTCTGCATAGCCACATGAACACATTTCCCTCAAATCTTGGTGATGTAAGCAAAGAGCAGGGCGAGTGCTTCCACCATGATATTAAGACCATGGAACATAGATATCAAGGTGGGTGGAACGTACATACAATTACTGACTACTGTTGGTGTTTGCAGCGTGATATCCTGTTTCCAGCTACTCTAGAAAATTAAAGAAGCGAAAGTTTCTTAGTAACTAGGGGAATTCTGTACTGCCTCTGCACTGTAATATTTAGTTATTTTTTATTGTTACATGAATCACTTTCTATCAGATTAAGGCTTTTAATGTGAAGCTTGAATTTCAGAAAGTAAGATTTTTTATCATCACTGTAACTGCGATTTGTGAAAAATTGTGACATGATAGAGTTTCTAAGTAGATATTTGAAATCAGTGACTTCTAATTAGGTAAGATCAGTTAAAATGTCTAACTCAGCGGAAAAAGTCATATGTAGGCCAGTGTAATAACTCACTGGCACTATCGATCCCGGAGGTTCATGGCCGCGCATAAGTAAGCTTACAATACATGTATATCATAGGCTAATGTTTTCCATTCATTCTCTGTATAATTCACCTCCCTCATATCATAGTTAATATTATTCTTCTACCTAATTCTTGGCTTACCTACTGGGCGCTTTTCATCTGGCTTCCCTACACAGAAGTTTTCACCCCCTCTTTGATACTCCATTCATACCACATGTTATGCATACGATATTTAACCGTTCTTATTACATCTGATTTCCCGTGAAGATTATGTAGTTTACTGAAACGTAGTTTAATCTATTCATCTGTTTGTTGGGACGGGATTTTTATTGGCGTATGTTACTTGGATATAAGCCCCACTGCTGGGAGACACGTGGGACGGGATTTTTATATCGGGTTGGTTAGGTTTGATGTCCAGGATATGGTAAATGGACAGTTTAAATGCTCCGGACTGCTCGGGTTTATGGTTCGGTAAGAGCTGGATTCTTGTCAAAGGTGACGCAAGGAAGATTAAAGTGATACGTTAATAGGAAATCGCTGGAGCTTGCCGTAGAGTTAACACAGTTTACTTTATTTTCCTAGATGTATACACTAGTCGGCCCTCCGACTGCTTTCTAGAGCTCCAAAGCACAATGTAGGAGATGATCTAGTAATGTGCCCTGTTAGATGTAGGTCTAACAACTAGTGTGTCCTATAAGACGTCAGACTAACTACCAACTACGCCCTGTTAGGCATAGGGCTAACAACTAACTGATCTATTAGCTAACGAGCAAGTGTGCCCTGTTAGATGTAGGGCTAGCTAACAACTGATGTGCGATACTCGTCGCGAATAATTAGGTGTTTTATGATCCCGCCCACATATATGCTTTGGACCTCCTTACAAATTAACCAATTTTACAAGTTTTGGAGCTGGTTTACGCCCATTCTCCGTTACTGAGGGATGTTCAAACCTTCCATATATTTTTCTTATGTTGGCAGAATAATTATATTTATTTTTCCTATAACGACTTGCTAATGCTACATTTTTCTGCTCAGTCACTGTCCCAAACTGTCGTCCATTGCGATACACTCGCCTTGCCAGGATCCCCAATAAGTTCTCAATCGGGTTTAAATCAGGACTTCTGACTGTCCACGTCAAAAGTGGCATTTCTTTCTTCCTGAACCACTGCTTTGATTTGGCAGACACGTGAATGGAAGTATTATCTGGCTGAAAAATTAGATCTTCGCCAAATTCCTCATACATTCGTATCAATTAGGACTCCAGAAGCTCCTCAGTGTAGGACTCAGAATTCATCTTGATGCGTATCCATGCTATTTTTTATCTTCCTTTAAAGCAGAATGCTGTCCAATTCATAACGCCTCCACCACCGAAGTTTCTACTTATTCTAACTTGCTCTTCAGTACGGAGGTCGTTCCAGTAATACTGAAGGCCATCTGGCCCGTCCAGATTAAACTTCTTCTCATCACTGAACATTACTTTATTCCATTCTGAGGTCCAGGACATGTGTTCTTCAGCAAAAGTCATTCTAACTTTCTTATGTGCATCTTTCAGAGGTGTTTTTTTTTAATTTTAGGTTCTTGTCTTCTGACGGAATTTGTCTTATTCGTCTGGCTGTTACTGGCAACTTCAAATCAGCCTGGATTTGAGAAGAAAACATACTCTTACCTTTTGCTTTACGTAAAATGAGACGTTTAGTGCGCTCAGACAATTTTCTTGTCCGTACATATTTCCCGTTTTTTCCATATTGTGAGCCCAGTTTGACAAAATTATCGATGATACATCTTGAAGCCCCAATTTCGTAGGTATCTATCTATTGGAAAGGCCCATCTCCTTGAAGGCACTAACTCTTGATTTCTCTTCATTTGATAGAGGCTTTCCACGTGGCCTTGTACGTACTGCTGACTTGTAACTGATGAACGATGCTCACAGACACGTCGTCTCCATGTAATTGCGGTGTTTTGTTTACATTTATGTCTCTGTAAGAGCCAGAAGTTGACCTGCCTTTATACCGATTTACACCCCTAGGACAGCGTTTTCTTAGATTTTACGTATTATTTACATATATAATAAATACAAAATGAGGAGACCTGTATGAAATTATGTCCAAGATAATTATATGTAATCTATGACACACATACGGTATTTGCATAAATATTTCAGGTTGTTTTACTACTAAAAGTTAGTGGCTTTATACCAATTTCCTCCACTGTATATCGCATATTTTATATTTTTATTCATTTTTGTTAGGTTACTTTTACAAACTAAGTAACTAAGTATTAAAGTGGTACCATTGATAGAAATATATTTAACGAAAATATCATTTATAAAATAACCTAGGTATTTTATATTTTTTGGGCTTAATATTTTTATAATGTAAATTGAAACAACATACAAAGATTTATCTTTAAAAATAAAATAAAACAAAACAAATTTAAAAATGATGTATCTTTATACTTATTATTAATTCTTAAACTTTTCAGCATTTTATTCTTCTACAATAAAATCTGTTTCGTCCCAAAAAGTATTATGACGTCAACATTTCCCTTCAACTTCTCATTCTGGTCGTCTTCCACCCCGCAACATGCTCAGAATCGAGTTGTTCACTAATTGATTATGGCTGAATTTACAGTTTTGGCTGAGATTGTCATATTTCCTTATTTCAAACAAATTAGGCTAATTAGCATTTTTCATATTCAACATAAACTGAAATTCTAACTTGTTCATTGGCCTCAGTGATAAAATATTTGGAAATTTCTTACAATCGATATGTATGGAAAAATCCATAGGAGATCGTTCCATGAACGTGTCATATTTATTTTCGTTTGATTAATGATCATTTTAGTAAGCATATATATCTTTTTATTTTCTCGTATTTACTACGGAGAGTACTAAGCGTGAGATTCGAAGTTCATATTTATATTATGAATTAAATATTCCTTTGAAGTGCCATCTTGAATATATAAGAATGTTGGATAAGTTGGTTATTCAAGTAGTTAGCGAACTTCTCAACACTTCAGTTTTATGAACTAAAAGAGGATCATTTCATCCTAAGTTGAATCATTGAAGTTACTAAGTACAGAATAAAAGGATGCAAATGCAAAAAATCAACATTTTAAGGATTTTAGTGTTAACAAATTCTATCTTCAAGCCACAGTTAGTCCAAAAACATTCAAGACTAAAAGTGTATAAAACACTGGATCTTACAACTCTTTTGTATGCTAGCGAAGTATGGATATTGAAACAAAAGGATATACACAGACTTCGTTCTGCTGAAATGAGATCTTCGAAGGACAGTATGATACACACCACTAGATTATAAAAAAATATAAAAAAATGGAGACCCTTAGAAGAATTACACATGGAACATTTAGAAAACAAGATGGATGCAACATGTTCGTTAAATGGAGGATCGCAGAATACCAAGCAGATGTTAGGCTATAAACTTGCAGCGAAAAAGACTAGGATGTCCACTTAAGATTTTTGGAATGCGTTTCTATAGGCAGAAACAGGTCAACAAATGGACCAAATTCGTGATTGGAGTAATATATATATATATATATATATATATATATATAAATCAACCATTGTGGTCTCGAGGTAGTGTGCTGCCTTGTCATGCAGCGGGCCCGGGTTCGATTCCCGGCCGGGACGGGCTCCTGGATGAGGTTTTTTCGGGTTTTTTCCTCACCTGTAAGACAAATGTCGGGACGCGTAGGGCCCAACGGTCCCCGAAAATCATCCGATCATCATCATCATCCTTATCATCATCATCATCCTTCCACCGGTGTGGAAAGCAATGGGAAGCTACCACACCTATAATTCCTTAGTAAAGCTGCAAAACATAGCATGACAATGCTATAATTGCAGTGAAAGACCTGCCCTCGGGCAGAATTACTGTGGAGATATGGCCTATATAATTTCAGTAAATTGTAATGTTGTGTAAAGCATGAATTGAGTGTAACCAAACATATTACTCAATAATCAATTGAATTGGTGTTTACTTGATGAAAATCCATATTTATTTTTATTTAATTAATAAATATATTACTGTATATGAAATAGAGTTAATGTATGAAATTAGTATTCAGAAGCTCCAGGTCCAAAACCTTTCATAATTTTCTTGTTTCCAAAGGAAATGCTACGATAGAATTTCAGTAGCCTAATTTGCCTCATATGGTTAGACTATATTTAATTAAATTAATTACAAAAAAAAAACTTGAATACACAGACCGTGATACAAATATAATTAATCCGTAGAAACTCTAGAAGGGATCTGAGGCAGACTTGTTCAAGCCGTTTATAGATTAAAAAGAAACCAAATAAATGGTTAATGGTTGAAAAAATCTCTTTAAGGGAAAAACTAGATTGATTGAATGTAAATTATTTACTTATAATCTAGCAGTCTAGTTGTAATTAAAAATATTCTGTTGGTTCGGGGTCGAAAATACGGTTTAGTTATTAAATAATGTATAATATTCCCTGGCGGTTTGTTGAGTGGTTTTTTTTAACTAACCTGCATAACAAAGTGTTCTCGGTATCTTTATAACATCTGCTATAACAACGACTTTATTAAAATGTTTGTAATGGAATGAAATGCTATTTCTTTTAATCATTTATACAACTATTTTACATAAACAGATATGCCCAAAGTTAGAACAGTCTGGAAGAAATACAATTTAATTTGCCTATATATACAGGATCCACAGCTGTGGTCTCGAGGTAGCGTGCTGCCTTGTCACACAGCGGGCCCGGGTTCGATTGGACGGGGCAGTTTTTCTGGGTGAGGTTTTTATCGGGGTTTTTCCTCACCTGTAAGACAAATGTCGGGAAAACTTTAAGGCCCAAACGGTCCCCGAAATCATATGGCCATCATCCTTATCATTATCATCATTATCATCACCATCATCCTTCACCGATGTGGAAAGCAATGCTATGATTGCAGTGAAGGACCTGCCCTCTAGCACAATTACTATGGATGGATATATACAGGGTTTCCTATGACTCTCGGCGGCAAGAGGGCTCGGGGTTAGTAGACTACTTCTCCTTACCAGTGAGGGTTAAATTTGAAGAGAAAAATATATGCCTGAATCGGGATTTGAACCCAATATCTCTGGTTCTGTACACCAGTTATTTAAAAATTTAAGCTATTAGGCATCACGATTTAAACACAGATTTTTCTCTTATACTAATACGATTTCCGTGCTCCAGGTAGCAGTCAATTTTTGTTCCACTAATACCGGCCAGCGGTCTCTTAAATAAGAGCACTTTAAAATGGAAATCAACACATTAAATTTCTAGCAAGTAAATTTAATATTCCATAATAATAATATTAAATTTATCACTTCTCACTCAATGAGAAATTAAATTTGAAGAGAAAAATATATACCTAAATCGGGATTTGAACCCAATATCTCTGGTTCTGTACACCAATGCTTTAATGATTTAAGCTATTAGGCATCACGATTTGTGGAACAAAATGTCACTGCTACCTGGCGCACGGAAATCGTATTAGTATAAGAGAAAGATCTATATTTAAATCGTGATGCCTAATAGCTTAAATCGTTAAAGCACTGATGTACAGAACCAGATATATTGGGTTCAAATCCCGATTTAGCATATATTTTTCTTTTCAAATTTAAATTGTCATTGCGTGTGAAGTGATTAATTTAATATTAAATACGAGTGAGGGTACATTTCTTTCCCGCTCTACAGTCGGTCTTTTTCTTTTCTCTCTGTTCTGGCCTTCTCTCCCCCTCCCTACTTTCACGAACCAGCGCATAGTCGCATTGCAACTATGAGTTCTCTTGAAGTTTGTTTTGATATACATCTAGTTGAAGAGTGAAGAGTGTCGCTTAATGTGGTGCCATGCAAGTTTACATTTCAACAAAAGATTCATATCGTCGAGTGTAAATTCATGCAGAATAATTATGGACTAATGCGACATTTTGTAATCCAATTTCGTGGTGTTCCCGTTCCACATAGGATGATTATACGAGTATTAAACATCCTAAACACGGTTAGAGAAACGAGGTCAGTTCTGAATAAAGTGACTAGAGATGATTGGAAAAAAAAAATAGCCCAGGATAAGGATATATGGGGAGTTAATGTTTGCGCGGCCATGAACCTCCGGATTCGATAATGTCAGTGAGTTAGTAGTGTAAGGCAGCAGAGAATCACCTTCACCGGGAAAGACAAGCGCAGACGCCGGGCCCGCTTGTCGAAATAGAGATAGCCTATATACTTTATTTTTAGTTACTCTGTATCCCTCTTCACAACCGCTATCCATAAGGTATAGATACCGTCATATAACTGAAAGCTTGGATTATATCAGAACCGAGTAGGCGTGCCCTGCCTCTGTCTCATCCGTGCTAATAACTAAACTAAAAATATCGGTCGCTCACCTCACTACTTCACTACAAACAGCTTGTCAAAAAAGACAATGTTTTGTGACTTATAATAGTATGAGTGGTGCAGTGGCCTGCACATGATTATGAATAGGGCAAGAAAACTATAGACCTGCCAAAATGTGAAATGATAGTAAAAAAATATGAAAAAAATTAGAAAATTATGACACACAATTATTATGAAGCTATTTACTACTACAGTCATTAAGTTCTGAGGCTTTACGCCTGGGTAGGCACTCACAATAATCTGAATGTCTCACAAGATGCCGATAACTCGGCGTACACTTAAACAGAACCACATCCTCCCTCAAAATAATCGCCGCTGGACGTTATGCACATTTGCCAACGTTGGTATAGCTGCTGGAAGCACCACTGAAATATGTTGGCAGGAAGGTCCCGTATGGCTTCTCTTGCGACAGTCATGAGTCGAAAGAATTAAATATACGCCCATGTAGGATTGCTCTCATGCGAGGAAAGGGAAAAAATCGCATGGCGCCAGATCAGGTGAGTACGGAGGGTATGACAAAACTGTCACATGTTGCCTTACAAGTTACTCTTGAACAAGAAGAGAACGATGTGCGGGGGCGTTGTCGTGTAGGTTACCAATTCTTTAAACGCCAAAGCTCAGATCTCTTACGGCGAATTGAATCGCGTAAACGGCGAAGGGTCTCTTTATAGCGGGTTTTGTTTACAGTTGCGATTATCACGTTGGTCTTGCGACAGGATTCGTGGCACACTGTGCTGGGTAACACGAGACATGTTCAGGTCATGAGACAGGGTTTTGTAGCAAGTACCATGGCTGACCCCTACCGGTGCTGCCAGATCGTCTACTGATAGGGAGCGGTTAGCACGCACCAACGTTACAACTTCTTCGATCTTATTTAGCTCGAATTATTTGTGGCCGATCCGTACGCACATCATCTTCCAAACTCTCTCTCCCTTGCAAAAACGCCGGTGCTACCTAAACAATGCGTACTCGCCGTAAACTTTGCTGCATCATTTGAAACGTTTCGGCAGCTGTCTTGCCTAATTTCTGACAGAACTTGATGTTGCTCATACTGTGACATCTCGAGTTCCGACGTGCGCATTCAAATCACAGTCATAACAAATACCGTAGTTCTGCTTGCAGTGCAAGCACTCAACTGTCTCTTGCTGGGACGAGAGACTGACAAGGTACCATACCACGGCGCCACCTATGCGCTATAGTGCATCACAGCGCCACTATGCGCTCAGTCTCAAAACTTAATGACTGTACCATATATATATACACACATACATACTTTATAATTTTATAGATATACGTACCGGCACATATAGGCATAATAGATTTGAAATACTGAGACGTTCAGACGAATATGTGGAATGCATCAGCACATAATTGAGACACGTGGTTCGTAAAATCAAGATGTTCAGTTAATTTCCATTTCAATTACATTTTTCATTAACTCTGACCCAAGAGAGGATATCATTTTGTGATTTGAAGCAATTTTAATAAATAAATAAATAAATAAATAAATAAATAAATAAATAAATAAATATGTATATATATATATATATGTATATATATTGTGGAAAGCAACGGGAAGCTACCACACCTACAGTTCCCTAGTAAAGCTGCAAGCATAGCATGAAAATGCTATGATTGCAGTGAAGGACCTGCCTTCGGCCAGAATTACTATGGATGGATATATATATATATATATATATATATGTATATATATGTATATATATATGTATACCCTCCATGGTATCTTTACCTTGTCGTGGTGGAGTGGCTTGTGTGCTTAAATGATCCTTAGAGCTATGCCGGCGGTAGCATTGCTGCCGATAGGGTTACCCATGCCGGACTGGTCGAAGGTGATAAGCCAGACGAAATAAGTACCTTGGTCGAAAGAGTGACGATCTTTCACCGTAAAAATACAACCGTCAAGAAATGCGGACATGGGTTCTACTGGGGTAAAATTTTCCGGAGGTCAAATAGTCCCCCATTCGGTTTCTCCGGGCGGGGACTACTTCAGGGAACCCATGCCAAAGGCTCAAACACAGGGACATGTTCCTAGGAACATGGAATGTTAGGACTTTATACAATAGCGGGGCACTAGAGATATTAACGCGGGAATTGGATAAATCGCCCTTGGATATAGTCGCTTTACAGGAAGTTAGGTGGCCAGGAGAAGGTAGTCAGGAATCAGGAAGCTTTGCATTATACTATGGGGGTGCAGAAAGACCTGCATTTGGAACAGGTTTTTTAGTCAGAAGGAGGATCCTATCCGCTATCCGAGAGTATTAAGTTTGTTAGTGATAGGATATCATACATAATTCTAAAGGGGTAAACGACATGATTTTATAATTGTAAATGTACATGCCCCCATAGAAGATAAAGATGACAAGATCAGGATGAGTTCTATGAAGAATTAGAATGCTTATTTGATAGCCTTTCACGATATCAATATGAAAATTGTCTTAGGAGATTTAAATGCAAAAGTGGGGCGGGAAGATATATTCAAACCAACAATAGGCAAATTCAGTCTTCATGAAGATAGTAACGACAACGGGGTTAGATTAGTCACATTTGCCACATCAAAGAATCTCATTGTTAAGAGCACAACATTTCAGCATAAGGATATTCATAAATACACCTGGACGTCCCCAGATGGAGAAACTCGGAACCAGATAGATCATGTATTAGTGGATAAACGCTGGCACAGTAGCATCATGATATTAGATCAGTTAGAGGGACAGACTGCAATTCAGATCATCATCTGGTCAAGGTGAAAATCAGACAACGGCTATCGCTTATGAGAGGAACAAACGCTAAAGATGATTCTGTAAAATATGAATTAAAAAACTTGAAAAATGATGAAATGCGGCAAGAATACCAAATCAAAATTGCTAATAGATTTGAAGTACTGGAATCTTCAGATGACAATGTGGCAAACGAAGAAGAAACTGATATAAATAAAGAATGGGAGGCTATAAGAGATACTATTAAATTGTCAGCATCAGAAAGCATTGGTTGTTTAAAAAAGAGGCAAAACAAGAAATGGTTTGATGAGGAATGTGCCGACATTGTAAAGAAAAGAAAGCTAGCAAAAATGAAATGGTTACACGAGCCAAATGAGGTAAATTTAGAGCAATTGGGTAGTGTTAGACGGGAAACCACCAAGTTACTAAAGAGTAAAAAGAGGGAATATTTGAGAGAGAAGATTAATGATCTTGAAATGAATGCAAAAAATAGGAACATTAGAGAATTATATCAGGGAATTAGTATAGAGAAGAAAGGGTTTCAGGCTAGAACAAACATAATTCGGAATGAAAATGGGGATATGATTGCAGATTCTAAGAGTATATTAAATAGATGGAAAAGTTATTTTAATCAGCTATTAAATGTACATACAGAACAGGACATTGAGGAGGATAAGTTACAGACAGCAGAAATGCTAGTCGCAGAGCCAAGTGCATTAGAGGTTGAAATGGCGATTGAAAAATTGAAGATGTATAAAGCATCAGGTTCAGATGAGATCCCAGCAGAACTGATAAAATCAGGGGGAGAAAAATTGATGGACAAGATACGCTGGTTGCTTAGTATGATTTGGGAAAAAGAAGCTCTTCCAGATGAATGGAAGGAATCAATTATCGTACCAATTTATAAGAAAGGAGATAAAACTGATTGCAACAACTACAGGGGCATCTCATTACTTTCAACTTCGTACAAAATTCTAACAAATATATTAGTAAGCAGACTTACTCCCTATATTGATGACATTCTAGGAGATCATCA